>JAZFAU010000073.1:0-745030 GCA_037178615.1 Dione vanillae
GGCGGTATAAGAGGCATCTGTCGCTAAGAGATAATAAAAATCTGTCATAGCAAATGCATTTCGAGTGTAAATTTAGATGATTAATGTTTTATTTTAATAAAATGTACATATTTTTCAAGTATTGCGACTGGTAAAACAAATGTTACTGATATGTGAGGCTTGCATTAATTAAAGCGTATTAGTTGTAGATGTTTCTCTAGTATTTATTGTTTTAGGATTAGTGTCTAATTGTACTGAGTGTATAGAATTAAAATAAAAGGTATACCAATTACGAAGTAGTCATCGTTGGTGTTGTATATACATAATAATAATGAGAGCGTGATGATTGTTTTAAAAAGGGGCCCAAGGATAATTGCTTTTAACATTCCTATAATATTTTATAAATTAAAAATATGTATTACGCACTTACTTGTGTCGACAGCTGCATCCAAAGATGAAAGTTTCTCAGCTAATATTTAAATGACAAAGGCATATAAGCTGAAAAAATTGTTTACTATTTTAAATAACCTTTCTAAAAATATCAGGATTTCCATATAATTAAGTTGTAATGTTTAATTGAATATAAGCAATAAAGATGGCTAGGGGATTGGTACAATAATAATGTGAAAGCAATCGAATTGTGTATTTAAAATATTATAGACTTAAATATAACGCGGAAGTAAAATAATTGTAACCAAAGAAAATGTTAATTCTATGTTAATTCTATTTTAATGTATCTTATATAGATTTTGTACTACATAAAATCAAAATTAAAATAAGATTAAACTTATAGTAATTTAAGAAATAATATAAGAGAAAAACGGAGAAATAAGAATACTCAAAGATGTGTCTCTCGATTTATGCTAAGTTGATAACTTGGTTATGTGATATTCTATGCCATGAAAGTTGAAGGCATGTAAAACACTAAAATTATGGTGCTCCCATAAATGACATATAACCCCACCAATAAATTAGCTCATAGTATGTAACACGTTTTCGTCTCTATCAATAATGTATCTGATTACAAAATAAAATTATGCTCAATAGTCAAATTTTGAATTCAATGAATTAGTCTATTTGAGAAAAATACGACATTATCTAATGTTAAGCCTTTAATATGTAATTAAAAATAACGGTTATAAATGTTTGTAACACAAATGTTATAATATCATCCAAGTTAGATGTGTAATTTTTATAATGAAATTGTTCAACATATAGGTATATTCAAAATAAATAAGAACATAACGAATACTCTTCACTTATAAAACAACTGGAAACGACATTGTAAATAAAAATTGATAAAAAATTATTAACAATTATTTATTGGTATAATTGTTTTATACACAATGATAAATGATTAAATTTGAATTATTATGGATATTTTTATTATATATAGAAATAGTATTTATTATGTTTTAAATATGTATTCTTACTTTTTTAATTGTAGTCTAATATTTGTGTACCAATGAATCGACTATCCGGGGCCACAGAACCCAAGCCATTGTACTTACCAAAGATGCAATTAAATTAATAAAAACAATTTAAAACTGCCTTTTATTTTTGTAGTTTCACGCATTATTCCGCGAATAACAGGTTAGACAGAGGAAACTGCAGGAACCATAGGAAGGTAGTGTTAAAACACTTCGTTTCCCGCCTTTCTTTCGATACATTGCGTGTTGAGAGGTGGAACTTAAGGTCGGGCTTATCTACTAGCTATAGCGAAGGAAATAGAAATTAAATAATATATCTTTATATTCTTCATGGGAATTGAACCCACAAACCATCGCGTTTACAGGCAGACGCTGTGAACTTCATGCGTCACGACTGTCCTCATGCTTTTATTTGTATCTATACAACAAACTAGAAAGCTCTAGTTTGGTGAATTGAAATGAAACACAATAATGTGATACAAACAATGTGAGTCGTTTATACAGTGGCAAGGTGTACATAATACTATTTCATTTATGTTTTGTTAATGTTTCAATACATTAATAAATAATAAATAATTATTTATTATTAAATTGCTCTTAAAAAAGTAATTGAAATTTATGTTATTAAAAGTTATGTATTCATTTATTCAAGATATTTATATTAATTTATAGAAATATATATTAATTTATAGAACAGAAAAATAGAAATAAGTTTAACTTTCGATTTGTGTTCACATGCAGTTTATGAATTATATAATACACAACATATCTATTATCTAATACTATCTTACAAAATGAAATGAAACAAAAATATGGTAAGCCTATAGTTGGTTAATGTATATTATATACTTATTATATATATATATATATATATATATATATATATATATATATATATATATATATATATATATATATATATATATATATATATATATATATATATATATATATATATATATATATATATATATATATATATATATATATATATATATATTAAATGAATTATTTAAAAGGATCAATGCTAAGATGTATAGAGCCAAAAAATCCAACGACTGACAAGTGCTACATCCTTTAAATACTTGTCTTCGATATAAAACTCTAAACATTGACAAGTAATTTTTATAAGATTAAATTAAGAACGTAGCGATTCGCAGACACACAATAAAAAAGAAAGTAAATAATATATAATATATGAATAAATATACTATTAACTGTAATATTTAAATTGAAGATGTTTTTCCACCGAGTATTGAACCCACTACCATCGTGAGTTAAACATGTTCTAGCCACGCTAAGATGGCGTCTAATTAATCTTTATTGCAATAATTAATTTACTAAAAGTTTCTGAACTAGAATTTATTTCTTTATAGCACTTAGGCATAAATTACTATCTTAACATAATTGTTGGCAGACAGGCGCTATGTTAATTAATATTATATGATCCAACCAGTCAACATTAAAGATTTAAGAACTTTAAGAAGTCTCACATTTCTCAAGTTCATAGAAAGACGATCGTATAAAATTAACGATATATACCATACTTTTATTACTATTTAACGTTTATTTGTTCATTGTCTCCAGACGAGTATGTGGTTTAATTATAATCAAAGGGTTAGATGATTACATCAAACCAGTTTCAGCTAATATGTTAATGGCAAAACTAAAAGTACGTTAAAATTGAATTGTAGAAAACAATCATATGATTTGTTTTATAATATACTAAACTAGATATAATATTATTTATAAAAACACCTTGCAATTGCAGAAAATTATCGAATCGGTATAATCTGATCCTATTTTAGGTACTTTTTAGAATTTTGCTACGATCAAATTATTTTGTTGCACCTACATGATCGTTAGATGTTTCTGAGCTTATTAAATCTTTTCTGTTAAATCTACATCTATGTATATGTTAGCAAAAAACTTGGTTCGCTGAGCCTTATTAGCCACCTACATATGTCATTGGCTAGGTTATTTTAGTGTTTGATTAAAACTAACGTAGCGGTAAACTGCTTTAGTAAAAGTAAAGTTAAGTAAAAATATCATTAGTTTTTATTCCCCAAAATTGTGTTCGCAAAAATATAGCATAATATTATTATTATTAATTTAATGTATTACTGTAGAAATATTACAAGAAAATGTCAAAATGACAAATTTGAACGTACATAGGTACATAGTAATAGCTTTGATATCCAGTCGATTCAATTATTCTTATATTTTTCCCAAGAAGCGGCACACAAAATGCAGAAAGCAGGAATCGGAATGTCTGGTCTTTTGTTCTGTCTACCCTGCCCTTACTAAAAAAAGTAATAAAATTAAGTGCGTAGTTGAATATTCAAAGATTCGAAGGAGCTATTAGGAGCTTTGGATCATGGTCCAACATATGAACATTTTTTGTATTATTGTTTAAATATTTTTTCTGCATTCTTTAAAAATGGTAAGCATATATTTTGATAACATTAGTATTTAAGTAATGACGGACTTAATATGATTTGCATGCCTGATGAAGCTCTATCATTTTCAAAGCATCAATATAAAAATGAGAAATTTACAAATAGAAGGATGTAAACAATTGTGAAATGTTTATACAGCGTAACATTTCTTTTTTAAGTAGAATTATTATTCAATTGTATTTCTTAGTATTTTTATCTATATTTCTTTCAGCTAATACTTTACAAATACATATGTATGATTGTAGAAAATAGGTACCTAGTGTGGTGGTGGTGTTCTCTTTAAGGACGTTATGGGATGGGAAATTTAGGGGGGGGCAATGCTATATTTCAGTACGGAAAATCACGTAAAACCTTAACAAAAAGTGTAATACTGTTTTCCCACTTCATTACGTCCAAGCAGGGGTAAGTAGAGAAAACAATATGACTGTAGTATAGTACTCTCAGTTTTCTACTTCCTAGTGCAACCTCAACGCTGCTTTGCTTACGAAGCTTAGAGCACCGGAAATAAAAAAATATTTAAATTCATCTTACTATGAGATGGAAATCGAACACGCAAAGCACGATTTACAGGTAAGTGCTATTTTACCCACGATAGCATTCAACCCTTTATCATTAAAATAATGTAGAGATGAACCAAAAGGAAAAACAAAGCAATATATAGTTACTTACGGTCATTATATTACAAAAGTAAATACTTCATTTCAAAATGTTATATCTCAATTGGAAATGTATTCCATATATTATGTGCTAAAATTTCTCTAAGCATCGTATATCACTTATATTATATTATTGAAATATGTCAGGCGCCTCGTTTTATATGAAACCAAACAAAGGAGATTGGGAACTTTGTACCCTTTGTACGTGGCCCGGTAGCGCTGATTGATGATAGTTAATTAGAAAACCTTTATCACAATTCTCATGCCCTGAATTTTGATTTATTTAATGAAACATGTTAATTTATTCTTACGCTTTATCCCCGCTAATAAAAAGGATAGGAGAGAGCTGCAGGAAAACTTGGAAACCTAGGTTAAGAGTCTCTGTTTCCAGCTCTTATCTTCGAGCCATTGTGTGTGGAGCGGTGGAAATCAATACCACGTTGCAAGTTCACAGGGCGAAGAAAATGGAAGGAAAATCCCAATCTTATCGATTGGAAATTCACCCACCAACAGCTGCGCGGCCCAATTACACAACGAAGTTTTCGGTTAAATTTTTATTTACAAAAACTTACTATTTTTAAGTAGATGTATATTAAATTTAAAGTATCGGCTATTATTTTGCATGTTTATATAATATAAAGAATATTAATAATATTATGTTTAGTAATATAAAAAGGATATTTTGTATTTTTTCATAAAAAGAAAACTATATGTAAAAAAAAGTCCACCAGAGTACAAATAATGCGGTAAATTCTTTCTACATTTCATCTTTTACGTGTCGCAGAGAGGAATAGTTGTTCAGGGACCTGAATGGAATTTAGAAATGTTGAAGTAGTTGTAATTTGCCAATAAGGGAAATAAGCTCTTTTTTGCATCTTTTATTAGCTCAGCTAAGTTGAGTTTATAATTAAATGGCGGGGAGTCGGTAATAATAAAGTCCCTTTCTGCCTACATGTCGATCAAATTGGACAGAAAGATGACGTTCTCTATTCTCTCTGTATTCCAAAAAACGTGAAGTAAAAAAAAAATTTTTTTTTAATAGTTCCGTTTTTCTCTACCAGAGCAAACGTCCCGCTTGCCGACTTTTTTCAAGGATCGCATTGTGTGGCCAGAAATCAACCGCCTGCGCTTTGCATGTTCAGGAACGAAGAAAATGAAAAACTCATTTTCACAGAGTGGAAATTGAACGCCACAAAACAATCGCGCTACAGCAGACGCTACCCGGCTCTGCGCGTTCTGCGCCTCGGAACGGCCTCTAAAAATAATATACCAAAAGTATTTTTTTGTTATATTATCCAGGTAGCATATGACTCCACCCAACATGAGGGATGTGGAAGTGGCGTCCAAAACGCGAAGACACTAGTACTGACAACAGAAATGAGCTGGCACTAGTCACCCTCGCCCTGCCGGCCGCAAGATGCCTCTTACGCCTGTTTAAAGAGGACGTGAAGTTGAGCGATCGCACTTTGCCGTGGCGACATTAGCTCGATCAGGCCTGGTTGTACGCTGGCTGATCGCCGAAACCGCGGTGTATAGCCACTTCACAAGTTTTTCCACCATGCGTACGGTTGGTAACAACCAGGCGCATGATTAACATTCATAACCACCAGAGAGCAGTTGGTCGCTCAGATATCCCTTAGTCGCCTCTTACGACACCCATGGGAGGAAGGGGCAGTGAATTGTATTCTTTCTCCGTCACTGCACGGATTAATCACATCACATCGATTTTATATAACATATACGTATTGAGGACCGTCGTGGCGCAGAGGCGCAACGTGTGCCTGCAAACGCAGTGCCTCGAAAAAGGCGGAAAGCGGGGACGGAGAAAGCAGGGACTGAGCAACGGAGTATCTTAACACTAGGTCCCCACGGTCCCTACAGTTCCCTCTGCCTACCCTTCCATGTGCGGGATAAAGCGTGAAGCTATATTACTTGCTTAGTTAGTAGTACTTTTATACATACCTGTTAAATATATCGACGTATATATATATATATATATATATATATATATATATATATATATATATATATATATATATATATATATATATATATATATATATATATATATATATATATATATATATATATATATATATATATATATATATATATATATATATATATATATATATATATATACGTCGATATATTTAACAGGTATGTATAAAAGTACTACTAACTAAGCAAGTAATATTTATAGAATTTTAGTAAATAATATATTATAGAAAAATATTTTTGAGACGAATATACACAAAAATATATAAAAATTTATCTCAGGTTTTGTAAATTATATACGACAACAATCACAAACTGCAAACGCAGTGCCTCGAAAAAGGCGGAAAGCGGGGACGGAGAAAGCAGGGACTGAGCAACGGAGTATCTTAACACTAGGTCCCCACGGTCCCTACAGTTCCCTCTGCCTACCCTTCCACGTGCGGGATAAAGCGTGAAGCTATATTACTTGCTTAGTTAGTAGTACTTTTATACATACCTGTTAAATATATCGACGTATATATATATATATATATATATATATATATATATATATATATATATATATATATATATATATATATATATATATATATATATATATATATATATATATATATATATATATATATATATATATATATATATAAAGATCGAAGATGGAAGGCTTGCACGTAGCGATCCCTGCCAGCCCTACCTAGGGCTGCAACATTCCATCAGCCACGAGCACCATACGGGAGCACACTGCTAGGGCGTCCCCCCGAGGCGACGCGCACCAGTGCGTCCCCGCTGGTGTGACAAGTGGAGACGAATGCGGCGTTGGGGACCGCCACCCAGCACACCATGTCCGGAACGGCGGGAAGTGGAGGACGGAGCTACAAATAGCTGCGTGGAATGTAAGAGGAGGGATGGACCAGAAGATGAATGAACTATTAGATGTGATGGATGAGCGAGATTTGGATGTCATTTGTATGACTGAGACCAAGCGAAAGGGCAATGATGCAACCGATTTGCCGGGCAGCCGCGTCGCTCTCTGGGCCGGCGTTCCAGAGAGCGAACGCGGGTGTCAAGGTGTAGGTGTATTATTGTCCTCTCGATTGGTTAGTGCAGTGGTAGAGTACGAGGCGATCAACCCTAGACTGCTTTGGGTTCGCTTCAAGCTGGGGATTACAAGAATATTCTTGTTGGTGGCATATGCGCCGGTATCCTCAGCTTCATTGAGCGAGCTTGAGGGGTTTTGGGAGAGTGTCAGGGATGTTCTAGGCAGTGTTAGAGGAAATGAAAAATTAATATTATGTGGAGACATGAATGGATGGGTCGGAACCGCGAGAAGTGGTTACGAAGGTGTGTTAGGTCAATATGGTGACAGAAGAGTGAATGAGGCTGGAAAGCTCATTTTGGAACTTTGCAAGGAAAGGAATTTGTTTGTGGCAAACACGATGTTTGACCACAAACAAATTCACATGTATACGTGGGAGCGCATGGGAGAGAAAAGTATGATTGACTTATTCCTAGTGGATCAGCGGATTCGAAAACAAGTGATGGACACACGTGTGTTTAGGGGTGCCGACTTGGGAACGGACCACTATCTAGTAATTGCTAGATTTAGGGGTTTGTTCGTAGGATGGCGTAACCGCACAAGGTGTTCATACTTGGAATCGAATTATCGCATAAGAAGCTGGAAGCTTCAAGATCAACCGATCAGAGAGGAGTATACAGAAAGGGTTTCCAAAAAGCTAGACAGTTGTGAAACAGGAAATGAAAGCGTTGAAGTATGTTGGCAGAACCTTAGGAACTGCATGGTGGAAGCTGCGACAGAGGTATGTGGTACAATGAAAAGAGGCTTTAGTAAAAAGCGTGACGAATGGTGGGATGATGAAGTGAGAGATGCTGTAGAAAGAAAGAAGAAGGCATGGCAGGATTATAAAGCCTCGGGTAAGAATAAAAGTATGAGACAGATTAAAAAGAAAGAGTACAAGCTGCAAAAGCACCAAACGAAAGCACTGATAAAGATGAAGCGTGAAATAAACGAGAGTAAAAGAGATGAAAGGTTGACGAGCAACTTCCGGGATAACACGAAGCTTTTCTGGCGAGAAGTTAGTGATTCACGGAGTTGTTCGTCAACCTTTAGAATGAAAGGGGTGCTTTCGAAGGACGGTGAGATATTCACAAACAGATCACACGTTTTGCAGCGATGGGCGGAATTCTATAAGGAGATGTATGAATGTGATGACGCTTCTGCCTCAAGTAACAGCGACAAGCCGAGTCTTCATGTAGCAGATGGCGAAATCAGTATAAAAGAAGTTGAGAGTGCAATAAGAAGCTTGAAATGTGGTAAGTCAGCGGGAGCGGATGGAGTTACTGCCGAGATGATCAAATATGGTGGACCTCGCATCTTGGACTTGTTCTGGTTTCTGTGCAATTTGTGCTGGAAATCGGGGGAGGTCCCAGATGATTGGCAAAGTGCAGTCATCGTGCCTTTGTATAAAGGCAAAGGTTCACAGATAGACTGTGCAAGCTATAGGGCTATCAGTTTGATTAGCTTAGGTGGTAAAGTATATGCAAAAATTTTAGCGAGAAGAATGCAAGAAAGATCCGAAAGGCTACTGTGGGAGGCCCAAGGAGGTTTTAGACCTGGAAGAGGATGCATGGATCAGATCTTTTCCATCCGCATGATCACAGAGAAGTTTTTGGCTGTAAACCAAAAGGTTTTCTGTGCTTTTGTGGACTTGGAGAAGGCGTTTGACAGGGTTTTGAGAAAGAAATTGTGAGAGATACTACCCCGGTACAATGTGAGCGGACCCTTGCTGCAGGCTGTAAAGTCTCTTTATAGAGATCACTCAGCCTGTGTGCGAGTAGGAGCCGACATGTCGCCTCGGTTTGGCATCCAATCGGGTGTCAAACAGGGCTGCGCCATGTCGGCTTGGTTGTTCAATTTGTATTTGGATAGCTGTCTCCAAGGACTGAAAGAAAGTGATATGGGTGTAAAAGTGGGTGACTTGAAGGTAAATTGCTTGTTGTACGCAGATGATGCAGTGCTTATTGCATCATCAGAAAGCGAGTTGCAGGCATTGGTCACCATTCTGAAAGACGGGTGTGAAACTAATGGTCTAAGCCTGAATGCAAGTAAGACAAAGGTTCTGGTATTTGAAAGAGACGAGGAAAGGACAGATTGCAAGATTTTCGTGAACGGAAATTTATTAGAACAAGTGAATGAAGTAGTATACTTGGGAAGTATGTTAAGTAGAGATGGTAGATACGAAATGGATGTGGAAAGACGTGTTGCTGCCGGTAACAGAATGAACGGTGCCTTAGCTGCGTTGTTGAGACGGCAGAACGTCAGCGTCGCTGCACGTTTGGCCGTACACAATGCAGTTTTGGTTCCGACGCTGTTATATGGCAGTGAAACGTGGGTATTACAGAAGAAGAATGAAAGAAAGATGAATGCTGTGGAGATGCGATCTCTTCGAAGGATATGCGGAGTCAGCTTAGCTGACCGAATCCGCAACGAAGAGGTACACAGTATGGTAGGTACCAGCGAGGATGTCACAGTAAGAATGAAGAAGAACGTGCTCAGGTGGTTTGGGCACGTTGAAAGAATGAGTGACGAAAGAATGGTAAAAAAGATATACGATGGAAAAGTGTGTGGTAAGAGAGGTAAGGGGAGACCTCGGTTGACTTTCGAAAACACAGTATCGAAGATACTGGAGGAAGGTCACGTAAAAAGCATGAGGACTCCTCGGAGAGCATGCATGAAGAGGTTAATGACAGTGGACGAGGCGAAAGAGGTATGTAGGGACCGCAGCGTTTGGCGCTCCGTTCTCTCTGACTACCCCGCTAGGGATAGAGCGTGAAGATATGTATGTATGTGTATATATATATATATATATATATATATATATATATATATATATATATATATATATATATATATATATATATATATATATATATATATATATATATATATATATATATATATATATATATATATATATATATATATATATATATATACGTCGATATATTTAACAGGTATGTATAAAAGTACTACTAACTAAGCAAGTAATATTTATAGAATTTTAGTAAATAATATATTATAGAAAAATATTTTTGAGATGAATATACACAAAAATATATAAAAATTTATCTCAGGTTTTGTAAATTATATACGACAACAATCACAAACTTTATGCTAACATCGTCTCTACGGACTATATAAAGAGAATTTACCTCTCAGTGATGCCCCTGAAGAATTTATACTTCATGTTTCTTTTTCATTGTTAATAAATTATTCATAACGACAATTTTATTATTATGTTTTATATGAAACGGAAAGGAAAGAAATTTCTTATTCAAAGATTTGTTTACGTTGTTCTGTGGAAAGTAAACGTAGAGAGCTCATAATTCAAAAACACACTCGTAAATCAATTATACCGTGAATTTTATTAAATTTAACACTGATTCGTAACTGATTAATGTGTTGTGCTGTAATCAGTATTGGTATGAGTGAGTATATATTTTTGTTACTACAGTGGACTCCTTTGTGGCCTCCTTTAAATATTCCTGAACAGTGTGACATATACAAAGAGACATGAATGGGTTAGTTTTTTAGAAAAGGTGTTATAGGCTTACCTTATTTTATTGATCTTATCGTACCGTTTGAATAAATGAGTGTATTGTCACAAGTTTTTCAATAACATGAAATATATTGGTGGGCGAACAGAATATTATAAATTATATAAGGTACAAGAGTTGGATGAATATCTAATAAAATAACTTATGAAGAATTTAAAGAATTTTTATTATAAATAGTAAGAATAAAGTGCATAAAATAAAATACTATGAAAGTAACTTTCAGTTGCCATCTATACTTTTTTTACTTTGTATCATGTAAACAATATACAAAAATCTTAACACCAACAGATATTAATGACATAAAACCTTTTGTTATTTGGCACTATCTTAATATCTACCCTTAAATAAAAGGAACAGCTAAAGAAGAATAAATTTTCTTTACTTTATCAGGTGAAAATGTAAATCACTGTCTGATTAAGGCTGTTGGCGTTGTCCACATTTCCAAGGCCACTTCAATTGTGATAGGCTCAAATAAATTACTATCAACGAAAAAGCCTTCTCAAAATTATTCACTAAACTAGATGTAATATTACTTATAAAAACAGATTTCTTTTGTTATCAGAAAATGAATGAGTCGGTAATGGTAATAATTTTGAAGATATTATATAGAAAATCAAGCAACATTTCCTTATAAATAAATATGTAATTCATATGTCCAAAAAAACATACATGATGCCAAAGAAAAATATCCTACTGACGAAAAAGAAGTGGTTTTATAAAATAATTACTGCCCAGTCCCCGACATCGAATACATTTGGCTTAGGCCACTCTATCATGTAACCGTATGTACGAGGTCCATCTCATCCATCTCATAAAAAATTAAGGTCATATAATAAAATTCCTAACGTTGTTACAATAATAGTATCCAATTTGTAAGTTACTCTGTTAGTTTTGCTAAATCAACTTTCGAGAGCTACAAATTTGTGAATACAACAGATTAAAAATTATTTACCATCTAGACTTGTCAAAAATTGTGACATCCGAGAAAAAACCATAGAGTCAGGCAGTGCTTTGAGAAAAACTGTAGCTGAAGCTCAAAAAGTAGTACCGGAAAAGAAAATGAGGAAGATTCATACAAAAATAAGAAAATATCATAAGACAAAGCATCTCATAAGACAAATTTAACAAAATTCTTTAGAATTAAATAGTACCAAAAAGTAGGACTCTTCAAAAAGAAGTGAGATGCCATCAAAAATATTCTGTAAAAAAACCCAAGTCTCGCAGCTCAGTCTTTCTACTGTAAAAAGTTGTGAGATGTATGTAATACCAAGTCGGTTAATCTATTAAGTCTCTACTTAAAGGACCTTCTGTCTTAAGTTATTATCATGCCAATATGAAAATATTTTACGTTTCAAACAAATAGATCGACGTGGACATCGCATGATTCGATTATTAGTATGTATAAGCAACCGAATTTCTCACCAGAGTCCTTCCAAATATGATGATTGAGGTAAGTATTTCAAATAATTTAATGCTCCTGACTACGACTTTTCTATACATCAGTAGTCAACAATCCGTCATACGTAATCTGTCACGTGTCGTCTAACGTATTGACGAAGTAGCTGTAAATACATTAGCTGCTACGACACTTTGCCAGTTTTAAAGTCGGTGCAAATTTTTTTTTATAATTATATGTATTTTTGCCTTTTTAGTTTTTATTACGTCGTATTACGTTTAATGTCGAATTTAGTCCTCTATACTGAAGTATAAGTATATATACCAAAATGTAAGTGTACATATTTAATTACAGCCTTTATTGTGATAGAGCCAAGCTACACTAACACCAGTAACTAAAGAGGGCTAGACTCGAACCGGGTAAAGTTACCAAGCTTTCGCAGAATACCGTCGTAAACAGCAGCTATTAACGCTGCTGTGATTCGTCTGATGAGTGAGAGTTCCGGAAGCCCATAAAGGGGGGTTGGTCTTGGGTATTTGGTTGGCAACACATCCACATGCTCTCAGGTTGTGGATTTCTTTGGAGGAGAGTGTCCCTCACATTAGGTGGCTACTCGTTTGCCATCTTAAAATATAAAATATCACCCGTAACTAATATCAATCTTATATAAAATAGAAATTCAAACTAAAATATCTCATATATATGTACATAAATGCTATTATTATATTATAAGCGGTCAGCTTTAAAACATTACGTTTGAATTTTAAGTCCTTTGTATGTTTTGTTTTATTTCCAATAAAATATATATTATTGACGATATTATGTTTTGGTTGAATATCTGTTAAGATATGATTAAGTGAAAGTAAAAGCTTATTGACATTTTGCCTTATATACTTTCCATTCCAAGTAAGTTACTATGCGGAAACTAGAAATATTAACTATGAACGTCGCTCCTCGTCGCAGCACATCCTTTTAGATGTCAGGATGACAGCGACACCGGATATTTCGAATTTGCGATGTATTTATCTGACGCGTCCATTATCGGCCAACATTTTTGTGCTATATAAGGGCAATTTAAATCTTCTTAGGAAGAAATATATGTTTTAACTCTTAAGTGTTTCTTTTTTATATTTTATGTCGACATTTTGTCCTAATTTTTTTTTGAGTTCTTATTTCCGTTAACGCAGAAGGATACTGACATTAGTTTAGTGTCAAGACACTACATTTATCTCTGATTAAAGCGGTAAAATATTGAACAATAATGCCTTAGTCATATACATCTCTCATTAAAGCTGTCCCACTACTCTAGGAAACCATCATTTCTTAATAATTGTGTACATTTTATAAATTGTAATAAAATATATCAACAAATGTCATAAGTTTCCGTTATGAACGTTATGAGCGTAGCAATATGATTACGGTAAATTGTTCAAAAATAAGTAACAAAGTTGTCAAAACAAAACGGCACGTTTATGACAAATCGTCCGCCCTAGAAATTATTCTAGAACTTTTTTAATAAAACCTTAATGGCTTAAACCAAACAAGAGCAGTATTATTTGTTTACGATTTACAATAAAAACGTTTTTTTTTTATCGATACCATAAAGAAAGTGATTTTTTTCGGTATGTGTCAATTTTATTCATAAATGATACTTACTTTTATGTTTGACAACCTATTCAACAATAATATATATTATAGTTTTATTTCCTTACACATTACGCTTACATAATATACTGTGATATATATTTATAGCAAAAACATTTTATTTTATACTTATTATTAAATAAAATATAATGGACGATAAAAATTTAGACAATTGTTAAGTTTATTTAAAAAGACAAAGGAATTTTATAATATTAAGTTTCTTATAAAGTAGTCTTTTTTTTAAATTCCTATTTAAAAAAAAATGAAAATGAAGAAAAATAATATTATAGATTCTATTTACTTTTGTGAAAGTTTGTGTTAAATGGTACTTCCAGCATTTATGCCTACATTTTCTCTGATTTACTTTTGATTCATCTATTGCACGAAAAACTCCACAAAGTCCTCTATGACGTTATCATAAAAGTATAGAAACAAAATATAATAAACTTCGTCTTTGTTTTCAAGAGGAAATTATATTGAATGAGATATCGCTTTTAATTTGTCGTTTTGGCTCTTATTATTTTACAAGGACTAGACTATAAAAATAAAATATATGACATTATAAGATACTCTAGTTGATTACAGCAAATGACTACATCCATTACTAATTGAGACTGCCTTCTAAATTTTTTAGGTCTATATCACGTCAGCCTACGTACGTTATATAGTTGTAGAGTACTCCGACGATCCAACTCAAGTAGTATGAAGTGTCATTAGTGGTACTATATTGAAGATTTAAAATGTAGTGACGAGTGTTTCAAAGTCATGCCTTTATATTAGCAATATGTCATTGTCTTTATAGAGATTAAAAAGATAAGGTTTAAATACATGTATGTACCCTACATTTACCTACTAGCTAATAACGTGAAATTCTAATAACACATTATCTATAACGCATTATGTATATTTTTTAACTTTATTCCACTTCATGTAGGAACCTTGGGAACCTAGTTTTAGAGACCTAGCTTTCCGCCTTTTTCGAGGCGTTGAGTGTTGAGTGGCGGAATTCAACACCGCCTTGCTTAAATACCAGAACAAATAAGATGGTAATGAAAAAAATCATCTTCCCTGAGTGGGAATCGTACCCACAAATCTTTACATCTACGTCTCTGCGCCGCTGTGGTCCTCAAAAATACTAAATTTAATAATTAAATCAGTTCCATTGTGTATGTTGGCTGACATATGTGTATGTAAATAGTTAAATAGTTTTATACGTACTACATTAGTTTTGTAGTTTCACTACAAAACTAATGTAGTACGTATAAAACTATTTAATTACACTTAGAAGCCTAGGGCACACTAAAGCTGACATTTTTATGACTACTAAAACTGCGTTTAAAGTGATTTGTTAGAATTATCTTGTTTCCTTACATTTAAGATCTCATGAAATGTAATAGTTTTAAGTCGTTGACCGCCATTTTGTGTCGTCATGAAGTGGAAGTAGTTGAAAACTTTAATTAAAGAGCGTATTTGAGGAGCTCTCGGTTGTAGAACGTAGCGTAAGAATAAAAGCTATTTATTTTAATAGCAACTTGTATATACTAAGCTTAATGTATTTTTTAAATATATTATTGTTTCTTTTTACAAATAATTGTAATGAAAATAACAAGTAATATAATTCATAATGCTTGATTTCAAAATAAGCAAAATATTTTTTTTCTATATAAAAATCTTCTGTTGTGTATTTTGTCTACAAAACACTTTTATCTGCAATAAAACTACTAAATAATTATTTTCATATAACATCATGTCTGACTCTAAGCGCGACGGTCGTAAGTTCTATTCAAGCTCGACTAAATGAAATGTACGTGCGAAATACAGCGGAAAGCTGAAAATATCGTTAAATACGAGGGCCAAACTGAAAGTTTTTAGAACTTAAAAGCATTATATTAAAAAAATAAGTTTAAATTTTGAAAATAGAACTCTTTACCAATAATATTGAGTATACATTTCATTCATTTGTCATTTTTTTACGATTTGGCGGCAAATTGAAAATTGTCTGTGCACGTCAGAATGAATTTAAGCCGAGAAAATTTTCGTGCAATGATTTTTTATGACTTTCGATGTCATATAAGTCAACAAGAAAATTATGATAGACTTCGGTTGGCTTTTCACGATGAAGCCCCATCTCGTGCCACAGTTTACAACTGGTTTAATGAATTCAAACGTGGTCGAACCAATCTCACCGATGATTTGCGTGAGGGACGGCCTTCTACAGCGACGACTGAAGATAATATCAGTGTTGTGCGGCGTATGATAGAGACTGACAAAAGAGTGACCTATCAGCAGATTCGGACAAGTCTAGGCATAGGTATGAGTCAAGTGCACAAAATCCTCCATGAACAATTAGCGGTCAGGAAGCTTTGTGCCCGCTGGATACCGCATAATTTGACCGAAGCTCAAAAACTCCGCCTTGTTGATTGGTGCCGAGAAATGATCCAAAAATTTAACGGAGGTGACTCAAATGCTGTATTCGACATACTAACGGGTGACGAAAGCTGGATTTACTGTTATGATCCAGAAACCAAAAGACAGTCTGCTCAGTGGGTGTTTCCTTCCGAAGAGTTGTCAACTAAAGTGAAGAGAGGTCGAAGTGTTGGAAAAAAGATGGTGGCCTCGTTCTTCAGAAAGACAGGTCATTACGCGACAGTTGTCTTAGAGGATCAGAAAACAACAACTGTTTGCCACTTGTCTTGGAAAAAGTTCGAGAGAAACGACCTCGCAGCAGGATCCTCCTTCATCACGACAATGCCTCGTCGCACACCGCCAGGCAAGCGATCGACTATTTGGCGACCTTAGACGTGGAATTACTGGGTCACCCGCCGTATAGCCCCGATCTCGCACCCTGCGATTTTTATTTATTCCCGAAAATAAAAGAAAAACTTCGAGGAAAACATTTTATGGACGCCGAAGAAGCAGTGGCTGCGTTTCAAAACGCCGTTGAAGAGACCCCTAAGGCCGAGTGGGCAAGGTGCTTTTCTCAATGGTTCCATCGAATGCAGCGATGTATTGATGTAAATGGACGCTATTTTGAAAAGTTATAATAAAACTAATAACTTGCTAGAATGCTTAATTTTTGATTTTCTAAGAACTTTCAGTTTGACCCTCGTATATATGTATATATAGCAGTATATTTCAAGTGTTATTTATTTATAGTATAATTTTTAAGAAACGATTGACGATCTATTGTCTCCGAATACCTGAATAGGAATAGGTAATGCGCGAATCTATGAATTATTATTAGTGTATGTAAATAAATACTTATTGGTATAATTAAATTTTATAAATTATATCACTTTTTCATATCATATGAAACGTATTTTTTCTTATATTTTAATATCATATACTTATTATGATAAAACAATAGCAAGTGTGTCTCTACTTTGAATATGTTCACGAAATATATAATGCTTAAGAAAAGAGGAAACCACTCTTGCTGTGACTCTTCTAGGGTGTGATGAGTTGGAGTTGTTAAAGAGGGTCTGTACTCGCACTAGGCTCGAATGCCCTTCTCGGGGATTCTTCAAGACGATAATGTTCTTAATCCATACAGACTAGCTCCTTCCGTCATATTGGCCACTACAGTTACAAAGGCGCTGTAACTTGTAAGGCCGTACCGGGACATCCAGCATGTGTTGCGCCAAGACGACGGGTCCGTTATATTTATAGCACTTCTGATGTGCAACTTGATGCAGCCATATGCCGAAGCAGCCTTGTCCCGTAAGCACCTGCACTATCCTGAATTACAGGATCCCGAACTTTATCTCTACCCAGCGTTATAGGCGGTCGAATTGCCTCACCGTTTCTTCTCCAATCCACATGATAACATCTCTTGGTAGTCGTTCGGTTTCGGACCGCTGGTTTCCAAAATAAAAACCTTTTGAAAGTACATTGCCAACTATATAACAATACCATGTGTCAACACAAATTAAACAAACATGTATTAGTGATAATACCAAATATTAAAATTATATGAAGTTACATTGAGGCACAATTTATAATAAAATATATAATATATTCTTATATAAAATATATAATATATTCTTTTAATATAACATTCGTTCAATAGTTACATTATGTGCAAAAAATAGCATAATAATAAAAAGTGACAAAAGTGATGAGAGTGATCACCATGAATAGAAAGTGGTGAGAGTGATCACCATGAAGTTTAGGGTTCAAATTATCTATAATTAATTATTAAAAAATACATGTTATTGGTGCATTTCATTGATTCCACGTTTCGGATATTTAATTAGATCGAATAGCACCTTTTCACATAGATAAAAGCTCAATATTGAGTCTTGTTAAAATTTCCATATAGAGAGGATCTCAGCGATTTATGTTTTAGATGAAAGGGGTCATAATAGATTCAACTTGAGCCTTTGTTACCCGGAAAAATATTTATTGACGTTGCTAGTACACATATTTCTTATAATCGTGAATCATATTATATTGTCTTAGTAATATGTTTAGTATAATACCATCATGTTGTAAATTGACACGTTCTATAATGCCTTTGGGCTCAAATTCAATTGAAATAAATTTGTAGCACGTATGTCCAATTTCCTCGTGCGTACTATTTCTAAAAAAAAACTAAAAGTAAGCTAATAATTTTTTTTAGCTTCACACTTTATATGCGGGCATATTGCAGGGTAGGCAGAGGGAACTGCAGGAACCATATGAAGCTAGTGTTAAGACACTCCGTTGCTTAGTCTCTGCTTTCTCCGTCCCCGCTTTCTGCCTTTAAATTTTTCAGTTAGTAATTAAATAAATTATTTGATTTTATAATATTTCATTAATAAATTTGTTCTTAGATAAAATTAATGAGAGAGAGAGAAATAAAACACTTATTTTGGATGGAGATTTGTTTACTTATCTCCACCAAGCGACAAAGTATAGCCTGAAGGCAAGTTCTTTTATTGAACGTAAATCGGACTAGCTCCTTGCAGTAGTTCATCTACAATCTGCTTAGTCAAGGACTTTATGTCAATAAGCAACTTAATGCTAAAACTTGTGTGATTTCCTTTGCGCAAACTTGATAGAGTTCTACTATACACGTTCTCTATAAGTGCAGATTAGAGGTAATCAGATGCCATAATTTCATTATTATGACAAAGTTATATTTAGCTTACCTTGTCTGTTGTAGTGTAGGACACGCTATCAATTACCGTAGTTACAATAGATTACAATAGACTGTTATGAGTAATAGGAACAACTCATATATTTTTAGCACATTAAAAAGAAAAGAAAAAAATATAGAGAAGGTTCGCAGAGTTTATTGCGCGTGCGTTTCTCTCAGGTTTGAGGTATTAACTTTAGTAAACTGGTGGTAAATTAAAAAAAAAAATATTTGATGCTTTTATAAAGCACGTAACTTCTTATTTTGAATAAAATTATAAGACTCTGATTTAGATTTGAATAACTTTAATATGAAAGTCTTTTGCTTATACCAATAATTCAATATATTTTAAAATTATATAAAAACGAGAACGCTGTTTTAACATTGCCACGATTAAGTAGCGTCGTAACTGCAAGCAGTTAGAAGAAGAAGAAGAAGATTTTATGAACATTTTTCTAAATGAATTTCCTCAATACA
This sequence comes from Dione vanillae, assembly GCA_037178615.1. Taxonomy (NCBI): domain Eukaryota; kingdom Metazoa; phylum Arthropoda; class Insecta; order Lepidoptera; family Nymphalidae; genus Dione; species Dione vanillae. The sequence continues at coordinate 19,794 of JAZFAU010000073.1, forward strand.
ATTGTTTATTTGCACTAACAGAAAACAAGGACGGAGTGTCTTAACACTAGGTTTCTATGTTTCATGCAGTTTCTCTGCCTACCCTGTCATGTGCAGAATGAAGCGTGAATACATAAAAAAAAGAAAAAGAAAATAATTTTATTTTGTTGGTTGATTTGAAAATACATACTGTAACATTATTTATATTAAATTTAGTCATGTTATTCATGATGACTCGTTTGAAGATGTTGTATTAGATGAAAGAAACCTCTCGCATGATTAAGTCTAAAGAATATAAAGTTATTGGACTTATGGTATACATTTGAAATATTCCACAAGTATTATCATACTTGTTGCAGTCATAATTAGAACATTGCAATATATCAATAACATAAAAAGCCCCGCGACGCAATATGACGGAGTACTCTGTTCTAAGCTGGAAAAAATGGCCTGATAAACTATAGAAATAAGGAAGCTATTAAAGTAGCTACTTAGATAAGGAGCTAGAAATAAATTAAAATGCCCTGAGATCTTCATCAAAGAAAACAATCGAGGGAATTTTCACATAACATTTTCAATAAATATGTTTTTTTTTTTTCATTATGTACCTATTTGCTAGTGATTTTTTATATTTTGTATAAGCTTTCAAAATAAAATAACAACAATTCTATGCCGAAACTTACATCATTTACACGTAAAGGAATGATAAAGTTGAAAAGTAACAAAATTTAAACTTTAAATTGCTAAGGAATTTACAAAAGCTTATTCCCTAAGAGCTTCAGTTTATCCGCCTTATGAAGTATCTTAACTGCATTAAACAAGTAACATTACCTTTCTCGCACGTGACTAGGATTTAGAAAACAAATTTATACGTGTTTTGGTTTTAATATGTTTTTAATATTGTGGCATGAAACGCTTATGTAAATTTACAATATATTTATCCTCATCATAAATTTTGTTCTCCTTCCTATCCACTATTGGACATATCGTGCCCCAAGGTGTGTCAGAGGTTCTGGTCTTCCGCCTTCTGAAGACATAATACATATATTATGTCAAAATACTACATATTTATAAATACTATATATTTATACATATATATATATATATATATATATATATATATATATATATATATATATATATATATATATATATATATATATATATATATATATATATATATATATATATATATATATATATATATATATATATATATATATATATATATATATATATATTTATATATATATATATATATATATATATATATATATATATATATATATATATATATATATATATATATATATATATATATATATATATATATATATATATATATATATATATATATATATATATATATATATATATATATATATATATATATATATATATATATATATATATATATATATATATATATATATATATATATATATTTATATATATATATATATATATATATATATATATATATATATATATATATATATATATATATATATATATTTATATATATATATATAACCAGCCTTTACGTATGGATACACTCGTGTGATAAAATTGAACTGTGTAAGAGTTGCATATGACCAGTCTGTCTAAGCTTACTCAAATGACTGATATATGGATTCTATTATTTTTTGTGAATATAAAATAATTCTATTTATTCAAATATGGCTTTTTGCTAGTCTTTTAATAAATTAAAATGGATTAAAAATAAAAATTATTAAATAATTGCAAAGGTTGGTAAAGATCAACAGGAATTCGATTTCATCACTACTCCTTCTTGAAATATGTTGACAGAAATATATTTCACTAAAATAAGGTCAACACGATGACGTAACAGAAAACGTGCTCTACGAAGATGAAGACAATATTGTATTATAATGTTGAAATATAGTTTTCATTCAAGAATAAGAATCTAAAACAATGGAAAAACACTTTTGTTCTGAAAAATATTGAAATATTATCTGAAATTAGATTTGTTTAAAAAAATGTATTTTATTTAAGTAAATTAAATACAATTTTTAACTAAAATTAGACCACTAGTGGTGGATCGAACACTTCATATTTGTCCTCTTTTACACTAATATGTAAAATTAGTAATTAACATAATTACTCGAGTTGCTGCCTGAACAAGGCACGTTAGCACACGCTTTAATCCATGAATTCCACTTTGTTTTCTAAATGGGCTTATTATTTTCAAAATATGTTCCATTTCGATTTCCAAAGTATCCAACTACTACCATGATTCTATAGCTGAGATACTTTACTAAAATATCTTTTACTTTTTGAAACTAAGAAAAATAATGTGAACGGGTTAACTTATATATTATCTGACATAATGATGAATCAAGAAGTTGTAGATTACAAGTCCGTTGACATCAAAAATATTAATACTGATTTAATAAGGAGGAGGGAGGGTAAAAAAATAAAGTTATTTTTTTCTAGTTCCCACACATAACCAAAAACGTAAACAAAAATATATAATAAATATATTATTCTATTCTTCTAAAATCATTTTTAATTAATTACATATTTTAAAATATTATATTTAATTTAAATCATAAAAAGAACGTGTTCAAATACAAGTGGTTTTGGAAACACTCAGCGTGTGGGCATGGTACGAGTCTCGAACCATTCTTCAGTTCAACTTCAACTCAAAAGCTAACAACACAAGTAATAATGACACAAAAAATATTTTTCTCAAATGGAAATTGTAGTATAAAAATACGATTTGTTTTTTTATATATTATATTTGCGTTACTTTTTTGTATACTATTATTTATATATTTCTTAGTACATTTAGAAAAATCCATTTTTTCACATATAAATTACGCCAGCAGAACAATAAATAGGTCACAATCTATCTTGACTCGTTAATGGTTCGTGTGGGATAAACGAATTTGTGAGGTGCGATTGGGGTTAAAGGGAAGTTGGCTCAAATCGCTAGTAAAGCCACGTGATTTTTCTTATATATTTTCCATTACTGATAAGTTTTCAGCGGACTAAAATCTTATTTTATTTTTCTAATGAAATTCTTCCCGACCTCTCTGCGGCTGTCACCTAAACACGGTTCTTTTGATCTTGATTAATGTGATTTTCTAGTGGCAGAGATTCGACCACTAACTTTGTTTACTTTCATCTTATTTCGTTATGACTTTTTTTGTACATAATAAATATTTAGATTAAGTCAAAATAGTATTCTGTGTTTATTTATTTATTTATCGTTACCGTAAATATTTTAATATTAATAATTTGTTTTATAGTCATTATTAAATTTTTTTAAATAAATATTATATGTTCATTATCCAAAAAGCAAATAGGAAATATTGTTTGTATAAAAAAATTAAATAATTCGTTTTTCACTACAGTAAAAAATTGAACTATAGTAAAAATATGCTAGTTTGTACTTTATATACATGTATTAACGTTACCAAAATAAAATTAAGGGAAATTTGATAATACAGAATTTGAAAATAAACAAACGTCGATGGATCTTGATCAAGTGTCGAGTTTATTGAACTGAAGTATAAATCAAATTATTTTGTTATGAAGTAACTTGAATTAAAATTATTATTACAAAATTTTGTCAAATTTATTATTATTGTTATGAATTGGGAGTAAAATAAGAAAGGCCATCGTAGCGCAGTGGAGCAGCGTTTGCGTGTTAACGCGACGTTTGTAGGTTCAATTCCATTCAAGGAGGATGGATTATTCTATTTCGATTTTCTTCACTCTGGCAAATAGGCAACCACGGCGTTGAGGTCAGTTAGTCAATGCAAAATGCCATGAAAGGTGGAAAGGTATAACGCCCAGATCGGAGTATCTTAACACTAAGTTCCTATGGTTCCAGCGGTTCTTTTCGCCTCCCCTGTTAAACCAGGATAAAGTGTAAAACTAAAAGAGTAATATTTTATTTTATTTACTATTTTATTAAATACAGTATCTCTATCTCTCTTTATTCGGTCCCTCAGTTCTGAGGATAGTGTAGCGTAGACTTCCATTTGACTTGGCTATTGCCTTGATGAATTGCCGCGTATCTTATCTTTTGAAACGCTTTCCATTACTCTTTTTTTGGTTGTTTCCTCTGAGCCATGTCCAAAAGACACAAATTTAGAGAAATACCGTTTAGGATTACAATAATGTATGTATATGAATATATTACAATGTTCATATAAAACATCACTAGCATTTCAATGTAACAAATGATTGTTCCTTTTGCTAGTACAATGTGGAATAAGTAACAGATTAAAATTATAACACATTTATAAACACAAAAAGCAAAATTACTTAATTCAGAAAAATATTATTTTGGAATACAAGTCACATTATTTTTGTGTCATGAAATTTACGAGCCGCAAGTCCCTCACACTTTATCTTTCGCTGCGGACAGTGAGTACAGCGAATGTAAATATTTATAATTTATATAATATCAGCTGGAAGATACATCGTGTAATCAAAATTTTTAAAGCATTAGGTTCAACACACGGAAATATTTATCTTTCATGTACAGACGACCCTTGTTCTCGTTACGCTTTACGTATTGGCTTCCTGGAATATTTTCCACGTTAGGAGTAGAAAACAAGTTGGAAAAACAAAAATATTATTTTTGAGCAAATGAAAAATATATAATATTATTTTAAAGAACTTTTTCCAGAAATTATGTAAATTGTATTTTTATTTATATATGTTTTCTTATATTATAATTGTATTGATTAGAAATATTCTAATATTTCATAAAATGAGATATGTTCAAATTCATTCCAAAATTCTTTATTTTTTATCTTATTTACTTTTTTTTGGAAATTGCACATTCCCGCTATTAGACACTTACCCACTTCCACTGGTTGGCTGGAAGAGATTTCTTTCAGAAATAAGCCCACCTTTGTAAACCAAAATGTATTTTTTTGTATCTCAATTGTATTTTTTTGTGCGCAATAAAGAATATAATATGTTGTAAGTTTTTTTCAAATATATATATATGTTATATGTGTACTAAAGATATCACATATAACATATTATATATTAAAAGATAAAGCTATTTGGCTACAACTTCTACTTATGTTAAGAAGTATTTAACCAATAATATGTCATAAATACAACTTGTAAGTTTATCAAAAATAATTTCAAAGATCTATTAAACCAATATTTGTGACTTCAATAAATCTCATTAATCTAAAATTAAATATAACAAAGGGTCGTCCTCGTTTAAGGATAATGGTGACGCCTACATGTTTAATTAATCATATTTACGAACGATTCAAAGTTCTTTCCATTGTTGAGATTGTACGAATACTCGTAAATATATGTATGTATATATATACCGGGGACGGTGGGTGTACTTAGCTATTATCTTTGTTTGATATAGAGTGGGCGCAGTGAGTGTCGTGCAATTGAAATTCGATAGCAATAATTCCTATCCCAATTTATTCCAATATTTGACTTACTAGACAACAATGATACAATATCTCTAATACAGTATCAAAACGCAATTATTCTTTATTTTCAATTTAATGATTCACTATTCCTGTTTTTTTAATATATTTTGAGCCATTTTTGTTTATCGAATAATTATAATTAACAAATTCGGTTCAGGAGGTTTAGGAATTCAATTATAGTCCAGTTTAATTTACAACATTTTTAGTATAAAATGTTATAAATTTTTCAATATAACATTTTCGTCATTGTTATATTCTAAGCCTGTTTATATTTAGTAAAAACGAAGTCGTAGGTGGTAGCGCCAGTGAGTCGTTTCCCGCTGCGCTACGACGGTCGTCTAATAATACTGAAAAGGCTTAACACAAATGTACTTTGTTTTTTACTTATTCTTCCAAGGATTTTTAAACTGCCTTATTTATTTATTTATAATAATACATCACAGAGCGTCTGATTTTCAATAGTTTCTATCCTCGCTGGTGAGAATTTTCCTAGAAATATATGTAAAAATATATGTGTGTTAATGTAAAAATAATACATATATTTTCGAGTACATATTTCGTTTAATATACTGTATATTCTAACAATCTTTTCTGTTGTACGTGCGATTCTCAAGAACTGGGGCTTAATGACAGAAAACAGAACGCTTATTTATTACAAGCATATAATGTACCTATATAATGTATTAAAATCTTAGACATTGTGGTTAGGTAGAGTTGTGAAAATAGATTTTTATAATATTAAAAGCAACTCTCGTAGTTTAAAGTATAGAGAACCAAAATACGACACTCTGATAACAATTTCCACACATTTTACGTTATATGAGTTATTACAAAAATCATTAAAATGTCTCTATTCGTAAAAGTAAATGATAAATATATTTTCTAAATGAATATATTTTTTCTAACAAATAAAGCTTTATATTTCTTTTCTTACGTACAATAGGATTTTTTTCAGGAAAGTACTCATCATGATTATTATGTTATTAGACTATGTAAATTATGTATTATAATGTAGATTATGTAATTCATCTGATTTAATGTTTACAAAAACATTTTGTTGGTTATATTCGCTTTCTAGTAAATTTTTATGTATGTTATGATAATTAATTCTTCTACAGACTTACTCACAAATATATATAGTTAACTATTAATTTATTATATCAATAATACACAAATATAAATTGAAGTAGTAGTGGAATACATTCAGGAGTCAATTTATGAAATATTGGTATGTTCATGGTACGTACAATTTACACTCTAGTGTACTTTAAACCTTCACGACAGATTTTGATCTGGTTTTCTCAAATAACATGTATGCTTCTCGAAGTAGGATAATTTTTGTTATGATTTTTTAAGCTTCTCTTTGTCTCTCGCTTGGAGCAGAGCGGACAAAGTGAACCATATGCAGAAGAAACCTAGTTTACTCCTAGAAGAAACTTTGATGAGTGGCGGAACTCAACACTGCTAGTATATGCATATTATATTGTAAAGCAAAGAAATCGAAGAGTTATACCATGTTCGTGAAAAACCTATGGCTTAGTGGTCAGAGTGGTTGGACAGTTTCCAAGAAGGGCAGAATCAAATCCCGCTGCGTTCAGAATTGAATATAGAAATATTTAATAAATGTATTATAACTGTGATCTTTCTATACTATAATATGTAAGTGACTCATAAATTACTCTATTTTTTCTCGAATAAAATTATACTTCTTCAAAATTTGCATATACCGTCAATACAAATAAATCACTTCTTTAAATGCGTATGAAATTTGTTCTTCTGTATGAATAAAATAAATAATTTTTGTGATTTAAAATAATTTTATTCATATAAGCTTGTTCCAAATAAACCGGTAACGTATCATGTCAGGTAAAAGAATATCTTCAAAAGCATAGGGTCATGGATTGTAAATCTCGACATCTAACGTTAAATTTATCGTGACATTTGGCTGGTGAATTTTTCTCGTAAAAGGTAAAAAGGGTTAGCTAAACATTGTTTTGTGTTTTGAAGAAGAAAAATATTATACAAACATATGATTTGTTCTGAAATAGACAGAAATGTATTGTCGTATAAAATCTTTTAAATGTTATACAGTTATATGGTAGAAAGTCCACTTATTATTTAGTGGCATTTCGATTACTGTTTTGGAATGTAGAAATAATTTATTCAATCGTATAACCGCGAAGGGAATAGATTCAAATAAGGACGAAAACAGTATAAAAATTACGAATACGAGAGGGACAAAGGCAGTTGAAATTTTTAAGCAACGTCACAAACTGCTAAAACTTCAATATGGTAATTAGTTTAATAATATTAGATATACATATTATGTATTTGTGTGTAATTATTTTAAAAATTATACAAATAATGTAAAAATAATTTAAATTTTATAATATAGCTTTAGTTTTAGTTAGAAATAGCTCAACGATTTCTAGCTAAAACTAGAACTACAAGTCTACAACCGCCGTTGCCTTTTCCATTGCAATCATTTCATGGCTGCCGGTCAGCTTGGCTTTCTTGGGTGCAATGCGGAGACTAATATGTTACAAAATGCTTTTATATACAACGCTCAAAGTTACACAAATTGGACACTTTTTTTCTTTAGAGGTTACTCTTAAAAGTGTGACATAAGTGGCAATGTCAAAGACATCAAATTAGAAAAATTAAAAGTGAACAGTGTTTCTACTATAGTGTGGGCGTGTTACACATATAAACCTTTTACTTAAATCATGAGAGTCAAAAAGGCAAAATTCAACATGTGAATTTTAGGGAAGAAATAAATCATATTTTTTTGTAAATGAGGCATTTAGCATTATTAGATTTCCTTTTAAGGTCATTTCAGGTCGAAGGTCTTTATCATCAAGTCCACAACGACTTTTGAATTATAAGACGACATTAAGCGTTGTTTCTATAAAATATAGGCAAATTTATATATAATTTTTTTGATAATTTGATATAGAGATTATGTGGCATTACTGCCACTTAATCTCTTTATTAAATAATCAAAAAAATTATATTTAAATTTGCCTATATTTTATAGATTTAGAACTTTACAGTTGTGAAAGTCATTTACCATTTGTGCCATACCATCAAAAACTTCATATTAAATTATAAATATATTATAATATATAGTTTAAGATACAATAAAAAGTAATAAAAAATTAAAAGGCTTTTATATTTAGCTGCGTAGTGCTTTAATTGTGGATCACATTATAAAACATAAAAGCTTTTAACACAGGAAGATACAAGGGGTGTACAATAAGTGGATCATTGTCATTTTTGCTATTTAAAATTATATACAGACTGTTGAAACTTTATTCACATTATAACAATGTCTTAAATTCTACATATGTTAATAATTTTTTTAACACTAAAATAATAGAGTTAAAATTTTTTTTTCAATGAAAACATTTTTATAAATTTGGTTGCTTTTAAGCGTAATTTGTCAAATGAATTTAATTAACTGTTCCGCTCGAAACGTTTCAGATGTTATACACCAAAGCGTTTGTGCGATCGAAATTGGATTATAAATCCGCCATCCGAGATAATTCATAGGCTAGACACAAAGTAGGACCAAAATAGAACAACAGATAGAAATACGAAAAATATTAAATGGTATAAATATAAAATATAACCGTGAATGCTAAGAAATTATTATATTGTAATTTTGACATGTACGTTATTTTTACGAATTTTTACTATTTTGATGTTATGCTTAATATTTATCTGCTTCTACATACACTTCGGTTCAATAATGCAAAGAAAATACTTTTCTACTGGTTCGTTACGATAATATGGTAACAAGATTCAGAATAGAGAGCGGGGAAGTAAAGAAGCTCTTTGTACGAAAAATGAGGGTCATTCATTTTTAGCTTAATTAAAATAACATATGCTATGTACTTATATTTAATTTATACATTTTACATTACCAAAAAGTTCTAACAACTTTAAATCTGTTACTATTACTCTGAAGGATATATGTACTTTCAACTTTTGTTAATTAAAAAAAATATAAAATCAAATCACTCCTGCAATATTTCTTTACTATACAAAATAATTTTGTAATAAAAATTGATATAAATAGTAATTGTACTCAAATAAGAGAGTTATTTTAGATTGAAAAATATTGTCAAAGCATAGAGAATGTTTGAGAAACCTGCGCAATTAAGATATCGTCTATTGGTATATCGAAAGAAAACACATTCTTCATACTTATTTCTATTTATATGTGTATACTCGTATTACTCTCGATTAGTTGATGAAATATTGGTTATTTAAAATGATTTATGAAGTCAAAAAGAAGAATTAAAAGATTATTCTAGTTGTTGTTTCAATGGACCAAATTGCAACACTAATATAGCTTTGAAAACTAACCAAGTATAAAATAGAGAATCTGAAGAGATTATTAAGTAAAAAAATGTTTTGTTTTGTTGTTAGGAAGAAAGAAAGTTAGAAGTTTACATGGGATTCTTTATCACATACGCATAAGCCGAATAAAAATTGTCACAAAAACACCTTTTACAATAGTATCGCAGTATTCCCTCATATTTGAAACGAAAACTGCAAACGGAATATAATAACTTCTCTTTCATGACATATGTATGTGTATATATATATATATATATATATATATATATATATATATATATATATATATAAATATATATATATATATATATATATATATATATATATATATATATATATATATATATATATATATATATATATATATATATATATATATATATATATATATATATATATATATATATATATATATATATATATATATATATATATATATATATATATATATATATATATATATATATATATATATATATAAATTCTGTGAAAAGTAAACGTAGAGAACTCATAATTGAATAACACATTCGTAAATCAATTGTTCCGTGAATTTAATCATTTTTTTCTTTTTTTTATACTTATGTTTCTGTTTTATATATATTTATATATATATATATCTTAAATTATAGATAAAACAATTACCATCTTCCTTCCTTCAATTAGACAGATATGTTGGTCTTTACGTAATGATTTAAACGTGTTGTAATCAGTATTGGTAAAAGTATACGTTCTTATAACAACAATTGATAGTGGCCTCTTTTAAATATTCCGGAACAGTGTGGCATATACAAAGAGAATGAATATTTTTTTATGAAAATATTTCATGGTAACAAGTTAGAATAGATGAGTGTATTATCACTACACTTTTCTATAATATTGAATACATTGGTGGACAAACAGAATATTATAAATTATATAACAACAAGCATTGTATGAATGTCTGCATTCTTAAACATACCTGACAATAGAAATCACCAATAATAATATTACTATCAGTTGCCACCTGTACTTACACATTTGTACAGCAAAAATACTATTTGTTATTTGACACTATCTTAATATCTACGTCAAAATAAAAGAATCAACTAAAGAAGAATAAATTTTCTTTACTTCTGCAGGTGAAAACGTAAAATAAATGACGTCTGATTAAGGCTGTTGGCGTTGTCCACACTTCCAAGACCACTTTAATTGTGATAGTTCAAATAAATTAATGTCAACAAAAAAGCTTTCTCAAAACTATTCACTATGCTAGATATATGTCTCCTATCTGTACTATACACATATATAAACATTTAGTCCTTACTGTTTTACAATTATTTTTACAATTCAAATCTAGAATATTCTTTTAGTTCTCTTTTTTTACTTCGACCTATTAAATAAATTTAAAGAAGCAATATGTCACCAACTAATTGAGAGTAAGACGGGTATACACGTATAAATGAAGAAAAAAAAAAAATCAAAGATATATATATATATATATATATATATATATATATATATATATATATATATATATATATATATATATATATATATATATATATATATATATATATATATATATATATATATATATATATATATATATATATATATATATATATATATATATATATATTTAAGTTGTTGTTAAGGTACTTTCTTCGTTTTTCTTTCCCCACATGGGAATTCACGTAGGTAAAAAGGTTTTATTAGAACATTTGTGAAATTATTATAATTTTCAAATGATAAATCGCTTAATTTTGGCGCAAAAGGTACCAAAGAATACATTACGTCCTTTCACAAAATTACCCAATTAACAAATTAAAAGACAGATCGTCGTATAAACCACATAACGAACAATGTTTTGTGAGAGTAATATTTTTTGCCTTTGATATTTCATAGAATGAAATATATATAAAATGAATGAAATGCCAATTTTTCTATTCAAATTTCAAAGAATATTGATTCTGTAGTTTTCAATAAAGGTATTTAATTACAATTTATACTTGTAATAATGTTATCTTTCTAGATTTAATGTTAAATACATAAAGAAAACAATTTAGATATGAAAAATTCGATATTGTAATAAGCACTTTCATTAATATTAAAAACAACTTACAATATAGAGTCAAATTCTATGTAGTAGTTTATCGAAATGTTCTATAGCAAATGTAGAAAACCAATACACGTACATAGATTTACCATCTGTATGAGGATGATTTGCAGTTGTATCGACATGGCTATATACATGAACTGTCTGATGTTATTAATATTTTAAATAAAGATCTAACTGAATCTTTCGGTCTCTTAGTAAACCCGAAAAGCCGACTTGCAATTAAAATCAATTGGATTGTAACACCTGCGATTATATATCCTGGAACTCAAGTTCCATATTACGAAAAAATTATGAATTTGGGTCTTATTTTTTAAAGGCAATTTGTCATGGAATGTGGGGTACATTAGCGAACTTAGTAAACGTATGCATTTCTCCTTTAGTTCTCTTAAGCGTCTCCAATTCTTCCCCAGCCATAAAATAAAAATAATGCTAGCGCAATGTCGCTCAATTTTCTCTTACTCTTGTAAGAAGAAATTTGGCGCTCAATTTTCTCTTACTCCCACGCTAGGGATATAGCGTGAAGCTATGTATGTATGTATGTATGTATGATTAAACACAAGCTATTCGGACACCCGGCGACTCCTCTCTCATAACACGACTTAGATAGGATGCTAAGCATTAAGATTATCTAATGGTCAAAGCCTCAATTAACTTAAGCTTTCACCAATTACTTAGTTATTTTTTTGTAATTTTATTAATGGTAGAGAAATTGAACACGACAGTTTTAGTTCTTTTTACATTACATCGCTGGAAATATAGGACAATCAGTTCCGCACTCCGTCAAATTGAGCTGTATTTTCAACTATAATTTACAGTACGCTTAGCTGCTGCACCACGACGCTTTTGTTTCTCTTATTAAACTATCTTAAAAATTAAATCCCACAAAACTTTTCTTATATAACTAACTCTATGGTCAATCTAACTAACTAACAAGTTAATGGTCCTTGCCAAATTTTAACGTCACGTAAAACCTTTCCCTTCCTTTCCCTTCCCTTCCCTTCCCTCTATTTTTTTTTCAATGGAAGCGTTGTTATTAATTTGTCCTTTGCATTTAAGCGTAATTTGTCAAACGAATTTAATAAAGTGTTCCGCTCGAAACGTTTCAGATGTTATACACCAAAGCGTTTGATCGAAATTGGATTATAAATCCGCCATCCGAAATAACTCATAGGTTAGTCACAAAGTAGGACCAAAATAAAACAACAGATAGAAATATGAAAAATATTAAATGGTATAAATATAAAATATAACCGTGAATGCTAAGAAATTTTTACATTGTAATTTTCACATATACGTCAAGCTTTTACTATTTCCATGTTATGCTTGTTACTTATCAGCCTCTGTATATTTCAGTTTAGTAATGCAAAGAAAATATTTTTCTACTAGTTCGTTACGATAACGCAGATGAAAACAAGATTTAGAGATAGAGAACGGGGAAATAAAAATACTGTTTATGCCAAGATCCCATGTGAAATAATATATAATATATGGTGTATACGTATATTTATTGTATACGTTTTACATTACCAAAAATTTTTACTAACGTTAAATCTGTTACTATTACTACTCTAAAGGATATCCTTTCAACATTATTAATTAAAAAAATAAATAGAATCAAATGATATATATATATATATATATATATATATATATATATATATATATATATATATATATATATATATATATATATATATATATATATATATATATATATATATATATATATATATATATATATATATATATATATATATATATATATATATATAAATTCTAATATTCTAGATTTGCGTTGCAAAAATAATTGTAAAACAGTAAGGACTAAATGTTTATATATGTGTATAGTACAGATAGGAGACATATATCTAGCATAGTGAATAGTTTTGAGAAAGCTTTTTTGTTGACATTAATTTATTTGAACTATCACAATTAAAGTGGCCTTGGAAGTGTGGACAACGCCAACAGCCTTAATCAGACGTCATTTATTTTACGTTTTCACCTGCAGAAGTAAAGAAAATTTATTCTTCTTTAGTTGATTCTTTTATTTTGACGTAGATATTAAGATAGTGTCAAATAACAAATAGTTTTTTTGCTGTACAAATGTGTAAGTACAGGTGGCAACTGATAGTAATATTATTATTGGTGATTTCTATTGTCAGGTATGTTTAAGAATGCTGACATTCATACAATGCTTGTTGTTATATAATTTATAGTATTCTGTTTGTCCACCAATGTATTCAATATTATAGAAAAGTGTAGTGATAATACACTCATCTATTCTAACTTGTTACCATGAAATATTTTCATAAAAAAATATTCATTCTCTTTGTATATGCCACACTGTTCCGGAATATTTAAAAGAGGCCACTATCAATTGTTGTTATAAGAACGTATACTTTTACCAATACTGATTACAACACGTTTAAATCATTACGTAAAGACCAACATATCTGTCTAATTGAAGGAAGGAAGATGGTAATTGTTTTATCTATAATTTAAGATATATATATAAATATATATAAAACAGAAACATAAGTATAAAAAAAAGAAAAAAATGATTAAATTCACGGAACAATTGATTTACGAATGTGTTATTCAATTATGAGTTCTCTACGTTTACTTTTCACAGAATTTATATATATATATATATATATATATATATATATATATATATATATATATATATATATATATATATATATATATATATATATATATATATATATATATATATATATATATATATATATATATATATATATATATATATATATATATATATATATATATGAAGACATGAGTGGATGAAGGGGTTATGTAACATTTTTTGCAAAAATCGTTTTTTATGCTAAATGAAGGTTTTACATGCATATAAACCATATTAAATTTTAAAATAACGTTTTTTAAGCTTAGTTATAGAAAAAAAAATTGACATTGACAACATTCTTTAATTTAAAATTATTTAAATGTATGTATTTCTTGCGTGGATGAAGGAGGTAAGTGCTCGCGTACACAGGCATGTATTGCGTTGTTCTGAATGAAGGTGTTATGTAATGTACTTGTCTCTTTCTTTTATTTAAACACAAATTGGGATTGTGTGGTCTTTACCAAATAACTAGAAAGAAGATAGATATTATAATCCACAAAGTTAAGATTGGAGCTTCTGCTCTACTTTCTAATAGGAGAGGCAAACACAATAATTAGCCCCATAAAACGGAAGAAGGTTATACAATGTATTAAGCTTTCCCGCTGAACAGTCCAATACTCACGTAAAAGAAATACGAAAAAAATTGTTACCACTTTTAAATGTCGCTTAAATGCATGAACTTTATTTAGCGACACGAGAAGAGCAGAATTTGTGGGGAAAATACAAAATGAAATGAATATTCGCATAACAAAGATTTTGTTTCTGAATTCAATCACTTTTTTGGATGCGCCAAATGACATCGTCATTGTCATGATTCAATCCATAGAACAAGCCCGAGGAAAATATTGGGTTGTTATACCTCACAATAGTCTTGCAACAGACCATGCCACTTCTCAAAATATCATCTTCCGTCAGATTTGCTTTTATAAATAAAGTATCAACTTTTTAATCATACCAAAAATATGTAACCGTCAAAAGTAGTGTTGCAGTCGTTAGCTCGCTTTTAAGATTTGTTGATTTTGATCAATTTTGTCGCAATAAGCACGATTTAATCATAATTCCGATCATAGATTCAGGCGCTGGACAGAATAAAAATTTTAATATTATTTGTCCTCTATCATATATGATTTGGAAAATGATTTTAAAATCATTTACCACAAATTTCCGAAGTTGGTATTATACTTTAAACTCTTATAAGGTGTAGGTCGCACTGAAAATGTCATGCGAACCACAAAGGATCTATGCAACGGGCAATTATGGGCCAAATTATATGCAAAGAACTCGAAACATGTTGTATGATCTGAAGGATCAATTGCGTAGATGAATTGTTAAAATAAACTTAATTTAAAAATGATATAAAATTGAAAACCAAGCCCGTAAGTTGGTATTAAAAGGATGATGAAAGAGATAGTATTACAATGGGAGTTAGAAGAGTTCATGCTCATAAATAAGAAAGTTATGATGAAATGATAAACATTAAGAAAAGTTTATACTCGTAGTAGGTAGGTATATTAAAAAGAGTTTAAGTAAAAAAATTGAACATGAAAACGTATTCAAGAACATTGGGCGTATTTACTGCATGTTAAAAAGCGCAAATATTAATTGGTAAGATTAGAATATCGATATATTAAGCAAATAATGTAGCCAAAATTATCTGATTTAACTGTTTTTTTTCTCTTTAAGTGACGTTATTTATTAGTTGAACCATTCATCCTTAAATAAGATATCTATTTTATATTTAGGCGCTGCATGAGGAGTTATGTACATATTGTATTCAATAAATAATTATTCGTATACTTTTCTCATTTTGCTACTTAGTATTAGTAGTTTTTACATAAGTACAATTTACACAACAGTGTTAATAATCAACAAGAAAAAACTATTATATCGAAAAACAAGTATCAAAACTTTGAATGCCCATATCTCCATTTTTTCAAATTGTATCCTATCTCCTTCATCCAATCATGACAGAGATGTGTATATATATATATATACTATATATATATCTAATATATATATATATATATATATCTTATATATATATATATTATATATATATATATATATATATATATATATACACATACATAGTGTCAGGAAAGAGAAGTCTATTATATCCGTTTGCAGTTTTCGTTTCACAATATGAGGAATACTGCGATACTATTGTAAAAGTGTTTTTTGTGGACAATTTTGATCGGCTTCTGCGTATGGATCAAGGAAATCCCATGTAAACTTCTAACTTTCTTTCTTCCTAACAACACACAAAACATTTTTTTATTAATAATCTCTCAGGGATTCTCTATTGTATACTTGGGTAGTTTCAAAAGCTATATTCGTGTTGCAATTGGTCCATTGAAAACAACAACTAGAAGAAATCGTTTAAATTCTTCTTTTTGACCTTCATAAATCATTTAAATAACCCATATTTAATCAACTAATCGAGGAGTTAATCGAGTCTACACATATAAAATAGAAATTAAAGTATGAGAAGTGGTTCTTTCGAGATACAATAGACGAATCTTAAGTGCGCTAGGTTTCTCAAAACTCTCTATGCTTGACAATATTTTTCAAATCTAAAATCCCTTCTTATTTGAGTACAAGTACTATTTATATCAATTTTTATTACAAAATTATTTTGTATAGTTAAAGAAATATGCAGGAGTGATTTGATTTTATATTTTTTAATTAAACAAAATTGAAAAGTACATATATCCTTCGCGTAATCGTAACAGATTTAAAAGTTGTTAGAAATTTTGGTAATGAAAATGTATAAATTAAATATAAGTACAAGCATTTATGTTATTTTAATTGAAGTAAAAATGAAGACCTCATTGTTCGCTACAAGAGCTTCCTTTACTTCCCCGCTCTCATTCTGAATCTTGTTACCCATATTAATAGTAACGAACCAGTAAAAGTATTTTTTTTGCTTATGACCGAAGGGATGAGAAGCAGATAAATATTAAGCATAACACAAAATAGTAAAAAAATTCGTAAAACTAAGTACATGTCAAAATTACAATATAATAATTTCTAGCCTTCACGTTATATTTTATATTTATACCATTTAATATTTTTTCGAAGTTTATCTGTTGTTCTATTTTGTCCTACTTTGTGTCTAGGCCGTATGAATTTATCTCGGATGGCGGATTAGAATCAATGTCGATCGCACAAACGCTTTGGGTATACACTGAAAAGTTCGAGCGGGAAACAGTTAATTAAATTCATTTGACAACAGTCGCTTAAAAAGCAACCAAATTTATAAAATGTTTTCATGAAAAAAAAAATTTTAACTTAGTATTTGAGTGTTAAAAAAATTATTAAAATATGTGAATTCTAAGGACATGTATAATGTGAATAAAGTTTCAACAGTCTGTATATAATTTTAAATAGCAAAAATGACAATGATCCACTTATTGTACACCCCTTGTATCTTCCTGTGTTAAAAGCTTTTATGTTTTATAATGTGATCCACAATTAAAGCACTACGCAGCTAAATATAAAAGCCTTTTAATTTTTTATTACTTTTTATTGTATCTTAAACTATATATTATAATATATTTATAATTTAATATGAAGTTTTTGATGGTATGGCACAAATGGTAAATGACTTTCACAACTGTAAAGTTCTAAATCTATAAAATATAGGCAAATTTAAATATAATTTTTTTGATTATTTAATAAAGAGATTAAGTGGCAGTAATGCCACATAATCTCTATATCAAATTATCAAAAAAATTATATATAAATTTGCCTATATTTTATAGAAACAACGCTTAATGTCGTCTTATAATTCAAAAGTCGTTGTGGACTTGATGATAAAGACCTTCGACCTGAAATGACCTTAAAAGGAAATCTAATAATGCTAAATGCCTCATTTACAAAAAAATATGATTTATTTCTTCCCTAAAATTCACATGTTGAATTTTGCCTTTTTGACTCTCATGATTTAAGTAAAAGGTTTATATGTGTAACACGCCCACACTATAGTAGAAACACTGTTCACTTTTAATTTTTCTAATTTGATGTCTTTGACATTGCCACTTATGTCACACTTTTAAGAGTAACCTCTAAAGAAAAAAAGTGTCCAATTTGTGTAACTTTGAGCGTTGTATATAAAAGCATTTTGTAACATATTAGTCTCCGCATTGCACCCAAGAAAGCCAAGCTGACAGGCAGCCATGAAATGATTGCAATGGAAAAGGCAACGGCGGTTGTAGACTTGTAGTTCTAGTTTTAGCTAGAAATCGTTGAGCTATTTCTAACTAAAACTAAAGCTATATTATAAAATTTAAATTATTTTTACATTATTTGTATAATTTTTAAAATAATTACACACAAATACATAATATGTATATCTAATATTATTAAACTAATTACCATATTGAAGTTTTAGCAGTTTGTGACGTTGCTTAAAAATTTCAACTGCCTTTGTCCCTCTCGTATTCGTGATTTTTATACTGTTTTCGTCCTTATTTGAATCTATTCCATTCGCGGTTATACGATTTAATAAATTATTTCTACATTCCAAAACAGTAATCGAAATGCCACTAATAATAAGTGGACTTTCTACCATATAACTGTATAACATTTAAAAGATTTTATACGACAATACATTTCTGTCTATTTCAGAACAAATCATATGTTTGTATAATATTTTTCTTCTTCAAAACACAAAACAATGTTTAGCTAACCCTTTTTACCTTTTACGAGAAAAATTCACCAGCCAAATGTCACGATAAATTTAACGTTAGATGTCGAGATTTACAATCCATGACCCTATGCTTTTGAAGATATTCTTTTACCTGACATGATACGTTACCGGTTTATTTGGAACAAGCTTATATGAATAAAATTATTTTAAATCACAAAAATTATTTATTTTATTCATTCAGAAGAACAAATTTCATATGCATTTAAAGAAGTGATTTATTTGCATTGACGGTATATGCAAATTTTGAAGAAGTATAATTTTATTCGAGAAAAAATAGAGTAATTTATGAGTCACTTACATATTATAGTATAGAAACACTCACAGTTATAATACATTTATTAAATATTTCTATATTCAATTCTGAACGCAGCGGGATTTGATTCTGCCCTTCTTGGAAACTGTCCAACCACTCTGACCACTAAGCCATAGGTTTTTCACGAACATGGTATAACTCTTCGATTTCTTTGCTTTACAATATAATATGCATATACTAGCAGTGTTGAGTTCCGCCACTCATCAAAGTTTCTTTTAGGAGTAAACTAGGTTTCTTCTGCATATGGTTCACTTTGTCCGCTCTGCTCCAAGCGAGAGACAAAGAGAAGCTTAAAAAATCATAACAAAAATTATCCTACTTCGAGAAGCATACATCTTATTTGAGAAAACCAGATCAAAATCTGTCGTGAAGGTTTAAAGTACACTAGAGTGTAAATTGTACGTACCATGAACTTACCAATATTTCATAAATTGACTCCTGAATGTATTCCACTACTACTTCAATTTATATTTGTGTATTATTGATATAATAAATTAATAGTTAACTATATATATTTGTGAGTAAGTCTGTAGAAGAATTAATTATCATAACATACATAAAAATTTACTAGAAAGCGAATATAACCAACAAAATGTTTTTGTAAACATTAAATCAGATGAATTACATAATCTACATTATAATACATAATTTACATAGTCTAATAACATAATGATCATGATGAGTACTTTCCTGAAAAAAATCCTATTGTACGTAAGAAAAGAAATATAAAGCTTTATTTGTTAGAAAAAATATATTCATTTAGAAAATATATTTATCATTTACTTTTACGAATAGAGACATTTTAATGATTTTTGTAATAACTCATATAACGTAAAATGTGTGGAAATTGTTATCAGAGTGTCGTATTTTGGTTCTCTATACTTTAAACTACGAGAGTTGCTTTTAATATTATAAAAATCTATTTTCACAACTCTACCTAACCACAATGTCTAAGGTTTTAATATATTATATAGGTACATTATATGCTTGTAATAAATAAGCGTTCTGTTTTCTGTCATTAAGCCCCAGTTCTTGAGAATCGCACGTACAACAGAAAAGATTGTTAGAATATACAATATATTGTACTCGAAAATATATGTATTATTTTTACATTAACACACATATATTTTTACATATATTTCTAGGAAAATTCTCACCAGCGAGGATAGAAAGTATTGAAAATCAGACGCTCTGTGATGTATTATTATAAATAAATAAATAAGGCAGTTTAAAAATCCTTGGAAGAATAAGTAAAAAACAAAGTACATTTGTGTTAAGCCTTTTCAGTATTATTAGACGACCGTCGTAGCGCAGCGGGAAACGACTCACTGGCGCTACCACCTACGACTTCGTTTTTACTAAATATAAACAGGCTTAGAATATAACAATGACGAAAATGTTATATTGGAAAATTTATAACATTTTATACTAAAAATGTTGTAAACTAAACTGGACTATAATTCAATTCCTAAACCTCCTGAACCGAATTTGTTAATTATAATTATTCGATAAACAAAAATGGCTCAAAATATATTAAAAAAACAGGAATAGTGAATCATTAAATTGAAAATAAAGAATAATTGCGTTTTGATACTGTATTAGAGATATTGTATCATTGTTGTCTAGTAAGTCAAATATTGGAATAAATTGGGATAGGAATTATTGCTATCGAATTTCAATTGCCGACACTCACTGCGCCCACTCTATGTAAAACGAAGATAATAGCTAAGTACACCCACCGTCCCCGGTATATATATACATACATATATTTACGAGTATTCGTACAATCTCAATAATGTAAAGAACTTTGAATCGTTCGTAAATATGATTAATTAAACATGTAGGCGTCACCATTATCCTTAAACGAGGACAGCCTTTGTTATATATTTTAGATTAATGAGATTTATTGAAGTCACAAATGTTGGTTTAATAGATCTTTGAAATTATTTTTGATAAACTTACAAGTTGTATTTATGACATATTATTGGTTAAATACTTCTTAACATAAGTAGAAGTTGTAGCCAATTAGCTTTATCTTTTAATATATAATATGTTATATGTGATATCTTTATTACACATATAACATTTTTTTAATTTTTTTTTTTTTTTTTTTTAGCTTCACGCTTTATCCCGCACATGGCAGGGTAGGCAGAGGGAACTGCAGGAATCATATGAACCTAGTGTTAAGACACTCCGTTACTTAGTCCCTGCTTACTGCGTCCCCACTTTCCGCCGTTTTCGAGGCATTGCGTGTTGAGTGGCGGAACTCAACGCCGCGCTTTGCCTTAGATGCCAAAGCGAAGAAAATGGAAATAGAAAAATTCATCTTCTCCGACTGGGGATCGAACCCAGTAACAGGCAGCAGAGGCACGCTTCTGCGCCACGACGGTCCTCAAATTTAAATATATATATATATATATATATATATATATATATATATATATATATATATATATATATATATATATATATATATATATATATATATATATATATATATATATATATATATATATATATATATATATATATATATATATATATATATATATATATATATATATATATATATATATATATATATATATATATATATATATATATATATATATATATATATATATATATATATATCAAAAAACTTATAACATATTATATTCTTTATTGCACACAAAAAAATACATTTTGGTTTACAAAGGTGGGCTTATTTCTGAAAGAAATCTCTTCCAAGCCAACCAGTGGAAGTGGGTAAGTGTCTAATAGCGGGAATGTGTAATTTCCAAAAAAAAGTAAATAAAATAAAGAATAAAGAATTTTGGAATGAATTTGAACATATCTCATGTTATGAAAGATTAGAATATTTCTAATCAATACAATTATAATATAAGAAAACATATATACATAAAAATACAATTTACATAATTTCTGGAAAAAGTTCTTTAAAATAATATTATATATTTTTCATTTGCTCAAACATAATATTTTTGTTTTTCCAACTTGTTATCTACTCCTAACGTGGAAAATATTCCAGGAAGCCAATACGTAAAGCGTAACGAGAACAAGGGGTCGTCTGTATATGAAAGATAAATATTTCCGTGTGTTGAACCTAGTGCTTTAAAAATTTTGATTACACGATGTATCTTCCAGCTGGTATCACATAAATTATAAATTTTTACATTCGCTGTACTCACTGTCCGCAGCGAAAGATAAGGTGTGAGGGGCTTGCGGCTCGTAAATTTCATGACACAAAAATAATGTGACTTGTATTCCAAAATAATATTTTTTTTGAATGAAGTAATTTTGGTTTTTATGTTTATAAATGTGTTATAATTTTAATCTGTTACTTATTCCATATTGTACTAGCAAAAGGAACAATCATTTGTTACATTGAAATGCTAGTGATGTTTTATATGAACATTGTAATATATTCATATACATACATTATTGTAATCCTAAACGTTATTTCTCTAAATTTGTGTCTTTTGGACATGGCTCAGAGGAAACAACCAAAAAAAGAGTAATGGAAAGCGTTTCAAAAGATAAGATACGCGGCAATTCATCAAGGCAATAGCCAAGTCAAATGGAAGTCTACGCTACACTATCCTCAGAACTGAGGGACCGAATAAAGAGAGATAGAGATACTGTATTTAATAAAATAGTAAATAAAATAAAATATTACTCTTTTATTTTTACACTTTATCCTGGTTTAACAGGGGAGGCGAAAAGAACCGCTGGAACCATAGGAACTTAGTGTTAAGATACTCCGACTGGGCGTTATACCTTTCCACCTTTCATGGCATTTTGCATTGACTAACTGACCTCAACGCCGTGGTTGGCTATTTGCCAGAGTGAAGAAAATCGAAATAGAATAGTGTATCTTGCTTGAGTGGAATTGAACCTACAAACGTCGCGTTAACACACAAACGCTGCTCCACTGCGCTACGATGGCCTTTCTTATTTTACTCCCAATTCATAACAATAATAATAAATTTGACAAAATTTTGTAATAATAATTTTAATTCAAGTTACTTCATAACAAAATAATTTGATTTATACTTCAGTTCAATAAACTCGACACTTGATCAAGATCCATCGACGTTTGTTTATTTTCAAATTCTGTATTATCAAATTTCCCTTAATTTTATTTTGGTAACGTTAATACATGTATATAAAGTACAAACTAGCATATTTTTACTATAGTTTAATTTTTTACTGTAGTGAAAAACAAATTATTTAATTTTTTTATACAAACAATATTTCCTATTTGCTTTTTGGATAATGAACATATAATATTTATTTAAAAAAATTTAATAATGACTATAAAACAAATTATTAATATTAAAATATTTACGGTAACGATAAATAAATAAATAAACACAGAATACTATTTTGACTTAATCTAAATATTTATTATGTACAAAAAAAGTCATAACGAAATAAGATGAAAGTAAACAAAGTTAGTGGTCGAATCTCTGCGACTAGAAAATCACATTAATCAAGATCAAAAGAACCGTGTTTAGGTGACAGCCGCAGAGAGGTCGGGAAGAATTTCATTAGAAAAATAAAATAAGATTTTAGTCCGCTGAAAACTTATCAGTAATGGAAAATATATAAGAAAAATCACGTGGCTTTACTAGCGATTTGAGCCAACTTTCCTTTAACCCCAATCGCACCTCACAAATTCGTTTATCCCATACGAACCATTAAAGAGTCAAGATAGATTGTGACCTATTTATTGTTCTGCTGGCGTAATTTATATGTGAAAAAATGATTTTTTCTAAATGTACCAAGAAATATATAAATAATAGTATACAAAAAGTAAAGCAAATATAATAAATAAAAAAACAAATCGTATTTTTAAAGTATAATTCCAATTTGACAACAATATTTTTTGTGTCATTATTACTTGTGTCGATAGCTTTTGAGTTGAAGTTGAACTGGAGAATGGTTCGAGACTCGTACCATGCCCACACGCTGAGTGTTTCAAAAACCACTTGTATTTGAACATGTTCTTTTTATGATTTAAATTAAATATAATATTTTAAAATATGTAATTAATTAAAAATAATTTTCGAAGACTAGAATAATATATTTATTATATATTTTTGTTTACGTTTTTGGTTATGTGTGGGAACTAGAAAAAAATAACTTTATTTTTTTACCCTCCCTCCTCCTTATTAAATCAGTATTAATATTTTTGATGTCAACGGACTTGTAATCTACAACTTCTTGATTCATCATTATGTCAGATAATATATAAGTTAACCCGTTCACATTATTTTTCTTAGTTTCAAAAAGTAAAAGGTATATTAGTAAAGTATCTCAGCTATAGAATCATGGTAGTAGTTGGACCCTTTGGAAATCGAAATGGAACATATTTTGAAAATAATAAGCCCATTTAGAAAACAAAGCGGAATTCATGGATTAAAGCGCGTGCTGAACGTGCCTTGTTCAGGCAGCAACTCGAGTAATTATGTTAATTACTAATTTTACATATTAGTGTAAAAGAGGACAAAATATGAAGTGTTCGATCCACCACTAGTGGTCTAATTTTAGTTAAAATTGTATTCAAGTTACTTAATAAAATACATTTTTTAACAAATCTAATTTCAGTTAATATTTCGATAGTTTCCAAAAGCAAAAGGGGAATAGTTTAAAAATTCTTATCCTGATGAGAACTAGAAAACCTATTGTTTTATCCTTTTAGGGGAAACGTTTCGTTGCGCCCACGGGGTTTGACTTTATTTTAAAAATATACTGTAAAATAAGGAAGGATATGAAAATGTTCCCGTTCCACCAACTTAATTTAGTTAAAAACATTAATTTTAGATTAAAAAATTGAAAAAATTTAATTTACAAAGAAAATAAATCATTTTCATTTATAACAACAATTCATATACAATTTCAATTATTTTTCACAACGAGTGTTTTTCCATACGTTTTGGGATTCTTATTCTTGAATGAAAATATATTTAACATTATAATACAATATTGTCTTATCTTCGTAGAGCATTTATTGTTACGTATCGTGTTGACTTATTTTAGTGAAATATATTTTGTCAAATATATTAAAAGGATATGATGAAATAATTATATTGATCTTTACCAATTTGCAATTATTTAATAATTTTTATTTTTAATCATTTTAATTTATTAAAAGACTAGCAAAAAGCATATTTGAATAAATAGAATTATTTTATATTACAAAAAATAATAGAATATATTATATCATTTGATAATTAGATAGATTCATATGCAACTCTTACACAGTTCAATTTTATAACGATATATATATAAAGGGTTAAAAAAGTTTTATAATATGTAGTATTTTGACATAATATATGTATTATGTCTTCAGAAGGCGGAAGACCAGAACCTCTGACACACCTTGGGGCACGATATGTCCAACAGTGGATGGGAAAAGGAGAACAAAATTTATGATGAGGATAAATATATTGTAAATTTACATAAGCGTTTCATGCCACAATATTAAAAACATATTAAAACCAAAACACGTATAAATTTGTTTTCTAAATCCTAGTCACGTGCGAGAAAGGTAATGTTACTTGTTTAATGCAGTTAAGATACTTCATAAGGCGGATAAACTGAAGCTCTTAGGGAATAAGCTTTTGTAAATTTCTTAGCAATTTAAAGTTTAAATTTTGTTACTTTCAACTTTATCATTCCTTTACGTATAAATGATGTAAGTTTCGGCATAGAATTGTTGTTATTTTATTTTGAAAGCTTATACAAAATATAAAAAATCAATAGCAAATAGGTACATAATGAAAAAAAAACCATATTTATTGAAAATGTTATGTGAAAAGTCCCTCGATGGTTTTCTCTGATGAAGATCTCAAGGCATTTTAATTTATTTCTAGCTCCTTATCTAAGTAGCTACTTTAATAGCTTCCTTATTTCTATAGTTTATCAGGCCATTTTTTCCAGCTTAGAACAGAGTACTCCGTCATATTGCGTCGCTGGGCTTTTTATGTTATTGATATATTGTAATATAATATAATAAGAACAATTATGACTGCAACAAGTATGATAATACCTGTGGAATATTTCAAATATATACTGTAAGTCCAATAACTTTATATTCTTTAGACTTAATCATGCGAGAGGTTTCTTTCATCTAATACAACATCTTCAGACGAGTCATCATGAATAACATGGCTAAATTTAATATAAATAATGTTACAGTATGTATTTTCAAATCAACCAACAAAATAAAATTATTTTCTTTTTCTTTTTTTATGTATTCACGCTTCATTCTGCATATGACAGAGTAGGCAGAGAAACTGCATGAACCATAGAAACCTAGTGTTAAGACACCACGTAGCATAGTCCTTGTTTTCTGTTAGTGCAAATAAACAATTGTATTGAGGAAATTCATTTAGAAAAGTGTTCATAAAATCTTCTTCTTCTTTTAACTGCTTGCAGTTACGACGCTACCTAATCGTGGCAATGTTAAAACAGCGTTCTCGTTTTTCTACAATTTTAAAATATATTGAATTATTGGTATAAGCAAAAGACTTTCATATTAAAGTTGTTCAAATTTAAATCAGAGTCTTATAATTTTATTCAAAATTAGAAGTTACGTGCTTTATAAAAACATCAAATATATTTTTTTTAATTTACCACCAGTTTACTAAAGTTAATACCTCAAACCTGAGAGAAACGCACGCGCAATAAACTCTGCGAACCTTCTCTATATTTTTTTCTTTTCTTTTTAATGTGCTAAAAATATATGAGTTGTTCCTATTACTCATAACGGTCTATTGTAATCTATTGTAACTACGGTAATTGATAGCGTGTCCTACACTACAACAGACAAGGTAAGCTAAATATAACTTTGTCATAATAATGAAATTATGGCATCTGATTACCTCTAATCTGCACTTATAGAGAACGTGTATAGTAGAACTCTATCAAGTTTGCGCAAAGGAAATCACACAAGTTTAGCATTAAGTTGCTTATTGACATAAAGTCCTTGACTAAGCAGATTGTAGATGAACTAATGCAAGGAGCTAGTCCGATTTACGTTCAATAAAAGAACTCCAAAATAAGTGTTTTATTTCTCTCTCTCTCATTAATTTTATCTAAGAACAAATTTATTAATGAAATATTATAAAATCAAATAATTTATTTAATTACTAACTAAAAAATTTAAAGGTGGAAAGCTTGGACGGAGAAAGCAGAGAATAAACAACGGAGTGTCTTAACACTAGCTTCATATGGTTCCTGCAGTTCCCTCTGCCTACCCTGCAATATGCCCGCATATAAAGTGTGAAGCTAAAAAAAATTATTAGCTTACTTTTAGTTTTTTTTTAGAAATAGTACGCACGAGGAAATTTGACATACGTGCTACAAATTTATTTCAATTGAATTTGAGCCCAAAGGCATTATAGGACGTGCCAATTTACAACACGATGGTATTATACTAAACATATTACTAAGACAATATAATATGATTCACTATTATAAGAAATATGTGTACTAGCAACGTCAATAAATATTTTTCCGGGTAACAAAGGCGCAAGTTGGAATCTATTATGACCCCATCCCTTTCATCTAAAACATAAATCGCTGAGACCTCTCTATATGGAAATTTTAACAAGACTCAATATGAGCTTTTATCTATGTGAACAAGGTGCTATTGCGATCTAATAAAATATCCGAAACGTGGAACCAAGGAAATGCACCAATAACATGTTTTTTAATAATTAATTATAGATAATTGGCACCCTAACACTTCATGGTGATCAATATCACCCTTCTATTCCAGGTGGATCACTCTCACACTTTTGTCACTTTTTATTATTATGCATTTCTTTGCACATGAATAACTATGGAATGAATGTTATATTAAAAGAATAGAGTAATATATTTGACATAATAAAATATGTCAAGGTAATTGTTGCCTCAATGGGACTCATATAATTTAATATTTGGTATTATCCACGATACATGTTTGTAATTTGTGTTGCACAGTGGTATGTTATATAGGGGCAAGGGAATTTCAAAAGGTTGTTATTTTGGAAGCAAGCGGCCCCGAAGCAAGAAAGACCATCAAGAGAGCTATCATGTGGATTGGAGAAGAGACGGCGACGGCCAATTCGACCGCCTATAGCGCGGGTAGAGATAAAGTGGGTCCTGTAATTCAGGATAGGTGCAGGTTGCTTACGGGAAAGGCATGATTCGGCATATGTACTGTTACCAGTTGCCACATCAGAAGTGCTATAAATATAATGGAACCGTCACTTGGCGCCGCAACCATGCTGATTGTACCGGTAGGCCCTACAAGTTACAACGCTACGCATTCGGTGTAAGTGACCAATATGACGAAAGGAACAAGTCTGTATGGATTAAGAACATTATCGTGTTGAAGAATCCCTGAGAAGGGCATTTGAGCCTAGTGCGAGTACAGACCCTCTTTAACAACTCCAACTCATCACACCCTAGAGGAGTCACAGCAAGAGTGGTTTCCTCTTTTCTCAAGCATTATATATTTTGTGAATATATTCAAAGTAGAGACACACTTGCTATTGTTTCATCATAATATGGATATTATATTAAAATATAAGAAAAAATACGTTTCATATGATATGAAAAAGTGATATAATTATTAAAATTTAATTATACCAATAAGTATTTATTTACATACACTAATAATAATTCATAGATTCACGCATTACCTATTCCTATTGAGGTATTCGGAGACAATAGATCGTCAATCGCTTCTTATAAATTATACAATAAATAAATAACCCTTGAAATATACTACTATATATAAATATATATTTAACGATATTTTCAGCTTTCCGCTGTATTTCGCGCGTACATTTCATTTAGTCGAACTTGAATAGAACTTATGACCGTCGCGCTTAGAGTCAGACATGATGTTATATGAAAATAATTATTTAGTATTTTTATTGTAGATAAAAGTGTTTTGTAGATAAAATACACAACAGATTTTTATATAGAAAAAAAAATATTTTGCTTATTTTGAAATCAAGCATTATGAATTATATTACTTGTTATTTTCATTACAATTATATGTAAAAAGAAACAATATAAAAAATACATTAAGCTTAGTATATACAAGTTGCTATTAAAATAAATAGCTTTTATTCTTACACTACGTTCTATAACCGAGAGCTCCTCAAATACGCTCTTTAATTAAAGTTTTCAACTACTTCCACTTCATGATGACACAAAATGGCGGTCAACGACTTAAAACTATTACATTTCATGAGATCTTAAATGTAAGGAAACAAGATAATTCTAACAAATCACTTTAAACGCAGTTTTAGTAGTCATAAAAATGTCAGCTTTAGTGAGCCCTAGGCTTCTGAGTGTAATTAAATAGTTTTATACGTACTACATTAGTTTTGTAGTGAAACTAATGTATACACATATGTCAGCCAACATACACAATGGAACTGATTTAATTATTAAATTTAGTATTTTTGAGGACCACAGCGGCGCTAAGACGTAGATGTAAATATTTGTGGGTTCGATTCCCACTCGGGGAAGATGAATTTTTTCATTACCATCTTATTTGCTCTAGTATTTAAGCAAGCGGACGTTGAATTCCGCCACTCAACACTCAACGCCTCGAAAAAGGCGGAAAGCTAGGTCTCTTAACACTAGGTTCCCAAGGTTCCTACGTGAAGTGGAATAAAGTTAAAAAATATACATAATACGTTATAGATAATGTGTTATTAGAATTTCACGTTATTAGCTAGTAGATAAATATAGGGTACATACATGTATTTAAACCTTATCTTTTTAATCTCTATAAAGACAATGACATATTACTAAATTCGTCCCTTAGCTTCCAACACCGCTCAAGTCGAAAATTGGCGGTTTTTACTTTTTAATGCTATTCGATAGAGCGAATTATTACGCATCTAACGATAGGTCACTCGATAAAAATTTTGACTAATTAGACTATGTTCTATCAAAAACAGTAACAGCGCGTAAATCAAATACCCTCCCAACACCGCTCAAGTCGTCGCACTGCCGTATGTATCATAGCATTTACTTTGCGTTATTTGATTATATTATAACAGTTTTATGTGAATGTTATAGTTGAAACGTCTTTAAAAATAGTTTTAGTACAAGAATATGAGATATTATAACTTTTTAATGATTTTTCAAAAAAAAATAATTTATACGATTTACCAATAATACTGTAACCAACACCGCCTAAATCTAAAAAGTATCAATCAACACAGCTCAAGTCTGTCAATTTGATCCAAATAAAATAAATAATAAATATAAAGCTAGACTAACCGTCTAATTGGCATTTAGTTTATGAAGAAACGACACGGTATACATGAAAACTAAACGTGATTAGAGAATTATACAAATATTCTAGATTATATAAAGAGTTATTTTATTAGTTTAGGTCAAAATTAATTCTATCATCATTATTATTTATTTCTTAAGATTTTTAATATGTTAATTTAAATTTAATATAATGAACATATTTTTCTTAAATAAATTTAATTAAAAGTTGTCTTTTGATAAAAACACATAGTTAATATTACTGAAACCAACACCGCCTAAATCTAAAAAAGTATCGATCAACACAGCTCAAGTCTGTCAATTTAATCAAAATAAAATAAATAACTAAAATTACTATTATTAATTCTTTATTACATTATAACTAAGAAAGTTGTTAAGAAATAATACAAAAAATTTACTTATTTTTTGAAATAAACAATTTTTTGTGTCTCCTGAAAAGTTGCATAAATGACTTGAGCGGTGTTGTAAGCTAAGGGACGTAATATTAAGCCATGGCTTTGACACACTCGTCACTACATTTTAAATCTCCAATATAGTACCACTGATGACACTTCATACTACTTGAGTTGGATCGTCGGAGTACTCTACAACTATATAGCGGACGTAGGCTTACGTGATATAGACCTAAAAGATTTAGAAGGCAGTCTCAATTAGTAATGGATGTAGTCATTTGCTGTAATCAACTAGAGTATCTTATAATGTCATATATTTTATTCTTATAGTCTAGTCCTTATAAAACAATAAGAGCCAAAACGACAAATTAAAAGCGATATCTCATTCAATATAATTTCCTCTTGAAAACAAAGACGAAGTTAATTATATTTTGTTTCTATACTTTTATAATAACGTCATAGAGGACTTTGTGGAGTTTTTCGTGCAATAGATGAATCAAAAGTAAATCAGAGAAAATGTAGGCATAAATGCTGGAAGTACCATTTAACACAAACTTTCACAAAAGTAAATAGAATCTATAATATTATTTTTCTTCATTTTCATTTTTTTTTAAATAGGAATTTAAAAAAAAAACGACTACTTTCTAAGAAATTTATTATTATAAAATTTCTTTGTCTTTTTAAATAAACTTAACAATTGTCTAAATTTTTATCGTCCATTATATTTTATTTAGTAATAAGTATAAAATAAAATGTTTTTGCTATAAATATATATCACAGTATATTATGTAAGCGTAATGTGTAAGGAAATAAAACTATAATATATATTATTGTTAAATAGGTTGTCAAACATAAAAGTAAGTATCATTTATGAATAAAATTGACACATGCCTAAAAAAATCACTTTCTTTATGGTATCGATATAAAAAAACCCCAGTATGTCGCCCGACGTTAAATCGAGCGCACGTTTGTGTTCGAGACGGCTATTTAATTAACGCATCGGACATTTTTCACAACTACCCACATAAATAAAATGTTAAGATGAACACGAACGTTAGTAATAACGCGTTTTGTGATTCTAGTGGAAGTGATATTATGGAAGACGATGATATATTAGAGAATCAGCATAGAGATGTGACACGACGAGAGGAGGCTGAAATTATTACGGAAAATGAAAAAATAATTTGTGAGAAGAGGATGCGTCCTAATTCAGAAGACACAGGAGAAGAAGATGAGTTTATTACGGTTGGGCGAAAGCGAACAGCAAGAAGTTTTTCAAAAAAACAAAGTAGTCCTAATCCAGATGAGTGTGGAAATGAAATTTTGACGCAATTTGAAGATAAGATAGTGGTTTGTGTAACAGGTAAAGAAATGTTGCCGAAACAATTTAAAATGGCTAAACTTTTGCGGGCAGAAAATATCGTTAATATTACTAATATACAATATAAGAGTCCGTTTAAGATACTAATTCATTTTGAAGATAAAAATAGCGCAAAAAAGTTAATAGATTTCAAAAAATTTGTGGATATAGGATTAAGATGTCAATTTACTAATGAGTTGAATTTATCCTATGGAATTATTAGAAATATTGATTTAGATGTTGAAGAAGAAGAAATTAAAGACAATTTAGTAAGTGATTGTCAAATTTTATCAATTCGAAGACTGAAACGCATGAATTATTCAGGAAAATGGATAAATAGTGAGACCATCCGAATATGTTTCAAAGGGTCAACTTTGCCTGGTTATGTTAATGGATATGGGTGCAGATTTAAAGTCGAACCTTACATGTTTCCAGTTACGCAGTGTTCTGGGTGTTGGAAGTATGGACATGTTGTTCGATATTGTCCATCTAGAAAAATAATTTGTCCTAAATGTGGAGAAAATCATTCAAACTGTGAGACAACGAGCTATAAATGTATCAATTGTAAAGGACAACACATGGCTTTGAATAGATCTTGTCCAGTATTTATAAAAGAAAAGATGATTAGAACCATAATGCGTGATTCAAATTGTACATATGGAAAAGCCTTGGCAACATATCTTAGCAAACAGACGTCAGAAGCAACCCATAGAGAACAGACACAAACAAATTTACCTAGCCAACAGTCTGTTGAGAAAATTCGAGGAACTGAAAAATCTTACAGAGACGTTTTGATAGCTCCCAGTATAGTTAGCACAGAAAACAAAGAATCCACAGAAGAAGAAGAAGATCAAGAAAAAGAAAGTACAAATAATCAGGGCAATGCAACAGAACATAAGAAGAGTAAACGAAAACGTAAAACCACAAAGGCACGTCAATATAGTCAAAATTCGTTGGATAATTCCGACAGTAACAATTATTGCGATGATGGAAGAGAAGAAAACTTTAACCAGAAGAAAAAGACTACAGAAGAAAGAGACAGATTAAACACTTTTATGAGGTTTTTACAAAAAATAAAAAATATTTATGATTGCGATTCGAACCTAGAAATTAAGATTAAACTATTTCTAACCCTTATATTTGAGGAATTTGTGAGATATGTATGTACATTTTTTAAAGATAGTAACTTCTGCTCCGTACGTCTACCAATGTTTAAAAATGGATAATCAAGAGAAAGACTATGTAATAAATATATTACAGTGGAATGCACAAAGTTTAAAACCTAAACTAAAAGAATTTGAATTGTTGTTAATGCAGGAAAAAATTCATGTAGCATTGATTTCGGAAACTTGGCTTGAAAAGAATTCCTTTTTGAATGTTTATAATTACAACATATTTCGAAGTGACAGAATAGATTCTTATGGTGGTGTAGCCATCATTATTCATAAGTCGATATTGGTTCAAGAGTGTCAGCTAAATCTTCATAATGTTGGTATAGAAACGGTATGCGTAAAAATTCTAAATTGTAAAGATATTAAATATATAATATCCCTGTATTGCCCGTCATCAATTCGTACAGAACCATCCGATTGGGAAACTGTGTTTTCAACATTTAAGAATAATTCGATAATATGTGGTGATTTTAATGCCCATCACTTTAGTTGGTCACAAAAAACAGATAATCGAGGTATACAAATTTATGACGCTGCCTTAGAATGGGGTTTTATATCGCTTAATAGTCTAGAATATACAAGAATCAAATTAGTAAATAATCATCTTCAAAAAAGCTCACCTGACATTTCATTTGCGTCTTCTGATATTGCAGTCAAATTTGATTGGATGGTTCTTAACGAAAATTTGGGTAGTGATCATCTATGTATTAAAATGCGTATTAATTACCGTGATACTATAAAATTCACTCAAAAGCGTAATATTAAGCGAGAAAATTGGCCAAAGTATATTGAGTACATTAAAAATCATATTTCATATCTTGAGGACTTCGAAGATCCACAGACTTTATACGGCAATTTGCTTGATTTGATTTATAAAGCAGCAAATGTAAGTATTCCGATGATTATATTACCTCTTAATCCAGTCAAAAATTTTGTTCCAAAATCTTATTGGGATTCATCTTTGTCACATCTTGTTGCTAAGCGTAGATTAGCATTAAGTTTTTTTAGGAAAAATCCTATACCAAGTAACTTAAATATCCTGCAAAATCAAACCCGAATAGCCAAATATGCTATTTCAAAGGCTAGTGTATTTGACT
Source organism: Dione vanillae (assembly GCA_037178615.1). NCBI lineage: Eukaryota > Metazoa > Arthropoda > Insecta > Lepidoptera > Nymphalidae > Dione > Dione vanillae. Next base: position 54,697 of record JAZFAU010000073.1, read on the forward strand.
GGCGTGGTTATTGCGATAGTGTGGATGAATCAACTTCTTCTTCAGAAATGTGGTGTCGAATGAGGTGGATGAAGGGTTTTAAAACCAAGAAAGTACAGGCCTCCGAAGAACAAAAAAGTGAACTACTATGTGATCTTGCTCCTGATTATGTGGTTCCATCAACACCAGAAGTTAAATTTACAAATCCATTATTAGATAGTAGTTTTAACCTATCGGAGATTAATTGTTGTATTAAAAGTAAAGATTCGGCCCCGGGTGGCGATGGTATCACATATTCAATGATTTGGAATTTACCTACGTGTGCAAAGTTGTACATCCTAAAGATGTACAACTGTATATTCAAAACAGGAATAGTTCCGAAACAATGGCGAAAAATAAATATAGTAGCTATTCCTAAGGCAAATATTGAACCAGATTTACCAATGAAGTTTCGACCCATCTCATTAATCTCTTGTCTTTGTAAAATATTTCATAGTATGATTGCTAAGCGTTTAGAGTGGTATATAGAGAAAAATAACATTTTATCGACATACACTACAGGATTTAGAAGAGGACAGTCATCATTAGACTGCCTTGTACAATTAGTTTCTAAAATACAATTTAATTTTTCAAAAAAGATTTCTACGCTGGTATGTTATTTAGATATTGAAAACGCATATAATAATATTTTGATAGATAAATTAATAAATATTCTTGATGATTTAAAAGTCGGTCGAAAAATTTGTTTATATCTATGGAACTTTTTAACAGAGAGACATTTGCAGGTTAAAAATGAACTTGGAAATTTCCCTATTATGAGTAGAATTTCACGTAGAGGATTAGCCCAAGGCGACTCTTTATCCCCACTATTATTTAATATTGCAACATTTAATTTATGTCATAGTGCCAATAATAATGTTTCTATCTGTCAATATGCAGACGATTTTGTTTTGTTTTCATCATATAAAAGTTTGTTTGAAAGCGTCTGTGAAATTCAACGAGTCTTAGATGTTTTTGTTAATTTTCTTGATGAATTAGGTCTTAAAATATCTGAAACTAAGTCTAAATACTGTATTTTTAGCAGAGGATACCGAAGAACAAATATTAATTTAAATATTAATAATATGCTTATTAGTAGTGTGGACTCATATAAATATCTAGGTGTGTGGTTAGATAAATCTCTTCGTTGGAATAAACATATAAAAGAAATTGTTGAAAAAACGCAACGTATTCAAAATTTATTACGAGTTTTGGCTGGGTCAACTTGGGGTCTTCACCCAAGTCATTTACGTAAAATATATTTGGCGATGATAAGAAGTAGATTGGATTATGGATCATTCCTCTTTGATAATAGCGCAAATACAAATCTTTACAAACTTTGTAAAATACAAAATCAGTCGTTAAGAATAATTGGCGGATTTATCAAATCTACACCGATCCATGTCATGGAAAGTGAGCTCAGTATACCACCTTTGCATATCAGAAGGAAGTTTTTAGCTTATAAATATTGTTTAAAATCGAGTTCTCGGGAAAATAGTGTAACAAATGTGATACTAGATGATTTATCATTAAGTTTTCAAAATCGATACTGGTTAAATAAGAAGAAGCCACTACTTGCTACAATTAAATCTGAAATCAATGCACATGATATTTCCTCGTCATATCCATTGGAGATGTTTAAATTAGAAACCTGGGTAACAAATATTGATATTCAAAATGTTATACATATTAACTTAAACTGTGTAAAGGAGGCCAAGAAAACATATGACCCGACGTCCCTTAAATTTAATGTGCTCAAGGAATTTAATGATAAATATTATGGCTGGTATACTTTATTCACAGATGGCTCTAAAAATGTTAATGGTGGCTGTGGTGCAGCCTTTTACGATCCTCAAAATAAAGACCATGTAAATAACTGTTTTAAAATAAACACTAATGTGTCTATTATGACGCTGGAACTCATTGCAATTTCAGAAGCATTATCGTATGTTATCAGTTCATCACAAGGAAAGATTCTTATTTGTTCAGACAGTAAGAGTGCATTACAACATATAGCTCGATGCGCCTCTGGTTGCAGAGGTACATCGGTAGCTTATGTTTGTACTTTCTAAGATTATTCAGATACATCGGAAAAAAATTGAGGTGAAATTGCAATGGGTTCCATCGCATATTGGATTAACGGGTAATGAGGAGGTTGACAAGATTGCCAAAAGGAGTATTTCAGAAGGAGAGCAAATTATTTTTAAACCTTATTTTTTTGAGTATTTTCCCTACTATAAAAACAAGTGTCAATATTTGTGGAAAGAATATTTTAACGAGATATCATTAGACAAAGGAATATGGTACAAGACAATACAAAGTGAACCTCCACATATACCTTGGTTAATTAACAGTAAAATATCTAGAAGACTAATTGTCACTGCTCACAGATTGAGGTCCGGACACATGCCTTTAAATAAATTTAAATTTATGATGAAAGTTTCTACCTCCCCCAACTGTGATATTTGCAAAACTGTTGAAGATGTACATCACATATTAAGTGAATGTGTACGATTTCAATCTGGAAGAGAAACAATTATGAGACTTATGAATTTGAACAAATTTGACATTGGAATGTTTGTGGATATTCTTGCCAGACCAACATCTAATGAGTCTATAACATTGTTCAAATTCATAAGTCACATTTGATTAGTTTATTTATAGACTATATATGTGTATATGTATGTATATATATATATGTATGTGTGTGTGTATGTATATGTATATATATGTGTGTGTGCATGTATATATACGTATATTAGAATTAATGTAATTAGGTTACGATGGGGCTGGCATGTACATTAGTATAAAAGTCCCTAAATAAAATAAAGAAAAAAAAAAAACAAAAAACCCGCCAACGTGCTGTGACATTTACCTATTTTTATTGTAAATCGTAAACAAATAATACTGCTCTTGTTTGGTTTAAGCCATTAAGGTTTTATTAAAAAAGTTCTAGAATAATTTCTAGGGCGGACGATTTGTGATAAACGTGCCGTTTTGTTTTGACAACTTTGTTACTTATTTTTGAACAATTTACCGTAATCGTATTGCTACGCTCATAACGTTCATAACGGGAACTTATGACATTTGTTGATATATTTTATTACAATTTATAAAATATACACAATTATTAAGAAAGTGATGGTTTCCTAAAGTAGTGGGACAGCTTTAATGAGAGATGTATATGACTAAGGTATTATTGTTCAATATTTTACCGCTTTAATCAGAGATAAATGTAGTGTCTTGACACTAAACTAATGTCAGTATCCTTCTGCGTTAACGGAAATAAGAACTCAAATAAAAAAATTAGAACAAAATGTCTACATAAAATATTAAAAAGGAACACTTAAGAGTTAAAATATATATTTCTTCCTAAGAAGATTTAAATTGCCCTTATATAGCACAAAAATGTTGGCCGATAATGGACGCGTCAGATAAATATATCGCAAATTCGAAATATCCGGTGTCGCTGTCATCCTGACATCTAAAAGGATGTACTGCGGCGAGGAGTGACGTTCATAGTTAATATTTCTAGTTTCCGCATAATAACTTACTTGGAATGGAAAGGATATAAGGCAAAATGTCAATAAGCTTTTACTTTCACTTAATCATATCTTAGCAGATATTCAACCAAAACATAATATCGTCAGTAATATATATTTTATTGGAAATAAAACAAAACATACAAAGGACTTAAAATTCAAACGAAATGTTTTAAAGCTGACCGCATATAATATAATAATAGCATTTATGTACATATATGAGATATTTTAGTTTGAATTTCTAATTTATATAAGATTGATATTAGTTACGGGTGATATTTTATATTTTAAGATGGCAAACGAGTAGAAGGACCACCTAATGTGAGGGATACTCTCGTCCATAGACATCCACAACCTAAGAGCATGTGGATGTGTTGCAAACCAAATATCCAAGACCAACCCTCCTTTATGGGCTCTCACTCATCAGACGAATCACAGCAGCGTTAATAGCTGCTGTTTTACGACGGTATTCTGCGAAAGCTTGGTAACTTTACCCGGTTCGATTCTAGCCCTATTTAGTTACTGGTGTTGGTGTAGCTTGGCTCTATCACATTAGAGGCTGTATAAAATATTTTAGTATATATACTTATACTTCAGTATAGAGGACTCAATTCGACATTAAACGTAATACGACGTAATAAAAACTAAAAAGGCAAAAATACATATAATTGTAAAAAATAATTTGCACCGACTTTAAAACTGCCAAAGTGTCGTAGCAGCTAATGCTATTTACAGCTACTTCGTCAATACGTTAGATGACACGTGACAGATTACGTATGACGGATTGTTGACTACTGATGTATAGAAAAGTCGTACATATAGTATCTCAGAATGCTGATATTTTATTTTTTATCATGAAAACAACGAGCTTCGGTTATTTGAAGTTGTTAATAATAAACTATATGAGAAATATAATTAATGCATTTTTAAGTTGCCTTTATACTAAATACGCTCTAAAAATAGAATACTTTTTCTTCACTTATATAAAAATGTAATTTATAATTATATAAAAAAAGTACTTCCCTTCTTTTAGGTATTTTATGAATATATATTTTAATCATTGAAAGGAATGTAATAAAGTGTTATAATATACTACAAAGTTAAAAGTCACCCACTCGGAAGATAGAATTCAACAAGTAGCCTCTTGGATTGAACTTTGTATTTATGCCTTATTACCCTCTGAAAACATTTACAGCTACGTTATACACGTAAATTATATATGAAAATTACCGTGTTAACATAAGGTTTAGACAAGTATAATGACAGTCGCCGTAATAATAAAGAAATTATAGAAATATTATAGTAGTGAGACCAGCGTGGTGTAGTGGAAAATATATAACACGCTCACGCTACAAGCGATAGTATTAGTAGGTTCGAGCTCTACTCAGGTGAATAATTATACTGAAATTATATTAAATTCTCCACTTATGTAGAATAAATTCCACCACTGAAAAAAATAAATCCAAGAATATATAAAAATTACATTTAAGGAAAACAATGTCATAATTTATATATTTAACATAAAGAGAGTCATTTGAGACGCTCATATCACAATGTCGCAATATACTTCTAATAGAAATTTTTAACTCCTACATTCATATGAGGGATGATGTTATTAAGCCAAAAAAAATAAACAATATATAAATTATAAAGTTTAAATTAACTATTAAAATTGTAATAATTACATTATTTATTAATTTTAATAATTAAAATATTTTTTTTACTTTACTTAGTAATTAAAGTAAAAGTATTTTACGATACGATAGTTCCATACACTCTAGTCACTGTTCTTGCGAACATCGTAAGTAAGTAGTTTTACAGTTCTACGACGACTGAACTCAAGTAGCATGAAGTGTCATTTACACCCCCTGGTACTTTAGTAATGACGATTCATATGTGAAATTTAAAATGCAGTAAAGAATATATACTACATAAAAAGCCATTGCTTTTAAATATTATATTTATTTATTTTCTGAGAAACTACTACTAGCACTTATAAGATATATCTATACCGTCATAAGCAATACTTCTCCTACCATACATATAGGTACAGTAAGTACATATGTATAGTTTGTGTAAATTCATCATCAATTTGGCGATGACTACATATATACCGTAAATTATTTAAAATACAAACAGAAATGTTCTTTTATATATATTTCTAACAATCATTAAGATTATATATTGAACAAATGTTTACGTCATTCGTAAATAGAGGTAGATTGATAATGCTCTTCTGAATCGAGCTCGTTTTTCAATTATCGTATTCAATAAAATTTACAATTTCTTAAAACATTTGTCACAAAATAAAAGTATATACATATCAAGATTATTCTTAAATCATATTAATGTAAGAATTTTTATTACAAAAATAAAGTCATGTTTTACGTAGAAGTGTACTTATTAACTTACAGATGAAGTTAAAAAATGAAATATATAAATATAAAGAACATTTTTTCCTAAACAAATACTAAAATTTAAAACAACAGAAAAATGTAAACATTTTTTTAAATATACCCAACAAACAAATTCACGTGTGAACTCAATTGTAAGCTAAGTAATTAAATTGTAAGTTTTACCAAAAAAATAAGATAAATATTACCGAATAAAAATATTTCATATTCTATGTAAATATTTAGAATACATTTGTTATGAATATGGTGATCTAAACTTTTTTAACTTACAACTCGAAATATTTGCGACTTACAAGTAGTAATTGAAATGATTCTTATGTTTGGTGACACCGGTTTTGCATGTACGAGACAGTTATGGATTCAAATATTTATCTTCTACTAACATAATATTTGTCTTGTCTATGTCACACTGCTTGAACATTGAGTATACATGGTTAAATTATATCACGTAAGCAAAGTGAAGTAATAACATTTAGCGAATAGAACCAGTGTCCCGCCAAGTGAAGAGAAAGGATTTGATATCTCAAACCTGACCTGTGTCCAGCATAAATTTGAAATTTTCTTCAAAATACAAATAAAACAATATAAACAATCTACGTTTATTGTATACGTAACTGTATTCGTGTAGCAAAAACGTTTTTAAGAAATATATTAAGAAAACAGTCGAACGCTGACATTCGTTTCAGTACCAGAGGTCACAACGTAAACTGCGTATAAAACCAATGAGGCGTGAGTTTCTGATAAATGCTTAATGTAAACCAAATATCAAGTTAGCATAATAGTCACGTAAAGATTTATTGTAGAAATTTTATTTAAATGTGGCAATAAAATGAGAATATAAAATTTGTCTACGATTTCTTATGCAGCATTAGCTTGATTTTTCACTTTTCGATACAAATGTTGATTTTTAAGATTACTACCTAGTAATTTTCGTAGCTCCGTAGCGGTGGTAGACGTTTATTACATTACGTAAAATATATACAACGGTTATACGGTATATCTTTGTACTTACAGTAGATACTTGAGAAAAGATTTATTAAAAAAATGTTTACTGAATATTATATGTATAAGAAGTTACAAAGTCCTATATGTCTTTGGATCTCGACCTTTGCATATTAATAGGCTAGAGCCAATCAATCGCTTCGATGAAACTTCATATATTCTCAAGCCCCTCAAGCTATGGGCCAGAGACATCAAACGTGTCTTACTAAAATGAAACCATGCAGTTAATTAACAATTGCTGTGTCCATTCACATTTACTCATATAAAAACAAACGAATATTTTTAATTTAGGACATTAATTATCAAACATCAGTACAGTATAAAATATTCGAGATTCCAATTTATATTTGTGCATATTTTTATATTTCAAATTCAGATACGTTTCCTTATAATGAAAACAATTCTGAACGTACAATACTATAGTTGTAAGCAAACAAAATAAAATATTTAAATATGAAAATTGTGTTTAACGTGTATGTGTTTTAGTTCAAATAATGTTTACTAGTTAATCATATGTTTTGTGTAAATTCTTGTAATCAAAAAAGAAAATCCGTAATACATAGCGCTTTTATCTTAATTAGGTAATTTAGTATTTATCTTTAACGCTAGCTTTCAAGCGTACAATAGCTTAAAGCTTATTGTAAATAACGCCGTTTCATGTTGGAATGAGACCATCACCGCATGGAATCATTTGAGGCTAAAGAAACCATTGAGCAATGTTGTCAACCATTACTTTACAAAATTTCCCGTTAGCTAATAATTTTTAAATATATGTGTCATTTGCTTTCAAAAGCTCATTTTAATCTACTTAGTTATTATTTTATTTAATCGATAGTGGTATATTATGTATTAAAATTTATCATGAAAAAGGCCGAACTCCTTTCCCTCCGAATTTCAGCAACAATTTTAAAAGGCTAATTTTTACTTTTTAGAGCTGAATCTACTGGTTCACCATGGAAATATATTTTTTTAGCTATTTAGCACATGGCCTATTGAATTATATGGAAATCCTGTATCCACGTTACGAAATCACAAAATTATCTTTATTACTATCAAGAATTAAAGCGATTACGATCCTTTATTATAGACATCTCTTGTATATAACTATAAACATTCTTATAAACTATTTTATTATCGTTTTGTGATATTGTTTTCTGTATCAAAACTACAGATACATACGTATTTTTAATATACGTTATTTATAATATACCTTTACATTTCTCTAAGTAATTTTGTAATAAAACAATTATTTATTCCTATTTTTCAAATTTGAAAGTAATTTTAGTTATATTTATAAGATACTCAATTTCTCTGTAGTTATTGCCCTGTCTTCTATATGGTATTGCATTTTTATTTCCTTCTCGTTTCGGTGTTTTTACGTGTTTCAATTCAGTGGAACTACGTGTTGCAGTGAGATTGATGAGCTTAAGATTAATTACTGTATCGCTAAAGTGTTATTTGGTATAGAATTCATCTTTATGAATAGATAGTAAGTATTATTAATTAGTGAAAGAATAATGAGATATACATACATTTATAAAGTATGCAATTAGGTAATCGCCGCCGTAGTAGAGTGCAAACGAGATGATTGTAGGTACGATTTTCGATCAAAGAAAATGAACCTAAGTTTTTTCATATAATTTTTTTTCTTCAATCTGGTAACAGGACGTAACAGTGCATTAAGTTACTCATGTCTCGAAATTCGGAGTATCTTCACACGAGGTAAGGTTAGGTTTTAAAATTTAGCCCTTGATACAATTTTACATAACATACATGAAATAAATTATGTTAATTTGTTACAAAATCACCAATATCTTCCTGTGTTTTTAAGCTTCATTTTGTTTTTCACGTACTGTATGTAAATTATTTTAATGTTATCAATTTTAAAATTATGACAAATATACACTAATTGTGTAGCATGATATGTTACCTTCTACGAAAACCTTAATCGGCTGAATTTAAAAATAATTAGCCTTGGTATAATCCAATTTATAAAGGTCGCTGGCTTGCATAAATTTTCACGCTTTGATAGTAAGTTTGAGCACATCTAAGCAAGAGGCTGTGAACCATTTACGTATAAAATTGTAATCTATAAAGATTTTCAATGTAATATTAATGACTTAAGAAAACAAAACCTTAAACTACAGAGATTCAAAATGAAATTGTAATAAACTATTGTTGTTTGAAAATGCAAAATAAAATATATAGTACTACTACCTAAAATAATTACTTTAATAATAATATACCGTTAGAAATGAACATATATATATATATATATATATATATATATATATATATATATATATATATATATATATATATATATATATATATATATATATATATATATATATATATATATATATATATATATATATATATATATATATATATATATATATATATATATATATATATATATATATATATATATATATATATATATATATATATTGCGAACCATAATGCAGCGTTTTGTCTTGATAGTACTAAGACAAAACGCTAAATTATGTTTCCGACCAAACCAAAGAGAAGAACAAAAGCTCGTTCTCTTGGGAAATCAAACCCAGAACCGTCTTTTTTATAGAACGATCTTTGTGACACGGCGGTGATTAAAATCACCGCCGTGTCACAAAGACTCAACAATTTTCTTTAATTTCATTATACATATACTCACTTTTTTCGTTAAATAGATCTTACTATCTATATCTAAAGATGAGTTCTATACCAAATAACACTTTAGCGATACAGTAATTAATCTTAAGTCTGCCTCTCATCAATCTCTGCACGACAACTGGCCATTTGCTACGAATAAATGATAATCGTAGACCTTAATGTATCGAACGATTTTTTGAAGCGGATTGGTGTAAGCAAATCTTGATGTTACTATATTATTTGGTCATTAAATTATATAGTCTTTCTTTTCACTCTCAAGCAAAATAAAAGTTCTTTACTTAAACAAGCAAATATTTATTTCTTCATAATTATGAGAAATTTCTAGAAATTGTTTAGTGCCTTTTATTTAATTTTAGTTTGCATTACGGATTGTTTTACAAGTAATTTATAAGAAAACCAAATAACAATTAGCGCGGCAAGAATATTTAGATTCAAGATCTTGAAAATGAGCGCAAAATCCTTTCAGGGCAGCTCGGCCTTTCCTTTTAACAGATTAAGTAGGTCTATTTAGAGATTGCAAATATACTTTTTTGAATAAACGTTCTGTTTGATTAGTCTATATATTTTTCCTCAATGAAAGGAAGAATTTGTAAAATTAATAAAAGAGAGTAAATCTTCATGTTGAGATATTATTTTATACTTTAAGCCAAATTAAGACGTTGTGTGCGTTATTGTTGGTGTATGTAGTAGCAGTAAGAGGTAATTAGAGCATATCATATTCATACTAATACAGTAAGTGCGAAGTAATTTGCATCAAGCTTTACACTTTTGTACCTTAAATAGAAATGTTATTCTTTGCGCAGGTATTTATTTTGTTGATAAAAAATCTTTACAGAGCATATATTTGATACAGTAAACATCATTTGATTAGTTTAAATACGTAAAACATATACGTGAAAGATAATTGTTATTTTTGATTATTTTATCTTCTTTGTTTACTTAACTAAGGCAGCGTGATTGAAACGATTCTGAATGTACAATATTGTGGAATATAAATATATATAAAATGTTTTAAATTGAAATCTCGAATATTTTATACTGTATTGATATTTGATAATAAATGTCTCTAATTTAAAAATATTTGCTTGAGCTCATGTAAATGTGAATGGACACAGCAATTGTAATTAAATGCATGGTTTCATTTTAGTAAGACACGTTTGATGTCACTGGCCCATAGCTTAAGGGGCTTGAGAATATATGAAGTTTCATCGAAGCGCTTGATGGGCTCTAGCCCTAATATATGCAAAGGTCGAGATCCAAAGACATATAGGACTTTGTAACTTCTTATACATATAATATTCAGTAAACATATTTTTAATAAATCTTCTGTCCGTTAAACAACGACAATTTAAATTTTTTTGTTGAAATATCTTTGTACTTAACCATTGTATATATTTTACGTAATGCAATAAACATGTACCATCGCTACAGAGCTATGAAAATTACTATTAGATAGTAATCTTAAAAATCAACATTTGTATCGAAAAATGGAAAATCAAGTTAATGCTGCATAAGAACACGTAGACAAATTTTATATTCTCATTTTATTGCTACATTTAAATAAAATTTCTACAATAAATCTCTACGTGACTATTATGCGAACTTGATATTTGGTTTACATTAAGCATTTATCAGAAAGTCACGCCTCATTGGTTTTATACGCAGTTTACGTTGTGACCTCTGGTACTGAAACGAATGTCAGCGTTCGACTGTTTTCTTAGTATATAATGTAAGATAATGTAAGATTTATTAAAAATTCATATTTTACACGAAAACAAGTACATTCACAATCAAGTTATATTATTGTGTTAGTCTATGGCATCTATGCTGGACACAACCTCTCCTAAAACCTCTCTCTTCACTTGGTAGGACACTAGTTCTTTACGCTAAATGTGCCGCCCACTTACATGGTACAATTTAATCAAATATACTTTATACATCAGGCAGTGTCACGTACACAAGGCCAAGACAAGACAAATAATAAATAACTAAAGGAATAAATTTTGAATCCATAACTATACGGGTACAACTAAACATGATAAAAAGAAGAATCTTCCACTACGACACTGTAATTGTAAGTTTAAACATTTAGATTATCATATTCATAACTATTACTCTATCTGTAGGTTTATAAGTACACCTGTATGTAAAACATGAATTTATTTCTATAATAAAAATATTTATGTTAATTTCATTTAAAAATATCATCGCTATGTACATACTTTTATTTTATGAAACGTGTCTTCAGATATTGTAAGTTATTGAACACGAAAATTGAAAAACGAGCCCGATTTAATAGAACATTGGCAATTTATCTCATTTGCAAATGTTTGGTCAATATATAATCTTAATGGTTTTTAGAAAATATTTGAAGCTTTTATAATAATATAATATAATATTATATATAGTAGCCAAATTTACTTACTGTATCTGTGTATGTGAATGTTAATAGTCGTCAAGTTTCGTCATACTGTCATTCTAGGGCAACAAGCACTACTTCCAGTGATTTTATTTATATACAGCTTCACAATATAATAAATTATGGATGTGTCTTATAAAGAACTTCAAAAGAGAATTACTGTAATAGAAATAAATAATAATCATTAATATTTTCCTAAAGAATATCTTGGAATTTAGTCTTTATTAACAGCATAAAAGTCATCATGATATTTTAAAACAAGTTGAAAAGATTCAACGCACAAAAAACTCGTCTTTGCCCTTTTAAATAGCAATGCACATTGTACAGTACTTCATACTGTATACTTTCTTTAATTACTGTAGTGCAAATATAGAATTGACTGCGAATCCATAAACATTTCCTTACATTTTTGAGAGACAACTAGGCGTTACAAACTTACCTTTATTTCTTTTTTCTGGTGTTTGAATGTTAATGTAATCATAATATTGAATATGTTAACGAACGAACATAATTTTATAATACACATATAGTCAAGCAACTCTTAAAATTTCTCTGTGCTTAAAACATCCCTCAAAAAAGCCTCTAGCATGTTTATCTTTAACCTTAATATTTACACCAATATTCGCCTTACCACCCCAAAATTGGCGTAAATATTTTTATTGGAAACCTTTGCTAAATTTTCTATACAAACATAAAGGTTGACTCTGATTCTGACTTAATGAGCTTCGCTGACGAACTAAATGAAATTTAAATACCAATAAACAGATGTTATGGCGAAGCGGCTGCTTTTTAAATGAAATAATAGTGATATAAGCAACTGCTTAACACTATTTAATCTATAGGTTGAATGGTGTTCGTAAAAGGTTTCACAGACAAAGCAAAACTATGCTTATTAAATATTGCTAAAATTTATGGCTGCCTATAGATGTTGTCTTTAAGTCATTTATGTGTTTTATTAATAATACGTGTGATTCCTTGCATTACACTATTTTTTTTATAAATTTGATTTAAAAATAAGAACAAACTTGATAGTATTTCAAAGAAATTGGTTAGATTTAGGCCCTTGGCTTGGACCAAGAGGTAAACTAAGCGATTCTGGCAAAATGATAATAGAAATTATTAAAACGAAACTGTCACGACATAAAGAGGCAACTTTTTTCTGAAATTTGATCAAGTTTACTTTATTTAAATGTCTATTTCTAAAAACTAATTGAAAACATCTATTTTCAACTACGCCTGAATTGTTATATGAAATCGCAGGAGATTTCGCTTGGGTTATATAGCATTTAGGGACGACATAAGGCTTTATCGATATTTTATGTTTGTCCCGGAAATTTTACTTTGTGATAACTAATTAGATTTTCATTTATTTCATGTAGTTTTAAAGGTAATATCAATATTAATGCCTAACATATTAAATATATCTAATAGTAGTATTAAATTTATATGTTCGTAAATATTACATTATTTGATTGTAATGCATCAATGACGACCTCAATTTACACTTTTGAATAAAATGTTACAAATTATAATAAAGATTGAATTAACAATGGAATCATGGTTTGAGTGAGTTCCAGCACTCTACGCACAATGCCTTAAAAAGCAGAAAGCCGGGAACGTACCTTAACAATAGATTCCCATTGTTCCCGCGGTTCTCTCTACCTAAAAGGAAAAAAAAAGATATAACGAAACATTTTGAAAAAAATTCAATTTAAATTTAATCAATTAGGCTTGACGCTTTTTGATAGTCGTCTTTATAATAAAATTTATTGGGCAGTCAGTTTGACTAATTTCTCGCGCTAGGTAAATTTTTTTGAAAGAGTAGTGATTCCGATCTTGCAGACAGGACGATACGTTGGATGTTAAAATTTTAAAAAATCTATCTAGATTTAAATCTAGATTAAACGATCTTATTAACGTCAAGTAATCGTCTATCTTCTGCAATGAATAGCACAATGAGCAAGAAATAGCATCGGTTTAGAGACAATAATCATTTTCATATTACCAAATATCTAAGTAGAAACTAAGTGTACATTGGTCGAATTAAAACGATGTCCAAAATTAATTTGAAAATGCAGAAAGTACTCATTTATATATTGGTATAATATGTGTATGAGAGGGCAAGAAGTGCTATAAAAATCTTCACCCTGAAAAATCCAGATGTTGGTGATAAATAAGTGTTTGTTGATACTTATATCCGAATAAAAAACAATTATAATTCGATAAAAGCTATAACATTTTATGACGATATCATTCCAAGCAAGGTTATGAAAAACAAGGAAGAGATGCGAATTTATGAATTTAAGCTTTAATAACAAGAGAAAGCATATTATGTAATGTTATAGTTTACGCACCTATTATAGTACCCTTAAGCCGCAAATTATATATCTCCTTGGTACGATTGATTATTTTTTACATAGACACATTCATTGGCGTGCTTTCTTCGCCTATACTTGATATATTTTATGTATTATATTTTTCTATAAAATCGGATAAAGGAAATTTACTACAAGTCATTTTACTGCACAAACACTAAGATACGGTTTTATATCTCGATTATTTTTAAATTATTTTCATTACTTTGCTCTGGTAAAAGATAAATGCTAGTTCAGGGAATCGGTTCTTCTCACTCTACCATGATATGAACCTAAAAAACAAAAATAACACATGTCCTAACACCTTATCAAATACATTGTGCTAAATCATAGTAACGTTAGAATAACATCGATCATCCCCATGACACCATAGAATATCAATCATCTGAAATATTCAACATCCTTCATGCATTTATAAGCTTTCGCTTTAAGGAAAACTTTACAATGGCGAAGCTCCAAAGCTCCAATAAAATTGATAATCTTCAATCATTATGTTTATGTAAAGTCGTTCACATTTTGTTCTAAACTTTAAGTTGACATCGTAACTAAACTTTATTCACAATTAGATTGTATAACAAAATAAAAGCTCTACCTTATTACGTATTGACATACATTCAAATTAATTATGGTAAAATTTTAAGCAACATTACAATAACTTTTGAGTGACTAAACCACATAACTGTGCAAAAAGGTATAAAAGACACGAATAAGACTTGCTTGGTCCAATTTTCTTTTGTCAATATTTAAAAGATTTTATAAATTGAATATTTTTGAGGAATTTACTAAATAGGTACGTAACACGTTAATTTCAAACAAGAAAAATCTCGCCTCTCCTGTCTTTTAGTTTCTTTTATGAAATTTTTTTTCATCAACTAATAAAATAAGATATCATTCAGTTTCAGTTTAAAGAACTTTATTCTCATTACGACAACGTCATTTACATGAGAACTTATATCTAACTTATAAATATAACAATTCGTTCAGATCAGCAAAACAGATGAGATAACAGTTTCAATTAATTATTTTAACAGAGAATCCTTATACAAAATATGGTTAATAAGTCTAGATTTAAACATAGAAAAATTTTTTAGACTTTTTACTTGTTTAGGTAAATCGTTATAAAGTTTTGCTCCCTCAAAAATAATCATCTTTTTTCCACTCTTGGTTCTAGTTTTAGGCAGTATTAAATGGCTAGCACGTCTAGTTGCATATTTGTGTAATTGACCTTTGGTTTCAAAAGATATTGCTGTATGTATTTTTTTATCTAAGATTTTACGTATAAGAATACAAGTAGTATAGTTGTATAATTGCTTAATATTCATTAATTTGGTTTCTTTATAGATTTTATCTGAGGGTGTTAAATATGGGTAATTAAACAGTAATTTAATTATTTTATTTTGTGCAATTTGAAGTTGTGCTATAATGCTTTTTGACGCCACACCCCATATTTCGATGAGATACAAAAGATGTGGTTTCACTAAACTATTGTATATCATTAAGCAGACTCGACGAGGTAAACATCGAACCGTTGATCTCAATGAACCGATTAGGCTAGAGAGTTTGTTTATGATATATTCTATATGTGTATTAAATGTTAAATATGCGTCAAGTCTTAGTCCTAGATATTTTTCTTGCTTTTTCTCTTGCAAAGGTATGTTATTTATTGTAAGAGGTGTATGAAGTTGTATTTTTTTATTTTTTGCTTTAAAGATCATATAACATGTTTTATTAACATTAATAGTGAGTAGATTTGATTGAAACCACATATAAAGATTATTAAGATCTGCTTGCGCTTGAGGTATAATGTCATTAATTGAGGATCCGAAATAAAACAAGCACGTATCATCAGCATAAAGAGTGAGTTCACCGTGTAAGTCCAATTGATGAATATTATTGATGTATATTAAAAAGAGCAAAGGCCCTAAAATGGAACCTTGGGGTACTCCATAGTTAATAACTGCAGGTTTACTTTGGTACTTATTAATTTTAACAATTTGATGTCGATTTGTGAGGTATAAATTTAAATTTAAGCAATACAAGAAAGCATATTATGTAATGGTATAGTTTACGCACCTATTATAGTACCCTTAAGCCGTAAATTATACATCTCCTTGGTATAATTCATTATTTTTTACATAGACACATTCATTAGCATGCTTTCTTTGCCTACACTTGATATATTTTATATATTATATCTACTAATTTAAATATTTTAAAAAATAGGACAAAGGAAATTTACTACAAGTGATTTCACCGCACAAACGCTAAGGTACGGTTTTAAGTCTCGATTATTTTTAAATTATTTTCATTGCTTTGCTCTGGTAAAAGATAATAACAGTTCAGGGAAACGGTTCTTCTTACTCTACCATGATATGAACCTAAAAAACAAAAATAACACATGTCCTAACACCTTATCAAATACATTGTGCTAAATCATAGTAACGTTAGAATAACATCGATCATCCCCATGACACCATAGAATATCAATCATCTGAAATATTCAACTTCCTTCATGCATTTATAAGCTTTCGCTTTAAGGAAAACTTTACAATGGCGAAGCTCCAAAGCTCCAATAAAATTGATAATCTTCAATTATTATGTTTATGTAAAGTTGTTCACATTTTGTATTAAACTTTAACTTGACATCGTAACTAAACTTTATTCACAATTACATTGTATAACAAAATAAAAGCTCTACCTTATTACATATTAACATACATTCAAATTAATTATGGTAAAATTTTAAGCAACATTACAAAAACTTTTGAGTGACTAAACCACATTACTGTGGAAAAAGTATAATAGACACGAATATGAATTTAATATTTGTTTGGTCCAATTTTCCTTTGTCAATATTTAAAAGATTTTATAAATTAAATATTTTTGATATTTAAAATATATCATAAATATATCATAATTTACTAAGTAGATACGTAACACGTTAATTTCAAACAAGAAAAATCTCTCCTCTCTTGTCTTTTAGTTTCTTTTATGAAATACAATATTTATGTAGAGAACTAAATTTAATAAATTATTTCATCAATTAATAAAATAAGATACTCTTTCATGATATAAGCCATCATTTTATAAAATGAGACGTCAGCACATTAGTTTGTGTATTTAAATAAATAAATATTCAGGTCAAGGATTTACGGAAAAAATAAAGCGGTAAGTCCAGTCTGATATAAACATAAGGCTATGTAATAATATTGTAATATGAAAGCAATGAGATTGATAAGGATTTTGGGTTAGTGCTCTGTTCATGTTAAAGCAGACTCTATAGAGGGATTTATTTGGGACAGACAAATGGTAAATGAAAATAAGTTTTATATGGTGTATTTTTTTATAACTATATAACAGGTCGTAAAAACTATATAATATTTTTACCACAACTTGACGAAGATTGCTGATGATGATTGATAATTTATTTATTTAGGAACACATTTTCAACATTATATATATTTATCTGTATTAAATCAATTACGTAAGAAAGTGCGGTTACTAAAAAATTAGTAAGCTAAATGATTTTCTCGCACTAACTGAATCATCATTTATTACTCGGTGACATTTAAAACATATCATTAAAGTTAAATAAATAAGCAAAATAAAATATAAATCATTTATATATTACATTGTCAAAAATTATTCTTAAATAAAAAAATTGGACATAATACCGCATTAGCTGGAATTATTCTTGATAGGTCTCACTAGAACCACTTTCTTAAGAATATATTTTTATAAAGATAGCCCGAAGATTGTTTATTAAGAGACCAAATAAAACTTAAGCTTCTGAGTACATTAAGTAATGATAAGTAAACAAGAAAAAGAACTAAAAAAAGACTATTTTACAGCAAAAACCATTTTACAACATCCTATAATTTATAAACGCACACAAATACGCGCAGGATATTGCCAGTAGTCATCGCATAGATTCACCGATTTAACGCATGTGTACCTCCAGTACCGTAGTCATGTTGATTAATTAACTTGCAGAGTTAAGCGCTTTTAGTATGCTTCAACTATTTAGAGGCAATTACCTATTACATTTAAATCCTATTAAACTATTCATTTACATGTGAAACAAAGTTATATCATAAACTAGTCTACCTAATTATTTGTTTGTATTTGTTTTTGTAAACAGTTTTAAGGCCGTCGAGGCCGTAGCGGCCAAGCGTCTGACTGTAACGAGACGGGTGTGGATTCGACGATTTAATAGAAAATAGACAAAAACATTGTGTCCCTATAAGATTTTTTATAGCTTCATGCTTTATCCCGCACGCGGCAGGGTAGGAAGAGGGAACTGCAGGAACCGTAGCAATTTAGTGTTAAGACACTCCGTTGCTTCATCCCTGCTTTCTCCGTCCCCGCTGCCTTTTTCTAGGCATTGTGTATTGAGTGGCGGAACTCAATGCCGCGCTTTGTCTAGTTGCCAGAGCGAAGGAAATGAAATTAAAAAAATCCATATCCCCGAATGGGAATCGAACCCACAAAGCGACGCGCTTACGGTCAAACAATTCGCTTCTGCGCCACAACGGTCAGAATTTCACTCTAGTAAATGGCATATTTTATCATCTCTAGGTATATAATGTAATAAAAATGTAACATAATATATAAACACAATGTTTTCGCCGAAATACCTAATTTAAGAGTCAGGGTATTTTATGCAGCGCATTTAAGCAGTAAACGAAATATTTTTATAGTTCTCGCGAGCGAAGCCCAGACCAAAATGCTAGTCTTTTACATAAATTGACCTAGCAAGAGAAATTAGTTAAACTGATTCTCAAATAAATTATATTATAAAGATGACTGTCAAAAAGCGTCAAGCGTAATTGATTAAATTTATTAAATAAGCTTGAATTTCATTTAAAATATTTCGCTCCATTTTCTTTCTACTTTAATTCCAAACAATTTTCTATAAAAAGTATAAAATATTACATAAATCATTTAACAAAAAGAAATGGAAAATTGAAGGTTATCGTGTATCATTGACGGAACAGCAGCTGTAAACGAAACGATTTAGTGTTTGGTCTTTACCCAATCAACTTGTGCTTTGCCAGCTTGAAGGAGTCCTTATTGTACTTAAGTAAAAAGTTTTACTTGCTTACAAAAATCAAATATAAATGAGGTTTTACTAGTAGGTGGAGCTCGCATTCTCAAGTAAGATTTAATATAAACGTACTAAACATGAACATCTACACAACAATAGATGAAATGGTTAAATTTAACACTATAAATTCTTATTCTTTTATCTTTTTTATAATCACCCATATTATTTATATCACAATAAAAGATCAACGATTGTACGAGTATATACGAGAAGTCTCATTCATCAGTATAAATAAAGTTCTTTTACTATCTAATTGGACTCTAACTGAAAATTGACGCCAATCGTATTTTTTTGTAATATTTAAAATATTTTTTTGGTATTACAAACATTAAATTCGTCAGCCTAGCTTATTATGAGCCAGCCTTTATATTTGTTTTGGAAATTTAGCAAAGTTTTCCGGTAAAAATATTTACACCTAAGGTCCCTAATGACGATTTTACAAAAAACAACTCAAATTTGACCATTTCTGTATGTTTTCTTTCTCTACGTTTTCATTAGGCTTCGAATATTTTATTCTCAAAGGATTCCTTTGCTGGCTCTTCCAAAAAACAAAAAATCAAAAAATATACAAAAAATAATTTTATTTAAAAAGAATGAAAAGTCAAATCTTAACATTTCGTCATGATACAATTCCCAGTAAGGTTGTAAAAAAACAATGGCCAAGGAAGTGGAGGTGAAAAATTTAAACGAAGAAGATTATATTATTGAAAATTAAATCATAACCAAAGAAGATAACATATTTAAAATTAATATAAATATTTTAATACATGGTGGTATATTTATGATGTGCTTAGGGTTCCGCAGCTAAATGGAAAAAAACAGAATCCAGATTGGTCATGTTTGTCTGTCCGTTTGTATACCACGGGAACTTTTTTCCGAAACTATAAGATAAGTAGATATTTATTTATTCTCTGACGGTTCATTAACATTTTTATATAAAATACAAAAAAAAATTTGCATGAAAGACACTTCCAAAGCAAAATATATGTAAAGTATCAATTCGAAAATTCTGTTCAAAAGAGTAGGTCTACTACGCCGGCATGAAGCTGAAAAAAAAAGTTCCTAACTCTTTGTCGAACACATTGTAATGTAAGAACAACATAGTAACGTTAGAATAACATCGATCATCACCTTGACACTATAGAATATCAATCATCTGAAATATTCAGCATCCGCCTTGCATTTCGCTTGCAAGGAAAACTTTACAAATGACAGAGCTCCAAAGCTCCAAAATATTATCTCTTAGAATAATCAATCGGTAGATTAAGCTGACAATCTTTAATCTTTATGTTTATGTGTAGTCGTTTAGATTTTGTATCATTCACCGTTTATCCATCAGATTTTAACTTGACATCGAAATAAAGTTTTGTTCACGATCACATTGTATTACAAAGTAAAAGCTCTAGCTTACGACATGTAAACCTCCATGCATATAAACTTCCGCATTGTTGACTCGTTGTTATTTTCGTGTTACTGTCAGCAAGCATGATGGCTAGTTTAAATATGACAAAATTTTAAACATCATGTTAAATGCAAATACTTTCGAGAATATGTAATTTTTCAAGCAAGCTACGTATCTAAAATATTTATATTTAATTTTTTACACAAAGTATCATAGAAACGAATATCTAATATATAATTTCTATTTTAATACTTCATTACTCCAATTTTCGTTTATCAATTAAAATTATATTATAATAGGTATATTTATAGCTTAAGTATTTTTGCGGAATGTAGTCCGTAATACGAGCGTTAAACGGTTTATGTCGTCTATATGACCACTTTTGAAATCATATATTATGTAAATGTTTTTACGGGATGTGAAGAAATCTATACATCAATACCTGATTTTTAGTTGTTGACGACCCAAAAAAGTGTATTCGAAACTATATATAAAAGAGATTCAAAATATTTTGTTTCATTATTTTAATATTAAACAATCATTTTGAATTATTGCTTTTACATCAATTATAAATATATAAGATATATCAAAAGATCGGTAAGTACCATGTTTTTTCAGATATATAGTGAGAAATAAGAGAAACTCAATTCTCTGCTTACTTACCGAATTTGGAACGCATCTAACTCCATACTGTATTTATTATTAATGTAATTAATTTCCGCAGTTATCTGTCGCACTCATTCACGACAACCCTGATGTTTACAAGAGATATTATTTTTCACACTAAATAACGTTATGTATTATAAATGACAAATATCGTATTCAGAACATTAAAGAGAAATTTTCTGTGAAGCAAAGTGTTATTACCAAGAACATCAATCATCCCTTTGCCGCTGCGTTGTTCACATTCGTTTGGACTGCGTGACTGATCACGCGCTACCTCTTGCATACATGTGATTCGTGATTTAGCGTTGAAAGACTAAGGAGAGGGTAAATAACAAAAGAAATGAACCTCAAAAAAAAAACATCCATCTAAACATATAACACGGAGATATGATAATACTAACCGGAGATTACGTATCTTTTTCCGTGGTCTGAGGGATAGTCGACATGAAATAATTAAAATCCGCTTAAATTATAATATCTAATTTTAGTACCAGTAAATAACATAATTGTCGAATTATTGATTATTGCTAAGCAATGCAAACAACATAAATAGAGGTAAATGTCGACTTAACTTACTGAGAATATTTAACTTAGTGATAAAGAGTTTGAACGGTTGCAAATCTCGCAACGTTCAAATTGCAGAACTAATTAGCTGCTATTAACAAGCTTTTGGGGATTGATGACTCCACGAGCCTGAGTCCTCCAGAGGACATTTGTAATTTATAATATATTTATAAAGTACAAATTATATATGTATTATTTTTAATTTGTACTTCCGCCCCTGGCAGAGTGGACCGCAAGTGCTCAAGTGGCGTTATAAGCCGACCACTCTACAATTCCATTCCCTCTCAATATATCTGAAAAATATAAAGGAAAATGTATATAAATGATAATTATTCTTGTATGTGAAATATATTTGCCATTTGTAAATATCGAGTATTTTTTTTAAATTATTTTTCACTGTTGTTTAAAATTAAAGCTACTAGGCTCTATCATAGTCAAAATAGTTTCGATGTGAATAACACTCTAGTTAATGGCCCCGCTTATTACTTAGAGATAAATACCATTAAAATATAACGTACTAGATTTAAAAAGACCTATTATTGGAACATTAGTGTAGGACACAACACAAAACAATAATACTAGAAGTCACTAGAGGGGAGCTAGAAACAAAAGAACAAAAATCAACTTATAAAATGAATATTCCTATATTTCTAGCGGGTGAAGCTGAGAGCCGTAGTGACCCGTCTTTCATAACGATTGATCTAGCGAGAGAAATTAACCAAACTGAGTTTCGAATAAATCGTATTATAAAGATCCTGTCAAAAGTGTAATTGATTAAATTTGTTAAATAAGAATTAAATTTCAATAAGGGATCGAAAATATTTTGGTCGAGTTTTATTACTAGCAATTTTGTTAAAAATCCCGCCCATGGCAGGGTGGGCAGAAGGAACTGCAGGAACCGTGGAACCTTGCCCACTCTGTTGCTTAGTCCCTGCTTTCTCTGTCCTGCTTTCCACCTTTTTGAGGCATTGCGGAACTCAACGCCACACATTTAACAAATAATTTTATAAAGTTGGAGGTCATTGCGGTTCAGGGTCGCCAGGTTTGGCTGTAATCAAAACGATTTTGAATTTAGTCTCTACCAGTGTACTTAGAAGTTTTACTCTCTCACAATGATTATTTTTAGATTAACTTGCATTTTTAGGCTACATTTATTTATTTTGACGGTTTTCCACTGTTATATCCTTTTAGATAGCTTCGGTTATCGAAGCAGAACAAATGTAGCAGTCAAATTTAAAACTATTTTAATATATAAGTATAAAACTTGATTAATAGCATCAGTTTTTTTTTGTTTATATAATTACCTTAAACGTACATATTAGCGTGAATAAAATACCTTAAAATTATTTCACTGATTCGGTTGGGATTTGAACAGAAAATCGACAAGCAGTCACAAATTTTAGCAATAGGTCACATTCACGTTTAATCTATATGTCATAATAATGATTTATTATTTGAATAAGAAAAGCAATCACTTTGCCGTAGCACCTGTTTTTGGTGTTTCAAACATTTAGTTCGTCAGCTAAGTTCATTATGAGTCAGCCACCATGTTTGTTTTGAAAATTTAGCCAAGTTTACCAGTGAAAATATTTACGCCAAAAGTCCCTAATGACGATTTCACGAAAAACATACTCAAATACGACCATTTTTATATATTTTCTTCCTTTGCTTTGCTCTGATTATTTATATTAAAGAAATTTTAATTAAAATTTTAGCTCTTATAAAGAAAATATAATATATATAATTTTTATTATCTATTCATCATAATACTAAGCTACATTGCGCCAAAAATCTCGGGGATAATTAAGTGCACATTTGTCCAATGGAAACCACCAATATGTGTACCTATTGAAATAATATGTGTTTGAAAAGGCATTAAAGTACTATAAAAACACTTGACCTGAAAATTACGTGATGATAAATACGTGTTTCATGATACCTTCAACCGAAAAAGAACGATTATAATTTAATAACAGCAATAACATTTTGTGACGACATCATTCCCAGTAAGATTAAAAACAATAAGGTAGTGAATCCATGTATCCTTTTAATTGATCTCTGCTTTTAACGAGCTATATTGGCTTACATAGAATTGTAGTTAATGGAGTAATTTTAAATCCATAAAAACTATTAACTGTGTAATTAACTCTTTAGTCTACGCTGTTGTGATCCCAAATAATTAAATGTAAAAATTGTAAAGAAACAAAAATCTTCTACACATTCTAATCGTCTATAAAAATATAAAGTAAGTCGTCAACAAATTAGTTTCTGTATTGGATTAAACCAAAATATTTAGGTCAGTTGAAAAAAATTAATGCGCCAAGTCTGGTCTGACATAAATGTAAGCTGCAATAAGTATAATAATATGAAAACGACGAAATTGTATAGTGTTCTTGCGCTTGTGATCTGTTATTATCAAGGTAGGCTCCGCTGAGGGATTTATATGGGACAGATGAACAGTATATAAAAATATGAAGGACCGTCGTGGCGCAGAGGCGCAACGTCTGCCTGTAACGCGATGGTTACTGGGTTCGATCCCCAGCCGGAGAAGATGGATTTTTCTATTTCCATTTTCTTCGCTCTGGTAAACTAGGCAAAGCGCGGCGTTGAGTTCCGCCACTCAACACGCAATGCCTCGAAAACCGCGGAAAGCGGGGACGGAGAAAGCAGGGACTGAGCAACGGAGTGTCCTAACACTAGGTTCCCACGGTCCCTGCAGTTCCCTCTGCCTACCCTGCCTTGTGCGGGATAAAGCGTGAAGCTAAAAAAAAAAATATGACGTTTTATTATATATTATATTTTGCTTATTATATCGTAACAAGTTTTAAAAAGGATATTTGACGAAGAACGCATTACTTAGTGGTCATAGTGCATAAACGATTTGAGGTGCGCGTTCATTTTCCATTGCGTTAAATTTTTTTAATATATTTTATAATGACTTTCGAACGTTGCTCGCTATTTGAAAAATAGTAAACAAAATTAACTATGTTATTTGTACCGGTTAGTCAGCAATGTTGTAGAGTAGATACAAAAGTATCTTAACTACCTAGTGTAATTCTTAACATTATTATTTTTATACATATATTTACACGTAGAAGATATTATCAAGCGCTAATATTAACAGCCTCTTTGACATATGCTGGCCAGAGCCTTCAAGCTTTTTACGATACTTTCCTACAGTATCAACGACAATGTTATCTGAAGTTAATCCTGACATTTTCTTACATTTCTTACCATTCGGTATTCAATCAGGTAAACTGATTTCGTATATTTCTCGAAAAGATCACATCTCTACAGATGTTATTCCCTTCAGTACTCACACTAACTGCCGTATAAAAATATCGATTTTAAATCGACGCTGGTAACATTATGATATTAGTGATCTATGTGACAAATTCTTGGTTCCGCGCATCTTACTGATATTTTACTTCAATAATATACGCATATATTGTACTCGGTAGCATTATTTTTACTATCTTTCTTTTAAATATTATTAGTTTTGGAAGCATTTATTAACATAATAGAACACTAATTGTATTGTGTAACACATAACCATTTTTTTAATACATACTCATTTTTTTTTCTTAGAATATTTTAATATTCGTTATTTTATTTATTTTATTTCACTTACTATAGCTCTTAATGCATTGCAAAGTATTGTGGTTCTTTTGTTGACTTAGAAGTTAATTTTTTTTGTATTAATTTCTTACAAATTACCGATCAGGATATTTTGTATTCATATCAGCTTGGTGATTAAACAATTTGAAGCAAATTATCTTGTTTTGACAGACACACAGACAGACAACACGTCATACTATATGAGTTCTATATTTTCCATTTGAAGTACGGAGCTCTAAAAAGCCATTATCATAAAATTGGCAAGGATCAATCCCCAATAAACCTAAACTCAGAAAACGGATTTTTACTCGCAAAAAATTACAGGCATAAAAATTCTGGTGATTATGCAAATAAGACTGCCGTGTGAAATTACCTATCTTACATGGACTTATGCTAATACTCAATTCAATTCCCATTTGATCACTCCATATGCCATTAGACTTTATAGAACTACTTACATGCTATAATAATAATCATTTTCTTCTGCATAAAGGACAGATTTTCGTTATTTTATACTAGCATATAATAATAGCGTGATATAAAGAGGTATACTTAGATGTTACGATATTCGTGTGAGAGGGTCAAAAGTAACAAGATATTTATATTTCTATCAGAAAAACCTGTAACGTTTCTAATTAATTTATACGTGGACTCCAATATTTTAAAGACCTTTTTTAGTTACAAATACTCCACTACACTGTTGAGACTTGCAAGTCATTAAATTGTTCACCATATACTAGTTAGTGCCGGAAAATTACAAAACTTATTATAATAGGGCAATCTGAGTTTATTGTGCTAGAAGTACTTAAAAGATTGCTAAGTAAAGCAAATTAGTTTTATTGTTACGTTCTGCTGACGATAAAATTATTAATTGGCAAAGTTTCCTAATGAGTGTAAGTTTTCAAGAATAAAGCCTTTAGGGAAAGTAAAGTCATGAGTGGATAGACTAAAGGAAATTGCAAATTATACTACTTTAACAAACAACTTAAAATTTTACTCCTGAAATGGAAGGAGGCCATGATATTTGAAGAGGAATATGTATTACTATAGTTATAATTTATAATTACACTTAAATTAAATTAACTTATTTATAAAAATATCTAACTTTCATTTTCTACCTTTGAAATAAAAAAATATATATTCGCTTAAAAATACATATAACCTCCATATGTCCTGAAACCCACACTAAAACTCCAAAATGCTAAACTTGTTTATGTTTACTAAAAACATAATAACTGCTTATTATTATGATTTATAATAAACTTTTAGAAAAGCGAAACTTATTACGCATAGAAAAATATTGACGAGCGTAAGTAGCTGCTTTCTATTAATGTTTACTCGTATTGAAGGAACAGAAAAGCTATTGAAAATTGAACTTCAAAGGGAAAGTGTTTACATGTACGTTCGTTCGTCGTTGAATTGCTGTATTTTATTATTTGCTATATTTTATTTGTATGTAGCTAGATACAAATATTTGTCTGTCTATGCCTCAACAACTGAAACTTTGAAAACAACAGTTTAATACGCAAGCCCTAAAGTATTCCCTGTGAATGGCCGTCCAAATACAAGTGTTACAAACTATTTAATATAGACAACCCTTTGAACGAGTCCTCTATATAAAGAAAACATGGAAAAAAAATTAAACCAAATAATGATAATGACAATATTCGCAAGGTTGCTTGCTTGTTTGATGAGAAAGCTGAAGGTCACTGAATGAGCAAATGATAATAATCTTTCCCTATGTGATAAAACTAAGAATAATGACATCCGTAGGAGAATGAGAGTAACCAACATTGCCCGAGGAATTGTACAGCTAAAGTGGCATTGAATGGAACACTTAGCGAGGTGAACCTATAGTCGTTGGCATGGAAAAGTCTTCAGCTGGGGTCACCACTACCAAGACGTACAGTGGGCAAGCTACTAAAAGGATCAGGTAAAGGTTACCAAAAGCCATTAAATACACATAGAACGTGACCAGCTGTGATTGAGACCTCCTGAAGAGATCTATGTCCACCAGTGTACCTAATTAAAGAGTATTATGATAATTTTTATGGTCCTCCAATGATAACTTCCTCTAATATTAGTAATAATTTTTCCCGCGTAAAACTAACAATAGCTTTAGTTTAATAATATTACATTACATTACCTAAAACCTTATTATGTATGTTAGTATCAAAAAATATTCGGATAGAATCAATTTTTTCATCTAAAACAGATAATAATTTATTTTCTAAGAAATTTCTGACCTAACTTCTATTCACAAAGCTATTTCAGACTTCATTGGGTTGTTACATAGGACATTAAGCCAAATATCCTACCGGAAACCGATTGGCAGGTCTGTAGGATAGTCGTGAAAAATAAAAAATATTTGCCGCTGATGCAGACCTTTTTCAATAACAAACGATGTGAAATGTATGTTTATGACTTTGATATCTTTTTATGCAGAAAAAAAAACAAATGTATTAATCTTGACAACCTATTTACAAGAGGATTGTGATCTGAAGAAACTTAATTGGACTCTGTAACATTATCTATGTATTATATTTCAATTATTTACTATATGTTTGATTCACTTTGAAAAAGAAAATAATAAAAATAAATCAATTAATTTTGACTAATATTTCTTAGAGTATAAATTTGTAAGTAACAAAATAACAATGTATATAGGTAGGTAGGTATGTATGATTTATTAAAACAAGCAAAATCTTAAATTAATTTATTGACAGCGTTAAAAATATAGCTATAAACTATACGTAGATATAACAAAATTGTAACTAATCGCTGCCTGTACGTGGAAAATATTATTAAGATTACTATTATTATGGGTATTTACAAATTGTAATGGAAACAAATATATTAATTTTGAAAACTTTTGTCTATTTGTATTTACGTACTCTCAGGTAGGTTTTTAATGATTTAAACGCAATTTTCACCATTGTTTTATAGTGAGTAAATTCATTAATAATAATATATAAATAATAACATCTCTCTTAAATCTTAATCCTCACTATCAGCTAAAATATCAAATTAAATGTCGTATGACAAAGACACTTATAGTTTTAAGTGTCTCAACTAGGAAGCTAAGAAATCGGGCAATTTGCCAATATACACGTATAGTTCATATTCAATTTGTAAGCACTATAACTAATTTTATCCTTTGATTTTATCTTACGTTAAAAGTATTACGGATCAGTGAAAAAGTTACCTTATTAATCTTACCTTATTAAAACGTTAATTAAATCAACATTCAAGTACCTATATGTCAAATTTTATCACCTAATCTCAAGGAAGTTAACGTACCTACTACAAATGTAAGTAATAACACTTTATATATTATTTATTAATTTATTATTTGAAAGGAATTTCTCTTTTATTTTACATTTTTACTTTTAATTGACTGACCAACTAGTAAATGGTTCATTCAGCTCAATTCTTTGTTTTCGTGCAGTTGAGCATAAATTACTACTTCGCTATTGTAACAATATGGGCAATTTTATGATAGATAATTTTGCTATTTTATAGTCGTTCACAAAAGGATTCAGATTACAACCTAACGATATTAGCGTTTTCTTGTGATACTATAGAGAAAAAAATCTCCTAACGATTTACTTGTTGCAAAGTTGTGTAATTTAAAAAGAACTTATTTGTAATAGAACTATTAAAAAATAGTTTATTTTATAAAATTAACTAATATCGTAGAATCTCCTCGAACTGTTTTAGGTACGTAGCAACAAAAGTTTGTTTATTGTGCCAAACTTGACCGCTAACTGTAATTAAGGCGAGAAACATTATCTTAACGACTTAAGGCTAGACTTCATCATCCTTTTAGGACCAACGGAAACTTGATAATGCGGTAAACGGTTGGAATATTAAATTAAAATAGCTACTTTAACCGCTTAAGTAGCTAGATAAACATGCTATAATTTCAGGGAAATAGTAAAAAATAACTTGTACTCAGGGTTATTTGAACACGTTGGGAGGATTGGAGACAGGTTGATTATGGATACAAGTTGATGATAGTTAATAAGGAAAGCAATGTTTTATAACATACTTGTCTTTTATTAAAGTATGGTAAATACTAGAATACTTGAAATATTTGTTTATAAAGTCATTTATATTTAAATAAAATTATAGTTTCCACATATGGAGGAAAAGATAAAGATAACCTTATGTTAAAAATCAACATTGAGTGTTAAGTTGCTTTTGTAATAATTTTCTTCTCTAGGAGATCACATTATTACACTCTCTTTTTCTATTTATACTGAATAAATAATTTTAATTTTTTTTATTGTCAACATCAAGTTGAAATATGTGTTCAATTTAGTTATTTATATGACCACACCTAAATATTTTTACTTAATTTCTCATCTTAATTAACTTCCAGTTAAAATCAAAGGAAATACTTTTACTTATAGATGACAATCTATAATACGATTTTTAAAATAATCAGGAAAATGTTAAATATTAAAAATTACACAATTATTTGCTTTCATAGTTTATTGAATAATACTTAAAACATCAAATTTATTAAGTAATTTTAGTACATAATGCTTCTAGTGAAAAACGGGAATATATTTCGCTCAAAATCTCATGTCGCGTTATGGTCACATAAAGACATTAATTTTTTTATTTATTGACGAAATCGTTTTTATTTATTAAAAAAGATCAGTCTTGACAGTGCAGCTAAATTAATAATTTAATAGTTAAACAAAATACAAGAGATTAGACATACAAAAGTTTTATACCATTTTAATAGTCATTCTTTCGATATTAAATTATCTAAATGACATAGTTGTTATTAACACTTTTAATATCATAATATAATTAGTATCAGATTACACATTTTTTTAACTGTCACTAGTTGTTCACTAAGTCACCAATCCACCAAAACACTAAACTATTTTCAACATTGCTTGAATATTTCATATCACTGTTAAATGTTTCTTCACTATTTATAGTCACTTCATTTTCTTCTATTTCTTTTTTAATATCATTTTGTATTAAAGCTATTGGGTCGTTGAAATGAAACTGGCCTGAGCCAGTCGCCAATATAGGCCTTATTGGATGTATTGATATGCTGTTGCAGCAGTCATTGTGTAAGGGAAACTGGAAATTATATTAAAAGTACATACTAGGAATATATTATATTAATTTTTTAAACATATGAGCTTCACTTTTTTTAAATTCACGCTATATACCTACACGCTTTATCCCGCACATGGCAGGGTAGGCAGAGGGAACACTCCGTTGCCGCGCCCCTGCTTTCTCCGTCCCTGCTTTCCGTCTGTTGAGTGGCGGAATTCTATATCGCTCATAGCAAAGTAGGGAGAAGAACTTTGGGAACTAGTGTTAACACACTCCGTTCCTAGCTTTCCGCCTTTCGAGACATGGCGTGTTGAGTGGAAATCGAATCTGCAAACCGTAGCATTGCTATGCCTTTGCGCCACAACGGTTCTCATATTCATATTTATTTCGAATTTAGAATTTTTGAAGGCGTTAATTTCTAGTATTGTTACACAAACTTCAGAATGAAGTGTCTTTACCTTACACACAAGTCATTCACAGTCACAATACAATTGTAATAAATTTATTAAAACAACAAATATTCTAAAAAGAAATTATTATCTAACATGTATATATTTCACTTGTTCTGTTTCTAAGCATGAATTAACCTACATTAATTAAAATATTCCCATATATGCTAGGGGAAACATAGTCTAGTGTCAAAACAAGTGCCCTTAACTCCTTATGGATCGAATTTGAGACATTATATTATAAATTAGATTAAATAGAAATTAAAACCATAATCAACATCTTAATATATGGATACTGTACTACTGCGCCACTAAGGACAATCCATATTACAGTTTTGTATTGCTTTAGTTTTTATTATTGACTACTAAACAAAAACTTATACTTAATTTAAAGCACTTACCCTAAATGTTGCATTACTTTTGCTATCATCAGTTACGTCTAAACTGTGTTGCCAATTCTCTTTATTAACATCCCATACTTTGACCACCCCATCTGTGCCACCACTAACTAAATATTTCCCACATGGAGAAATATCAAAATAAATCCTTTGATTAGTGTCTACTTCTCTACTTAAAATATTCAAAGGTCTGTTATAATAACGAATATCCCATATAAGTAGTTTATTATCTTTTCTGGAACCCGAGACTAATTTCATACCATCTGGTGTGAATTTTATGTGTGTAACACCACCTGAAATGATAAAATTTACTTTTGTTAAATGATACAAGATCAGAATTTTGTTTAATTTGTAAAATTTGTGTCATTGACAAAAAATATGTCTCAACTGAGACATGCTTTCTGTTAATTTTTAACTTATGGTAATCAAACTTTTTCATAAGCTCCGTTTTTTAAAATAATTTCAGGTTTTTTACACTTTGAACATCAAACACTATTCTTAGAACAATGTAATACAATTTTATTTCTTCAGTTTTTACCCCACATACAGCAGGAAGTTAGAGAGGATACATTGTCATAACACAACATATCTGGCTTTATAAAGCCTGATTAATTATAACTAAGGTTGAGATGTTATGATGATAGAAGGAAAGTTAAAGCCATATTTATACATTAGCTTCACGCTTTACGCTTTATCCCGCACAAGGCAGGGTAGGCAGAGGGAACTGCAGGGACTGTGGGAAACTAGTGTTAAGACACTGCGTTGCTTAGCTTCTGCTATTTTTCTAATATTATCAAATTACCAGAATGTCCATGCATTTTTCCAATGCTCTTGAATGTGCCCATTTCTGTGGTATTATATAAGCTTATTGAAGAGTTCCAAGAACCTACTGCTAATAAATTACTATCTGTCGCCAAACAGGATGCTGGTGAATTAATTTTATGTTCTGAAAAATCTCTTCCTGGTCTGGAATTAAAAGAAAAAATATCATTTTATTTAAAGAGTGTAGAGATTAAACGAAATTCTACTCCTGTACAAGCTCCATATTATGGAGCTTGTACAGGCATACTCTACTTGCTACTAATTTTTTCTTAAAATATTTTTGATTACATACTGGAATTTATTTAGTTGCATAGTTTAACTAATTTAAATAATAAATACATGTATAATATAAATCTAAAGAAAAACATATAAGTATTTTAAATTATTTGTCATATTAATCAGTAATTCATTTTAAAAAAGATGTGCACTGCATATTTTTTAATGTGTAGTACACATTTTTTTGTTAAAAGAATAATTATAATAACACATAATAAATTATTTTAATCATTTTAATAACAAAAATACAGCTTTACTTAATAAAAAAGTCAAGCATTTTACATGTGCATATGTTCCAACATAAAATATATATCCTAAAGATATACCATGGTTAATGTTCATTCTACCATAATTAAAACTGTTAGCAAAAGGTTAAATTTACTTCTCTATGTCAAATGTCCTCAACACTTTTTTGTACCCAGCAATAATTCTATTGCCTTCAGGGTTAAATGTCACGCACAGAGCTGGTTCCATTTCATCTACTGCATTGTAACCTCTATATGAACTTCTTAATGAACCATCAAAAGCATCCCATAATTGGATAGGTGCATTTTGTCTTGTTGTTAGCCAGCTGTAATGTAAAATTATCACAATATTACCATTTCCCTTTACTTACAAATTTATTAAACAGAAAGCACTTTGAATTGATACAAGTGAATATTACAAAAATAGTCTTTTGTTTTAGTGATCTTTGTGTTTGATATTGTTATTTATTAGACTAAAGCAAAACAAAATAATATTATTTCAAGTAAAACCCACCAGCATGTATCAGGTATGTTAGAATTCATATGAGGATACCAGCAAAAATCATATATAAGTCCAGATTCCTTTACATGTATGACAGAGTCTAATACATCAATACTTCTATCTGGAGATACTGATCCAAAGTAAAGATCCTTAGGTAATTCAGTAACATGAACTCCATCATTATTGACTACTGTTAAGCAGCAAGTGCCATCAGGAGACCACTTGCACCCTCGTAAATAAGGCTGTACATCTTGTCTTGCATTAACTGCACGAGACCAAGAAGAATTACACAGTTCTAATAAAGTTTTTGTGGAGAAAAGAGGTGGATATTGAAAAGTATCTTGTTCCTTAGATTCTATATTATTTTCTATTGTATCTACTACAGTTTCATCCACTACCATCGTCTGATCCATTTTAAATTGCTAAAATATTATTTTCCATTTACATATAAGTTATTATATTTGTCTTAAATGTTATAAACATTGCATTTGTAACCATGCTCACTTTTGCAACTTGACTGACAAATGACAATGACATTATGGTGGGTCAAACACATTCCAGTCCAATTTATGCTGTAAAATTCACGATTTAATTATATAATTTGAGTCTCCAGAATATAATAATGTGATTAAAAATAATAATTTTAGTTTTTGTGCTGTGAATATTGTGTACGATACCAACTTTTACAAAAATTTTCAATATTTTTTAATTTTTGTTTTTGTATTACGTACATATCAGCTGCTCTCTGTCATTCTTCTGTCAACGACTTTTAATCAATCTGTGTTTATCTTTCGCTTGACTA
Source organism: Dione vanillae (assembly GCA_037178615.1). Lineage (NCBI taxonomy): Eukaryota > Metazoa > Arthropoda > Insecta > Lepidoptera > Nymphalidae > Dione > Dione vanillae. The sequence continues at coordinate 89,079 of JAZFAU010000073.1, forward strand.
GGTCGTGAGTTCTCTACTAATCTGAAAAATACGTGATATAATTTAAAATAGCAATGAATAATAACAGCAAATCTAAACGTGAAATACTGCAGATGTAAACATATTATTTTTGAAACTGAAATAAAAATATCGTATTGTAAGAATACGATGATATTTGCTCACGGAATATTTTGTAAATATATTTCGTGATGATTTTTGTAAAATTTTATATTATTTGGTTTTAACGTACGTTATGTTTTGCAGATGAGTCTTAGAATATTAATTCGTGGATTGCGTTTCGCCACTGGCAGTGGAAAATTTTATAAAAATATGGAGTTTTCGGATCCGCCAGCTAAAGCATCATTATGTTGCGAAGAATCTGTCGATAGTGCTCCTCCTACATATGCAATGTATGAAGCTTTGAAAGATTCCTGCCAAAATAATGCTACGTACTTCCAGCCTGATGACAGTGAAAATGGGCAGCGACTGTACCAAGGGTTCATGACACTGATTGATCATATCGATACAGTGTGGCCTCTCGTCGATCACGTCAGAAAGGTATATTTTATTATATTTATAAGTAAAACAAGAATAGCATATGGTATATTCTATTAAAATAAGTTTTATATTTGCTAACTAGAGCTTGAAGTGCAATTTCTAGCTGAATTATAAATGTGATAATACATTCATAATTATGACTACCATATACATGTATTTATGTTATTAGAATGATTATCTGTCTTTCCTACTTTTAATTTAATATTATGTTGTAAAATACTTTGCTTGCCCACAAATATTCTATGAAGACTGAAATATAAACAAAGTAAAACATCATAAAACTACTATCATCATAAATAGATCATGATTAGTTAGCATTTTGTATTAATTAAATATTTGTTAGTCCAAGCAGGAACACATAGAAATTCTTATATCATCGCGATTTAGTGAGAAGTTGGTGAAATAATTGAACTCCACTCTTGCTACATGTCAATAAAGTTCATTTTGCTTAGTAATACTATTAAATTTAGAAAAAAAAAAACAGAGAAGTAATTAAAGATTTAAAGACTTTTTTTTTCAATTATTGCTCTGAGGGAGAGGATAATTGCAGTACAAAAAAGTATGGCTCGTATTTAAATGTAAGACTATTATTATTTTAAAATGAAACAAGATCTTGATATTACTGATATCATGCATGGATAATTAATACACCCATTCAATTTTAATATTCTAACCATATGTTCAAATACTTAATAAAAGTTTACTACAAAATCTAAAACATGTTTGATTATTAAATTGTCTCAGTCTGGGCTTTACAAACAAAATTATCAGATTATAATCAGAAATTAAAATATAATATAAATTAAATTTAACATGTAGATTTATTATCAAATTTATCATATATAAGTGAATATTATTACTGTGATGGAAGTAATATTATATAATATTATACAGACATTTTTAATGTGAACATAAGTAATAATTATTAATATTAATTATATAATACATTATTTACTATTTCAAGTAATAATGTGGTCTGAGCTTCTTTGTTTTTCTCTGTTCATACTATATAGGTATAATTTACAGGTCAAGTAAATAAATTGATGGATAACATAAATCACAACTGACTAATGATATAGTAATTAACATTTAGTTATAATTTAATAATTTTTTTAAATGCTTATTCTTTATTCATAATTTTTACTTATTTATTAGAACTAGAAAACGCGCTTTTTTTAAAAATGATGATTTATGCAATATGAAAACTTTTGTCTAGATTTGAATTATATAAAAAAAATATTAAACTATAAAAACAAGTTGGGATCTCTAAGTAAATGTTTGATACTATGCATTCAATGCAACTGTTATTTATTGTTTACTTTTTCTTCACAATAATGTATGATCATCGATCTTTGATAGATTAATTAAATAAAAATCAATAGATAATAACGTTTCATTGTGATTTTTAGGAACTGAAATTAAATTTCGAAAGTAATTCTCAATGCAATGGTTTTTAGTTCGGCTGGAAATATCACGATTTTTATTTTAATATTTCTGGCTAAATTAAATATCTAATAAGGTTAATGCAGCTTTTTATGGAAATCAGCTAAATTGCCGTAAAATCCGATTAGTATACGTAATGTCAAATATTTCTGATAATAGCGTGAAAAATAATTAATACCATTTACTATAATTTTTTATTTCTTATAATTTCTAAAATTACTATTATTTTTAGTAAACTTATCTAATTAGTTAGTATAAAGTATATTTTTTTTAATATTAGTCGAAAAATATAGCTACTTGTTTTATTAAAGTATCGCTACACAAGAACGTGTCATATATCTTTGTGACCTTCACGTCATCGACAAAACTTGAAAATCACCTCATTTTCAGTATCATATTCGTACACAAATATATATTTATTATTTATGTTATTCATAGAGGATATAATTAAAATTTTCATTTATCTTTTACTATCCGGTGAAGGTTAAAATAATTTAAATACATAACTTTAAAATAAATAAATACATAAATATATTTAAATTTTAATACTGGTATAAACTAAATAGCTACTTAAAGATTATTTTATCTGCATAAATATTTATTTTTACTTTTATGTAAAAATAAATACAGTAGTAGTAGTACACATCGTATAAGAAGATACAAACGACACGTGACGATATCGATATTAGTCATAATTCATAATGTATTAATTTGCTTTGTTGGTGGAGCATTGGTATGTTATGCTCAATATAAATACCTGATTGCAATTTTCTAAGCATTATGTTACTATATTTATATGAAGGTAATTTTGAAGTTCTTATACCTTAAGATTACCAATACATATAAAATTGAACCTAATGGTTAATAAAATAGTACCAGTAGAATAGTCAACTTTTTTGAGTGAAAGCCAAAACAACAAACTAAATTTAGTGTAGGTCCATCTAAAGTTTACCTAAGTTTAGATGTACCTAGGTTGTCTATTTCTTTTGACGTAACTGTATGAAGATGTCACTAATTGCTACTACTATTACGTTTTTATCAGCCGTACAGGTGTATGTTATCATTAATCTTACACAATACAGTGTATCTACGTTAGTTTCCCTGCATCGACATTGATAGGTGCCATAATCTATAGATTAGAAGCTAATTAAGATGATCCGTAATGGTACAAAAACAAAAAAAATTATAGCTTCTCTCTTTATCCCGCACATAGCAGGGTAGGCAGAGGGAACCGCAGGAACCATCGAAAACTGGTATTAAGACTCTCGGTTCCCCGCTTTCCGCCTTGCTTCGAACCATGGCGTGTTTAGTGGTGTAACTCAACGCCGCGAAAAATAGTTAATCATGTCATTTGTGTATCAGTTGATTGTTCAATTAAAACTACTCAATATTTATCATTTATATATTTATCACTTTTTTATATTTTCGATCTATATATATTTCAATTATTCCCTAAATTAAATCTTAAAATAATTATTGTGAGAAATAAAAATTAATTAAGAAGTAATATGCTGTCATTACCCTCTTTAAAAAAATTGGATACCACTTTCCTTTTATTTTGTTACGTAGTACCATTATAAAATAGAATTTCTTCTAAATAGAAAAACATCTGGATTTCTAATTAACTATAAGGTTATCACTAATACCACGATAATTATCGTCGCGTGTATTTTTCCTTTTACGAATGAATTATATATTGCAACATTAGCTCTTAGATCTTACGGCATTCTACATATAATATAGTATGTTAAGTTGAATTTTTTTCAGCGTATCACCGCATAGTGCTAAAAGTAAGCTGTATATGTAAAAACATTATAATATCTTTATAAATTGTGGCATATATATATTATATTTCATACGAAGACATACACACCACAACTTTTTTTAACTATACATTTTGCTTCAGGTAGCGCCATTATACGATTTCGATACAAAATCACCAGGAAATGGGTACAGAAGTTTCGTTTCGGTGGTAGACTCTTGCGTGTTGCACGGACTCAAGCTAAGCCGTCAAGTTTGTACGGGTAGAGACGCTCTGCTTTTCCGCAAAGGATATTTTGTGAAGTAAGTCTTTATTAATATATGAATATTTTATTAATTACTATTTAAAACACGCATATGTCTACTAAAACTATATTTTTTGATTTTTCGACTTTTAATCTGTCATTTAAAATGAGATTACATGTTACGTAAAATAGCTAATTAATATAAAAAATAGAATTTGTTTACTAAAATGAAGTAGATAATAGACTATAATAATAGAATAGTAAAATATTATCATCCCAATAATTCCGGATTTGTCGAGGTCTTGACATACTTTTGTTGTAAGCGGATCTTGATTTGAATTGACAAAATTCTTTAAATTAACTGTAACGATGTATACCAATTTTATATAAGTAAGATGTCTTATTGTATACAAGGTTATTTTTTTAATTAGAATAAGCCTGGTACTCGATAAAATGTGTATTATTCATACATTGGAGTTATTAGGAACATATATTATTCATTAGATTAGGGGCGTAGGGTAGAATTTAGTCATCCCACACGTAACGCTTGGACACTAGAAAGACAAGCTTAAACCTATTAGAGAATATGCGATACACAACGATATAAACTGAAACAAATTTTGTATAGTTCCGAGTTTTTTTTTAAAATCACAAACGTTCTCAATGCCATCACTGAAAATGCCATAAAGCGGAAATTTTGAATGTTTGCCAGATTTTAATTCAAAAACTGTATAGTAATAATACGCGGACACTCTGTAGCTACTAATTGTGGATGAGAGTAAAATAAAACGTTCGATTAAACAATACCCACGTAAGTGACCTACTTACTTGTCTAAGGCGTGCTAAAAATTATTTGAAATGTACATAATCACGCGGAAACCGTCTTTGAGTTGCTATTAATGAGTTGCGGGCGATGCAGTCACTCAGATTTATTGCAAGTTAGTGGCTTTATATTTCTTTTTTTTTTTAAGACAAGGCAAATAAAGGTCCGTGTCATCTGGAGGCAAGTGAAACCACGTACCTATGTAATACTATACGTGTTACAGGTGCCTTGCCAGCCTTTCAAAGTGGAGATAGCTGTCTTTTTGAAAGTACCTATGTGGTATCGACCCGAAAACGTTGTGAAATAGTCAATAGGCTATTCCACATTTGTGTTGTACACTCAAAATATTTCAATGGAACAGCTCTTTGTAATTTACTACACGAACAAGTTAAAATTAAAAAAATTAAATATCTTCTTATATTCTACTTTTACCATTAAAATTTTTAACGTTTATCAAAATTAACTTAATTTGTAATTTAATTGATGCTAATTTATTAGCATGTATGTAAAATTGCGAAATATATACTAACATAAAAATACTTAGACTTATTGCAACACAATAGATAAAAAAGAATGAAAGAGGTCGTACCAATCATATATATAGTTTATCAGGTATACGTCTTTTTCTGAATAAATCATATAAAATAGATATATAACATTGTTGATAATATTAATTTATCCATTTTAATAAATGAATTTGTCACTCGCTTTAATAATAGGTAATATTGTAATAACTACTATTTTCATCGAATTTTAAATAACAATTAATCATTCTATAGAGGAACATAAATGTGTTCTTAATTTTTAAGGGAGGTCGAGTCGTGTGGACAATTACTTGCGTCATTAGGCACGTGTCTACATCACCTGCAAACGCTTCTCTCTTGGGCGGCGCCCGGCGAACTGTTTCCCACAGACGATCATTCGCCGGAGGAATTGTTCTCACAGGCCGATACAATCAATCAGTATTGTTTCTACGGACGATGTCTTGGGTTTCAGGTAAGGAATTTATTAAATAACTGAAGTTTTAAATTTAAGTTTTTAAATATATTTTATCTACTAAAATTGAGAACTGAAACTCAACTAGATAATTTAAGTTTATATTATTAGTATTATGTTTTTTTATACTAAAAACTTTTGACTACAACTATATGATATTGAATTGTCTCCCTTATCTATATTTCTATATAATAAATGATTTTTTAAAATCTAAACATTAATTTAAAGTATGTTGTTTTTTAAACATTAATTTAAAGAAATTACGGGAAATAAGGTTTTTAAATATATATAAATCTTAGAGTAATAAAATGTTGACATTAAATGTCAATATGAGAATTAATATGTGTGTACAGTATTCGTAGGCAGCGAAGCCACGTGCGCGTCGCTAGTATTATATATTTATTTATTTTTATTTTTTCTGATCAAAATATGATTATATTGCATATGATGTTGCAAAATATTGATGATTAAAATTCGGATTCTATGAATTTTCACGGTAACCAGTTACATCGTTTTAGAATAATTTTGAACTGTTAAAATTATTAATACCACTTGTTAATGCTAATTTTATTAATTTATCTGCTAATAGTTTAAGTTATTCATTATTAAATTGTTTCGTTTACGTTGTAATTTCATTTAATTGAAACGTTTTTTTGGAATTAATTTTTTTCGAATCTGTAGGAATTTGTAGCGTGAAACTACTATAATGACCACGCACGTGTTTATCCTTACTTGCAAGAACGTGAGAACCAAACCTAACCAATTCTTAAGAACTTAGAGACTTATTTACAATAAAATAATGTATATAAGCTTATTTTTGCATTTTTAAATTTAATTTTTTATTCCAATAATAATATAACACTTTTAATATATATTTACTTTTAGTAGATATACACTTTCAGTAGATGCCTTATAATATAACACGTTGAGTAGATTCTAAAATAATTTCAAATATAGCTTGATTAACAATTATAAACAACATACTACGTTTGATTTAATTAATTAACAAGTAGGCTTACTTCGCGGAATAAAATAAGTTTTTTCGTTATAGCTACAATAATACTTAGTTCAACTGAACTATATTTGTTGAATTTATTATTGGTATCGAATTTCTATTCATGTTGTTGTATTATAAGTTCAATACCAAAAGTTATTATAACTGAGATATAAATACTATATAGAACTAGATAAGGAAAGACTAACGAAAGCTTTACATCGGTCAATCTTTTATATATTGATAATAATATAAACAATATATAACAAAAGGATTTACTTGGATATTGGAATCATATTTTACCACCAGCTGGAAGAATGTGGATACACTAAAGGGAACTCATAATTCTTTAAAATCTCGAATTAAAACAAAATAAAGTTCTAGAATTCCAAAATGTCATATGAAAATAAAGTGTAACTAAAAAATTAATATTCTCGACATTACTTTGTATATTGATCTATTTAATCTCGTATCCTGTTAAAAGTATATACGCTAAAAAGATATTTACCAAAACACGAATACCTACAATTAGGATTGATAATTACGATTATTAACACCTATAGGTACTATTTAGTCTCGGCTGATATCCTTGATTCCAACAATGTGTCAATATAGTATTGTATGCTTACTATGTAGGTACATACTATAGTCCAACTTAAGTTTATTTCGAAATAGTTAATGTTTCAAATTGCTTATAAAACTTACAAAAAATAGTTATTTGAGAATGTAAAAAACTAAATTATAATAATATCTTGAGTAATTAATGAGTAATTAATTTTATAATTTAAAGTTTACAAAAATGAACTGAATAGTGATTAATTAGTAAACCTGTTTAAACAGATTTTTGAAAGAGCGTAATTGTCATTTATCATCTATATACTATCTAATTTGTTTCAGTTTTTGCCTTCAATGCGTGGTATTCTCAAAGGAATATCTATATGCATGGCAGGCTTCTCAGAGGCGTATTACAGCCATGGGAACCTCATTAGTTCAGTTTGGACGGGAGGCCAGTATTTAATAGACCCCGAAATGCGAGCAAGGAGAATTGTCAATATATCACAGTCGGCGAGCGTCGAATTTTGTAAGGCGTTCTGGTTTTTAGCTGAAAGCGGTAAGCACTTGTTAATATTATGTTTTAGGTAATAAACATATATTTATGTGATAAAATTATACTTTGTACTGACGTAAAGTGCCTCTAAGTATAAGCAGTAATGCAATAATAACAATATTTTTTCTATGATTTTGACAATTTTATTAATTTTTAAACTGCTATTCCACGCTAAGAAATGAAAAATATTTAATTGCAAATTTACTTTACTCAATAAGAACATATAAATATTATATGTATATAAACATTTGATTGTTTCGAATAGATGCTGTTTCAAAGCCCACTACTTTTTAATTAACATTTGATAACACTTTAAACATTATGTACTTCGCTGAATACCAAGACCACTTAATAATGTATAAAAAATTAATAAAGTGATTAATGAGAAACGCCACAAGATTTATGCATTTTACGTAATCATAAATATTGCCATTTATGGATCATTAGTTACTATTTAGTATGTATATATATATATATATATATATATATATATATATATATATATATATATATATATATATATATATATATATATATATATATATATATATATATATATATATATATATATATATATATATATATATATATATATATATATATATATATATATATATATATATATATATATATATATATATATATATATATATATATATATATATATATATATATATATATATATATATATATATATATATATATATATATATATATATATATATATATATATATATATATATATATATATATATATATATATATATATATATATATATCCCTAATTGCCTTGTTTACAATATACTTTCAATTTCTAAATAAACTTAAGTATTAGAACCTACGACAAGTAAAAATTATATCCACTGTAAAGATATTTCTGGATAATCTTGTTTGTAAATATTTCGTCTATTGACGTATGTCATAACGTTACTTGATATGTAAATTATCGAGATACTCGTACAAAATACGTCATGAATGCATTATTTACTATCAAGATACGAGCACAGTAGTAGCAGACGGGGCTTAGATAATTTTTAATGGTTACATTTATAATTAATATGGCTGTTAAGGTAATTTATAAGATATTCGCAAACAAGACAATAAACTAAAATAAGCAAACATTAAATGTCTCAACGTAGTGCTACAAAAAATTACGTTTTTTATAAATAAGTAGATGAGTAATTTACTTCATAAAATATTCATAGCAATGAATAGTTATTGCATAGTATTTAATAACAAAAATTTTAAAAATAATTGTGAAAAAATAACGTCGTCGCTACATACGAGCAAGATACTGATATCAAAGAATACTTACAATTATTATAGTTTTCACTTACAAAACCATACGCTACGATTCCATACATTTTCCGCCTGATTTTTTACTTCACGCTTTATCACGCTCATAGAAAAATAGGCAGAGGAAACCACAGGAACCTTGGGAATGTTAAGATCTTTGGTTTCCCGCTTTCCGCCATTACGAGGCATTGCGTTTTAAGTGACGGAACTCAACGCCGCGCTTGCCTGGTTGTCAGATCGAAAAAAAAAGGAAATAAAAAAGTATATTTTCAGCGAGCTATCGTGTGCTGCTGATTTTTACTGTCTTTTGGCCGTTACCATTTACATTTAGATGGTAAATCTGATAACTAAATCTTCGAGAAATATTATAACTAAATATGTCTTAAACTTTTTGTTTTTACTAACTACAGTCTGTACTTACACTGTATTTTTACGTTTAAAATAGATAAATATCATTTAACATAGAAATAAATTATATTTTTTTACAACCTGGTGAATATAAAAATTGTATACAAAACCCTAACTAGTATAGCATAAATGCAACGACATGAATTCTTGAATTACCTATTCATATATTATGTCCCTAGTTCATATCGTATTTCCGTCTTTAATTACAAAGTATAGTAGTATCGGAAATTAAATTTATTGATTACATTTACCACGTGTTACGTGTCATTTGATTTGATCTTGCTTTATGCATATATAGCTAGAGTGACGACTTTGGATTTTGTCGTTTCAAATTGACAAATGTTCATCTAGTGAGAAGAATTACGTTGATTTTAAACTATTTTTAACATAATATCGAGCGTCATCGATGTTCTCGCCTTATTAAATACACATATGTCATATTTTGTATGTATAAATGAATTATTTGTATGGTATATTTTATATGGGCTTATGCCATGTAAATCCCCCATCTCATGGAAGTATCACAATTTAAGGATCATCAGTGTCCCATAAAAATCAGTTCACCTTTTGTAGAAAAACATGGACAACAAAACATTTATTTTTTAAATTATTACTAATTTGGTTTTAACATTATTTAATTGTGTTGATGAAAACTTTAATGCAAATAAATATGTTTTCAGACAATAGTTATTTTGAATGAATCTTCTAAAAATAAGTAACATATATTTAGCTTATTTATACCTATACATGAAACATTAATTTGTAATATGAGAATGTCATTTAAAGTACATGTTATTGAAAATATATATTATTGTCCATCACGTTTTCTCCGTTGTCCTTTCCCATAAAGATAATAACAGTAATTTTTTAAAAACAGGAAAGTTAGCTTATTATTTTACTGTACCAAGGTCGAAAAGGTAATTATTCCTATAAATAAATATATATTGTATGAAAGATGAACGTCTTTTAAAGAAGTACCAGTTACAATTGGTCTATAGTTTTGTAATTAAATCTTTTAAACGAATGCATATATATTTTTGTATGCTTTGTGGACATATTATATTCGACGCATCTATATTGTATTTATTTATTTAAGTGGCTTTAAAGAAATATTTAATATATTTGTATATATCATCTAAATTCTCTAGTTACTAAGTTACCCACTGATGGACAACGAATAGTCAAAATTAACTAAGTGCTTTTCTCGAGATACACGTAGATTTAAATTTTCGTAATTACAACGGTAACGAGTAATGTAATGTGAGCTTGTGTTTAAAAACGCAATCGAGGATTTTAGCCAAAAAATTTATAACGCTAAGCACATACGCAAATTATATTTAGGATATCATAGTATATAATAAATACGCCGTTCCGCCACTCAACACGCAATGCCTTTAAAGACGGAAAGAGGGGGACTGAGTGTCTTAACACTAAGTTTACACGGTTCCTGCACCTCTCTCTGCCTATCCTGCTACGAGCGGGATAAAAGCATGAAATTGAAATAAAATGTATATCCTAATTAAGATGCGTAAATTTTTGTAATACACAATTAAAATGGTGTAATAGTGACTCAGTCACATTTGTATGAATCACTTGATAATTACGATTTCATACCCCATAAAAAATACATAAGTCATCATTATTTAATTTTTAATTAGAAGTTTAATTCAAGACATTTTTTTGTATCTCTTTTAATTACAAGATGTGACATTGATTTATAGATGGAATAAAAATGAGTACATTGCTTAGATGCTCTTGACTTTTAAAATAATTTATATAAATATATTATTTTATTTCAGAAATTATGAAACGTGTTCCCAGTCTCATGTCCTCTACGGTAGCTGTAAATAAAATAATAACGTTGCCACCTGAGCCTATAGTTGTTACTACTAAAGAGGGAAAAGAGTTGACAGTGTTGCCGCCGTCCGTACATATAGGATTACAGGGGCTTAATCTTAGGTTAATCTGCGTCAATAAGAGGGCAGGAATGGTTAGTAAATGTTGTGCTTCTAATATAGTTTCTGCTAGTTTAATTTGTATATATATTAACAGCTTACAATTAGTATAAGAAATCAAAACTATGTCTGTGTGTAAAGGAAAATACATAACAAGTAAAATATAAATAAGGTATGAGTTAGCGGTGATTTAGACCGGTTGGATAATTTCCAAGGCGTGTAGATTCACATTTCGTTGACGTACAACTTTTATATGCCTTTTTAAAATATTTTTAGACCTTTAATATAGATTAATACTTTAATGTAAATGTTGATAAATTGAATATTTTCCATATAATACAGACAGGGGAAGGTTCATCTTTACCGCCGGCTGAAGGCATAGTATTCCATTGCCATGGCGGTGGCTTCGTGGCACAAAGCTCTAAGTCCCATGAAACGTATCTACGTGAATGGGCGGCTAAGTTGAACATGCCGATATTGTCAGTGGACTACAGTTTGGCCCCACAAGCCCCATTTCCTAGAGCTCTAGAGGAAGTTTTCTACGCGTATTGTTGGATGATAACGAATTTTAAGGAAATTGGCACTACGGGTAAGTTTATTAAAATTTTAACATTTTATAATTTATTACTTAGAAAAAAAAATATATTTTTAATATACATTGCTTACAAATAATAAACTCTAAAGCCACACTAAAATCAATAATTTATCTGTGCTCCACGATAGACACATAAGTATATCGATTAATAAAGATGGGAAGTTATGTTTTATAGTTATATATATATGTTAGATGGTTCTGAGGTCGATTTCAAGAGAAAATGGCAGAATTTTATTATAACAGAATTTTATTATTTACTTGTAAAATGCTTTATTACACCTACATAAAGAAAATAAGTAAGACAAAAAAGTGTAATGGCGGCCGTATCGCCGCCTTATTACCATATTATTTTCATTATTTTATTTACATTTACTTTTTTTCAGAGAATAGATTTAACCCTAGTTTGAATATTATATAGAAATCAAATTTTCGAAAGAACACTTAATTTATAGTAATGCTCTTAACAGGTAAACGAATAGTATTCGCTGGGGACTCAGCAGGCGCTAATCTCATAGCGGGGTGTACATTGAAAATACTAGAAAGAGGATTACGACCCCCTGAAGGAATGTTTATGGCGTACGCACCATTGCTTGTAAGCTTCATACCTAGTCCTGCTAGGTTATTGTGTCTAATGGACCCCTTGCTGCCTTTTGGATTTATGATGAGATGTCTTAAAGGTTTGTTCATTTTTAATTGCTTTTTTTAATTTAACGTTTCATTAATAGTGACATTTTAGCTGGATATTAATAATATGCGATTGACAATTGACGGAATTCGTTTTTAATTTTATTAATATAACATTGTCTTTCAATATGAGTGATATAACGAATTGTGTGTCCAAATTCGTCCGTTTATAATTTCTTTAGCTACACGAAGTGCGAAGTCTCACAATATATTATTACACTGCTGAACACACACTCTACAAAAATAATATAATAAACCAGAAAATTAATAACGTGAAAAGAAACATTAATTATGTGCCTCTTATGGGATTGTGCCTTATATGGGATTCAATGTTAAGTAAGGAAAAGAAAAAAAAAAACAGCAGCATGTAAATTTGATACCGTCATTTATAGGATTAATATGGTTTAGGGATTTTATTATTGACAATAATAAGTTTATAATAGAATTACATGCAAATGGTTTGACTTTTCCTTGTTGTTTTAGTTATAAAAAATCTGCATGTAGTTTAAGTAACAAATTTTTTTTTTAGCTTCACGCTTTATCCCGCACATGGCAGGGTAGGCAGAGGGAACTGCAGGGACCGTGGGAACCTAATGTTAAGACACTCCGTTTCTTAGTCCCTGCTTTCTCCGTCCCCACTTTCCGCCTATTTCGGGGCATTGAGGGACGGAATTCAATGCCGCGCTTTGCCTAACTGCCTAACTAAAATATGCTAACTTTTAATTCGACTTGACTAAGAAAAAATCTAAAATGCCTTTCAACGCTTATAAATTTACAGCATACGCATGTCCTGGCAGAGGGAAAGAAGACAAGCGGCCCAGCAAAGAAAACACCACGTCCAATGCAACGACGCCTGTCGAAGGAAATGGCTTCCTCAAAGTCAGTCCGTCACAAGGTAAGTTGATATGATTTTAATTATTAACATAAATTTCTAACAAAAAAATGTGTAATGGTTTCTGATGAAAAAATAGACTAAAGAAATCGCCAGGGTTTCGTTGCTCAGAGTCTGTTTTTCATAATTAAATTACTGAGTGATATCAATTGGTTTATTCTCGTGCGATAGTACCCAAGAGATAGAGTAACGATTGATTGAAATTATTTTTGTTTAAGTGTTATGACCAAACCAGTCGGAATAAAAATATAGTTATATATATAATTAGCTTCGTATCAAATCAAATATATATAACAATAATTAATGTTGCTTAGTCCCTGCTTTCTCCGCCCCCGTCTTGTCTTAACACTAGGTTCAAATGGTTCCTGCAGTTCCCTCTGCCTACCCTGCATTATGCGGGATAAAGCGTAAAGCTAAAAAAAATTAGTATTTGGTAACTGGAGGGGATAAAGAACTGTTTTGAAGGTTACATTAATAATTCTAGAAGGCATCAGCGAAGGTCCATCATCCTTTGAAGAAGTATCTCCATCAGATTTGGCAGAACTACAAGCGCATAAATCGGGAAGTGAAAGACGAAAGTCCTCCGATACTACCATCAGTGCTGCCTCTTTACAAAGTGAACATACTGCTACTGGTAAGTTCTTTTTTCATTTATATTTTTTTTATTATATGAATCTTCTTTTTTTTTTAACTTCACGCTTTATCCCGCACATGGCAGGGTAGGCAGAGGGAACTGCAGGGACCATACGAATCTAGTATTAAAACACTCCGTTGCTTTAGTCCCTGCTTTCTCCGTCCCCACTTTCCGCCGTTTTTCGAGGCATTGCGTGTTGAGTGGCGGAATTCAACGCCGCACTTTGCCTACTTTCCAAAACATAAAAAATGGTAATAGAAAAATCCATCTTCCCCGAGTAGGAATCGAACCCACAAACCGTCGCATTTACAGGCAGACGCTACGCCTCTGCGCCACGACGGTCCATCTTCTTCCTATATTATACTACGTACCGTGATTACTGATAGAATATTACGACTATAAAGATATTTTTATGTAATGTATTAAATTATTTTAATGATAACATGATAAATTATTTTATGAGTACTTTAATACATCAATGTTTAGGAAAAGTTAACTGAATCTGCGTTTCCCATTTTTTGTACCATTTGAAACTAACATACATATCTAATAAAATCAAATAATAATACTATTGTTATTTTATGTGGCACAGGTGTAACCCCAACTGAAGATAAATCTCAACAGTACGTATCAGATTTCCTCGAGCGGTACGTGTTCGATAGTGACACAGATTCCGAAGGAAGACGTTTCCCAGTAGTCAAACCTTATGATAGACACAAGTATGATGAATTTGTTAGAATACTTTTTTTAGCTTCACGTTTTATCCCGCACATGGCAGGGTAGGCAAAAAGAACTGCAGGAATAATATTAAACCTAGTGTTAAGACACTCCGTTGCTTAGTCCCTGCTTTTTCTGTCACTGCTTTCCGCCTTTTTTGAAATTAGAATACTTAAAGAAAACATAAAAATTTTAACATAACGGGTTTATATGTTTTTTTAAGTATATTTTCCTTCCTTTATGTGGAAAGTGTCAACTCTAAATCATAAAAATACGCTTGGCTTAAAACCTAGTTTTTATTTATTATTATCTAAGAGAAACCTATTTACATAATATATTGGTTCTAGTTTCCATTGCATGCATATCCTTTTTTCTGCTATTTTACTTAGTCTTTTCATTGTTTAACTTATTCCCGATCAAACAGCCGTAAATGTTTTACTAGTTTTTTTAATAAATATACATAATGTACAGGGAGCCTGAATCAGAGAATTCAAGTACTTTGGTTGGCGAGACACCGTTGATACAGGATGCGGACAATAAACAAGACAAAAAAAGAATAAAAACTCGGTAAGCACAGATAAAATATATATCTCAATTTTTAATCTGTGGACTATGTGTGGTATTTGTATAATCTGTGTATTATTGTAGAGTTTTTTTTATATAGGTATTTCATGCCTAATATCTAGTCATTGTGGGACTTTAGTCTATTTTCCATATTTATTTCCTACAGTATCATAGTTTAATTGTATATGTAAATATAACATTTATGAACAATAGTGAAATAGTAATTATGTAAGGCTTATAAATTAGTCTGGTTGAGTTGTACTAAATGTCATTTTTTTTTTTTTTAGCTTCACGCTTTTATCCCGCACATGGCAGGGTAGGTAGAGGGAACTGCAGGAACCATACGAACCTAGTATTAAGACACTCCGTTACTTAGTCCCTGCTTACTTCGTCCCCGCTTTCCGCCGTTTTCGAGGCATTGCGTGTTGAGTGGCGGAACTCAACACCGCGCCTGGCCTTAGTTGCCAGAGCAAAGAAAATGGAAATAAAAAAATCCATCTTCTCCGACTGGGGATCGAACCCAGAAACCGTCGCGTTACAGGCAGACGTTGCGCCTCTGCGCCACGTCTGCCTGACGGTCCTCTTGTCATTTTATATTGCAATATATTTTCTGTCATAGTATAAGTGAAGCGGCCACCGGCATAATGGGCGCGATGTCGTCCCGCCTCGCGTATATAACGGGTTCAAATAATATAAGGCCTACGCAGGAAGAGTGAGTCAATAATTTTTTTTTATCTATTTTTTTCTAATTGAATATAACATGCTTGGAGTATGTGATCTCCACCTATATTTGTAATATATTTCGTTATTTTTCGTTATATTATGTATGCATGTATTGTTAGAATAATTATTGAAATTTGCTTATTTTCTTTATAATGTTTGCCAATGCTAGGAATTGTGATAATATCCCAGATATTATTATTTCATTTTTTTTAAATTCAGGGTTTTACTGTACAGCAGAATTTAACACATTTTTTATTAACATTTGAACGGGAAGCTCCTCCGAAGCCTTAAACCTCTCTGCCTACTAAACATAAATAATAAAAAGCTACTGATATTTTTTATTACTATTTTCAATAAAAGCATTTAATTGTGCGTCTGACCCTAATTTTCTGATAATACATTTCTTATTTCTTCTTATTCCATGTTATTTCTATCCTATTAAAGTGATTATATTTTAATTGATACAGAAAGGCCTACAAATCTCTTTTAAGGTAGAAGGCGAGCGGAGATCACCCGTTTAAAAAATATTACTATTATTACCAGTTCTTACAAAACCTTACAGTTCTTGAGGGAGTTAAATATCTCTCTTTCCTCCAAATTCCTTAATACATATAGATATTTGAAAATCGATCAAATGCATAGTAATAATGTTGCATGCATAATTATATTCGTATCAATTGATCGTCTATGGATCATATGATGGCATTAACACTCACAACTACTGCTTCTCTTTTACCTTCCTTCTCTCTTTAGATTATTTTATCAAAATATAAACCTTCAACAGACTGGCGGTTCGTTCTAATTTGGACGCCCTGATAGCGCGCAGTCCTTCCGACGAGTTCATATTCTCGGTGCCGCGCGACCCGCTGCTGTCGCCGTACTGGGCGGACGACGACCTGCTCAGGAAGTTCCCGCCTGTCAGGATATTGGTATAATTATTATTAATTTATACATAGATTTTTCTTATTAGCTCCACACTTTATCTTGCACATGGCAGGGTAAGCAGAGGGAACTGCAGGAACAATAGGAACCTAGTGTTAAGACACTCCGTTGCTTGTCCCCGCTTTATGCCTTTTTCGAGGCATTGCGTGTTGAGTGGCGATATTTAACGCCGCGCTTAGCCTAGTTGGCAGAGCGAAGAAAATGGAAATAGTAAAATCCATCTTCCCCGAGTTGTAATCAAACTCACAAACCGTCACGTTTACAGGTAGACGCTGTGCCTAAGGGCCACGACCTTCCTCAATGTATAATTTATATGTATATTTTTAAATAATCGATGGTGACGCAGAGGCTCAGCGTCTGTATGTTAACCCGATAGTTTGTGGGTTAGATTTCCATAAGGGGAGGTTTATTTAATACCTATTGTCTTTGCTCTAGCAACTAGTTTTGCTCTGGCAACTTGACCAGCTCAGATAACGAGTGCCGCCACTTAATTGGCAGTCCCTTCAGAGATGAAAGCGGGAAACGGAGTGTCTTAACACTAGGTTCCCACGTTCCTGCGGTTCTCTTTACTATGTGCAGAATAAAGTGTGAAGCTAAAAAAACTAATGTGGCAATCAAAATTGCATGTGTTTTGGTGCCTGTAAGATATTATTAAGTTTTTAGATAACTGGACAACGCATATTGTATAATTAGTCTAATTTTAATTAAGCAAATATATTAGAAAAAGTAAATTATAAAGTAAAATTTTTTCAACAAAATGTCGATAATTACCTAGGTAGCTTTAAAACAGTATCTTATAATGTTATTTTTATCGGTGTGTCTGTTTCGAATTTGGGAATAAAATAAATTCAATTAATCTCAACTTTATTGAAAATAAGAAAAATCATATCGTAGCCATTTTATATCACAAAAGTATTGAATATATTTCAGACAGTGCACCTGGACCCGTGCCTGGACGACTGCGTGATGTTCGCCAAGAAACTGAAAGGTCTGGGCAACGAGGTCGGCATCGACGTGCTGGAGGGGCTGCCTCATGGGTTCTTGAATTTCTCTCTGGTAATTATTTTGTTAATATTTTATATAAGAGAAACTTACTTTAAATTTTCCATAACATTGTAAACAAATAGTACCAATCCTTTTTGAGAAGATCTTTGACAGCATTTATTATTACGTTAACAGTTCGTCCGTTTAAAGAGTTATATATATTTTCTTTATTCGGATATTGTTTCTTCTTTTTTTACATTTTTTTCTTTATCATCTTCTTGGATCTAATTTATGCCATTTTTACTAAATAGACTAGATATATCAATAGAATATGTTCTTTAATTTCTGGCTCATAATAATTATGAATTAGATCATCAATAGCTCATCTAGCGAGAAAAACCGTACATATTACTATTTAATAAACATTTAGAGTGTCTTTTCACTCAGTATTTACCTAAATATGTTCTTATAACAAACTAATAATAACGTTAAAAAATTGTCTTTGTACTATAGTGTGTAACATTATTTTATATCTAACGAATCGAATCGAGCTTTTGATTGATTAAGATTAAATAAATGAAGTTTTTGTAATTTGAATAATATAAAGTTTCATATATAATTACAGATGGCCAAAGAAGCGCACGAAGGATCAAAGCTTTGTGTAGAACGTATAAAACAATTACTCGACTTAGAGAACAACTCGTCGACTCCAGACCAATTATGAATGTGTGGTCTTTGCTTCTCGTAATTATATGAAAACCGAGAAGAAATTGAAAAAAGTTAAAAGGGGATATATGTGACCAATACATGAATATTATACTTTGTCTATTTATTTAAATGTAAAGGCAACGTAATATAATAGTGTTAATTAATATAGAATTTGAATCTGAGTCTGCCTGTAAACGCGACGGTTTGTGGGTTCGATTCCCATTCGGGGAAGATGGATTTTTCTGTTTCCATTTTCATCGCTCTGGCAAATAGGCAAAGCGCGGCGTAGAGTTTCGCCGCGCAAAAGGCGGAGAGCGGGGAACTGAGTGTCTTAACACTAAATTCCCACAGTTCCCTCTACCGGGATAAAGCGTGAAGCTAATAATGATAATAAAAAAATAAAATTTTCAAAAATCTGTTAAATTGAAATTTGCATTGTGTTAATAAAATGTAATATTATGGGCAAAAGATTTATATTTAATTACTAGTTACAAGTTATTTACGGGTTGTATATCGTTATTAATTCTGATTTGGGAAATTAACATAATTCTTGACTTATTAGTGGTTACATAATAGGGGTTCATATGCTATAACATTTGTTTCTGCGCACAAATCACTGTGTTTCTTTATTTTACAATGAAGCAAATGTTCAACACACGGTCGAGAATAACGTTGTTAGGAATATAATCGTCTTGATAGATTTAAAAGAAATTAAATGAAAGTATTGTTTTTTTTTTAATAAAATCCGTGCCTAAACATGAAATGTAATGATTAAGTACATAATTGCTATTGTATAAAAATATAGATTATAAATATTTGATGTTGAATTATAGGTATTATATATTATTATTGTGTATATATAAATATTAATTTTGTAAACACGGCGTGTGGTACATACTGATAATTTTACAATGTGGCTACACATTACTTATGCATTAGTTTAAAAGGTCACGAAAAATTAATTAAGTCGTAGTGTATGTTATTATATATATTTAAATATTGGTAATATTAAATGATAATTAGCTTGCAAATTATATTTGTTGCATTGTCAATGTCTTATATTTTTTGGCATTTTTTACCGCTTTAAAGCACAGATTATAAATGCAATGTAGATAAAATTATTAAAATATATTACGTGAACATTATTACTTATTGTGCTTACTGTTGTAGTTGCACTAATTTAAATTGCGCAGTACATATGAAGTGGACCAGCTATTTCATGTAAATTATTTATACTAAATAAAATTAATTTCATATTATTTTATATGTATATATCATAAAAACATAACTATTTTATATATAAAAACTTATTTTATTGCTTGTGTCTATCTGTGGACACTGTGGTTGTAGGTTTGATGCCCTTTCGCAGAAA
The DNA here is from genome assembly GCA_037178615.1 of Dione vanillae. NCBI lineage: Eukaryota > Metazoa > Arthropoda > Insecta > Lepidoptera > Nymphalidae > Dione > Dione vanillae. Next base: position 109,460 of record JAZFAU010000073.1, read on the forward strand.
GGAGTATATATTTTATTTTTGTAAGCATTTCAATTGCGAATCCTTACAGAGGCGAATTTTTGACCCTCGAAAAAGTAGATTGATGAAACATATAGCCGATGTTCATACTTGAACGGTTCAATTGGTAATTGACTAAACAAATTCTACATGATAATGAATTTGGTTGTCAGTCTCAAAAACTAAGCGCAAGTGCGCGGGTAACCGACTAGATATTTTTATTTCCCCAGCCTGTTAAGACAAAGTTAGTAAGTCCTTACACGAACGTACTGATATTTGTCGTTATTTGTAGTAATTTGATTGAGAATTCCAAAGTAATAATTACATTTTAATTTATTATTGTATATTACATATATATAATAGTATTTTTGTCATATGAGGGGTTCTCTATTAATCACGTGAACTCGAATGGGGAGTAGTTCCTTAAAAAGTCATGAAATAATATTTTTACATCTTTACATTATTTATTTATTTTTATGATTTTTAAGTGTTGGAAAAACACTTAAAGAAAACATAAAAATTAAAACGTAGCGGGATTTGAAGCCGCGCCCTCTGTGCAAGGTTAGCGGCAAATGCGTACAAAATCACATCGCAAAGATTCCTAAGATTTTGTATGCACCAAAAAATACACGTAATTTGGACGGAGGAACGGGGCTATAGTATTAAACCTCAAGATGTATCCAAGGAAAATGATCAAAAATGCCAAAAAAGCATCACGTGATTAATGGACGCCCTCAAAGTAATAACATCAAATACGTCATATTTGATGTTATTTCTTTGAGGGCGTCCATTAATCAAAACCAATTTATTACTAAATAATTCCCTTTTTTATATATTCCACAAAGTTCCTATTAAGGTGTTTGGTTATTGCATTTTAAATATTATTGAATAATCCTCCAATTAATAACTTAAAATGGATTATTCCTCTGAACTTACAACAATTTTTAATTTAATGGTTTTATTAAAAAAAAAATAGAGGCGTGGCTAACATAGAAAAAAATAGGAAATATATATCTTTATCATATTCATTGGTAACGCGATTTAAAGTAAAATTCAAATGTCATATTACTTTCTTCACATTAGTTCTACTCTCTACTGAAGCATAGCTACGTGTAAACGAGATTATTTCCTATTTTAGTTTACAATCTTTACGCAATCTAATGTTGGAAGAAATTTGCTTTAAACGATCTCTAGAACACTTTGTTAGTTAAACTGTATGAAATATGAACATTCTGGAACATCATAACGGTATCTAAGAGTAAAACCAATTTGTAATTTAATTTATGTATATATATATATATATATATATATATATATATATATATATATATATATATATATATATATATATATATATATATATATATATATATATATATATATATATATATATATATATATATATATATATATATATATATATATATATATATATATATATATATATATATATATATATATATATATATATATATATATATATATATATATATATATATATATATATATATATATATATATATATATATATATATATATATATATATATATATATATATATATATATATATATATATATATATATATATATATATATATATATATATTGGGGGGTTATGGTATTTATTATAGAATTTCTTGCCGTTTTTAATTTCCGGTGGTATATTATTTTATTTTATTAATAACTGCAGGTAGTTTATATTTTATGAAAGATAATCGTTTTATTTAAAAATAAACGAATTTCGATGTTTTTATTAATGAAAAAGGACATAAGGTACATGTTTAAGCTACTGGTTGAAGACAATTTTGTTTTTAAAAAGGGATAGTTAAGTATTTATATTTTCTTAAGATAATTTATTTGTGTTGTACTTAAAATGGATAATGTTTTTGTTTATTTTTCACTACGCAAGCTGAAATAAATTGCTCACACGATTTTATCGCGATGTCAAAGTATGTCTTATGTATTTATTGTAACATTTTTGATGAATTTTATCAGACTTTTGATACGTTGGTCAGTACTTGTGTAATTTTTTATGTAATAATACGTAATGTTTATACAATATTTTGTGTTGAAGCTTGTAAATTATTATAAATAATTAGATGTGAATTGTTTGTGTACTGTTATATAATAGTGTCTTTGAGAATACCTAATTGAAAACATTATTAAGATCAAATTATACAGCCAAAATATATCTTTTGAATATGAAAACATTTATAAGAGTAAATTTATCACTTCCACATAATAAATTGCAAAATATTGTGTATTTAATTAATATCTGCAATCATGCTTTACATAGATAAAATAAATTAACAAAAATATCAATAAAACAAATTTATGTATATTTCTTATTAAATTTAAATAATGAACACCTTATATTTATAAGTAAAGACAATACGAAATGTCATTGTTTTTACTTATTTATTGCTTTAAAAATAATATTTAATATTACAGGCTTAATCTATTTGTGTTGGTGAAGATGAAAATGCGGTGATCTAAAAAAGTTGAATTTAATATTACAATTTTGTTTATTTGTACGTTTTGTATGCGAAATTGAAATATATTTGTTTAAGTAAGGTCACTTTTGCGCGTAATTCACATATTTGTTGTATGCCTAAGTCTGAATCCGTACCAGCTTAGTTTATATTGAATCTCAAATTATCAATGAAAATATATTATTGTTAATTTATGAAAGTAATATTAAAAATGAACGAAAATATAACAAAATATGTACAAAATACAAAGATAACTGTTGCATTTGCTTGTTGTATTTCACTTGATGTATAGTTATTATAATCTATATGTTTAGTTATATAAATGAAAATTTTATAGTCTGTGATAGTGAATTGAAGCTTTTAGAAAGCATTACAGTATTCTAAAATGCACTTATGTTACAATTAATTATGAATAAATAAGTATTTCGTACAATGTGTTTCAATTTCTTTGTTTTGAGGTTTGACTTGTTTGAGTCAAAACATTATTATTATTTTTCCGATCCAGTAACGCAGTGTCCCAAATTTATTTCGAAAATTAAATGCTTATTATAGGCACTATATTTACAATAATAATTAAAATTTCTTTTTACCACAATTACATAATTAAACTGGCTTCAATATTATGACAAGTCTAAAAACATAAACTAAAAAGTAGCTAACAATATTTGAATAACTAAAGAATAAAAACAACAATAATTTACCGATACTCGTATATCTTCGGCTTAGTATAATTAGCTGAATGGGCTGTTAGCATATTTATTTCTGGGCTGACTATTTGTACCAATTCAATATTTATGTTTCCTATATTTATGAGTGTTTTTAAAATGCTTTATTTGGTTGGTTCGGTATTAGAAGTTAGAGTTAATACTCCTTGCTTGAGCTGGCATCTAGTCCAATAATACCATATGGTAAAAATAACTAACCGTGAGATATAAAAAATACATTTCCAACTCAGATTTCCCTTCTTTTTTAGTCAGCTTTACTCATAACACAAAAAATATGTGTCCAAAAAAGCTTTACTCCTTTTTTGAAATAAAGTCGTAAAGAAGTGGAGTTCCAACAAAGGATCAATGCATTTTCGTAACAGATTAAAAATTCATGTTGAATTAATTGATTTTTTGTTTTAAAAGATTTATTTACAAAAAGATAATTTCATTTATATTAAGACAATGACTAAATAATAACCTCATTTTATGAAAATTTAATGTTATGATGACTGAGGTAGTAAATTATTACTGTAGTTATAAAATTGGCAGTAAAATATTATCTAATATTTTTTATTACTTTTTAATGTTATATCTAAATTATAGTTTTAAAGATTTCTCAATTTTGATCATATTCCAAAAATATCTTGAGAATTGTCTATGTTTGTATATTTTATACATAATTAAGGAACCACAACTAAATAATAAAAAAAAACTCAGTTTGAAAATGTTAATCATGTTTATTGTACTAAGTCTTAAAGTTTAGAGAAACATGTAGATCAACAAATATTTAGACAGCTCACAAATTGACTTTTGGTAACATCTATTGTTTACATGGGAAGAACATTTCACATAATATAAATACAAACAAATTTAGAAATATATTAACAGCTTTTTGGCGAGAGATAAAATTAAATCAGTAATTATAAATACAATAACACCTGTGACGTTAAAAATAAAAATAATTGCAATGTGACTTAACAGTCTATGGATGCAATTTAAAGTAAAATTTCATATTTAATCAGAGCCCGCTATTCTAATTACAAATCTTAAATTACACAGTAAAAAATGGACACAGTTTGTATGCCATCATGTTTTTTTATAAGAATGTCTAGAGCTAATTACATACAAATTGAGAATAATTTGTTTACAAATATTAGTATTCAAACAATTATCAGGTATACTTTGTGAACCAGTACCTGATTGTCGGTGACCATATTGAAAAAATGCTTAATGATTATTTTGACATGCAAATATTTAAATATCTGTACAATACAAGACTCAATAATGATAATAGAATGAAATCAGTCATATTACAGCTAGCATTATGGCCTCTGTAGTCCACAACCACAACCCTACTTTATTATACCGATCAAAATTCACATTATTTTCTTAAGTTAGATTATGAATGATCATAAAAATATTTAAGAATTAGTTCCTATAATAATTTTATCTAGCAAAATGCTAATCGTTACTATTTTTTTGAAGAGCTAACAAAGAAAGTTTTACATGAATTAGGTTATATTTACATTTTTTTTTCATTTTAACAATATTAAGTATCATTCATAATCTCCATCTTAATCAACCGAACATGTAAATATAAAAGTGACTTGATTATTATTCTTAAGTTATTTATCACTTGCTCCTTTTCACTATTATATTATAGAGTTGAGAGAATTCTTAATATGCTATTTCAATCATGACCATTAGTTTTGGCATGAGGAACATTTCCGTTAACTAATGCAGGCTGTGGCTGTCTAATTGTCTTCTGTAATACATGGGCATCAGCTGGCTCTATTCGCTTGTAATAGAACTCTTTTGTTTCAACAATTTCAAAACCAAATTTTTTATAAAAATCTATTGCACTTTCATTATTCACTTGCACATGCCTGTAAATAAAATGAATATTTAAAAGATATTAATATGCAATGTATGTAGCACTCAATTTACAATATTGTTGTACTTGAAAAAATATATATTAAGTATGTAATGAATTGAAAGCATATTATACCTTATTTCATTATTACGTTTTGAAAAATGCATAGAAAATAGGTTTTTCTATTGATAGGTTAATTTTGATTAACACAGAAAATTAGAATATACTATTATTTTATACGCATCGAATGTATATAGAATCTTCCTAATCATAAAGAAATACGATTATCCACTGATACTTACAAAAAAATGCTGTCAAAGTTGCCGTCCTGTTCAACATACTTGAGCACATGTTCCACCATTAAACTACCAATACCTAATCCTCTGTAAGGATAGAGACATCCTAGAGTCATAATATACAATCTTCTGGAATTCTCTGACGTATCTATTCTGCAGCACACCGCTCCAACTACAATATCATTGTAATACGCCAGTTTGGCTAATTCACCAGCCTCTAATACGTCTTTGTAAAATTTGTCATTGTAGGATACCGGGAATACGACAGGTATTCAATTTTTTTAGTTGTTTGATATTATGTGGTGTCACATCGCCAAGTTCTATTTTAGCTCTGAAATATCAAAATTTATTAACACACGATTCTAGACATATTATGAGGAGCACTTTAAAGGGCCCTAAGGATCGTAATTAAAACGAAGTCAGGCGTAGTACACAAAATAAGATTTCCATTATATTTATTTAATAAAATTACCTAGTCATTTTTATTTTATTTTTTTTGTTTTACACTAAAATTTTAAAACTAATCTAACACAGTTATATCACACGAGATCACTCCCGCCATCTACCATATTAGCTAACTCGCTCACTCTTGGCCATGAAGGGAGTTGACAGATTTTACGCAACGCATAATTGACAGTCATTAAACAGTATTACAATATTAAATAATTGTTTAATAGGGATTTTATAATATATTATACAATCTAACACAGTATATTAATCCAGTGCCAAATCATCATTTTACTCACCTTACAATATAATATATTTTCATTTATTTTAATATTTATTATTGATATTTTTGTAAAATTTAACATTTAAGACTGAGACAAGAAGAGGCGTTATTCAAAAGGAGATAAAGTTAAAATTTTTTTTGGACAGATTTGAAAACAATATACCAAATGAGTATTTTATTCGTTCCTAAAAATTTATTATTATAACGAATATTCGTTATTATCATAACGAATAATATTGAAAACGCGTATATTTTATATGCTGCTATAATTTATAATTACTAATACAGATCATATATTGAACTTTTAGCGGTAATTTTAAAATCATTCTATAGAACTTCAATTATTTTTAAATGTTAATAAATATTGGAGAAAAAATAATTGCTAGTGAAAGAACGTAAAAAGGTAAAAATGCTATTAAGTAAGTTGCAAAACGTTAATCTAAGAATTAAACACGTTTGGAACAGAAATAAACTCCTTAATTGGCAAGAAATTCGTAGGCATATTGCTAATAACAATGTTCAAGTATCGCCCCAGCCGGAAGCAACCACCACAGAGGTAGCAGCCGTAAATAATGAAGTTAATGTTTATCAAGCCGTTCCAAGAGTCGTTCCTGTAGTCTTAAGAGATAAGGAGCCAATAGTACTGCCTTTTGATGAAGTCCCAGGGCCAAAGTCTTTAAAATATTTATCTGTTTGTCGGAATTATTTGTCAGAAATAGGAACACAAGTGACGGCTAGCTTTTTATTATTTGGCCTTAATATTGGTAAGTACGTAAAGTTGTTACCTAGCCAGGTTTGTTTATATTTGATTAAAATATAATATTTTCATTAAAAAACACTTTTTAGTAACAACACAATAATTTACTTTTAAGTAAATAGATTTAATAGATGACGGAAGGGGAATCAAATTCAAATTATCTTTCAATATACTTACCGATTACTGAAAACTAACGTGACGCTTAAATTTTCTTCATATATTTTAGGCTCTCTCCTGAATAAAAGGAAACAAATTCGTGATTTATCTACTCTCTTTGACGAATATGGTCCTGTAGTGCGCTTCGTAAGCCCCGTAGGAAGTGATATAGTTCTCATCAACCATCCGGAGCATATACAAAAGGTGTTTAACATGGAAGACGAATACCCTGTAAGATCGTCACTGGACTCACTTGAGAGATTTAGAACTGATCATAAGAATCACGCTTATGCTGGAATTTATACAGTGTTAGTATTACTTTTAAAATAAAATTAGTTTTTGGTATTTAAATTGCCTATTAATTATGTCTAATTATCGTAAATGTTCTTCTTCTGTACCACTCTTTTTGAGACTTTGAAACAAAATAATTGATAATCGTTCAATAATACTAGTTCGTTCAATAATAATTGTTTTATTACTGTAATATATCTCTAATTGATGCTTCAATAAGTATATAAAGTTTGTAAAAAAAAGTAACTACCCTAAATAATAATATAATAATATACTTATTTAATAATTTACTTATATAATATACTTATTTGTACTGTAAAACTTGGGGACCGTCGTGGCGTAGAGGAACACCGTCTGCCTGTAAGCGCAACAATGGGTTTGATTCCCATTTGAGGAGGATTATTTCTTTTTTATTTTCTTCGATCTGCCCGCCACTAATTACGCAATGCCTCGAAAAGCCGAAAGTGGAGAACGGAGCATTTTAACAATCGCTTCCTACGGTTCTGTTAAAAAAATGTATAAAAATAAGTACTATATAGGTATTTGTCATATTTCTTTATAGTCACGGTCAAGAATGGGCTCGACAAAGGTCAATTATGTTCAGCCCGGCGCATACCACGGTGACAGAACATGCCCAAGGGATATTTAATATATGCGATAAGTTAACACAAAAAATATATAACTTGAGGAATTATCAAGATGAAATGTCTAAGGATTTGTATAAGGAAATACACAAATGGTCTTTTGATTGTATGGGTAAGAGTTACAAATATATATATATGCACATGGTTTTTTTATCTCGTTTTAATGTGTATGAAATTTTGAGTTTTAAATATGCACTCTTGCATTTTGTATCAAAATCGAAACCTATAGAATACATTCTGTATATTTATTATTATTTTAACACTACTACACACACTACTAGTTTGTACTACTTGTAAGTAAATATCAAAACATAATTTTTTTTTTTTTATAATTGAACCTAAGCATGATATATTTAAAATATCCACTGAGTAGTGATAAAAGGGATGATATTACTTATATTTGTAACTACAAATTACAATATGGAGCTGAATGTACTAAATTTATGTGAATTAAACTTAATTCAAACAAATATAACACAAATTTAGTACATTCGGCCCCATATTCAAATTTTTTTTATGCAATCTAGTTCCAATAGAACTGTAAACGTAAAAATTTGGTACTGAACCCCCGAATTTTACCATAAATAACAATAATTACAGGCCTAGTGACATTCTCCAAGGACTTCGATCTGTTAGACACGGAATTAATATACAGTCAGTGTGATCCGTCGTGGATGTACCACAGCTTGGAGAAGGCGACCAATGCCATCATTAAATGTGAATCTGGCTTACATTTGTGGAAATTCTTTACCACTCCCGCTTGGTATTCCCTGGTTAAATACTGTAGTGTTTTGGACAAGTTAGTGGGTTTCCTTTTTATGGATTTTTGTTTTAGCTAACTCAGTTATAATATAATAGTCGGTTTTATTATATGTTTTACCAAAATATATATTTGGAAAATATAAAGCTTTCTAACTTTCAATGAAATCCTTCAATAGAAAAGCCAAAGATTCTAATATTTTTAAAATATTAAAATAAATAAGTTTACGTATATTTTATTATTACAAGTATTTTTAAGCAACATTAATGCGCTACAGTGACTATAATTTAATAATATAATTTTCAGCTTAATCGGCAAATATGTTCTTGAATCCGAAGATATTATATCAGCAAATGTTGAAAATGAACATAAATGTACGTGATTTTCTTCGCAATATGTACTTATTTTGTATAATGACATAAAAAACCAACGAACAAATATAATTTGCTATTACAGATTTGTCATCGTTGGTAGGCGCAATGCTACTGAGCGAGAATAAATTTAGAACTGAAGATATTTCCACGATTCTAATGGATATGCTCCTTATTGGTGTTAATACTGTAAATATTTTATTTTTCATCTATTTTTGTGTTTATAATAAATTAGATACATTGTTTTATGGTTTCACGCTATCAGGCGGGTACAGTGCTCTTGCTGTTAAAAAAGGAGTGCCTTGTTTTCCCCCTTTCTTGATACTCTGTTGAGTGGTGAAACACAACGTTTGTCTTATTGCCACGTCGTGGAGAATGAAATTTTTTCACGCTTTGTCCCGCACATGGCAGGGTAGGCAGAGGGAACCGTGGGAACCTGGTGTTAAGACACTCCGTTGCTTGTCCCTACTTTCTCCGTCCCCGCTTTTCGCCTTTTTCGAGGCATTGCGTGTTGAGTGGCGGAAGTCTACGCCGCGCTTTTACCTAGTTGCCAGAGCAAAGAAAATGGAAATAGAACAATCCATCATCACTTCTCCGAGTGGGAATCGAACCCGCAAACCGTCGCGTTTACAGTTAGACGCTAAGTCTCTGCGCCACGACGGTCCTATTTAGAGAATATTTGTACAACAGAATATTTGTACAAGTAAACAAAATTAACTTAGTTTCTTTGTTCTTTCTCCGTCCCCAATGCCTCGAAAACGGCGGAAAGTGGGGACGGAGTAAGCAGTGACGAAGTAACGGAGTGTCTTAACACTAGGTTCGTATGGTTCCTGCAGTTCCCTCTGCCTACCCTTTGCTCTTTCTAGCTTTGTCCCTTTTAAAAAATGCTCACCTGCTCTTAGCAAACCAACAATCGAAATGTCTTTTTCTCTGTCGTTTAATCACTTATTGGCTAGTTACCTACTCTTACTAACACCTTGTACAAGTTATTGACTTGTTCGTACTATTTGAAAATTATAAAACCTTAGAATTTTATTGCTAATGTTTTTAAGATGTAGGCAAGGACCACCCGTATTCCTACGACATTTTTTTTGTTTTTTCCTGATTAAGATTAAAACATAATATACCTATATAATGAGGTAACAATTAAACTATTATTACCTTTCAAACTCAGACCCGTGAAACCAATATTTTTTGTTTACCTGCCAGACAAGCATTATATTTCCTCTCTGTGATTTTATCAGTAAATGGTGAATTGGTCCGTAACATAGTAAATCATCTCTAGTTTAATTACAAATATCGACTTAAGGGGGAATTATGAGGAACTCGCTACATCTTTAAATACATTGGTATAAAACAAACGTTCATTGTTTTAAATATTTCTAAATGTAAACGATATATTCAACAAGGTTTTTGCTTTTTTTACTAACCAAATAAAATATTCCAGATAACGACTTCAATGTCGTTCTTGCTGTACAACATCGCGACCCACCAGAAGTGTCAGCGTCGGCTTTACCAAGAAATATCTAATATGTACGATAACATGGTTGTGAAGGATATAGACAAGTTGAAAGAGAACACGCCGTATTTACAAGCTTGTATTAAAGAGACGCTGAGGTAACAATTTTAAAGTATAAAAAATAGCTTCTCGTGATGCAATTGAGAGCGTCTAAGAAATTGCTAAAAGTTCATTTTCCCGCTCTAGTAATAGGGTTGTGGAGTTTAGTTCCGCCACTCAATTAGCATGTGTCAAATTATAGTAAGATGGAGTGAAGCTACCGATACCTATATCTTGCTATATCGTTAAGAATAAGACAATAATAGCTTAGCATATGCTGGTGAGGTTTACTCACAGATAGTGGTCAATACTCCCGACGTCACAGAATGCTAGAAATTATACATAAAGCATTTACTCTTTCAATGACAAAAGCAGAGAAATAAAACGATCACTTAACGATTGATTGAGTTTTTAAAAGGTTTTTATGAAACACACTTACAATAATAGATTTACACTCGAAGCCTGATATGCGTTATATTCGTATAACATATATTTCCAAGGGAAACGAATATCATATGTTTAACTTATCGAAAATTATGTTAAAGTTAATTTATATGCGGTTGAATGTTTTCTCTATAGTTTGATCCCAACCTCTGTAGAACTATTACAAATTCATTTCTATAACGTATTTCAAAAACAGTACGAGTAGACTCATTTCGAATTTGGTTCAATAGCGAGAGGAAGCTTTTCCTACACTTTAAAAACCCCTTTAAACCTTGAGTTGAAACACATGAGTCTCCAAGCTCTGGGCGCTGCTCTGAGCTCCTCTTCCTAAACGATATGGTGAATCCGTGAAATTTTAAGTAGTTTCTTCTCATTACTTTTAATTTTAAATTTTTTGTATTCATTTTAGACTAGTTCCACCTATTCCACTGCTGACACGAATCCTATCAAGAAACATCACTTTAGATGGATATAAGTAAGTATATAACTATTATAGCGTGATTTGTGTAAGAAAGATCACAGATTTGCAATAATACTGACGCAGTATAGGACTAACTTCTACTATATAGGGCTAACATATTGGAACTGAAAATAAAAACATGCACATACATTAATATTTCCCTTTCGTTCATGTTACATTAACAAAAAAATAATTGTTTAATATATTTATATATAAGCAAAATTAAAGTACACACATGACGTGTCATTGTCAAACTGATATAGCCCATTTAATAAACTAATTAAATTGACTGCATCCAACATGTTACAGCATCCCACGAGGTACTCTCATCATAGTATCAACACGCGACGCTTCCCTCAAGGAGAGCAACTACGACCACGCCACGCTCTTTTACCCGGAAAGATGGCTGAAGACAGAGTGTAAGGAATACCATGCGTTCAGTTCCATACCATTTGGCTGTGGAGCTAGAAAGTGTTTGGGGCAGAATATAGCTGAGACTATGTTGTCTTTGTTGACTATACGGGTAAACATACCTAATTCTTTTTTTTATTCATTCTTAACTATAATTGAATTAACTGAGGACCGTCGTGGCACAGAGGCATAAGCGTCTGCCTGTAAACGCAACGTTTTGTGGGTTCAATTCCCACTCTAGGAAGATGGATTTTTCTATTTCCATTTTCTTCGCTCTGGAAAACTAGGCAAAGTGCGGCGTTGAGTTCCGCCACTCAACACACAATGCCTCGAAAAAGGCGGAAAGCGGGGACGGAGAAAGTATGGACTAAGCAATGAAATGCCTTTACAGTAGGTTTGTATGGTCCCTGCAGTTCCCTCTACCTACCTTGCCGTGTGTGGGATAAGGGTGAAGTTATAAAAAAAAACTTGAACTAAAATAAGAAACCAACTCAAATTATAGTCTATTATATAATAATCCTTGGTAAGTGCTTTATAAATTAAAGCATGCATGTAGCTAAACAATATATTTCTTATCTGATTATCATCCTAGATATAAGGCATGCATAATATATATTTATAGAAACTTTACCTAATGCTTACATGCAAAAATTTTAGGGAAGAATTTATAAAAATTAATTAAAAAAAAAGGAAACTTGACTCATATTTAGTTATAGATTAAATTAATTACTAATCTAACCATTAATTTAGAAAATGTTTTAGTATGAATTTCAAGTTAATATAGACATATAATACCTAATTACAGATTTTGCACAAATATAAACTTGAATATCACTATGGAGAAGTTCATCCAACTAGAGATTTTATTGTGAAACCTAACCGACCCCTGAAAATTAGATTTATAGATAGAATTTAACCTAACCTTTATTTTTCTTATGTACTAACAATATCTTTATAATAATTAATAATTATCTACTAGGTAATGAAATAAAGCTCTTTAAATTTTATTGCTATATTTTTATTATATTATTTATATTATATAACATACAGCTATAATATTTGACTAATATTTACAAAAAATATGACTTTATAGACTAAATAAATCATATTTTCAAAACATTTTGAAATAATAGAAAACTAAGACAATTAGTGGTAGGTATAAGACCACCTTAATAAGTTTATATATTAGAAAGACTAAAAATCATCTTTGTCGCCTAGATGAAAATATATTTAAGTATTTCCCTCGAGTCATTTCCTTAGCTTCTTCCAATCCCAGTTGATAGGCCTGATCATGCAATTGTTTAACTTCCATGATTAGACTACTTACAGTTAGTGTCCCAAGTTCTAGAACAAATTAATAAACCATTCACAAGAATTCTGCAAATTCTAGAAATAGTATAAGTGCAAAAATACATAATTTACTTTTGAACTTTTCTTAACATTAAAAATTACTATAACAATGAAAGTTAATTTACATGAATAAGTTTCTTATTTAATTATATCTATATATTAATCTATTTTTTGTATTGTAATCACAATTATGACAGATATGGTAAAATGGTTATGGTTATGGTTATGGTAAAATTGGGCAATAATATTTCTTTTTTTTTTAGATACAGTTGGTGTAAAATTCAAAAAATAAACGTATGTTAACTCACTTTGTATGTAGGCATAATCTTCTTTGGTCAGACCTTTATTCCACGATGGTGGAGATTGGTCAGGATTTTGCAAAGACATGAATTCTGACACACCTGGAACTACAAAAGAATCGTTCGAGCATCTTGAACCATCGTCATTTGAATAATTACTATTGCCGTCTCCCATTTCAAATTAAATGTTCAAAAACAAGACGTTATAAACGATCACCAATGTCGAATGTACGTAATGGAGGACGGAATGACAACATTAGAAAAGAAAAGTAATCGCGCCACTTTTGAAAATTATTACATTCACATCAAAGTATTAAATTACTTAAAATATATATTATCTTTTATCTTACTTTGTTCGGGCCATAGCTCTGGTGAGGCACGATCAAGTTTTTCCAGACTTAGCAGACTTTGTTCTAAGGATGTCAAAGGAATATCGTTTGATGTAGTTTGACCTGAAATAATGGTTTCCATTATAAATATAAAATATAAAAAAATGTGGAGCACTGCAAACTGATAAATAAATTTATTTATATTGTAGTCCACAAGAAATTAGGGAGTTAGCTTATCAACTTTGCACATATTTCAATGATTTTTACCATCACTTTTATTAGAATTTCTTTTCGCGGCCATTTTCTTGAATTTGACAACAAAATATAGCCATAGACAAAAAGTTTATTTTGAATATTACGAAACATATCAGTCAATGAACATTACGGGTAATTAGAAATAAATAAATTTTCAAAATTATAAATTTTACAAAATTCTTGTACAATACATATAAAAAGTCCAACTCATTAATAATGAAATCTCACATAATTTTTTAATAAGAAAAATGGAATTTGAAACAGAAACTTGGAAATTTAAAACGTATGAAAAAATTTGTAAAATCTTGAAATTTAAATAAAATATTATACTTTAATCTTTATAATAAAGATTTTGTTACTTTGAGCAAATTAAAAAACTATGATGTAGAAAATGTTACCATACTTAATTTGGCATGTCATAAAGAAGCAGCAACAATGAATTTTTTTCTCTATCTCTTTCTTTCTTCCGGTTGCCAACACAAGGCAAGGTGAGTGTCGTGGTTATGCCGCATGGTTTTTAGTGAAAAATTAAGTGTTAACACCATATTTTGAGTGTGAAAAGTGCTACATTTCTGTTAAAGGTAAAATTATAACAGATTTAGGCCAGGTTTACAATTCTCGGCATGTTGAACATAAGTTAAAGTCGCATGTTATATTAGCAACCCACAAGTTAATGTAATAGAATTATGTTCGATGATTTAATCTGAAACAATCTTGTTCTATCTTTTTATAGACCTACAGAAATAAGAATTTATATTTTATTTACAAATAATTATAAAGATATCTTGTATATAAGAGATACTTTTAACCAACATAGCATCAACATAACCTAAATTTACATTGACGCTCTTTTATCCTTAATTATTATCCAATATTTCTTCAAAACACATTAATATGACCCCGTCTGGAATAGTTTGCTCTCGAAAATACCGATGAATACTCTTGTTATGTTTATTTATATTATTATTTTAACAACTACTTACTTTTAATTAGTATTAGTATATTTTTTTAATATAAGTCGATATTATCTGACAATAATGTTGCACTTTATCATGAATTACGCTGTGAATTATGTCATTAAATTAAATTATGAATATGTCCTATCAATTATATTTTTATATTGGATTTTTCAGATGCGTTCAGTCACACTGAAGGATGTTGAACAAGACAAGGTCGTCAAGACCGTTGCCGCTCATTTGAAAAAGTAAGTTCTTAATTTAATGTTTATTTTTAATTATGTATTTCATTATTACTTTCCAATTACTAGTATTAAATTATAAATGGTACATGAAAATCTGAAAAAATTGATACAGGAAAACCTTGTTAAGTCATAGAATTGAAATTTGTATAAGTCAAAAACCTCCACATTTCGAAAACATCTTTTGTACACTTCCTTTCGATCATACCACCATTCAACTCAAAATTTTAACCTTGTTTTAGTCAAAATTGTTAGTGACATATTTTACCTTCATAACTTAAAAAAATATCTTTTTATTTTACAATTTTAATTTTTGGGTATCTAAAATCAATACTCAAAAATTATAATAATGAAATCTCACCTTCATCAAATCAAAATTTGCCTAAGTTGAATACCTCCATGAATTAAAAACTCTATAACCTAAATTTTTTGGTGTTTCCCTTGTTATTTGACTTATGAGAGTTTCTAGAGCCATTTTTATTTGTATAATTTTATACAATAACTTCAACTAACACTATTATAGAGATTTAGACAAAAACTCAAATAAGCTATTAGTTTTGTCATCTTAAATATTCAAATGGATACAAATAAAACTTGACATAAATGTTTTTATTTTAACTATTTATATAATTGTTAAATTATAACTGAATGTTATTACTGTCATATTATATTGTTTTTAATTCTAATTTCAAAATGTGTAATTTTTATTGCTACAAGATAATGTAATCTGTAGTCAAAAGAAAATATTCTAAAACCTGCTAAATCTAACTTTATCATGAACTCTTTTTAAGGATGGGCAAAGTAAAGGTGCCAGAACACATGGATCTGGTTAAGACTGGTCGTTTCAAGGAACTTGCGCCTTATGACCCTGACTGGTTCTATGTACGCTGTGCTGCAGTGCTCCGTCACATTTACATCAGATCTCCAGTCGGAGTGAAAACTGTCACTAAAATCTTTGGAGGCCGCAAGCGCAATGGTGTCACCCCTTCACATTTCTGCAGGTAAATAATTTATTTTGTTTATTTCTCTACAGATCTTAATTATTACTGATTTTTTTTATATAAATATAATTATGATAGATTTTTAGAAATAGATTCAAACATAAAACTAATTCTTCATATAAATCTAACAGTTGTTCATAGTTTCATTTTGAATGTACAATTTACCTTAAAATTATATGTGACTACCTTCAGTGTGTTAAAATTCAAATAGAATTGTATGGCTTAAAATAATCTTGTCTATTTTTAGATCATCGGGTAGCATTGCTCGTAAAGCACTTCAGGCCCTTGAAGCTCTTAAGTTAGTAGAAAAGATCCCAGATGGCGGCCGCATTCTCACCACCCAAGGCAGACGTGACTTGGACAGAATTGCTGCACAGGTCCGTCTAAAGGCCAGGCAAGCTGCTAAACAGAGTGTAATTGTTCTGTAACTTTAAATTTAATAAAAATATTAAACCTAATGGAAACTTGTTTTATTTAGCTTTAGGTAAAGTACTGTAAAAATTGATTTGTAATATGGATTCTCTGGATTCTTGATGATTTGGATCCTTATTTTTTATACAATAATTAGTGAAATAAAATGTGTGTTTAAAATTTTAGCTTAAAATTTACTAACTTAATCTTTTATAGGCCTATATGATCTGTATTAAATATATTAAAAATTAATAAAAACTAGTTGGGCCCATGTAGAGGTGTGAACTTAATTGTTAATGAAGGATTTGTTTAGGTTTACACATCTCAAAGGTTAATATTATTTTATTGTACATTTATAAAGTACACTAAACTTAAGGTACATAAATGAAGTTGCTGATTTTATAATATTCTGCTATTATTTAAGTGTAATTATATTCTTGGACATACTTAAGTATAGTATTTAAAATCATTTTGTCTAAAAATAATGAAAAATATTCAATATTAAGTGGTCGAAATTTTTTTCCAGTGACAAATGCAGGAATTTCGTAAAAATAAGTACCGAATAAGTATATCTTGTTCTAATTCCCATAAATCTTTTTACTATAAAAGATTTCATTAATTCAGATAAGTGATCAGATCACAGTTGATATTTTTGAAATATCTCAAGGTTCAAATTACCTACCTAATTATAGCTTCTTATAAAAGTTACAATTTTTATTTCAAATTACAAAATCTATTTGGAGATTAAAAATGCGCGTTTATATATATTCCTGTTAGTTATCTACAGTTGAAACTAACTATTAAAATAACTCCATCCGTAAATAGTAACAAAACTTAATTTTCCATTTTTACAAATTATTATAGTTATTTAAATTGTGTCATGGTTACCTCAGTAGAAAGTATACCACGTAGAAATATTTGAAAATAGTCTAGTAGGAGTGGTAAAACTCACTCGGTAAACAACGTAGAATGACGACACAAGTGCATGTTATTTTCCATTGTTTTAGTGGTTTAGTTTAATAATTATGTTGCCAAAGTTATTCGTAGTACCATACCTGCATATCTTGGAAATTTTGAGGTCTTTGTCAATTTCCAGCCCTTCGCCGTAAAAGTAGTTACTACTCTAATTGCAAGAATATGGACGGATGAAATCCTTTTGGAAGACTGGAACAAGGGAAATTACTTGTCGTGCCCACAATAGGCGACCCAACCCTATGTAATAATTGGAAGAACACTGTGCTTTGCAAGATCTTACTGGACACGTTCAAAGCAGCAATAGAACCTTAGAAAACACCGAACAAGATTTTGCTCTAACCACTCTGCAATGAAAAAATTAATACTCTGTGCGTCATTCTTAAACAGACATAAGAGTGGCAAAGAGAGAAGAAGAGAAGAAACAACTTAGCGTTCCATGATTCACCGTGCGAGTGCCGGGCCCATTGTGTTGTAGGAAGAAGAGCTCCGAGCAGTGCTTGGGACTTACGACCCAAGTGTAGCTTTAAAGGGCCCCTTTAAAATGTATTAGGGCTCACCTTCACTGTCCGAGCTCCTCCCACTACCTAAGATGCATCAATCAAGATAATGCAGTGCTTATTGCATCATCTGAAAGCGAATTGCAAGCATTGGTCACCATTCTGAAAGACGGGTGTGAAACTAATGGTTTAAGCCTGAATGTAAGTAAGCCAAAAGTTCTGGTATTTGAAAGAGACGAGGAAAGGACAGAATGCAAGATTTTCGTGAATGGAAAATTATTAGAACAACTGAATGAAGTAGTATATTTGGGAAGTATGTTAAGTAGAGATGTTAGATACGAAATGGATGTGGAAAGACGTGTTGCTGCCGGTACCAGAATGAACGATGCCTTAGCTGCGTTGTTGAGACGGCAGAACGTTAGCGTCGCTGCACGTTTGGCCGTACACAATGCAGTTCTGGTTCCGACGCTGTTATATGGCAGTGAAACGTAGGTATTACAGAAGAAGAATGAAAGAAAGATGAATGCTGTGGAGACGCGATCTCTTCGAAGGATAGGCGAAGTTAGCTTAGCTGACAGAATCCGCGATGCAAAAGTGAATGGTAAAGGGAGACCTCAGTTGACTTTCAAAAACACATTATCGAAGATACTGGAGGAAGGTCACGTAAAAAGCATGAGGACTTCCCGGAGAGCATGTATGAAGAGATTAATGACAGTGGACGAGGCGAAAGAGGTATGCAGAGACCGCAGCGTTTGGCGCTCCGTTCTCTCTGATTACCCCGCTAGGGATAGACCGTGAAGCTATGTATGTATGTATTAACAGTTTAAGCAAAATTCAATATGCATAGAATAAATGCGGTAACAACTGTTAAAACCAAAACATGGTATATTAACAATAAGTATAAGCTCGATATCTTATTCAAGTAATATTATTTCCAATAAATCTTTAATTTTTAATTTCTTATATATTTATAAATAAATTAAAGAAACGTAACTTATTGTTTATTATCTGTATAAATATTTGATATTTTACAAAATCCAAGAATGTATGGCGAAAAAAAGTCTTGACAGGTCAAGAATCGAACGGTTCTAATGTCACATTTCAATTGTCAATTCATTGTGTTTTGGTAAATCAGTCAAAAGCCAAGCTTGAAGCGCAGTTTTATTCGAATTATTGTCGCAGTCGGGTGACTTTGGATTTGCAGTGATGTCAAAATGTTAGCGTCAATAACATTTAAAATAAGCTTATTAATTTTGGTGAATATTATTTCATCTGTGTTGAGTGTTCAACGGTATGGTTCACCGGGAGCTACTCTTTACGTGGCAGGAGAAGAATCATCTCAAAAAATAACTGTAATAAATAGGTTCAACGAAGAAAAAGATAGTAAATTTTTAGAAAGGACGAAACGCGATGTAACGACACCGCCGCCTTCAATGATAGAAGATACCACTCTACAAAAACATCCTAATATATGGGTAACTATAATTTCCCGATTAATTTAACAACTTCCCTTTTGTTTTGATTTACCTATCGTACATTGCCCGCATAATGTGACAATGATTTATTTTGTTGTTTATTACAAAGATTGTAAAAGCGATATTATGTACAACATGTTTACATTCTATACTTTACTATTTTTATCTTTACCGCGTCATAAGAATTACTAATTGTCATCCTCGAGAAAATGCGCTTTCAATTTTTCTTTGAAGGGCGCATAGTTCGTTTCATTATTTTTAGTAGCATTACTTGCAAAAAATTTTGTTAAAGAAATTATTCAATTAAATGGACATTTGTATATGTTTTGTTATACATTTTTATTGAAAGATTAATTTTGTATTTTTATTGACAGAATTAGCACTTTATACCAGAATACAGGGCTGGATATAGAGAATATCTTTTATTTCAAAATTTTATATTTTTAGCCTATTGTTAACAAAATTATACCAAAAGCTTTTGTTAAATGTAATAAAGTTTACTATTTCATAATAGTAATTTAAATTAAAAGGAAAATAAATCATTTATAAAATATTGTCTTTATTTTCAATCCATTATTTTCATATAATAAATGATTTATATTGATAGGTAATTTATTATAATATTTCAAAATTTAGTATGTGATATTATTTATGTTTAACAAAGCCAGTTTTAATACATATAATGTACTATTAAAACAGCTATTATATATTTTCTTTTTCAATGTTTTAGGTAAATTAAACAGTATTTTCGTATTTATTTGTAAATTTCTGTAATTAAATTGTTTGTTAACAGACTACTCATCTCAATGACAGTCATCAACAGCTTATGGTTCATTGGGTGGGTGAAGGCTCCAATGTGATCATATGTTTAGCAAGAGATTCCACTTCAAGAAACAAAGGAGCTATTTCTTCATCTGCTTTATACATTTCTTATGATTATGGAAAGAATTTCACAAATAAAACGGAAAGCTTCCGTTTAGGAGTTACCCCAGACAGTAGATATGCTCAATTGGACAAATTCTTCAACCATCCAAGATATCCAGAATTTGTAAGTATATTGTTAAATAATAATTGAAAAATAAATAATCTAAGCATCTTTATAGTAAATTTAATATTTTATTAAATATTGATGATATGTTTACTTGTGTATAGATTTTATATAGAATTTAGAGTAAATTGTTCATTACTAGTATGAGTGTAAAATACAGGGGTCCATGTCCTACCTAGGACATGTGAAATAGTCTTAAGCCTACCAAAGAATTTTTACTTACTAATTAGATATTGACTTAGATTGAATTACATTTTTATATTAATATGTCGTGGCACAGAGGCGTAAGCGTCTGTCTATTAACGCGACAGTTTGAGGGTTCGAAGATGGATTTTTCTATTTCCATTTTCTTCGCTCTGGAGACTAGGCAAAGTGCGGCGTTGAGTTCCGCCAATCAACATGCAACGCCTTGATAAAGGCGGAAAGCGGGGACGTTCAAAGCAGGGACCAAGCAACGGAGTGTCTTAACACTCATATTTATTTATTTATTTAATTAAACCCTCTGCCTACCCTGCAATATGCGGGACAAAGTGTGAGCTAATATGCTAAGTTATATTTTCTGATTTTCACTTCTAATCTGCACATAAACACTACTATGCATAATATAAATTTCAACTTACATTCTTTTACCATGTTTTACCATGTTAATGTTGGAAACTCTGTATTCCAAATTACACATCCATACATTTAGATATGCAAAAATAGTGAACTAATTAAATAAAGTTAAAATTTGAACTGACGACTTACAATGCATAAATACAATTAACCTTGTTGCACATAAATTGATGTATTTATAAATAGAATTTTTAAAAATAATTTATGGCAATGCAAGTCATGTCTCTCAAGATCAAACATAGGACTGTATTTTGGACAAAACTTTTATAGTCATTATATGTAACCTAATGTGAAATAATTGAAAACACAAATATGATAACAAATGTCTTTCTATTGTGCAGAAGTCATTGAACCAAGCTATGTTATATATGTGTCGTATGTCTCGAATTACCAGGTGCGCTTAGTTTATGTTGAAGTTATTAAGTAGGTTGATAAAAATAATACTTTGTATATGGAAATACTCAACTATACATATCCTTTTAGTTAATATGAGCATTAAAATGAAAACATTGATGGTTGTGTTTTTATAAATAATTAATTATTACTATGTACATAAGTATTAATAATTTTCAAACTTCTTTAATATCACATAATTTTTTTCAAAGTTTTGTTATTTATTTCTTTCATTTTATAATTTTTTATAACAAATATTTCCTGTTCACAATCAGATTCAAATTAAATCGTCATGCCGATCGTCCTCATGATAATGATTAAGAAGAATAAAAAATAATGTAGAGTTTTATTTGGGTAAATGACAAAAAATTATAAAATACAACTTAAGAGTATCTATTTAATGATTTTCTAATAACAGCGGTTTCCATCGCAGTTACGTGGTTGTGCCGTATGACGTATAAATCTGACCACTGGTACTTTGTACTTAATATAGCCTACCTTAGGAAATGGACTATCATTCGCGATTTAAAAAAAATCGATTTTTTTTATAACATAGAAATTTTGATCAGAGAGAAAGAAAATTTGATCAGAGAGTGTGAAATCGTAGTGTTAAAAGAATACGCATACAAGGCTGAACTGTGGGAACCTACAAATAAACAATGTTTTTTTTTTTTTTTTTTTTTTTTTTAGCTTCACGCTTTTATCCCGCACATGGCAGGGTAGGCAGAGGGAACTGCAGGAACCATATGAACCTAGTGTTAAGACACTCCGTTACTTAGTCCCTGCTTACTCCGTCCCCACTTTCCGCCGTTTTCGAGGCATTGCGTGTTGAGTGGCGGAACTCAACGCCGCGCTTTGCCTTAGTTGCCAGAGCGAAGAAAATGGAAATAGAAAAATCCATCTTCCCCGACTGGGGATCGAACCCAGAAACCGTCGCGTTAGCCGCGTTACAGGCAGACGTTGCGCCTCTGCGCCACGACGGTCCTCAAACAATGTGCATCTATTAAAAGGGAAACTGGACATCAGCGCAATAAATGATCAAAAAGTTGGTCCTTAAACTTTTGTAAAACATTAACTAAAAACAAAAATTATTATAATTTAATCAGCCAATCAAAGAACTCATTATTATTTGAGAATATTTACTATTTGTTTTATTTATTATGATTCATATTCTTAAATACTTAAACGCTTATCGAATTGTCTGGCAAGATAATTAGCATCAATCATTTGTGGTTAATTCATATAGGATATGAATTAGTCTTTGTTTTTGCTTAGCTCGAATCAATTATATTAGTATAACGTTTTATCTTACACATAAAAAATAGGTATAGAAAATCTAGTGACAAGACACTCCCTCATACGCTTTTCGTCCGGACTCAAGACATTGCCTATATAGTGGCGGTCAACGCCGTGCTTCGTTACGTCGAGCTGGAGTAACATTTTTTTTTTCTTACACACTTTACTTTGTCACATGCACAAATATGTGTCATCCTTTATATTAATTCAAAATACAATTTTAGTGTGTATTCGTCGATTCAACAAATCAAAAGTTATACTTCACCAGTGATAATGGGAAAACAATACGAAGATCAGACCTCAACTTCCATCCCAGCGAACTTGCTTTCGACGAGGATATTCCGAACAGATTTGTTATCTTGGATAAAGTCAATTCTACTAGAAACGTAAGTATATATTGTTATAAAATTGTTTTAATTCGGCAGTTTTAATTAAGCTGTTGTTGTTTTTAAAATATAAATAAGTACTTTAAGGTCGCCTAGACAAGATCGTTATCTTAGCGATAAGGCTGTTTATCGTACATATTTGTCGTGTGTACAATTATTTATGCTTTTTGGATTTCTTTTTGACAATTCAATTTTTTATTAGAAATAGAAAATATATTTTAGTTAAAAAATGTGGTAATTAATATATTAGTGAATACGACAGCTGTAAAATTGTAATTGTGAAACATTTATAATTCATTCATATAAAATTTTGCCGTATTAATCAATTCATCAGCGATATCGATTAATTGAGTTACCGGAAATGAATAATTTATTCTTTCCTTTTTAATGAAACATCAATGGCCTTACCGAAATTCTATGTGGCATTGGCGAGATAATTTGTACGAAACATGTCTTAAAACCCTAATGATATGACATGTATGGAATTTAAATTTTTGGACAAGTGTTTTGTGTTAATAAGTTTTATAATGATTTATTTGCAATTAACAATTATTGTAGGACCGTCGTGGCGCAGAGGCGCAACGTCTGCCTGTAACGCGACGGTTGCTGGGTTCGATCCCCAGTCGGAGAAGATGGATTTTTCTATTTCCATTTTCTTCGCTTTGGCATCTAAGGCAAAGCGCGGCGTTGAGTTCCGCCACTCAACACGCAATGCCTCGAAAACGGCGGAAAGTGGGGACGGAGTAAGCAGGGACTAAGTAACGGAGTGTCTTAACACTAGGTTCTTATATAGTTCCTGCAGTTCCCTCTGCCTACCCTGCCATGTGCGGGATTAAGCGTGAAGCTAAAAAAAACAATTATTGTATTTAATACATTTTGTGCAACGATAATATTTATGCCGGTCTCGGTCAAGTAACTTGTTTAGTGCGTTGACTGACATTTATATTGAAACAGATAACAATATATATCAACTTGTATATGACGTAGCGTCATCATTTAACTATAATCACGACTGATACGCGACTGTGACTAATAGGGATATTTTGAATGTAAAGTTATGACCGAAATTATATCATATTGCGCAAATCTTATAGCTAGTTTAAGTTAAATATGAAACATACATATATACTGAGTTAATTAATTATTTTGAATTATACGTATATAGTAATTAACAATGAATTAATTTTCTTGTTTTATTTTTAAATATATTATAATAAAAACTTATATGAAAAATATTAAGAAAAGTATACTGTAGTGAACTTGAAACTTATAAAAAAATAGTAATAATAGCTGCACAGATTATAAAGAAATCTTTTTTTCTAGCTTTACATGACTTCTGATGGCGGAAAGACATTCCAAATGATACAAAGTTACGTCAAGACATTTTTCTGGTCTTCGGGGCCGGGATTCTCTAAGATTTTCTACGTAGAAAGATGGAAGCCAGGTGGCAATAGTACTGTACTGAGTGTCAGCGATCCCAGCAATATGGTGAACACGCATGAATTGTTCGCGGACGCTAAGGACTTCCAGATCAAAGGAGACTTTATGTTTGCAACGAAACAATCTAAAGAGGTAAGTTGTTATTATATTTTTTAATTATTTTTAATATTTCTTTATTTTATTCATTTGTTATAAATTTTATGCTATTGTACTGTTATATTGTACAATTATTTTGGTCACGTGTCAGATTGGTATGCAGATAATCTTGTCTCTGTAGTTCTAAGTCTTCGTGTGTTCCATGCTTTACGTATGTCTATGTATTCTTATTTTGAATAACAGACAACAATTTTAACAATTACTAAGTAAAAAAAAACTATCACATCGTAAAATATAAATATGTCGTATTTTTAGATAAATTCACATTATTTTGCTTAGTCAAGGTTAAAATTGGCTAGTAAAATAGAAAAAAAAAACAATATCCATACATTTTCATTATTACATAGTAGCTAATGAAGTACTGTGTTACTCTCAACAGTAATTTATGCGTTATACAACGCTAACAATCATTTCTTTTATTTTATTGAAACGTTTAATTAGTGCAAATAACGGTTAGCTTTACTAGATTTTATCTGTAGAACGAATTGTTACCATGACTTGGGCTTAGTGGCCTTGTAATTTACAGTAATTTTTGAATAAAAACCCGTTTAAAACTGATAGGAGAGGCAAAATTTTCAAGACCTAAATTATTTGTCTTTCTTGAGCTTGAATTTTTTGTTGAAATACTGTTCTTTATTTTTTTTCTCAATGTGTCGCCTTGAATATAAAATATGCAGTCGACACGGACCTGTGTTGTTACTTTTTTGAGTTTGTTCAATCAAAATATTTCACTTTTTTATTTTATATAATATGTTTTAATAATTACACAAAATACGGATCGCGAAAATTATTTTTTTAATAAAAAAATACATAAGTATTTTTTTATTAACTTGCCTGTAGGTAAGGCTGTTAAATTTAAGCTGATTACTGTTATATGAATTAATTGGATTTGAGAAAAATAGCTCAAACTTAAATTATAATTCTTACAAACAAAAACTATAATGTTCTTTTAATTTTAAACTAAGCTCCTTATTAAATAAGCAAATGTATGTTACAATGTTTCAAGTACACTTCATTGAACGGGATTGAGATAACAGTTGCCCTTAAACTGATTACTTCCCCTATCATGCATTATTCATGTAAACTTCATATATTATGCAATTTGTGTCATAACTCAACTCTTTAAAATTTATGCATTTTTCTATGACTAGATATTATGGCATTTGTCATGATATAAATATTACATTTATATCATGATAAATGCATGTGAAAACAACAAAGTGGCTATTTCATATCATGACAGCAAATTATAAAAAGATAGTAAACATATGAAGGTTTATTAAATTTTAAAGAAATCGAAGGTTGTTTTCCTTAAAATTTACATTTTTGTTATATGTACTTGTACATTTTAGCAAAATAGCGCCGTAAAATATATTTTTTGCTTAACAAAACAAAATATTGTAAATTAAAGCTTAGCTGAGTACAATTGAAAAAAAAAACAAAAGGACTGTTGCTTTGTAGTAACAAGTAATCAATACCGTTGCGCTACTGCTTCTAGTGCCGTAGAGTAAAAATTTAGCTCTATCTTCAAAAACGCGCTTAGAATGTAACTATAATACAAATAGACTATTTGTAAGTGATTTGAACCTGTACCTTACTTTTGATTCATGGATTTTGCTACGATAGGTCAGCTTAATACATGAAATAGTATAAACTATAATACTTTCAAATGTTAATTCGACCATATTTTATAGTCTAATAATTGAGGAAGACTAACAACGAATAGGTTTTTTCCATTTGCCTTAAAACTTTATTAAATTTAGAAAATCAAGAAATGTGAATATATACAAAATATAATTATATAAATACGTAAAACTGTTTAACTGAATTAACCATGCATGTAGTTGTACTGCGCTCCGTTCATACGTTCGGGCAGTCACTAAATTTCCACTTGTAGCAAGGATGTTGTTACTAAAGTGAATAATACGAGACAAATTTGTCCCGGTTGCGGTTGTAATACTTCGGCTCTAGAGTGTTCTCATTGAATCACTGCTTTGACCTCTGACCTAAGTGATAGAATTTATTTATTTACTAAACGATATTTGATTCTTATTTTATATTAGAATAATATTGTATTGTATTTATTTGGCGTCAGTCAGAGACAGCGTCTGACTGTACATGCTATGGATGTGGGTTCGAATTCACGCTTGAAAATAAATTATCCTGAGGCCAGTGGTCTTGAATTGCGACACTAATTGGGGAACGGAGTAACTTGACTTT
Organism: Dione vanillae; assembly: GCA_037178615.1. Classification (NCBI taxonomy): domain Eukaryota; kingdom Metazoa; phylum Arthropoda; class Insecta; order Lepidoptera; family Nymphalidae; genus Dione; species Dione vanillae. The sequence goes on from JAZFAU010000073.1 coordinate 136,752, forward strand.
AGGTTCCCTTCACACAAGATTATGTAAAAAAAATTGAATGGTTAATTTTACGTAGTGCCTATTATATTTTTTGTTTCGTGAATATTATTAAAATGTATATTGTAAATATGCTTGGCTTCTTAATTACAATTAGCAGCTCTTCTTTTCCAATTTTAACCCATTCGAGACATTCTTTCAATAGGGGACCTATACGCTAAACATTTTAAAATATTTGCTTTACATACTTACATATTATAGCCGTATATCATAATATTCCGACTAATATCAAAAATAAATATCAAAACCAACATGCAATCAGGCACACAAAAAACTGAGCCGTGATATCGCCCATATTTATTTATAGAGAAACAGCTTAATATTAATATGCAATATCAATTCAGGTTTCTTATTTGTTTCTTCAAACTCATTCAATTTACATAACGTAAATTATATGTGTATGCGATTGGCATTTATTTTGTATATTCCTTGTTGCGATAACATGATAGCCAAGAACGTTAAGTGATTTTTACACATGATTGCACAACTCTAAAATACTGTATTGTAAGTTTCGATTAGAACGTTGTTTACTTGAAGGTGTTTATTCCTTTTTTTATATAATTTATTTTTGTTTACTGGCATTACGAATCAATATATTTATAAAAAAGAAGTGGTTAGAGTTATTTTTTAAGGAAAACATCGAAACCCATGTAGATCATAAGTTTCGAGTGTATTCCGATAGACATCACTTAAAAACAATATTTGAAAGTAGTTCGCTTACAATACGGACTAATGCCAGCATACAACAGCCCCAATTAACATAAATTCGTCGCGTTTATAGTCTTTATTATTTAACACTACCTTCTTTTTGAAAGAGATTCTAACTATACAATATAATTACTTTCCGTCGAATGACATATTAAATATTATTTTTATATAACCAATTACCAAATTCTTCTGTCATTGAGTTTAAAATAAAATACAACCAAACCTATTATGCTTAAAAGTTGTAATTTGAAATGTAAAGATAGCAATTTCTTCAAAACACCTAAAAGAGTAAGATAAAAATATATTTTATACTTCATAATTCATAGACCGTAGACGTGAACTGTGCTTAAATTACTCCAGCGATGGCACTGGTTTTTATAAGAAATAGTGGGTTTTTATAAGTAATAGTATACCATAACTACACACATAATCAAAAATATATTAAGAAAGTATTTGTAAAATAAAGCACATATACATAAATTAAACGAAAAGTAGAATTAGTGAGGATCGTGGTGGCTCGGAGGCGTAAGCCTGTAGACGCGACGGTTTGAGGGTTCGATTCCCACTCGGGGAAGATGGATTTTTCTGGAAATTACGTAAAGCGCGGCGTCGAGTTCCGCCACTCAGCGCTAAAGCAGGGACTAAGCAACGAAGTGCCTTAACACTAGATTCATATGGTTCCTGCAGTTTTCTCTGCCTACCCTGCAGTATGCGGGATGAAGCTAAAAAATGAAAAATAAACTAAAAATATTTATAACTAAATGGAATTTGCTTTTATATATTTAATATTTTTTATAATAATATTAAATATTCTCTTTACTTACTTAGGAAACAATAATGATAGACTACAGTGTAATATGCAATACTTTTACAACGATTTGTTTGTATGTGGCTAATTGAACAATGAATTCATTTTCTTAAACTACTCATACTATTAGTAATCTAACACTTTTAAGTGTGGAACACATAATGCCCTTTAAAGTTTAAAATAAGCTAATTCATCTCTAACGACGTATTTCACAAAGCCACTTAACTCTTATCAAGCACTTTATATTGTAACCTACACGTCGAATGGGTCACTATGGTTTCAACTTTCACAATGCTAGCACTATGTTATCGCTGTTTAGTCTAAAATTTTGTACTAGGAAGTGTTTAGGAAGATAGGCTTATATTATTTGAAGCGTTTGCATTTGACGAATAAACAATCATTTTGTTACAAGGGGGAATTCCAGTTGATAAAATTATAAGGGGATCAAATTTCATTGATATTGTGGAAAATATGAACAATATGCATGTGGTACGCTTTTGTAAAGACTTGTTAGTTTTTGTAGCTGGACAATATAAATCAGAGACATAATTAATTCAAAATTTCTGTGATTTTGTATTTAAAAAGGTGACTTTTTTGGAAATACATATATATTTTTGGAATAATATATTATACTTAAAAGCTCATATAAGGATTTTAATTTAATATAGATATTAATATTAAGAAAGTCTTTTTTATATTGTTATAGTTAATAACAAAAGTCAACAAAAGCTAGATAAACCCTTTTTGGCAGAAATTTAGATGAAATGTATACATATTTTTGTTGTTCTATAACTTGTACATAATTTGTAAAATATATAATATATATACACTATATAGATTAGAAAAAGTTATATTTATTATGTGAATGTGAATCATATTTAAGTTGTGCCTGTTCCTAGTAGGAAGTACACAGTGACTCATATTATGAAATACCATATGACAAGTGTTTGCATTTACTTTTAAAATAATGTTTTGAGTTAAATATCATGTTTTAAAAGAACAATTAACAAGTTTCTTACACACTTATAAAATACTAGCAAACCGTCCCAGCTTCGCACAAATCTGACATAATTTTGTTAAAGAATTTTTGGATATATGTACATTTTACCACCTCCTCCTCTCATTTTTACTATAAAAAGCCTTTGCTACTTTTTGGCGCTTAAGGTATCTCCGTTTCAAATAATTAAAATCAGTCGAGTAGTTTTTAAGTTTATTCAATAGAAACAAACATTCAAATCTTTCTTCTTTATAATATTAGTTTAATTAGTATAGATCTACGTACATTCATATACAAAATGAGTTATTTATTATGTCGTTTCTAATTCAAGTTATTCTTAAGTCAGAATTTAATATTTTTTGATATTTTATTAAACAGGTTTCTCCACAGAAGATAAAACAATTTGAAATAAATATTTTAAAGAGGCTTACTCTTTATAGTTAATATGCAAATTTACGGGTTGATTTTGTCATCTATGTATATCGTCATGCGACTGGCACAGTATATTATGATTCATAATAGTTGCAGTGAACTGATCAATCAATATGTTCCCAATAGGTTGTCATGTTAATTTCTTATATATTTCTTGTTATAATTAATACTAGTCACATGATATTTACTTTTGTTTTATATTCGCGCAACGTAAGGCCTTATCTAACCTTTTAATTTCTTTGCTTATTATAGGCTAAAATAATAAAGAGCTTGTTGATTTATATTTAAATTAATTTGGCCTCGTTTCAAGGTTTATAAATGTTCTTTATATTATTTAATAATTTAAATTTTGGTACTTAATATATAGCTGACCAGTCGAGAATTAACGTTCGTAATATTAGGAGGAAAGTCAAGTTTAATTTTCTGATGTTATCGATTCACGACATATCCTTGGCAATAACGAGTTTAATGTTAACTTTAGGTATATTTAAGTATTATAGTTTATAATACTTGTTTCTGCTTTTTAAGAGTCAATCGTTATTAAGTAAGAGGGCGGAACTCAGAATAATCGATGTCCTTTTTAAATGATATTAAACTTTTGATGCGGGATAAAATACAAAGATGATGATGATGATGTAACAGTGTTAATTTATTACATGATTAATTCGAAACGTTAATTGGTCATATATTATTTATTATATTATTAAAAAATCCCATAATAAAAAAACCGTCGTGGCGCAGAGGCGCAGCGTTTCTGGGTTCGATTCCCACCCGAGGAAAACGGATTTTACTATTTGCATTTTCTTCGCCCAGGCAACTAGGCAAAGCACAGTGTTGAGTTTCGCCACTCAACACGTAATGCCTCGAAAAAAACAGAAAAGTGGGGACAGAGAAAGCAGAGACTAAGCCACGGAGTGTCTTAACACTAGGTTCCGAGAGTTTCTGCAGTTCCCTCTGCCTACCCTACCACGTGTGGGATAAAGTGTGAAGCTAAAAAAAATATTTATCTGTGCTATGTGTTAATATAGACTTAAGAAAAACTCGGTAAAGGTTTATTACTTTGTAAATAGTTCTTCATATAAAATTATCAAGCAAAGGATCATAAACATAAAATATATATTAGTGATCGTATATGCATAGGTATTTCTAATTTCTGTGTATACTTAAGTATAATCTTATACATCCACTTTATTACAACATTAAAATGGATATAAAAGCTATAGTATATGTTAGTTAGGGAGACATTTTCGTTTGTTATATCAAGATATCGATATTGCGGGATTGAACGAATGATCATTTAAAATGAACAATTCATTTTGTGTTTATATGAATATTCTCAAGCGTTATCGTAAGGGATGCAGGGCATTACGTGAATCATTTGTCGGGTCGTACGATCGATTGATTGGGTAGTGGAACGATGCAACGTAATCGAGTAACGATACTCATACAAAATTACATATACTCAACGTTTTTTTATTCTCGTTATTTATTTATAATTGCAATCTCTTCTTTTTTCAATTTGAATTGTATAGCTAATTGTATAAATTATATTAAGTTTTTATGTACTACAGAATTTCCTTGCTGTCACAACGCTTTTACATATATATTTAATGTCTTATAACGTAGTACCTACGTACACTGCCATTTATGCATTAAAATAACCATATAATAGTGATTTTGTTTTGCGTGTTATAATTTTTATGATCATTTTAATTTTCCAGAAAAACTCCTTAGACCTTTACATATCACATCAGCGTGGGCCATTTTACAAAGCGGAATTTCAGACTGAACTCGATCTGAACAAGTTCCACATTGCAGATGTGACTGATAAACGTATATTTGTCTCTGTCATGCACACAGATAGTTTGGCTAATTTGTACGTGTCAGAAATAAACAAAGATTTCACTCAGTACAATTTTGTGTTAAGCCTGGAGCAAATCCTGTGCTACTTCCCGGATGGCAACTGGAAAGGACAGCTGGTTAGAGTAAGTAATCAATCAAAATGCTAAAAATCTTTGTAGCCTTTTTTTTCAGTAGGCTTATTACACGTGTTGTAACATTAAGTAATAGCTTCATAGTTAAAATTTAGTATATTTCTTAAAGCAGTAAACTTGTGCCTACTAATAAATAGTAAATTTATGCAATACGTTCAAGGTATATTATTTAAATTACTACAATTATTTCTAGTACCATAGTTTATAAATTTTATTTTCTATTTTCCAATAATATGTACAACATTGCAAAAAGTAAACAGGAAAAGTTATATAGAATTTCTCTGAACTTTGTTTCTGTTTAGTGTCTAGTTTTTATAAGAAGTTTGTTTTCATCAACATTCTATGTATTATTTGATACTTTTCAATAATAGTAACCATCGTGGTGCAATAGTACAGTGTTTAACAGCAAATATTGTGTCTGTCCTGTCCTTGTACTTTTATGATAAAGATAAAGTGCAGTGTTGAGTTCCGCCGCGAAATATATTAGTGGGAGTTGTGGCAGTTCTCTCTGCATACTTTGCATTATGAACTTGAAAAGATATGCTTTTAAATATTTAATACTAAATTATTAAGCGTGAACTTTACATGCTCTTCCATAAAAAATTGTTTTAAAATACGCATATTGAAAAACTATGACTTAACTTGATACTGATAATGTCTTTATGCATTTTATAATTATACAAGATTTCCACACAAAATTATTGGCTTATCGTTTTCTATAATTTTGTACATATTGTATATTTTTTTATTATAATATATCGACAAAGAAAATACAAACAGAATTCTTCTTCATATTAATATGTACTTTATACATCTTTGTTATAACATAACAAAGCTGACAATATTTGTAGTCAGTACACGGTTGATATGATTATAATAATTTACATATATTTACAATTTCATTCAATTTAATATGTTTATAGACTTGCCTGTTAGAAGTTATTTTTGCTCATTTCTAAACAAATAAACATTACATTCAATTCAACATACTTCAAAAACCGGATTTCAACTTACCGCTAGTTGTGTATAAGTAATAAGAAGAAATATAAAAATAAAATGATAAAAAACTAAAGACTAAAGGATCGTCGTGGCACAGAGGCGCAGCGTCTGCCTCAATTGTCTCAGTTGTGAAGGTCCTTGGGTTCGATTCCCGCTTAGTGGTAGAACGCAATGATTTGTGGTTTTGGAGAAAATCGATTATTTTATTTTTATTTTCTTCGCTCTGACAAATAGTAAAGTTTCGCCTCTCAACACATGAAGCCTTGAAAGGCGAAAAGTGCCTTAGCACTCTGTCAACCATGCTATAAACAAGTGTAAAGCTAAAAGAAAACCTTTATTTCAGAGACGTAACAGAAGACCCGTTTACCGATTTATATCGTGTGGAAGGGTTAAAGGGCATTTACATAGCGTCGAAAGTGAATCAAAAAACGCAAGGTTCCAATATTGAGCCGGATCATCTTATATCACTGATTTCTTTCGACCACGGTGTCACATGGTCTCCTATTAAGCCACCTACTGAAGATGAAAATGGTAAGAAACGCTTTGTTTTATTTTTCTTTTGTGTTTAATTAAATGTATAGACTTTGGATGCGGTGCAGCACAGCGTCTGTAAACGCGACGGTCGTCGGTTCGATTCCAATGAGAGAAGAATAAATTATTTCCACTGTATTCCCTATGTAAACAAGACAAAGCGCCGTGTTGAGTTCCGCGGCTTTAACTTCCCTTAGTCTATCCTAATATGAGCGTGAACTATTGAACTATTTAATATTTTGTTAGATCATTACAAGGAGTACCTGCGCTACTCAGATTATATTACTTTACAAATTTATCAGCATATTTGTTATACACTAAGGTATAAAGAAAAAAATCTTTTGTATATTTTTTGCCTCTCGCCCTACGCCTCTGCGGTATTTCTCCTTAAGTAAGAATGCTATTGTGTGCTGGTATTAATAGAAGTATATACATCCAACCATAGGTACACAGAACCAAGTGATAAAGCTATTTATTTTCTGCTGTTAAACAATAAATTTCAAATCATTTATTAAGATTTTTCTGTAAATGAGAATTGAACCCATAGCTGCCGTATGTGGATTAATATATTTTCCAACATCATAGATAGTAGCATTACCTACAGCTTTGTCCACACTGTCTACTGGATATAACTAAGAGTTTGTTTTATATATGAAACATGATACATTATAGGCACCTGTTCTAATTATGACCGCAGGTACGGCCGGTTACATTGAAAGGACTAACCTCTTGTAAAATAGCCTATTTCTTGATAAATAATAACCAATTTATCAGTAGCAATTCTTAGTAGTTTCTTAGATTAAAGCTTTCTACCAACCAAATTCTTCGAAATTACCATTTCAAGTACAAAAGTAAAGACAAAGAGTAAAGGTAAAGACAAAGATAAGAAAAAACAAATTTGTTCACAGGAAAACCTCTCAACTGTCACATAGAGAACTCGTGCAGTTTACACTTGTGTCAGAAATTCAGTCAGCTATATCCAGTTACAAGGTAATTGTATAATGAAATTTTCTAATCTAATTTATTAGGTGTAGGTATCATGCATTATATATGCAAGTAGCGAGTTTTATATAGAACAATTGTAGATATTATATTTTATTTCTTAATATAATTTATAATATAAATGTTATTTTTTTATATTATTATATGTGTTTTAAACGCACCTTTTTATAACAATGGTTCTTGCAATTTGACTGAACTTATATATTGTGTAATAGTATTTTTTGTAGGTATAAAATTCTACTTAGCTTATTGTTTCGACATATCATTAGGTTTTACCATTTCCGTTTTGATAAATATTTTTATGAAACAGTAAAGAGAGACAAATTCTAATCAATATACAACTGTCTGTATTACAATATCCTTAGAACAAAGCGTAGTCACATTCAATATTTTATTCAAGAATGCTTCTTGTGTGCAAAACAAGGAAATTTAAGATAACGACAATGCCATTCTGATGTAGTTGTGTGTTTTATACACATGTATGTATTGAACTATTTATAAAAATGATAACCTTTTGAAAATTACCGTCTAAAATTTCTGATTAATGTATTACACTGCAAAATCTTAAATGTTTTGTTCTACTGTATCAAAATGCTGGTTTATTGGAAAGTAAAAACACTTAACTTTAACTTTTGCTAGAAATTGTAATTCATATAAATTTCAGAACATAAAGTAAACTCTATACAAATTTTGTTTTAAGTCATAAAAGTTTTATATACTTATATATGTGCATATATCATATAAACGAAAAAGACAGGTCAAGGTCAATGTGCTTGTTTCACATATGATAACCTCTTATTTACATCCTATCGCATGGTAATGTGCGTGAGGTTGCTAAGTAAATTTTATCACTTTCACTGTCATTATGTAGACCGATTTGCGTATATCTATATATCTCTTTGTTTATATGTTCTTTTAGCATAAATTCAAAATTTAGAGTTAAATGTCAAGTCAGTTTTTTCTTAGTTAAGGCTCTATCTAGGCTGTATATCGATTTGTAATGCCGTATCATATATATTTAACGATGGAACAATGGATGCTTTCAGTTTTCATTAAAATAATTGGTATTTGTCTGTTGGTTTATAATTAATATAAATATTATTATATTTTTGTACATTAACACCTTTTTATAATATTCGAAAATATTTAAATAAATCAGTAATAATATAAAGACAATTAAATTTAATATTTAGAGGACCGTCTTGATGCAGAGACGCAACGTCTGACGTAGACGCGACGGTTTGCGAATTCAATTCCAATTTGAGGAAGATGGATTTTTTCATTTTCATTTTCTTAGCTAATGGTAACTAATAAAGTAATGCCTCGAATAGGCGGAATACGGGGAAAAAAGTGTCTTAACCCTAGGTTCCCACAGTTCCCCCTGCCTATCCTGCTAAGTGCGGGATAAATCCTGATGCTTTAAAAAATAATATTTTCAACTGTACAACCATAAGTTTTAATAACTTTTGACCTGGTGACATAATAGATATGCGGTAATTGCATTATAACGTATAGGTAATCTACTATAAGTTTTCTCCGTAACCAACCTGTTTGTTACCATAATATTTGCTGATATCATGGTATAAATTAGTATTCAAATTTACTAATTTTAATAGACTTTAATAAAGTATGTAAATAGGTTCCGTCATCTATTTAGTTATGTTTTGTTTAGGAGGAAATAAGACGGAATAACGTCCATGTTTTATATCACAACTTAAAAGAATTGTGAAAAGATGTTTGTGTGTTAAAGGTTATTACTTAATAAACGATTTTAAATGACAACACACCTTGAGAATGAAATGCTTGCTCCGGTCTTTTTCAAATATATCATGGCCAAAAATAAATAATTATAAAATTCTAATGACTGTGAAAAAAGGTCCTGCTTGTGAAAAAAGCATCTTGCGCCGGTTCTTCTCCGGTTTGAGGCATTAGCTTTGGAGAACGTGTAGTAATATTTTTGACGTTCAAAAAATTAATCTTGAATTTTTATTTTGAATATAATTATTTCCATTTGAATAAAAAATAAGATCAACCAGTCTGAGCTTGATCACATATTTTTCATAAAAGCCGAAATAAAAAGTTAAACTTTATTACTATTGTCACATAATTGGGCAGCCTATTTTTATATCTACGCAATCATTACATGCCTTCTCGGGGGAAACCATCGCGATGGGTAAATACACAGATTTAAAACCCGAAATATATGTTTATGAACTATTCCTAATTATTTATTTCTGTTACGTAATAATGCAAAAATAACAGGATTTAATACCTTATGACATGTATATTTTCAAAATAAATATTATTTAACTTCACTTTGTGACATTAATATGTTGTATATATGTAAATAAGATTATAATATATGTATATCGTTTATTTAATATATCTGAACGATTACAGCAAATAAAAAGAAGAAAGTTATCGAATATGTCTACTTGTCAATATAAGTAGTTATAATGGTTTTTTTTTATCAGAATACTATATAATCTCTCACCTAATCTTAATAATGACGTAACGGTGATATTGATATCAAGATTTAAATACAATTAACGCTAATTGGATTTAAATATCATTTATATGTTGTTATTATTGTTACATTGTAGGCCAGGAATTTACAATGTAAAATTAGGTCTGTTAATTTTTGCGCAAAGCTTGCGATAGGTCGGAACTTCTTATTGGTGTAACACTTCCGAAAGCGTCTTCGGTTACGACTCCGATTCTGTTAAAACCATCTTATGAACATCCTCAGTTTCCGTGCAAGAAGCACCCGAACAAAGCGCAATATTCTAATCCAACTGGAATGATAATCATGTAAAAACTTTATCAAGTTGACAAAAATATATCATCAAATAAACTGCCATTTTGTACGGGCAGTCATTTTTAGCGACCCGCTTGCGACTTCTGTCGCTTGACAGATAATCTGGAATAACTTTTCTACATTTATTTCTTTTCTTTTGGTTGATTTGCCAATAATTAAAAATATATAAATATGCAAATGAAAATCATCATTTTACTTGCCATATTTTACCCGGGCTGGAGTACCATCCAGCCTCATGTCGCGGAAATCTTCGATAAAAATATGCCTATATGATAACCATCTAAATAGTAAAAGTTTCATATAAATCGTTTTAACTGGTTCGTATAAGCCGGGCAAATAGAAAGACTGTCAGAAATGAAATAATTAATGTTGTTGTGTACAATAACGTGTAACCATAATCACTCAAAAACACAGGTGCGAGATCATAATTAAGTACTTAATAATTATAATAATTTTATTCTTTTGAATAATTAGTCAAAATTTTAAATGGACTCATATTTCTGACACTTAACGAACTTCGTAATAGACTGTTAATTTTAACGAATTATGTGTAGTTACGAATTAAGTAGATAACGGCATGTAATAGAGTAAAATTTATTTAAATTTTCCAGCCAACCAGGATATATCATGAACGGTGAAATGAGGTAAACACTAAGCTATAGAGAATGTGGTTATATATTTCTGGTTTGCAAAGCACGGGTGGCTTATTCCATAGATGTTTTTTTGTTTATATAATATGCAACATTTTTGAATATATTTGGGTGCTGTGAAATTTATGTTTTAAAAAGGGGTGCCTAATAGCGTATGCTGATGTTTTGTCAATTTAATACATTCGGCTAGATTACATGAGGCATTCATATTTTAGTAAACAGAATGTTTATTAAGGGTACGCACGCCAAAGTCATTCTGATCTTTTGAAATTGTGTCATATATCAGAATTTCATTTCACCAAAATAAACGCACGCGTACTCGTCCATATCTGTGTTGCTTTCCCATTACATAAGAAAAAGTGTTACTTACTCTATTTTATTACAGATCAGCAAGTATAATGAGTTCGAAGTCAGCTCCGGGTATTATCATGGCCACTGGAGTGTTAGGAAAGTCTCTCAAAGGAATCCCCGGCGTATATATTAGTAGAGATGCAGGTCTCACATGGAAGAGGATATTGAAAGATTACTACTTCTTCAACTACGGCGACCACGGCGGTGTGCTGGTTGCGGTTAAATACTTCAAAACGAGAGGCGAAACACGGAAAATATTATATTCAACAAACGAGGGAATGGACTGGAATTCATATCAGTAAGTATTGCAAAATATTTATAAATGTATTTATTCAGCACTCAGATGTCGGAACTTTTATTAATAGCTCCTTATATAGTTGATAACACTCCCGTGACTATCAATGTTATGTACAATTAAGCTCATTCGTGATAATAACATACAATTATTGATTGTATTTCATAATCAGTACTTCGTATTATAAAAAAAACTCTCGATAAGTGTTGAAATAAGTAAAATATTTTCAGGTTCAACGAAGACGACCTTAGAATATATGGTTTGATGACAGAACCGGGAGAAAACACAACGACATTCACTATGTTTGGTTCGGCCAACGAGCAACACCAGTGGATTATTATTACTGTAGATTTATTACACACTTTCCAGCGTAATTGTTCCGATGAAGATTACAAATTTTGGTCACCGACACCTCCTAATTCTCATGTCTCGTGTGTCTTGGGAATGCGTGACACATTCCAAAGACGGATCGCCCATACAAACTGTCACAATGGTATCGGATATAATAGACCTATCAAAAAAGAAAGATGTGAATGTAGCAGGCGTGATTACGAATGTGATTTTGGCTTTGTACTATCTAATAATATTTGCGTGCGGAATCAAAGTTTGAACTTTGATCCGTTTGCCGTCTCACCGGATTGTCGGCCTGGCAAGAGCTATGTTAGGACGAAGGGTTACAGGAAAATTGACGGCGATGTTTGCGTTTCTTCTTACTACATGCCATACGAGCCCCAAACTATACCATGCCCGATTGAGGAGCCGCAAGAGTTCATGCTAGTAGCTCTGAGAGATAAGATAGCACGAATTGATTTGTCCGACAATTCTACTATCATTCCGGTTCAAGGTCAAAGAAATATTGTCGCCATTGAATTTGATATGAAGAACAATTGTATATACTGGGCTGATATCGAAATTGACAAAATTAGCCGGCAATGTTTTGGTAAAGGTCAAGCTCAGGAAGTCGTTGTCGATACTGACTTAGCGAGTATAGAAGGAATGGCTACTAGATTGGATTTCAAATGTCCTTTTCTTCGTCGATGGCATACGGAAAAAAATAGAAGCGGTCAGGACAGATCTTACGGCTATGGGCAGATTACGAGCTACCATATTGGATTCTACTGTGTTATCTAAACCTCGCGGGATAGCAGTGCACCCGAAAGCGGGCTATCTGTTTTGGACGGACTGGGATCGTAGCAGTCCTTCAGTATCACGTTCAAAATTAGACGGCACTGATGTTAAGAAATTATTCACAAAACCGATAGTACAGTGGCCCAACGGAATCACGATTGATCAAATGGCGGACAGAATTTACTGGGTCGACGCAATGGAGGATTATATCGCAAGTGCAGATCTCAACGGGCAGTATTTCCGAAGGATTCTGTGGAATGACGAGAAAGTGGCGCATCCATTTGCAGTTGCAGTTCTAAAGAACCAAATGTACTGGGATGATTGGAAAACAAAATCAATATTTATGGCAGATAAGGATACGGGAGCTAATATAATTACGATTAACGACACTTTATCCGGTTTGATGGACTTAAAAGTGTTCGCCTACTTTATGCAACATGGAAGCAATGCTTGTTCGTATAAGAACACAAGTTGTGAGACCCTTTGTTTGGGCGGCCCTGAAAATACTTTTAGTTGTCTCTGTCCCGATGGATTTAAGAAGGTCAATGGAAAATGTATGTGTCCGAATGGCTTGGAGCCGGCGCCAAACATGACATGTCCGAAACAAGCTGGATCTTGTTCACCAGTATGTATAAATCACCTTAATTATTTTTATATTCTTCATCTTTGTGCAAAGATAGAAAATTTTTGTTACTGTTATTAGACACTTAGGATAAAAAAATACTTAAAGAAAAAATATATATTTTTTAAATATTAAATAAATATTTTTATGTACACTTATGTACATGCGTACGCATCGCATCGATGACGATTATATATAAAAGGTCCATCTCTAAAAGCGCTCAACAATAATCACAGGAAGAGTTCACGTGCCGCAACGGGCGCTGCATAACGAGCACGTGGCGCTGCAACCGCAACGACGAGTGCGGCGACATGTCGGACGAGGAGGGCTGCGCGTGCGCGCCGCCCATGCTGGCCTGCGACGAGCGCTGCTACCTGCCCAGCTGGCGCTGCGACGGCGACGCCGACTGCGCCGACATGTCCGACGAGAAAGGTCATTTTTTTTTATTTTTTTTATATTCTCCGTCCCCGCTTTTCACCTTTTACGAGGCATTGCGTGTTGAGTGGCTGAACTCAACGCCACGCTTTGCCTAGTTTCCAGAGCGAAGAAAATGGAAATAGAAAAATCCATCTTCTCCGTGTGGGAATCGAACTCTCGAACTGTCGCGTCTACAGGCAGACGCTTACGCCTCTGCGCCACAACGGTTCATACTATACGTATAATACATAAATACAAATACAGAAGTTTTTATTTCTATGAAGTAACAAATTTATTAAGTACTCTATGAAGTATTAAATTGTATGAAGTAAACCATAGACAAAATAAGTACATTTACAGGACCACAGACAAAATCACAAACGATTTCTTCATAACAACACTATGCGTTAATAGGCACATAATGGATATTACAACTCACCTGGTGAACAAGTAAATTGAGTTTTAATGTATAAATTGTTGTATGTACAAATAACATGCGTACTTGTCATTTATAACGATACTCTACTTCTGTTTGTAGTTATTTTTGTATAAATATATAGGTTTTACCTGAAAAATCTGATGAATATATCTAATGAGGATGAAAATGTTTTAAAATAGTATAATAGTATATAATTTATATTATTTCATAAACCATAAATTCACTCTATTTATAAGATTAGTGTTGTATAGTTGAACTCTATAACGTCGCGAAAATTTAAAATTGCATGATATTGTATAGTGGCTTTGAGTTAAAGTTATAGTTTCGGGAAAGTTCACTTTGGGTCATATTAAAATCTATAGAATATTCATTTTTTATGTTTAAGTTCTCTCAGCCAAATAATTGAAGTATATTTTTTTGTTTATTTATTATTTGCTTCGTCCCGTTCATAGCAGAGTAGGAGCAGAGGAAACGTAGTGTTAACTTTTGAGGAGCCCATCCGTTCCAAATAGGAATGGAAACCACTAAACATCTCGTTTAATATTTACTTATTTAAATATATTTGAAAATTAAAATGTTTTTTTTTTTTCTTTTAGACTGCGGTAAACAAAACTGCACTGACACCCAGTTCCAGTGTGCTAATGGTAATTGTATAGAGAAGAGATGGTTGTGTGACGGCGACAACGACTGCCGAGACGGATCCGACGAACGGAATTGTACGGTAAGTGGAATGCTATTATTACTTTTTTCAATTAATATGTTAAAACTTAAAGAAATCATAAAAATTTTGAACGCAGCAGAATTTAAACCCGCGTCCCTTTGCAAACCATTTAGCGCGTTTAGTGCTGCACTGATCACTGAGCCATATGTACTTCATCACGCTGTGTCGAAATTCTTATATGCTTTATATGACTTATTTCGTTGTTAAACAAAAATTAAAATTATAAAAATTAAAAATATGTTAATTTTTGCTAATGTTGTGTACCTAAAATTACATAATGAGATTATTTTTTTGTAAAAAACATAAGTTATTTTTACGTAAGAAAATCATGATAATTCGTCAATAATGACTACCATGATTTTCTTACTTAAAAATAAAGAACAAAATAATGTCAATTATAATCAATTTATACTATACTACAATATTAAGGTTTCTTGCATTGACCTCTATCTTCTAAGTTCCCTCTTCTTATCTTATCATATATTAAACTGTATATTGTTGCGAAATACAGAATAAATATAAAAATAATCTAAATATCAATTAATCGTGTACAGTGTTTCCAGAGTAAAGCTAAAAAATAATCTGAATATCGATTAATCGTGTACAGCAAAACCAACCGAAACGCGTGGACTCGCTGCGCTGCTCCGGTCACGTGTTCCTGTGCGGCAACGACACCAGCGGACAGTGCATCCCAAACTCGTGGGTGTGCGACGGCGAGCGGGACTGCCCCGACGGCGAGGACGAGGGCGTCGACCGCTGCCGGGACTCCACCTGCGCGCCCTACATGTTCAGGTGCCCAAGCGGGAAGTGCATCTATATGTCCTGGGTGCGTGTCTGTTGATGTTTTTTTTTTAAATTATTAGTAGGAAGGCTGGTTGGGTAGGCTGAGGAAATCGAACCTAGTGTTTAAGACACTTCGTTCCTCGCTTTTAGTGTTGAGTGGCGAAACTCAACGCAAATAAAATTAAAGTAGAATAATACATCTTTCCCGAGTGGGAATCGAACCCACAAACCTACGCCTACGACAATGCGTCACGACAGCCTACTGATTAGATGATATTATTCTTATGATTAAAAATGATGAATTATAGTTACCTAAAATGGCTATTTTATTAGTTATGTAATATATTGAACACTTCTAGTTATGAAACTACTGTTTAACATGATTAATTCTGACCCAAATATATAAAGCAATATATCGAATAATAACAATTTACGATTGTTTGGACTATCAATGCATATCGCATTATAAATGTTTATGACGAAAATTAAAGTTTGATTGTATTAATACAGAGGTAAATAAGGAACAATGTACAAACGTACAAACGTTAATTGTTATATATAAATTTAAAATTTACACTGTGACAATAATACTTGTTTATATGTTTTTAGGTCTGCGACGGTGAAAACGACTGCAGCGATGTAGACTCGTTAGACGAGAAGAACTGTTCTTCAGTAGGTCATACGAAGTTAATACCTAGACCTAGCACAGAGCCGCCGGTTTTTCCTCACAATGGATCTTGCTTAGACTGGATGTTTAGATGCAACAATGGAAACTGTCTGCCATATTGGTGGCGATGTGACGGTATCAACGATTGTGGAGACAACTCCGATGAATTACTATGTGGTCTTGTTATTCCCGAAAAGCCTGTAGTGAGACCGGAACACGACGCAACCAGACATAAGTGCAGTAAATCTCAGTTTACTTGTTCACCAGGTGAGTAGTAATAACTGTTATGTGTATATTAAAGCATAGTGTTGGTATGAAGAAGATATTTTTGATTTTTGTCTTTGGTGCTATAAACTTAATCATTTTGTTTTTGGTTTACTTCACTTAATTCGATACTTCATAGAGTACTTAATAAATTTGTTATTTCATAGAATTTGTGATTTGTCTGAAGACTAAAAGAACGTTAAAATAAAAATACACAACTTACTAACTAAATAACTTCGTAACTTGTTATTTACTTACAATCGATGTCAATAACCTATCTCCAGTCTGGGATCAACATTAATATTAAACTGTTACATATTGATTTCTAATTTGAATGCCAATAACCAAACCTAGCGATGTCAAATTTGTTTCAACGATAGTTTCTGTGCATTATAATGATGCTACTTTAATGTTATCCCAAAATTCATTTTAAAATCATTATGAAATAATAACGGCCTTATTCATAAAAAAGTCTTATAGAACGTTTTAAGTATACTTTAGTTAACACGTTCTTTAGGCTTATAGAACGTTCGATAAATGTTTGTATTCATAAACGCTCTATAAGCCTTCTATAACTAAAGTGTCATTAATTTGATTTATACGTTCACAATGTTGCCACTACACTGAAGTCGGTCGACTTGTTGCCGAAAATGCCAGTAAATCCACAGATGATAAGTGAAAAACACATTGACAAAGTATGACCACAGATAATATTACGTACAAAAATATATTGTTGGATCTGGCTTGACATTTACCGGCTTCATTTACGTCGTTGTTATCACAAAAACATGAATGTTTATTTTATTTTAGTTTATAAACTTACTTAATTTTTAAAAAATTAAGTCATAAGAAGTAAAACGACAAAGAATTGAAAATTATTTAGACGTGGACAAGTATTACCTATGTTCTATGCGCCTTTCTTATGTAGAATTTATTATTAATAAACTTGTTAATAACTAAATATAGTTAATAAATATCGAACAAAATGTCAATTGTTATATTGTTTTGTTTACGAAACTGAAATTGACACTCTTGATGACAAGTAACTCGACGACGTCATATCAATGCTCATATTAGTATGAGCCATAATCAGCTGTTATATGAATCGGCCATCTTTGGACGTTAAAACACTCTTATAGTAGGGTTCTCGGTTCTATAACTTTATGATAGGTTTATAGAACTGATTGGCACTAAAATGCTGTTATGAATAACGTTTTTTGACAACTATACTATATCAAGTCTTTAAGCGTGCTATAACTTTTTATGAATAAGGCCGTAAGTATTTAACTTCTATAATATTAACATAGAATAAATTCTTAAAAATATTAAAATTTTGTATGGGAATTAAAACGTCATGACATCTTTATGTGATTGTCAATATTATCAAAAATACTCTTATTTTTAAATTATTTTTTAGAAAAAACTTATTATCTACTTTGTTCTTCGCTTAATTAGTACTTACTTAGGTGCGCGTTTTTAAGTAGCACTATATTTTTATAAATGTGAAGTACAATTTTTTCAATTTATTATGATATTAATACCTAATCGTTTGAGATAATCTGTCACTAACAAATAAATTACAATGCAACGAATTACCCCAAAATCCTACGACATTCCATACTACAGATATTAAGTATTGTTATAAATGGAAAAAGTTATAATAATAAACATTTTACTTCAAATATTGTTTTTCTTATAGAATTTAAGACTAACATTTAACAACATTGTCTTAACATTATTAATTTTATTAATATAATATAATATAAAACAAGTAATATTCCATTCAAAAACAAGTACCTATTAGGTAGTTGGTTTTTAAGAGATATGTTCTTTTACTGATATCTCGTATGACATTATGATCTGACTAACATTACAAAATAATATATTTTTTATTTATGGAAAATATGAATCCATAGATGTGACAAACCCCAAAACGTCTCGGATTGCATTTTGAGATTGTTTGTGCTATCGAAACAAATGTTAAAATCAACAGATCTTTTAAGACATGAGCTCACATTTCCTAGAAAATTCAATTTTAATCTGTAATGTGCCTTGGATGTGATAGATTATTTTTAAAGATTTATAAATACAATCTATATATTTATAAATAAAATTGGTTATTGGCAAGCAATAGTCAAAAAAGAAGATGAAGAAGAAGATTACAATCTTTTTTTAGTTGGTTATTAAAAAGGCCTTAAAGTACACACATTATAGGAGAGAACATCAGGTTCGGATGTCGTTAGGGCATTCTATCATGTGCACTGCACAATTTTACATTAATATTCTAATGGATTGAGCACTTAATTATTCCATGCCAACGTAATGTAAATACAAATCATCTCTGTACGGAGATTTTTACAAATTTCCGCTACCCAAAGACCATTACAAAGAAAAACCGTTTGGCGAGAGAGAATGCTATTTTTATTAAATTTTTTTGTGAGATGCTAACAACGAAATAAATTGTATAAAGCATATGCTTTATAAGAGTTTCAACGTGGCGTGATGTAGAACGCATGGCTCAGCGATGAGAGCGTTCGCAAGAGGGCGCAGGTTCGAGTCCTGCTGCGTTAAAATTTTTATATGTTTTCATTAAGTATTTTTTCTATCCTCAGTGTGGATTAACCATCATTTAAAAATCTTAAAAATAAGAACATATAATATAGAACATATAAATTAAAAAATTGTACGGACCAAGTGTCTGTAGAGTCAATTACATTTAAATAAAAAAATAATACAAGTAAAACTAGTTAATAACAATTCATTGAATACAACAGGCGTATGCATCCCTCTCTCGTGGGTGTGCGACCTCATGGCGGACTGCACGGACGGCTCAGATGAGCGCAACTGCGGCGCCCCGTCCGCCTCGCCCCCGCCCGCGCCCGCGCCGCCCCTCTGTCCGGCCGATAGCACGCCGTGCGCGGACGCGCGCGCCTGTGTGCGCGACGCGCAACTGTGCGACGGCGCGCGCGACTGTGCCGATGGCAGCGACGAGATGTACTGTGGGGCGGTAATGTACTCTTGCTATTCGTTTGGCATGCTCTTAAGACTTTATATATGTTAAAATGCCGCTTGTGTGCGCCTAAAATTGTTCGGTCCAGCTAGTTTAGACGCCTGCTTGATGTTGATTTTATTTTATTATAATAACAAAGTTTTGTAGAGAAGACGGTGGGAAGTATGTCACTTACACATACAAGGTGTATACTCACTAAGCGCTATATACTAAGCACTTTGTCTTCTCGCTGAGCGGATATCCGTTCAGTGAAGCGTTTTATTAAGTGCTATATTTTGACGGTTGCTGTACTTAAGCATTATTCCGTAAAATAATTAAACATCAAGACGGACCTCAATGTTTTATCAACTTGAAATTACACAAAAAACATTATAAATGAACTGCTAGTATTTTATTTCTTAAACAGAAACACAGAAACGCAACAAGCTGCCCGTCTCGATACTTCCAATGTGACGACGGTCTCAAATGCCTCTGGCAAGTAAAAGTGTGTAACGGACATCAGGATTGCTATGACGGCAGCGACGAGGCGAATTGTACTAATGAAGACAAGGGGACGTTTTATAACGTATGTATTATAATTTTAGCGTTTCGTTTAGTTTACTAGAAAGCAAAAGTGTTTTTGCAATTTAAATTTTCACCAGATAGAGATCGATTTTTTAAATAAGAAATTAATAATAATAAGAATAAATGTATATCTTTATTTATCAGTCTATAAGCATCGGAGTGGATCAGTTTTCAATCTACCCAACGAGTTTCCTGATATCCTGTTGGGTCCCGCAACAAAAGCTTGTTGTGATGAACTTCTTGCCGTCTATATCTAAGATCAGCGAAGGAACGTGGAAGAACATGACATGGACGAATGAAAGTGTTTATAGGTAGGGTTATTATTTTAGTTTTATTATTTATATGATATTTTACACAAATTATAGGTATTAAATCTATAATTTTAATTAGAGAACATTGGATAATTTGTGTGCTGGCTGCGCTTTGTCTTCTCTTTTTTGCTGCTTCTACGACATGATAGCCTGAACACCATTATAACCCTTTTTATTGTTTTTATTATATTTTAGATTCGATGGATTGGAACCATATACTGAATACAATGTAACAGTCTACATCCAGGATACCAGGACAAAGAAGATTTACCGATCCGATAAATACGTTTCGACGGTCACTGGCGAAGGAGGTATCGTCTACTTATTATTATAGTGTTTAATATAATAATCACTTCTATACAGTAGTAGCACTTTTTATGTTTGAAATTTAGTATGATATTTATTATTAATTAAAATAATATAAATATTTTTAAGGTTTATTTATGAGATTTTTTAAAATAGGAGGTATTAAAACGCAGAGTTATCATAGTTAAGAAAATATAATTTTAATTAATTATTCGATGCATCCATCCAAATGCACAAATATTTTTTTTCCACAATTTTAATTTTGAACTGTAATTTCTAGAACCGTCTCCTCCCCGTCGTCTAACAGTGCGACAAATGGTGGGTCGACGTGTGAATCTAATATGGGACCCGCCGGCCGAGCCGCGAGGCGTCATACAGTCGTACACGGTGTACTATGTACCGCCATTGCCGCCTATAGAGAGACTGATTTCCGCCTCAAAGGATAATAAACCTATGTCTATTGTACTGGAAGGGTTCTTTAAGCCGAACAAGAATTATTCGTTTTGGGTATGTTTTGGGTTTTTTGTGTATTATAATATAATAAGATGTATACGTAAATTGGTAATGTCTAAAAATATGTAAAGCATGATAAACTAAGTTTGAAATTATGATTAAATATAGTTTGTCTTGCTAGTTACATGCTAAAGATGCATGAACAATAATATACTTTTTTTTGACTTTACACTTTATCTTATCCACATGGTAGGGTAGATAGGCAGAGGGAACTGCAGGAGTCATAGGAACCTAGTGTTAAGAAACACCGTTGCTTTGTCCCTGCTTTCTCAGTCCCCGCTTTCCGTCTTTCCGTTTTTAAAGAAAATACACAAACCGTCGCGTTTTACATGTAGACGCTACGTCTCTGCATCACGAAGGTCCTTATAATATATTTAATGTTGACACGAACAGGTGACGGCAACGAACGGCGCACAGACGTCATAATATATTTAATGTTTACACGAACAGGTGACGGCAACGAACGGCGCACAGACGTCCTCGTCGTCGTCGGTGGCCAACATAACGTTCGACGAGGTGAGCGACGTGGACGACATCGTGAACGCGAGCGTGTCGCGGCCCGCGCCCGGCGTGCTGGCGCTGCGCTGGCACCGCCTGCGCGGCGTCGACGGGTACGCAGTGCGCCTGCGCCTGCCGCTCGGGTACAGCACGCGCGACGTCATACGCACCACTGACAACGCGCTCAACGGTCAGTCTCAACAAGTAAACGCGCGCGCGCGCGTGTGTGTGCGTGTGTGTGCGAGCGTGTATGTGTGAGTGTGTGAATGTGTGTGTAGATTGTCATGTTAATCCCAGTTTGCCTCCTCATTTATTACCCCTTGATTGGAGTCCTCTTCCTACGTTTGTATAAAAGTTAAGTAAGACGGGAATGAAATAGTTGTTGTACGTGACTTTCTCAGGCATTAGTCGCTTGACTTAGGTAAATTAGCCATAAATCTTTTTGTTTGTTTTTGCATTAATGGAAATGGAAAAATGTATACATGTTTAATATGTTTACAATTTGATTTCAGTGACCAACCTCCCACCTGGCATCACAGTCTACATTGACATTCGAGCGTTCAAGAATACCACAATGGGTGATCCATTCACGATACCGATCAAAACTGAAGGAGTTCCGGACGAAAAGTTGAACGTAACCGCAGTCTTACTTAAAGAGAAACGCACTTCTGTACACGTGTCGTGGTCTGCGCCTACAGCTGAGAGGTATAAGAACAAGGAGTTGGAATACGAAGTTAATTATCTTCATTTGCCTGAGTGGAAGAATAATGGTAATTTAAAGTATATTTTGTTCTGTGTCAGTATATTTCTTTTAAATGTAAGCGGGTGTAAATAAAAGAGTTATTTAAAAATTTCAAATCAAGTAATAACCTTAATGACGCATTTAAGTTTTAAAATCGTAGTCGTTATATTAAGTATATGGGCTATTTTTAAGATGGTGTTGGAACTATCACTTAATGATTGTGTTTGAAGTGAAATATTTCATTTCCTTGCTTTAGCAAACACGCGATGTCTTTTATTTAATATTTTTAAGGTTGTCCATACTAACCTTGTAATATATATAGGGCCATGCCCTGAAGTTGTTATTCCACACTAAAGAATTTTTGAGATAAGCTATAAAAACGCCAAATTTTTGTACGTCTTTTAAGAAAAGAAAAATAAATATGCTTTTTTTTTGTTTCTACAGCAACACAAATAATAACCAAGAATACGAGTGTACTAATAGAAGGTCTGCACGCGTGCGAAAGCTACGTGTTTATAGTGGGACTGCGCGGAGGACCGTTCTCTATGAAAGAGATTATAACAAGAGAAAACCCTAAGTATGATTTTTTTTTATTAATATTATAAATGTGGAAGTTTGTGTGTATGTTCGTCACTCATTTACCTCAAAACTGCTAATGGTATAAGGATGTAATTTATCGCATGGTAACAAGATAGACATGATGTGTTTATATACATGATATTGTTTAACTCTTAAATAATAAAACATTTATATTTGTATTTAAATATATTATTTGTCTATTACCTTATTTTAAAGTTTATTTGACTTTGATTAACGTAGAATTGTACCTAAACTAAAAATAAGGCACCATGTTGGGTTAAATGAAACTATTTAAAAATAAATATAGTTTTTCTGTACAGATTAAAAATTTATACAAAATGTTTGTAAGCCGTGTTACAATAACAATAAACAACTACATAATTCCATCAAATTGTTATTAAAAATATAATACTATTCAGATTTTATTTAATATAATTACTAACTTTTTTAATTTTTATCATCTTTCGTTAAGGGCACCCGTAAAAGATCTTCACTTCGTATTCGACGTTCAGAAGGCTGAGCTGCAGATACTGTGGAAAGCGAACTGTGACGTCATTCAAGAGCCAGTTGCTTATAGGGTAAGGAAAAACTCCCTCTGCATACAATTGAAAGCAGAGACGGAAAAAGCAGGGACTAAGTGACGGAGTGTCTTAACATTATGTTGGTATGGTTCCTGCAGTTCCCTCTGTCTACCCTGCCATGTGCAGGATAAAGCGTGAAGCTATATATACAATTGTATACGAATAAATTATGTTAACATTGCTTTTTGTTTTCAGCTGGACATAACAGAGCTAACCCACAACAAGATAAGCCGTTACGAGCTCAAGGCGAGCAAGAACGTGTCCCTCGTACATTTAATTGAAGGTGTCCCCATCGGCGCTCGGTTTAACATTTGTGTATTTGTACGTATTTTTTTTTTAATTTTGTTGTTTTTTTTTATTTAGTTTTGTTATTAATTTTATTAATATACTTAGGTGCTAATATTGTCATATATCTGTAATGATATATAGATAAATCTAATTTTTATAGCAATATGATAACTTATAATATATTACAGAAAAAAAATTATATGCTATGTAAAAAAAGATAGAGAGAAGAGAGAGAGATGACAATATATTTATAGCGTATATTAAATAATTGTTGTTGTAATGATTTCTTCTCTATTTTTTTAAAAATCATATCATTTAATTGTTAAGGACTTAAGTGGCCCACAGTCTGCCCGAAAACGCGACCGTGGGTTTAAGTCCCACCTTAGGAGTTGATTAATTTATTTTCACTTTCTTCGCCTTAGCAACAAGTCAAGCATAGCATTAAGTTGCGCCACTCAACATACAATATCTCAAAAGGTGGAAAGTGTACTGTGTGTAATACTATTTCCATGATTTCTGTAATTCTAAAAAAAAATGAAATACCTAATAAAACAACATAATACACAGATATAATACATTTTTATATAACTTTTAAATTATACATAAACAAATATAAAATGTATACACGTGACCTGTCCCGCCAGGCCACCGAGAAGGACTCGTCGCGCACGTGCTCGTCGTTCCGCAGCGGCGAGGTGGAGCCGCCGCGCGCCGTCATGGCGTGGCTGTCGCCCAACGGACACGTCATGGTCAGCTGGCAGCACGCGGACGACAACGCCTCCGTGCCTAAGTACGCTTTGTGATTTTTTTTTATTTTTTTTATTTCTTGATAGGGAAGTGTTGGTGAATCAAAATATTACCATGTTAATGCATATGTGTGTGTATTTTGCTTATTTACAAGGAATGCGTTGCGCATCGATAATTTGTATAAATACAAATTAGGAGAAGTTGAGCTATATGTAGAGAGGTTTTGATCGATTAATTAACATATAAAATGCACACATTCTCCTAGTAATCTTACTGACAAGATTACTTTGAACTTATTGACTTTTGATATGTAACTATGTACAGTTTTGTGTATGTATACATTTGTTTACAGTTTTTTTGTAGCTTCACTCTTTTTCCCGCATATAGCAGGGTAGGCAGAGGAAACCGCAGGAACCGTGGGAACCTACAGTTAAGACACTCCGTTGCTTAGTCCCTGCTTTCTCCGTCCCCGCTTTCCGCCTTGAGTAGTGGAACTCAACGCCGCGTTTTGCCTAGTTTACCAGAGCAAAGAAAATGGAAATAGAAAGATCCATTTTCCCCGACTGGGAATCGAACCCAGCAACCGTCAAGTTACAGGCAGACGTTACGCCCCTGCGCCACGACGGTCCTCCTGTTTACAGTTGTTTATATATATTTTTGTAATATTTGTAATTTGCACTATTCGTATGTGTTAAGATTACATACCTTTCGTCAAAGGTTGTCTGTCAGAGATTGCTGTAAACAAAAAGGCCGCCTTTGTGTGCTCTGTATGTGTTTAGTATTTTTCTTTTGTATATATTCTATTGTTTTATCTTTGCGTGAAATAAGGTTTATCTTATCTTATCTTATCTTATGTACAGAATACTGATGATAGACCTTATTCCAGACACAGATACCAAATTCTGGTATCACAAAAGGAAATCCCCGAGGATCTGCTGCATCCGGATGATGATATTAAAACGGCTATAGCAGAATTTTCGCCTCTAATAATGACGGCCGACAGCGCTCCCAAAGGCCCGCTGTTCGTCAGCGTCCGCGCCATCACGGAGGAGGGGTACTACAGCGATCTCAGTGAGGTGTTGACTATGGCTGGTATGTTGGTTGAATTTGTATACAATTTTATTACTGATATAGATTGAGGACCGTCGTGGCGCAGAGGCACAACGTCTGCCTGTAACGCGACTAACGCGACGGTTTCTGGGTTCGATCCCCAGTCGGAGAAGATGGATTTTTCTATTTCCATTTTCTTCGCTCTGGCAACTAAGGCAAAGCGCGGCGTTGAGTTCCGCCACTCAACACGCAATGCTTCGAAAACGGCGGAAAGCGGGGACGAAGTAAGCAGGGACTAAGTAACGGAGTGTCTTAACACTAGGTTCGTATGGTCCCTGCAGTTCCCTCTGCCTACACTGCCATGTGCGGGATAAAAGCGTGAAGCTAAAAAAAAAAAAAAACAAAAATATATTATTCGTGTAAGGGAAATCTTGTAATACGTATTTTAAATACTATTAGCTATTTTTTTTAATTTTAAAAATATTTTGTAATAATTATAGTAGTTTTAAGCAATTATTTTGATGACTGATTGATTTGATGAGTATGTATGATTAGAATAACACTTTGATAGTAAGTGGTGTTTTTTCTTTGTTATTGGTTTTCAAGTTTTAATATATTGAGTGGAATTTTGTGTGATTTATGATTTTTGTGGGTTTAGATAAATTGTTAATAAACAGTAGTATCATTTGTATTTGTACCGGGTAACAAATACAAATGATACTACTGTTTATTAACAATTTATCTAAACCCTTTTTCTATAGGGAAAATTAATTTCCATTTTCATTGGAAGTATAGATCAATGAAAATGACCCATTTTCTGATTAGCAATAGATACTTCTACCTTCTGTCAAAAACTTAAAAGACGCCAGAAGATATCGAAAACATATTACGGTTTATATGAAAGAGAAGTGAGCCAAAATATTTAGAAAACGATTAGGATAAAAACTATAACTTACAACCTTCCGATCTTCCATCTTAAACGATCATGACGTCATCGTTGTCGTCATTAAAATTATACTTAAAGTATCTTTAAATGATTTGTGCTACACAGGCGCGGAGTCCCTGTCGGGGGCGGACTCGGCGGGCGGCGGCGCGTGGGGCGCGTCGGCGGCGTGGTGGGGCGCGGGCGCGGCGTGCGCGGCCGCCGTGGCGCTGAGCGCGCTGCTGCTGCACGCCGCGCTGCGCCACCGCCGCGCGGGCGCGCTGCTGCGGCCCGGCACCACGCGCTACGACAGCCGCCGCGGGCAGGCCACCATCGATCACGGTACTTGCTCGTTTTGTTTGTATTGTTTGCTTTGCTTTGAGACGTATGGAGAGTTTTATATTTTTTTATGTTTTTACGTTTTATTCCGCGTATGGCAGGATAAATAGAGGGAACTGCAGGAATAGGAAGCTAATGTTAGGACACCCTGTTTTCTTCGAGTCTTCGGTCTTTTTCGAGGCGTTGCGTGTTGAGTGACGAAACTCAACGCCGCGATTTGCCTAGTTGCTAGAGCGAAGAAAATGGAATTAGAAAAAATCATCTTCCCCGTGTGGGAATCGAACCCACTGACGATCCTCTAAAGCAAAGAATTTCATAAAATGTATCTTCGTTTGAATCTAAATTAGTACCTTTTAAGTGTAGTATGCATCATACCGTTTACACAGCTGTAAACTATCTGACTTCAAATGTTGTTCGTGGTTAGTGCCGCTTAAAAACAAACTTCCCTCTATCTTCTCTGCTCTATGCGGAAACTTAAAAAAACCTTATGTACAAGCTAGCGCTGTACACGTGACTAAGTTCGTTGACACCTGACGTCACACAATTTTTATGACGATGTAGGCAGTTACGATAGTTATATTATTATATTTTTCATATGTATTTTTAGTGTAATAAAGACGCTCCGTAGTATCGGTTGGCTTGACAAACATATTGTTTTACTTTGCTTGATGACAACCCCAATTGCTCACCGATCTACCTGACATCTGACATCTGACGAATTAAGTGAACGTGTGCTATACTAGCCCGTTCACCTTAAATGTATTTTGAGTTCACACTACAGTAAATGCATAATTTAACATCTGGTCTTTTTAATGACTAGTGATAAATATATTTTGTTAATTTTACAGATGACGATGACGTACCACCAATCCACGGCTTCTCCGACGACGAGCCACTCGTGATAGCTTGAGCGTAATGTGATAAACGATCTTGTCATCGGTATTTAGTTAGAGCTGTATACACACGCACTTCTTAAAAAAACTACTAGAATTTTTATTTCCAACAAAAAATATTATTTTCATTTGACTTTTGAAAATAGTCTAATTTTATAAAAAAAATAAAGACATCGGTCTGTATGTGTATACAGCGCTTAACTGAATAACCGTCTAGTATTGCATATTTATTATCTGTATTACATTTTAAATACTGAAGGAAGTACATTGTATGCATTTGCCAGTTATTGTTTTTAATATTGTGAGCGTAGACAAGCCATTATAACACTTAGTATTCATTTATTAAAGGAATATTCTAGTAGCAATAGGTCCATTCGTCAATAGAGTACACCCCCATTATTATTACAATTCAATGCTCAGAGTATTAATATTTTGTATAATTTTTCTAAGTAATATAGTTGGCGTTTTATTTCATAGTTTTATAAACATTGAGAACGTGGAATTACATTTTTTTTTATTGAATTTTGTAACAAATTGTCAAAAATTCTATTAGTTCAAGTCTTTAATTATTTATATATGACATTATTATTCCTTATTTTTCCAAAATAACAGCCGCGTTCTTATGAAAATTAGAATCGTTTATTTATTTTAGTTTTATATGGCTGTTATTCGTAAGACTTGTGAAATGTTATTTTTTTAATAAATTTATGATTTTAAAGCAATCTTTGTATCGACATTTTTGCCTCAAGTTCGACACCAAAGATCGTTGTATAAGATAATGTATACAAATAATATTAATTGTAAAGCTTTGTGTAAATAGACTAAACAAATAAATATAACGTGGAGGAGGTGAGACCCATATATTTTTAAAGCTGCTGGCTCAGGTTTTTACGATTTTATATCGAAAAAGGCGATAATTGTTTTAAATTTATTCGTTTAGTTTATTCATACATAGGCATATCTAAAGTTTGTATTACAGTGTTGAACGATACAGTGTAGTAGATCTCGACATTCCCAATGTTTCGTTATTAGATTTATTTTCTAGTTCCTATAGTATTTTTATTTTGGCTCCATTATAAGTGTTGGGCATTTTGTGAAAATTAATACAGCCATGTGCTGACTTTTAGACAATTAGCATTATTACGGTACATGCGTATTAAATTTCATCGAATGCCGATTCTAATTGTTTTTTCAAATTATAAAATATTAAATTAAATAAAGTATAAAGGAGAATAATTTGTTTTATTCCAAACAATCATATTGCAAATAACGTCAGTCAGTTTATTTGAAAATATAAAAACATACATTAAATTTATTTTACATAACTAAATTTTTTAACAATTTTTTAATGAATTTGTAGATCTCGAAGTGCAGTTAAAATCCATTCGAACACTGGTAAAAGTACGACGATACTTTCTCGATACACCGCGACGCCTACTACTGATATACGGTCTCCCGCTTTGCATAATAGGGGGCCGCCGACACCCGTCTGATAGAAATATATTAACTTATTACTTTAGATATTCTTACAATTTTAATGAATTCATTAAATTCTTTTTGGTTGATTAAATTCTCGTCGTATATAGCATTTATTATAAGTTAATCTAAAGATATTTCTAATTTCTGGACTAGACTAGTCTTTATAGACTTTAGAGCACTTTAGAACATTGTTTATTACTTGAGTCAGATATCTTTAAAAGGGGTGTGAAAAGTGACTTAAAATTATTGTAAAAATTGTAAAAAGAAAAAAGGATTAGGGATATTATTTTCTGAGTACAAGTGATGTGATGTTATCGTTTATCAAATTTTCCCTTATATCATGAATGTAAGTGTACATACCACGGTTCCACGTGTCTTCACAGAGGCGCAATATGCTCCGGTCGGTATATTGATGTCGGGTGACGATATTTTCTCGTTACATTCCCGAGGCGTGAGTATTGTGGCGTGCTGCCAGTGTGGCTTTGGTTGAAGGGCTAATAAAATAAATATACATTTATACAAAAAGCAAGATTTATACATATAATAACTTATTATAAAGGTGTGCCTGTAATGGCAACCTACCTCGCGCGCACAGCACGTATAAATATCATGAAATGGAAAAATGATGCTGTACCCAAACTAATAATTATTATTAAATAGCTTTTTGTGTAGAGCCCCAAAATATTTTCCCCTATAAGTTGTTTTGATAAAGGCTGCCGTATTAGATACAGTATATATACAAATGTAAAAAATAGCGTTGCGTTCTGCGAATAGCAGGTTAGGCAGAGGGAACGGTAGGAAACTAGTATTAAGACACACCGTTTCCAGCTTTCCATCTTTTGAGGTATTGTTAGTTGCCAGAGCGAATAAAATAGAATTAAATTAATCAAACCTCCCCGATTGGCAATCAAATAATAAAGGCGGAAAGCGGGGACGGAGAAAGCAGGGACTAAGCAACGGAGTGTCTTACCACTAGGTTCGTATGCTTTCTGCAGTTCTCTCTGCCTACCCTGCCGTGTGCGGGATAAAGCGTGTAGCTTAAAAAATAATAAAAACAAAACACTATGTTTTTCACAACTTTTTAAAATAAGCACTAGTACTTCCTAGTTGTTTCCAATAAATGTTTGCATTTTTGTTTGTAAACTAAATTGTTTTGTGCACAATATAATTTATTATATCTGAATCGTAGGTGAATACACCGGATACACCATATAATGAGGCAATTCTATTGTTGTGCTTAGGTAATAGTTCAACGTATCTGTGTTACTCGGTACGTGACACGAACGTAATGTCGGTCAACGTAACAATTAAATTTGAGTTACTTATATTCAATACTTTTAATATAATTTTTGGACATAAAAACTTTATACTTATACTTAAAGCAGAGGGATTTCAACCCGCGCCTCTTACAAATTGTCTGACCGCTAAGACATTACGTCTTATATGCGTAACACAACATATTTCGTTATTAGCATTTCAGTAGGGAGATTTTTACAAATTTTCTATAAGTAATTTTTCCATCTTTAGTATAGATTAACATTTTAAAAATCACAAGAACATTTCATACATATGTTAAACTAATTGATAACGGTCAAGAAATATACGAAGTAGCGTTATAACAGTCTGTTCTCAAAATTCTGTGTATTTAAAAGAAATGCTGCGTTGGATTTCGGATTTCAATGTCAAACAGCACACACATACGACATCACTATTCTAATATTACTCGTGATGTTTCAAAATAATAATTTTAACTTTAAAATAGCCCATTTTTGTTCTAAAACAATATTTTACCTAATAAAACAGTATTTTATATTTCTACCTCGGTCGTAGCCGCCCCAGCCGACAAAGTAGCAACTATCTCCCACATGCGGGTCGCCGAGGCACGCAGGCTGGACTTTTGAATCTATTCTCAGTGGACGCTTCCAGTGCTGTCGACGAAATGTAATTTAGTAATATTTAAATAGAATAACTCCATGTTGGATATTTTCAACATTTACATAGTCATATTGTGTTTGTCATAATATTAATTCTGATTTTTGATAATTATATGCATTTCTAAGTAAGCTAATATTAATCATTACACTACAGTATTAATATTTTGTCTAAGAAAATAATAATCTAGTTAGTAAGTTTTAGTAATAATTTTCATATTAAAAATATCGTGTATATGCAAAATATAAAATAAAATAAAATACAAAATATAATTATTTAAAATACATAAATTAAACATAACTAAACTAATTGTTATAGTTTAATTTACCAAAATAACGAGATTGTTGTCAAGATTTCCGGAATTATATTGCGAGTGGATATAAATCGTCGACATTCGTTGTTGTGAATTTTCTCTATCTTCCTTCAAGTCCCAAACTCCAGCTATGATAGTAACTTCGCCTATTGTTTTTCTACAAAAAAGAAACATAAAAGAATATTCATAATAAACATAAAATAAAAAAGTTTCAATATAAGAAAAATAATGTTAAAATTATTTCGTTAATGTTATTACTGAAGTAGAAATTTAATCCTGATATTACTTTGAAAGTATCAATAGTCACTTTTGATTGGATTTGGGAAAATATTATATGTAACATTTTAGTTAATGATTTCATTTATTTAAGATAACGTTTTGCTATAGTATTTAGTACAGCAAACATTCATGTATGTTAACTAACCTTAATAAAAACGCTTTAGCTTCACGCTTTATCCCGCACAAGGCAGGGTAGGCAGAGGGAACAGCAGGGACCGTGGGAACCTAGTGTTAAGACACTCCGTTGCTTAGCTCCTGCTTTCTCCGTCCCCACTTTCCGCCGTTTTCAAGGCATTGCGTGTTGAGTGGCGGAACTCAACGCCGCGCTTTGCCTAGTTTGCCAGAGCGAAGAAAACGGAAATAGAAAAATCCATCTTCTCCGACTAGGGATCGAACCCAGTAACCGTCGCGTTACAGGCAGACGTTGCGCCTCTGCGCCACGACGGTCCTCTAATAGTAATAAAAACGACTATATATAAATTTTAATTAAAGCTGTATCTGTATATATATACCTCGACACGCAATCAGCGGCTGTAACAGCGGCACGAGGGTGTACAATGGTCGCGTAGCACAAAATGCTCTCGGGACTTTTCGTAGACACGACTATTGCGAGCCACGGATCGCAACCGCTTTCTGTTCAAAATAAAGTGTGTTGTAATGTTTTATAAAAATAATTGAAGATGTTATAATAAATGTAAACTTATTAATTAGAAATTTTAAAAAATAATTAATTAAAATAAATACTAATTTGTTAATTTAGACTTTCTGTGGTTATATAAATAAAACACAAGTTAAAAGTTATTTTGTAATGCTAACAGAGTATGTTTGCAATATTTACCAAAATTTTTAACATTTCGTCCGCATCGCTTATAGACTTGTTGTTCGACATCAACTGTATCGATATATTCATCGTCGGAGCTAATTGTAGATAGCTTTTCTAAGGATTCGTCTTCACTCATTTCGTGAAAACGATCTGTCGTAGTTTTTCTGACGTGTCTATTTTTATTTCCTGCTAAGTTTATAAGCTTAAATCCTTCTAATACATGGAAATCTGGAGTAGAGTGAAAATTTACAGTTTGACTTTCGGATTGTTGCATTGTATCATCTCTTGGTACCATCGTTACTCTATTTGCCTTGCGTCTAAATGGCCTGGGCTGTTTAGTGGAAGCACCTGAAAAGAAAATTATTTAAATGTACTTTCTGTAAACTAAAACCGTACGGTTATAATTTATACTATAAAATGCCTAAATAATAGGCTACCAAGTCTTGGATCAAAGCTCGAATATCCAAAAGGTATATCACTATCACCATCGTCTTCTTCACTGATTTCATCTGAGCCACCATATGTGAATGCTTTCTTTATATCTTTGACTTTCCAACTGGTTGCTCCTTGCAGTTTCTCATTTTCTGAATAAAGCCCAACAAGGCCCGGTCTTGGAAGTTCTACAGCATAATCTTCACCATAATCAGAATTATGATAGTCCTGGTTAGTGCCACTTTGAGTGGTTGGATTTCTTACTTTAGAATTTTTTACATTCCAATAAGGATCGATATAATCTGGTGTCACTATTTTAAGAGCAGGCTGCGTGTGTGCTGTCGTGGCAACAAGTTTGTTTTTATTGCTTTTATTTATTTGTGAATGATTTCGCATTAACAGTGCACTTCTTTGTCTTAAAGCAGAAGTTAATTGATCCCCAGATTCAGAGCGCTTGTAACGTTTCATAAATGTGTAAAATTTGTGAGGATTTCGTATTTTGGACGAAAGTTTTGTTGCCAATGGAATTATACAGCAAACTTTCTGAGTTTCAAATATTATTTTTCTAGGACATGATCTGTAAATACGAAATTAAGTTAAAGTTGTAATAGACACTTTTATGTAACTTTGCTACTAATATTGTACTTACACTGGCGTGTTAATGAGTCCGTTCCTGCGTGCACATTCATGCTTATCGATAAAAGTACAGATACTTTCAGATTCAAATTGTTTCTTTTCTTCTTCAAATGATACTTTATCATTTAATTGAATTGTATTCAGCTTGTGGTTGTTCTTTGTATCAAAAGACTTTGTGTCATTAAATATGACAGCTTGGGTAAAATTCTTTATTTTATTCTCCCATATAATTTCATTACTCATAGGAAAAATAAATTCAAACACATCTTCTGTGCTTTGAGATTTGTTAAGAATATTTGAATCTGCACCTTTTTTCTCATTTAGAACTTGATTAAAATTTGTAGCGTTACTAGAATTTGAATTTTTAAAGACCGTATTTTTAAAATTCATAGGTTGTATTAACAGCTCACTTTGGTCTTGGAATTTGATAGTGTTAGGCAATATTTCCTCTTGATTTAGAAATGATTCAATTTCAGTTATATTATCATTTGAATGTTCCTTCGAATGTATTTCATTGTCCTTGAACACAACTTTAACGCTTTCGTCAGTTTCAAACTCGCTTACATCGTCAAATTTAGGCAGAGGCGGCTCAACTTGTTGTAGCTTTGCAACTTTTTCGTGTAGCCACCAAAAATCACCATTTAACTGTGTTGACACTGTTTTCAATAACAATAGAGCTACACAAAAGTATGAAAACATTTTGAATACGTTTTCACGCTACGAATGCAAATGAAAACTGCGTATAAAAGGTGATAGGATAAATTTAAAAGCACAGGATGTTGCAACGAGTGCATCTATTAGCGAGTTGTTTCAATAATTACGACGGCTGTTAGCTTGCTTGTTAGTCCGCGACAATTATGATTGATCAGTGCGTGGAACTCGCACGCATCGAGACCAATTTGCGGTCAATTATTAAAATGTTCTCAACTTAGGATTAGGTACATATGAATCAGAAATGCTTTACTTGGAAAAACAAATTTTATATTTTGTTTTTCGTATAATTTCGTATAAATTTGTATATTTTGTTTTTCGTTTTAAAAAAGACACTTAGTTCTGTAGTTTGCTTGCCTATGATGAAACAATTTTTTTTTATTTTTTCACGCTTTATCCCAAACATAGCAGGGTAGGCAGAACCGCAGAAACCGTGGAACCTAGTGTTAAGACACTCTGTTGCTTAGTCCCTGCTTTCTCCGTCCCCGCCTTCCGCCTTTCTCGAGGCATTGCATATTGAGTGGCGCAACTCAGCACTGCGCTTTGCCTTATTTCCATAGCGAAGAAAACAGAAATAGAAAAATCCATCTTCCCCGTGTGGGAATCGAACCCTCAAACCGTCGCGTTTACAGGCAGACGCTTACGCCTCTGCGCCATGACGGTCCTCATGAAACAAATATTTGTGTATATTAAGAATTTTCGTTCAAATTAAAAATTAATTATACGTATTCGTGTGTACATATATTTGTTAAGTAATATAAAGAAGCTTTATTAGTAAGTGTTATTGCCTGTACCTCATGTTGTTGATCAATAATTGAGAAAAGAGATAAATATAGCCGTGGCCTAAATAATTA
The DNA here is from genome assembly GCA_037178615.1 of Dione vanillae. NCBI lineage: Eukaryota > Metazoa > Arthropoda > Insecta > Lepidoptera > Nymphalidae > Dione > Dione vanillae. The sequence continues at coordinate 172,216 of JAZFAU010000073.1, forward strand.
CAATGTGAATCATAATTTTTCCTGATTTATCCGTAAACGTACCATATATGTATATATTTCATATATTTCATACTTATTAAAAGGATATGATCTTTTTATGACTAATGTCCTATTAACCTATTTATTTTTCATTTAAATCATTAGTAAAGTTATTTTGAACAACTTAATGTATTGTTTTATAGCTGCGTTTAAATCATTTCTCATTTTTTAATCATAGTTCATACTATCAGTAACATATTTAGAAATGTTCCTAGAACTATTGGGAAATTTCTAGGAATTTCTACATATTACTATGTTGGTGGTAACAGCCCCGTTTTCTTAATAGGAGTGCCATCTTAAAAAAGTTATTTAACTCGTGTATTTATATAAGATCTTCTTGTAGAGTTCTCATCTCAGAGCCGATGAAAGTTAGGCACTTCAGAACTTACTGTGCCTTCCAAATTGATTTCGTTTGAAAGTTTAAACTGGAAAAGCTAAGAACTGATAACTTTATTTTCAGTTCGCTTTGCTTAAAAATACACTGCATTTAATTATGCATGGAACAAGTCTCCTTACGATTTACTTTTTAATATGTTGTAACAAAACAAAGAAATAATATAATATGTAAAAAAAAATGTTAACTTTTAATTCTATCATATTTACAATAAAAGTTTATTATTTGGTATACAAAACCAAATTAAATTATAAAAGCGAGATAAAACACAATGATTGAGTAATGACGTGGAAACTATTTCTATATTGATTGGACCGTTCAATAATGCGATGCAATCGCAAACTACGTTATTCTGCTCACTGATGCTTTAAGAGGTAATTTGCAATAAATTAACTTTTATAATAAATATATATATATATATATATATATATATATATATATATATATATATATATATATATATATATATATATATATATATATATATATATATATATATATATATATATAATTTAAAAAAAAAAAAAATATATATATATATATATATATATATATATATATATATATATATATATATATATATATATATATATATATATATATATATATATATATATATATATATATATATATATATATATATATATATATATATATATATATATATATATATATATATATATATATATATATATATATTATTAAATATATAATTTTATTTAAAAAAATAACATTCCTTTTTACATGCAGATGTGGTATATTTTTCAATGGATGGCTTTGAAGTTGTACTGTTTGAACTTATATAGTTTTTTGGCTTTTTATCTCATATTATAGCAGTAAGTCTCATATTTTGCTTTAAATACAATATTGTTTACCATTGACATTCAGAAGCATGCGTTGTTATATACTAAATCTATTTTATATTAATTTTTGTTATGGAGAAGAAAATAGAGTAACATTTAGTCTTAGTTTTTTAACTAATCAGTGATAACATTCAATAAAGCAACTAGTTTCTTTGTGGTTGGTTTCATTTATATAAAATTTACTTTTCTAGAAGAATTCTCTTGCAAATATCACCGGCACCATTTACGACAAAAGACCTGTTTACATAATACATGCAAAAGTACATCTAACAACAATTTGTAAACAAATAAATATTCGAATAAGTGAAAGATTTACGACGGCCCTCGTGAAGTAAATTTAACCGAGAAACAATGTAGCTGGTCTAGTTAAAATACGGCTCGGACGCGCTCACTTCCGACGAGAGATTTGTGAGGGATCTCCCTGCAAAACTAGTTCTCGCAATTTTATATTGGAATTCTAAAGCCACTAGCACCCACTTAAAAACTTTGTACTTCAAACGTTTTATAATATAATAAATTTTATGCTGTCAAATTCAGTATGAAAATTTAAATGTATAAAAAATATGGAGGAGTGTCGGAGACGGAGTGTTTTATCACTAGACTCCTTCTGCCTATACAGTTATAACAGTAAGAAATTACGTAAAAAATACATTAATGAAAATTTTAATAAGTAGATATTTAAATATAGTTAGATATAGAGGACCATCGTAGAGCATAAGCGCAACGCCTGCCAGGTAAACGAGACCATTTGTGGGTTGGATTCCCACTCAGGGAAGATGGATTTTTATTTCCCTTTTCTTCATTCTGTCAACTAGGCAAGCGGCGTTGAGTTTAACCACTCAACAGGCACGAGGTAGTGCCTGTTGAGTGGTTGAACTCAAAGGCAGAAAGCAGGGAACGGAGCGCCTTAATACTAGGTTTCCAAGGTTCTTGCGGTTCCCTCCGCTTAACCTGCTATGGGTGGGATAATGCGTGAAGCTATAAAAAAGATATAGTTTGAAATATTATATTGTTATTTATGTATGATTCTTATATTTAAATTTGCTTTTTACAATTAGTTCGTATATGTCGTGATAGGCTATAAATTAATCATGTTAAATATTTAACATATCATTTCTAAACCCAAACCACTTTCCGGTCCAACTGATTTTGCATTGTGACGAATACCCGCGGTGCATATTGCATGGTACATAGTGCATACGTTAACAACCGCTAATATTTAGTTTCGATTGCAGGAAAATGACAAACTGTAGTGCTTTGTGATGTTACTAACTGCATCTACATAATTACTTCCCTTCGGGTATATCTATTTAAGCAGAATTTTATTGTTGACCTAATTTTATCACATACTAGTAATAAACATTTTGACAAGTTTATATATATATATATATATATATATATATATATATATATATATATATATATATATATATATATATATATATATATATATATATATATATATATATATATATATATATATATATATATATATATATATATATATATATATATATATATATATATATATATATATATATATATATATATATATATATAACAATTTCTACAAAATAAATAGGATGAGCGAGAAAAAGTAAAGCCAATAACATATTTTTTGCAAACAATTGTAAGAATTCCAGCATTTGTATTTTATTCAAACGGCTGCGGGCATTAAAGTGTATATTTTTGAGTACACTTGTAGGCCGCTCAACTGAATTCTAAATGCATGCTAGTTTGTCGGCGGTAAACCGCAGTTGCTACAGCGAAGTCCCTTTACATCCTCTCATGCGAAAAGGATTTGGGAACGGAATAATGCTACAATGGAGTTTAGACTTAACTTAAAAATATATAGGACCTTAAATGGTCCGCTGGTACATTTTTCTTGATGTTAGAATGAAAACCGAGGAATGTATATGTATATTTTTCTGTTTGTTTCTGCCTCGGTTTCTGCCTGCACTGAATTTAAATGGCGTGCTCTGTGAAATATGCAAGAGATATCGGCCTCATATAGTTTTATTTAAACTTGGTCCCGGAGTATGAAGCGCGCAATAACTTTTTTAATCATATTTTTATGACACACCGTATCAAATGAATTTTTGAAAACCACTTCACATGCAAGCTGGTAATGGGAGTTTGAATTTGAAAATATGTATGCACATTCATGTTTAATGTGTGACGTATATCTAAACAAAACATACATGCAAAGGGTATTTATATATAAATTTATATAAAATCATCTCTAAATCAACTTTAATTACATAAATTTTCTTATATATTAAAGAGATATTAAATCTTTTTTTCAAAATTCAAACTGTAAATTTATGTAAATGTGTAATATTATTTTAACATATGTTAGCTTTTCAATTTTGTTGTAAAAAAGAAGTAAATAAATAAATCAGTAAGTATTATTATATATAGTTATATACTAAATCAAATTTGCGTTTCACGGAAAGGATAACATTTGTATCTGAGAAGAGTTTCTGCAGAGTTGCATATTAATAGAATCTGTACGTGTATACATATAAAAATATTTTAGACTTTAGTGACCGCACAGCTTTAGTTTACTGCAAGTCGGTGTGAAATTGAAGTTGCAGTAAACTAAAGTAATCTGCCATTTATTATATTTTTGGGAGCCCACTGAGCCTGTGATATACGAGTAGTCGTAGAGTGACTACGATTCGGTCACGGGATTACGAGCAAGGCCCTCCTGGGGGTCGTGACGGTGAAATATCACTTTTGTGAGCTAAGCTTACACAAACTTGATGCAATAATTATACTATACCCCAACTTATACAATTACGCGTCTCTTCGAAACCCAGGTAAATTATTGTAATTACAAAGTTTTACGTTACGACTGAATGAGCTTTTAACTTTGAAGTAGTTCTACAAATTAACTGTATAAGCTAGTGGACTATCTACTATATCAAATTGTTTAGTAAAATAGTGTTTTTACCAAAAATGTTTTTAATTTTTCTTTATATTTGGTCATAAGTATAAAATAACGACTATTTTAATCCATGCTGTAGTTAGCTGGATTAAAAAGTCGTTATATGAATTTATCAAACAAAGTTATCCAAAGTAATTAAGACAATATACATCTATAAATTATAGTTTCAACGTCCAATACATGCCTTTGACACGCTTGTCATGAATTAGTAATGCTTTGGTAAACAAATTGACAGTGCGGGCGAGAGACCGTCGCCTATATTACTGGTGATGTGTCTTGTTTGCTTGATTGCACTTCGCTCGATTCCCCAAACACCTCAATGTAGGCAGGCTTAGTTAACACGTTGAATCTCTAGAGTAAGGAAAACTTAGGCAATTGAAAGTACGTTTTAAATACTTTAAAACACTACTTGTATTTTTTGGTCTATTTTGTTCTCTAATAAATTAGTGCATATCGATAAACAATGAATTATGACTCTGTGGTGTATATTCTGATCATATTAGCTGGGAGACGACCGCTGTTAGATAAAGGTCTCCCTATTGAGCGCCAGAGGTTATTTAAATTGGTTATGGGCCGCCCTCATCCATCGCGCTCCAGCGACCATTGTTAGACCGTCAGTTCACGGGTTGCCAATGCTAGGTCTACCGGTTGACGTTCTCCGTTCCAGAATATTTCTGCAACGGCTTGCAAGCTATGAGTCTTTAGTGCCCGCCAATACATGATGGATAGGATTTATTCTTAGCCATAAAAGAAAATTAATATATCTTATAAATAAAAAAAAGTTTTGTGTCGGTCGGTCTACAATATTTTATAGTATAAAGCTGTAATATTTTCTAATATAAATTTTTTCAAGCACATCACTTCAACCTATTGCTACATAACTGCTGTGAAACTTATTCCTGTGGTACCTACCACAGTAAGGTTTAATGTTAAGTGAAGAATAATACAACGTAGAATAAAGAACCATTTAATAATTTTTAATATGTTTTCTTTATTAAAATAAAGTACCATTTTAATAAAGAAAACATATTAAAAAGGATTAATAAAGTAATGTAACGTAATATAAAAAAAATATCTAATAAAAGTAAAAACTTTCTTAAATGTAAACATAAATTTTAACGATGTTAAACTAACCGTTTGTATTAAGTCATATGGAAATTCTGTGAAGTCTAGGTTTTTAACAGCAAGTAAAATATGCCAGCTGTAAAGAGGCCTGTCCAGTTCACTCTACTGTCGATGTCAAACGCATATTCCTTCTGTAGAACTATACGCTTCATCAACTGTAGATTTGTTTACGTTTTAGTAAAACAAATAAAGTGAGAAATATAATAATAATTTGTCTATTTGATTTATTTTATCAAATACTTATTTGATATTAGTTTGCGTTATGATTTTATTTAATATATATAGACAAATCTAGGATGACCACGTATAGTATATACATATTTATGTTTGTCTACTTATGAACTTGTTAGCCTTACTCTTTGGTTCTCTTTACCCGCACGATGTACCAATGAACAGCTATATAAATTTCTTTTTTTTTAGTTTAGTTTATCGTTTATCAATTATCATATATAAAATTAGCTAATTTTATATAAATTTCGTACTAAGAATTGATCTGTAGTATATAAATTTCACTTTGTAAAACAAAATCTCGTATATCTCCAACTTTAAAGTAAAGCCGCTTATTTGCACCAAACTTATTACGTGCTGTTGTGATAGCAGTGAAGTACACCTTCATTGAAGCTCTTCTTAAGATGTTGCCGATCTTGTCTGTAACCCCCTTTACATATGGTAGGAGTGCTGGCTGTCTCTCTACTGTGGCCTGTGTGTGTGAGACAAGTTGAATGTAAAATTTCCTTGCAGTGTGCAGGTGGACAGAAACTTGATTGTGACTGTGGCTTATCTTACATTGGTCAGACAAAGAGAAGCATCAGGTGTTAGGGTGAAAGAGCACATCTCAGATATCAAGAATGGGCGTGTATTAAAGTCAGCTGTGTGTGAGCACTCCATTGAACAAGCCTAACCATTACATCAGGTTTGATAAACCTCATATACTCGCTAGGGAAAATAAATATATTCCTAGAATGATCCGCGAGGCTATTGAAATACAAAAATATCCTAATTTCAATAGAGAAGACGGTTGGAAGCTTTCTACCACTTGAGATCCACTTATAAAAATTTTAAATTCCCAAACACACCACACCAGAGGGCAGGATATAGTCAGCTCATTCTGCAGGAATCCAGGACAGTACGTGAGGCAATTCAGGAACCGATGGCGGTAGTTTGATATAATAATTATATCAAATGACAGACGAATGCCACCTCAGTTTACCCGTGACCACGGACTACTGCAAAGTGTTGTGTGTTGAGTTGTGTGAATGTTTAAATTGTTTTATTTAAAATGTATAAAAATCGCGAAAATCAAGGAACTTATAATAGTTTTTTGGTTTTTCAATGTAAATTAAAAGCGTAAACAGTGAAATAAAGGGGTAATATATTAGATGATATGTATTACTATATGGTAATATAAAAGGACCGTCGTGGCCAGAGGTGTAGTGTCATCCTGTAATTTCAATTCGGGGAAGTAGGATTTTTTCATTTCCATTTTCTTCATTCTGTCAACTAGGCAAGCGCGGTGTTGAATTACGCCACTCAACTCGCAATGCCTCCTTTGAGGTATAGCTATTCTCCTCTTTAGGCGAAAACCGAAGGACGGAGTGTGTTAACACTAGGTTCACACGGTTTCATCGGTTCCCTGTATATACGGTATGAGCAAAAATAAAACGTGAACTTATAATATATTAAACATATATTCATATAATATTAAACATATATTCAGCTACATTTCAATTCTGAATCTATAAATCTTTTATTACTAAAATGAATTTACTAAAGCTAAAGTGCCTATGAAGCACTATTTTTGTTAGCAATTTTTATTCAATGACCCTTATTTCGAAAATAAGTCAAAGTCAAAGTCAAAACAATTTTATTCAAAATAAGAAGTACAAGCTTCATTTTTTGAACGTCAAATAATTAATTTAATTTACCACCGGTTCGCTAAAGTTAATGCCTCAGACCTGAGAAGAACCGGCGTAAGAAACTCAGCGGGACTTGATCTGCTTTATTTTTTTTTTTATTTTTTATTTTCCAGATGTTTACAATTTCACAATTCCTATTATTGACAACGATACTCTTGAACTAGACTGGAGCGAGCATTTCATTCCCAAGGTGTGTTATCATTTACGAAATCATTAATATGGTAATAACCTTTAACACACAAACGTCGTTTCACAACTTTTTTAAATTGTGATATAGAACAATCTCGGACGTTTTCTGGGATCCTATTGTAAAAGCATACAGACTGTCCCATAAAAGAATTGCGGATGCGATTTAGTCTAGTTACAGGCGCGGTAAGTTTATGCCTGTTTCTTGTATTAATATTGTGTACATCACCAATTTTAGTAAAATCGTTAATATTTTTTTTACATACATTAAATTATCAAAGATATACTGTGATGCAACGGTCATTATATTTATTTCCTTAAATTTTTGTCTTAAGGAATCTTTTGGATTTAGGTTATAGATTGCGCGAATAGCCCGCTTCTGCAGAACAAAGATGGAATTAATAGAGGCTGCATTACCCCAAAGCAAAATGCCATATGACATAATGCTATGAAAGTAACTAAAGTAAACAAGGCGAGCCGTATCCACATCAGTTAACAATCTAATTTTTTTGACAGCAAACGCTGCTGAGCTGAGCCTATTCGCCAATCCATCAATATGAGGATTGGCGAATAGGCTCAGCTCATAAGATATCTCATAGTACCTTGCAAGGTAAATCTAAGAGATTATTTAAAGTTGAGTAAAGCAGCACTGTTCACTGTCTTGCTGTAGAGGTGAGAGGAGAGGATATTGTAGAATATAAGCTCAGTTTATTTACCACACATCCCGTATTAAGGATTCTTCGATCCTCAAAGCATATTCCAATTGATGTATCTGTATCAACTTTGCGCTATTATATAGATTCGTTAGGTAAGTAATCTCTAATGTTATATACAGTATAATATTGTTTTGTACTATTTACACACCGTATCCATTACAGATCAGACGTTACATTTCACGTTATTGGTTATTTGATACTCGTATTACAGCTAACATACTTATACTTATAATATAATATATGTGATATATAAGCATACTAACTGCTATTGTAAATATATACATTACTTATTAAGTACTATATTACGATCGCTCATTTTGTTTAATTGTGGATTCGTTGCATAAATATTAAATTTAATAACTTTTTTCCTTAATAATATAGCAAGAATCAATAGTAGCAGATGATTCATTTATCTTTAGGCGAATGATTCATCCCAATTTATAGACGCATATTTGCGTGACAAATCATGGTGAAAATTTCCTTATTTCATGATGGAAATTTATAGAGTGTGAAAATCCGCCTACAGATCGGTACGAAATGACAAACGTGACTCGAGTGCTAAGTTATGGGGCCCATGGTATGCCCCTAAGCAAATTCATAAGTTTAAGTAGAAAGTTTGCTTACTAGTTTATGTTCTGTTTTATGGAATTCGTGATATTACTTTGACGTGGTTACGACGTGTGTTTCGTTTTTTAGTTCTTTCTGTTGTGTTATGTTGTTATATTGAGTTACAGTTTTAGTTAAATACCAGTATATACGTATCTAACTTCTAAGTATTTGTAATAATATGTATAGTATTTTTTGTAGTAATGCCTTAAATATTAAAATAATACCTAATGACTATTTTATTATAGTTCATTAATTCAGCTTTATACTTCATTTTGCATAAAACTGGGTAGGTGAAGTAAAACTGATGCTACGACATAATGATTTTAGGGATATTTCGAAGTTATCCGAATTCACGACATTGCGCATTGAATGGAGGAATTCAACGAGGCATTTTGTCTTACCAGAGCAGGGAAATCATAATAATTTACTACGTCAAATAGGACTGAACCCACAGCCAAGGTGCTTACAGTTAGATTCTGCCATGATGGTACTTTATGTAATATTAAAAATTTACTAACGTAATTTAAGCAAGCATAAACAAACAGTGAACTAATTTATAGTAGTAGGTCGTGTTTTGGCTGGTATATGGTAAAATTTTACATGATTCCATGGAAGTATGCAAATTAGCAACGAGCCTTTGCTGCGGTTACTGTTTAAAAATGTATAATTTTATTCGAAATAACTGGAATACACCAGGGGGAAGTATGGACGATTTGTTAATCCTAAAATGCGTGCGATAATCTCTCCACAATAATAAATGATTTGCATGCTAAAAAATTTGGTTGTTTACATATTTTAAGTATGCAATATTTCTCGTTTTGTGAATTGTTTATGAGTTTTATGAACGCTCTTCAAATTATAAAGGGTTTATTACGACTGTGTACTATGTTATTATAACAATTGTATTTTTATATTGTATTTTATAGAGTGCTAAGAACATATAGCTGTTAAGCGTGAGTTACTGTATTATTAATTATCACAACAGCTTATGCGTTTTTCAAGGAGATGTCGGTTTAAATCCTGTAAAACTTTTACAATAAAGCAATGTAGTTTTTACTCTAACCCATGTGTGCTATTATTAACACAAAGAGGTGTTATTTATAAAATAGTTCTTGAATAACAATTCGCACTAGAATTGAAAAGGTTTTACGCTGAAAACTATTATTTCTATTGTTCTTCTGATTGATTTTCAGGTATATTTTATTTTTAAAGATATTTTACTTAAAATTAAGATATTTTATTTTACTAACATATCTTAGACAGAATATATAAAAATAAAATAATATTTATGTGTAATAATTTTGTACTCCACTCCTTCTGTGGTTAACCATGTCTACCCTGCCATATGTAGGATACAACTTATGCGTTCGTCTTCATTTATTGCTCGAAATATATTTCTATTGGAACTGCTAGTTCATCTTCCAGTTCCAGATCTTTGAAAGAAAGAAATGCTAAATCGCTACGAGAGTATTGAATCATTTTCTTTAGATAATATTATTACGCCAATGCTTATTGACACTCTAAATTTTGATCCAAGTTCTGATTAAATTATCTTTTTAGAAAGGGATTTTCATTTACGTAAGCTTGATGTCTTGCCTTTGGGTCGTTAACAAAGTCAACATTCAACATTTTATAATATTACAGTATTCTTTTTATTTTATAAAAACTAAACTTAATTGAGGACCGTTGTGGCGCAGAGGCGTAAGCGTCTGCCTGTAAACGCGACGGTTAGAGGGTTCGATTCCCACTCGGGGAAGATGAATTTTTCTATTTCCATTTTCTTTGCTCTGGAAACTAGGTAAAGTGCCGCGTTGATTTCCGCCACTCAACACGCAATGTCTCGGAAAAGGACGAAAAGCGGGGACGGAGAAAGCAGGGACTAATCAACGGAGTGTCTTAACACTAGGTTGCTATGGTTCCTGCAGTTCCCTCTGCCTACCTTGCAATGTGCTGGATAAAGCGTGAAGCTATAAACTTAATTATTTCATATGTTAAACTGGAACTTAGTTCACTTTTTTAGTGATAGTGAGTACTGTAAACTTTATAATACACAACATGTAGATAAAAATACTGTAAATAAACTAACTACCGCTTAAAAGGCCATGCGCGAATGAAAAAGATAAAATTATATGACCGTTATATAATGCCAGCGCTAAAATTTGTGGATATTCTGCGAATATTTCGAGGGTAGTCTTTCACTAGTACAGCTAGTAAAGCGTTGTAAAGAAAATGGCTACCAACATTTTTACCACATGCAAAGTGTGTGTTGCTAACAAAAATTAAAGTTACAAAAGTAACTAATACCAATACTCACTATTTTATATTATTTAACTTTTTTTTCAAAAAATGCTTGTGCTTCTTTAGATGATACCGTGGTAAAAACAAAGTAAGGAGTTGCGCAACTTTGCAACGTTAAATTTGCTGTTTTAATAATAATTTTTAATATATTTTGACTTGACTATATGAAGTTTTCTTTAAAGTAAAAATATAACTCTTAGTAAAAAAGGCGCTATATTACATTGAACAATATACCTTAATCACGGTAGAGTTGCGGTTTACGATGTCATTTAGCTCGCAAACCTTGTAGCTTTGATGTCAAACGATAAAATATGGTCTTCCATAATTTTTATCTAAGTAAAAACTTAGATTACCTTTTTTATTTTTGGTCCAACTACACTTTTGAACAAATATTCTTGTTTAAATATTATTACAATGTCCAAAATATTACATGTGTTACTAATAGTGTCAAGACTACTTTGGGCAACTAAAGTTTTTATTTTTGGACGTTTAAATTCCACAATATTTTGTCTTTAGTCAAAGAGCTTAGTTAAACTCTTATAAATGTTAATTAATTTCTTATAAATAAAATAATGATTAAAAACACTTATATGTCATAGTAAAGAGTTTTTTTTCTAGCTTCACGCTTTATCCCGCATATTGCAGGGTAGGCAGAGGGACTGGAACCATTTGAACCTAGTGTTAAGACACTCCGTTGCTTAGTTTCTGCTGTCTCCGTCCCCACTTTCCGCCTTTTTCGAGGCATTGCGTATTGCTCAACGCCGCGCTTTGCCTAGTAGCCAGAGCGAAGAAAACGGAAATGGAAAAATCCATCTTCCTCGAGTGGGAATCGAACCTTCAAACCGTCGCGTTTACAGGCAGACTCTTACGCCTCTGCGCCACGACGTTCCTCAGACAGAGTTCGTTAAGATAATTATTAATACTATAAGAATTCTTCTAAACTAATTCTTAATTTAAGTTTTTCTTATAATTAAAACTTTAAGACACTTGTATTATTAGAAGCCAATTAATTTTAATAATCTATTATTTCAATTAATTAAATAATTAATACAAAGTTATTACAAAAAAAAAATATTGATTAAAGAAAACGCAAAAATAGTTTTTACATTAGAGCAAGATGTACCTATAATGAAATTGTGTATCAGTGCGGTGTACATTAGGGGAATACCCTATTCATTTCCTCAGACTATTCATCCGACCACCCTTCGTTGGAGATGAAATTACTAGTTATAGATATTTATTTATACTTCCAATTTTCTTATCTACGACTATTTCGATACTAACTTCAAATTAAGCTTTGTGAGAAAAAAAATACTTGTTACAAATTGAGTATGCGTTTAACCATGTTTATTTATACTAAAAAATATAAGAAGGTACCAACGCCTCCGTATTACGATCGATTGTACTTAATGCTATTGTATTATATTTAAATACCACGTGCCGAAGTATTTATATCTGAAAAATAATATTTCACAAAATATATTTTGGCGTTAAGTGAAGTAAATAAAAAGTAATATTCAATAGAATTTCCGATAAAATCTTTGTATTTCTTGCTGAATAATGTTTATATAAACACATAATATTATGTTTTAAATTATAAGAGAAATATCTAAAAGATGTAGACTTTACCCCTACATTTATATATTGGATAATAGCCAGAAAAACTAGACGATTCAAGATAAGATTAGTCACTCTTTATATCTCGTGACTGGCTACAAAACATACTATAAGTATAGCATATGGCATAAAACAAAATTTATAAAATTGTTTACAATGTGTTATTACATATTTTCTTATTAAAAGAGAAAGAAGTAAGCAAAGTTAATACACAGCGGTTGAACGGGACAAAGGAAAATTATCCACCCTACTTAATAGTGAGATGAAAAAGATGTGAAGAAAAGGCTCATTGTGCTGGCATATTGGCGTTTAAGAGTCACCTCAGAAATGCTTGTTGGTTTTTTGCAAAGGGAAAATAAGGTCTCTAGTTTGCTTCGGATAAATATTTCATTTACACTATATATGAGTTATAATTAGCGACGACGGATACAAATACACGGATAGGAAATTTCTACAACGATCTCTTCAAATTATTCACTGAGGGTTACTTTTCATGAGGTGGACGGACGACCTGACGAAGGTAGCCAGAATACAATGAGGATGGCCCAGAATCAATCTTGATGGCGCTCAACGCTTTGGCTAAAAACCTCCGTCCAGTGGACGTCTCCCGAATGATATTACGATGATGATGATTATGCGTAAAGTGAAGGAAATTTGGTAATTAAAGCGAACCGCTCGATAAAATTTCTTTAATTTTACTTTTTACGCTTCTTTTACTTTAACAATACCAGAAATTAAGCTTATAAAAACCTATATTAAAAGATTTTTTTTATACAGAGTAGGGTAACGTTCAGGCTTGATAGGTATAGATTACGAATGAACTAGAAATAAAGATCTGAAGTATATATTTATAAAAAATTGTATGTACTTTAGTTCTCTATTCCTAGTTTATTTTTGTGAAGAAGCTATGAGCTGTACGATATTTATTCATTGGATTAAACGGTTATCTATGACTTATATAAGCTAACTTTGAACCAATCTGATCTAATTTTATTTTTTTTATGGTTAAACATAGTTGATACTACTTTTTAAATAAACAGTTTAAGAATGTAGAAAATGAGTGAAGAGAAGTTCATGATGATATAAAATATCATTATGAACTTCTATGTACCTTAAAACAATTACTAAGGGATAAATAAAGTAGCTGAAATATTAAGCTTTCGTTCGCATGAACTATTTAGTACTGCAACATTTAATATATATGTAAATAAAAAAAGTATAGTCTAGTATTGTCATCATATCTGAACATGTGTGCCAATTTTTAAGCATACCAGAAAAAAGTGGGCCAAAATCGGTGCATACATGGATTGATCAATAGATAGATATAGATCTATCTGGCCTTTATATCGAACACTATGTATGAATATATTGGGAATCATATCGCACAATTATTTCACTTAAAAACATCGGTTTTGACACAGCAATATTAAAAATAAGTATTTGTAATGAATCCATCATCTTCATATTTAGAGTAATTTATTCGTGAAATTAAAATATATTATATCGCCATGTTGTACTAATTTCACTCAATTTAGAATGGCGGTAACCTCAAGGCGTCACGTTTTAATAGCTATTATACCGCCCCTGTATTTCAGTTAAGGCTATCGTTAAAATGAGTCTATTTTCAAATAAAAAAATGATTAAAATTCTATTTGGCAGTATTAAAGAATGAAAATAAATGTAAAATATTTTAAAAATTTGGAATAATTGATTGTTAATAATTACTTTGATAACATAATCATAACTTGGTTCATGTGAATCGACGCAATTGTTGTAGACTAGATAATGCCCGTGGCTCCGCTCGCGGTTTTTAAATGTATTACGCACATTATATTTTTTTAGTGGTATGCCCGAGTTAAAAAAGTATCTTAGTTATTCGTGACATTTACCTACACAGTCTTGATAAAGCTAGGTACTAAATAGTAATATGGTGGTTTGGTTTGGACAAACGTTACTCATTTAAATTATTATGATAAAGGTACTATTATGATATAAATATTTTAGATTTTTTAAACCTGAAATAAATGATTTTTATATTGTTTTTTTTTAGTATATCATGTTGCGAAATATTATACATATCTTTTAATAAGGTGTATTTCATAATCCGCTACAACAAAATAAAGTAAGATTTTGATTATCTATTTACGCAACTGAGGGATGATTCTACTCGTTATGATTCTTTAAACAGGTAACCGTAGAAAAATGATGGAAAGCTTAGTATTCACGTTAAAAGCTTTAATTTTCATCGATGCTTCAAAACTGATAGAGTTTCATAGAAACTTACCCCCTTTTTCACCCCCGTTGAGGCAAAATTTCCAAAAATCTTTATAGCGTCATTCTTAATTTCTAACCAAATAGTCAAATATTAATTTTAATCGAATTAGCTTCAAAGCTGACGGAGTTTCATACAAACTTACCATCACTTTTAACCCCTTAGAGAGCGAATTTCCAAAAAAAGTAGCCTATATGCTAGCTAGGACTAATAGTTATATAACAAAAAAGTTTCATCAAAATCCAATGCTTCCTGATAAGCGTGTGCAAATAGACAAACATTCAAACATACAGACAAATTTTTATTTTCGAATTCTTATGCTTTTATCATCCCTTAATAACCCTACATATTTCATTTTGTAAAAATATTTAATGTACAGACACGATTTTTTTACTGTTTTATTATATATAGAGATTAAATTTTGTACCTAGCAACAATAATAACTTACTTGATAAAACGATGCTACACTGTATTTAATCGACATATTTAATTATTATATTTTGTTTCTAGTACCCCGAATAGTTGTACCCCCGTAGTAGTTCCTAGTTTCAAGCTGTACCCTCCATAGCAGGATAGGCAGGGAGAATGTAATACTAAGACACTCCTTTTATTGCTCTCTTATCGATAGTTTGCATATTAAGAAATGGAACTTAGCATTGAGCTTTGTCTTTACCAGAACGAGGATAAAGAAAATATACTAATGATATGTTCCCGTTCTGAATTAATATTCAAAACGGGAACATATCAACAATCGTTTGTGTAATGTAACTGGATATAAATTATATACACATTTAAGTTAATATAGTCAAGTATATTAAAACATATCTGCTTATGTTTATATAGAAGTCGCTGAATATAATTGCGATTGCTAATCCTTCTATAGAGGCTAAACGTTTTCAAAGAGGAGGATATCTGTCCATAATGCGGGGCTGTGGAGTAATAGATGGTATCGTTTCGCTTCCTTAATTCCTTTGTTTGTTAAAAACAGAGCTTACATTAAGCATGGTATTATTAAAGAGTCTTACTTATATTAAAATTGTTTTGTAATTTAATACTTTTCGAATGAAGATACCCTCAGTTAATGATATCTCAAAAGTAGATTGTAAAATATTATAATTACACGTGCGTATTTTGTTTCGAGATATGTAGAATGTTTGTTGTAGAATGGATAAAGGAGAAATTAATTATATTTACGTGCTCATTCCACATATTGTGGGAATTATCTAAAAAACTTCTTATCAGTGTTTTCTCTTCACTGAGTAGTAGGAGTTGATGATAAATCATCAATACTAGATGCGAAATATTGGACTATGAAGTTTTTGTATTGTGGGTTTTATTTTAAGGTAAGGTATGCGTTAAGCATAGGGTTAGACTTGCACTTGCAACTGGACAAATTAAGAAAAGAACTATTCGAATGAAACGATTTATTATGTAAAGACACAACTAGACGCCGCGTTTTGTATATTCGAAATGATTTTGGCAATATCAAAAAAAGCAAAAATGATAGAAAATAACATTTAAATTTGTTATTCTTGTTAACCTCTATGTTCTAAATGTAAACCTTAAAGCTTAATGGCATCAAAGCTGTATTTAGTGAATACTTCAAAGAATTAATAAGGTTTGTCTGCTTAATAGGTCTCCAGTCGCGACCTAATTCCTTCGCCGTAACAACAATTGGGTTAAGCTGGGCTTAAACCAAAGTTTTCATTTTATATATATAATTTATTTCTTGATATTTTCAATATATTTCAAGATATTGGAATTTTATTTTAGGTTTTTAAGTTTTTATATAATATTTAAATTAAACGAATTTCACTGAATTTAGGATAAAGAAGGTGTAATTAAATATCTGTAAGCGTGTAGTGTGGATAATAATCCAGCCATATTTTCTTACAAATTACAAAATATTTTCGACTGCTTTTTAAACAAATGTTTCAAATAGAAATATTTGTTAATCTTAAAGGAAAATATTATTATTTTCTTTAAAAAAATATAGGAAATAGAATAAAGGCTTAAGCTTTTATAATATAAAAAATAGAAGTGATCTACATAAATGATTTTAACTTAATGCTATCATTCCATATATATATATATATATATATATATATATATATATATATATATATATATATATATATATATATATATATATATATATATATATATATATATATATGTATATATATATATATATATATATATATATATATATATATATATATATATATATATATATATATATATATATATATATATATATATATATATATATATATATATATATATATATATATATATATATATATATATATATATATATATACGATATTTTTCAAGAACCAAGTGGCTGTATATTAGTGACTTTGTAGCGCTCAAATATTTCAGTCTGGTCGTGAAGGCGTGAAGTTAATATTAATGTTGTTTAAAATTTCACACTCCTACACAGCAGATGTTGTGTGTTACTTTTTTTACTGACTTCTCAGAAAAGAAGACTAATAACAAATATGAGTATTTTCATAATATAGATGTAAGTCGGCGAATAAAATATCTTAATGAAATGCTTAAAACTTAGAATTGTTTTTAATTTTTACTATCTTATATATTGAATTTAATATATTTGTTATAAGTACATAGATTGGTGGTTTGTGCTCATGTTACACTTAATTACGTTGCATGCGATAATTTTGTTTAAATAATGATATTGATATGATATAATAAATTAATATTTTACCTTGGCTTTAGTATATTTTTTAAACAGTTTTACTTATAGTTATTTCATATTTTTCGTATATTAAGCAACTGAAATTATATCGTGCATATTTATAGAGATTGAGTATGGGTAAGGAAAAAAAAGTGACCAACTCAATAGGAAAATATGACACAAAGCGCCCCACGCTTTTCCATAATAATATTAGTATTTTTCGATCATTACTGTTTTTAACTTGTTTTAAGAATTATTTTTTACTTTTAAGTTTGATATACTTAAAAAAAGCGTATTTTTTAGTTTTCTTAAACTATATTTATAATTATAATGAAACACAGGCAAAATACTGGTTCAAATATAAATTCTAACGGCCTTATTCATAAAAAAGTTTTATAGAACGTTTTAAGTATACTTTAGTTAACACGCTCTTTAGGCTTATAGAACGTTCGATAAATGTTTGTATTCATAAACGCTCTATAAGCCTTCTATAACTAAAGTGTCACTAATTTGATTTATACGTTCACAATGTTGCCTCTATACTGAAGTCGGTCGACTTGTTGCCGAAAATACCAGTAAATCCACAGATGACAAGTGAAAAACGCATTGACATAGCATGACCACAGATAATATTACGTACAAAAATATATTGTTGGATCTGGCTTGACATTTACCGGCTTCATTTACGTCGTTGTTATCACAAAAACACGAATATTTATTTTATTTTAGTTTATAAACTTACTTAATTTTTAAAAAATTAAGTCATAAGAAGTAAAACGACAAAGAATTGAAAATTGTTTAGACGTGGACAAGTATTACCTATGTTCTGTGCACCTTTTTTATGTAGAATTTATTATTAATAAACTTGTTAATAACTAAATATAGTTAATAAATATCGAACAAAATGTCAATTGTTATATTGTTTTGTTTACGAAACTGAAATTGACACTCTTGATGACAAGCTCGACGACGTCATATCAATGCTCATATTAGTATGAGCTATAATCAGCTGTTATATGAATCGGCCATCTTTGGACGTTAAAACACTCTTATAGTAGGGTTCTCGGTTCTATAACTTTATGATAGGTTTATAGAACTGATTGGCACTAAAATGCTGTTATGAATAACGTTTTTTGACAACTGACGACTCGATATAGAATCGAGTCTTTAAGCGTGCTATAACTTTTTATGAATAAGGCCGTAAGTATTTTTTTAAAAATAAACAGGCTTTTCACACGTCTGATTTTAAAAGGTAATGAATTTCATAGTCGGGCAGCTTTAATAGTAAAGGAATTAGAATAAAAAGAAGAAAAGGAGAGGAATTTCAAGCGACAAGTTACTGGTGGAGCGTAAGGAACGTTAGCGGGTGTCATAAAGAAACTTACATTAAGGATTTCTTCTAGTAACGAGATGTAGAAAGATTGGATACCACTAGATAGAGAAGATGAATTAAGTAATCGTTTACTTAGTTCTTTCAGCCCATGTCACATAATACAGAAAATAGAGAAGTATCAAAAAAAATTATGAGGTAACATTTTGGCGTGTAGAGTAATTGTGACGAATTGAGATAAATTGAATGCCCGTATTCATATGACAAAATATAAAGAAAAACGGCTACTTTGTGCTCGCTTACAAAGTGAACACATAATTCAGACTAGACTAGACTATATATACATACAGGGTTTATCTGACACAGCGGCCATTATTAAAACTACTTATAGGGGATATATATATATATATATATATATATATATATATATATATATATATATATATATATATATATATATATATATATATATATATATATATATATATATATATATATATATATATATATATATATATATATATATATATATATATATATATATATATATATATATTTTTTATAAAATTAATACTTTCCGATAATTTATAACTTAATAGGAATAGGTCAGAGTAAATTTCCCGTCAGTGTGATAGTCAGACCACATTAAGGGTAGATAAACAGTTATTAAATACGCCACTTCATAGCGGTTACTTCGCAGCTCGCACCCGCTTGGCGAGGCGCCGTTGTGGCGGTACGTGATGAGTTAATGTTGATTGATATTAATAATGTGGTTTATTGCCATATTATTTCTGATATGTGTACATATATGTGCATATAATGTATATAAACATGTATGTTTTATATTTTTTCTCATTGTGAGTGATAAAAAAATCTTTATTATGTATAATGAGATAAACAAAAGTTTTAATCGTCTTATAGAAAATGGAAGAAAAGATGTACAAAAGTGATCAATAAAATTGTTTTATACATTGTAATGTTATTTTTTATAATATACCAATTAAATAAATATATACAAAATAGATAAGCATTAAAAACATTATAGTCCAGTCTGTAAAACATGATAGCCCACAGGGACGGTGACTGTGGTGATAGTGTTGGGGGTTGCCATATTTTATTACTGCTCTAGCGAGACAATGGAAGGCGGTGAGATCCATAACTAAATACACAGTATATTAAAATCACACAACTTGACAAAAGGTATGTCAAGACATATAGAACAAAAAGCTTGGAGCTGTAGAAATTTAAAGTTATTACGGAATAGTTAAATATGAGACTAATTAGTAAGGAGCAACTAACAAGGCCGGGTCGGTGATACAACTGATTTATTAAATATAAGATTACCCTCATACAACATTAGTATATAGAAGCAATTTATAATTTGACATGTACTTTCTTTCAAAAGTCAAAGTCAAAGTCAAAGTCAAAACAATTTTATTCAAAATAAGAAGTACAAGCTTCATTTTTTGAACGTCAAATAATTAATTTAATTTACCACCGGTTCGCTAAAGTTAATGCCTCAGACCTGAGAAGAACCGGCGTAAGAAACTCAGCGGGACTTGATCAAAAGGGTCAAACTGTATTATTACTATTCAATCGAGTTATTTTTTTAAAGACTGAATTATTACTTTTTATTATTTTATAACAAAATGGTATATAAAATATAATAGAGTACTATTATTGCAAGATATAGTAATAGCTAACATTAGATGGCCGTAGGGTTTACAGAGTAATTGGTTTCCTTTGTGGAATAGATGCCAAAAGCTTTTGTAATGTGATACGGGTATTGCGAATACATATTAGGTACTTACTTACCTTATACTTACCTACTCAGTACCTATATAGTTAATAGATCATGTTTATTTCTAGTAAGTTATTTTAATATATTCATACGTTGTTTGGCTTTCTATACTTACTATAAAAGAACTTATATCAAATCCACAAAGAAAGGAAACATACTTTATCTTTTGATATTTGCTTGTATACATTTGAATCTTTTACAATTTGTGAGAAAATTCTCTTATCGCGGATTATTTTTAATATTTTCCAAAGAAAAAGACACGTTTTGTCAATAGGGGCATGTCTTCCCTTGAAGATTACTTTTCTTAGTTCAATACCTTGTGTAAACGGGGGGAGCGTGACATTCGATATTGATTTAGAATTTGTTTTGTGTATTTGATTTCTTGTTTCTTAGTTATACTTCGAGTATGCACATTTGTAAAAAATATATATATTTTAAAATGTCTGCATAGTGCATTTATATTAAATTTAATAATTTTAGTTAAAATGACAAGAAATTTTTGATCCGTGACATAGGAGATAAACTCCAAGAGCGTCGCCTGATATGGTATGGCCACGTTATGCGCCGGCCTAAGAACTATGTTGGTAGAAAATGCCTTGATATGTTTATCTCCGGAGTCGTCCAAAGAAGCGATGGCTGGACGTTGTGAAACAGGACATGAGAGCCAATAAGTTGTCCACTGAGAATGTAGAAGACCGAGCAAAGTGGAGTGCACTCAGTCGGAGGGCAGACCCTGGCAAAAGAGGCCGGGATTAATGCCAGACAGAAGAAGAAGAGAGTTAAAATGACAAGAAAATACATCGAGTTAAATTGTATTCCGAATAAAGTAGTAACAATAACATAATAAAATTATAATAATTAACTGTTACAAATATAAAGTGCCAAGTTGCCTTATTTTAATGAACGTTTGTCAAAACAATGTTTAATACATATTTTTGGAACTCTTAGAGAAATAAATACTTACTAGGTCATAAAACCTAGAATAAAATAGCACCAGCTAGTTTATAAATTTTCATATAAACCATTGATTACATATGGTAAGTAAAACAAGTACAAATATATGAGTAATAAAATAATAAACATTAATTTTTATTATTAATATATATATATATATATATATATATATATATATATATATATATATATATATATATATATATTATATATATATATATATATATATATATATATATATATATATATATATATATATATATATATATATATATATATATATATATATATATATATATATATATATATATATATATATATATATATATATATATATATATATATATATATATATATATATATATATGTAGTACGTTATAAGTAGTAGAGTTCTACACCAGACTATTTTTAAGTAAGATCTAAATGAAATAAAAAAAGTATCAAGGGAATATATATGATAAAAAACAGTAATAAAGTCATCATGTCGTAGTGGAACAGCTTCGGAAGCACTGACTTTGAACACGATGGTTGTGGTTTTGATAAAAAAAACATTAATATTTTTAACAGAAAAAGGAACAACTTAGATGGGTCTCGTAATTCTTAACGTACAAGATACACAAAAATGTCAACATTAATTACACTAAACTATTAATTTTTAATTAATGTAATTTTTTATTTGACTACTAACTGTTAATTTTTAAGTAATTATTGTATTAATATATGTTTACCGTCGAAGAAAAAGTATAGCAAGAAATATTGTATATTGAAAATCCAATATTGGGGACATTTTTGTAGCTTTCAATGATACGGCCGTCATGCCTAATGCTTTGGGAATAACGTCGAGTGAACAAAAACTGGGCTTAGTGAAGAGTAACGCGAATTGGATCGGCAAATGGCGTTTTTCTTACGATGGAGAGGAATATTGAAAGTAATCATTGATTTATTATTATTTAATTTCTTAGTATTTTTTTTATCAAACAAACATAAAATTACAAAACTGTCATGGAAGTGAACAATTTTAAGCTTAATATCAACATCTTATGAAGTTACAAGTTTTTACAGCTTAAGAAATTCCGATATTTCTACTAAAATATTTGTTCTATATTTACACACAAAATTTATTATAGATAATATGATAAGTACCATAAGAAAGTTGAAAAGTTAAGATGTTTATAATTATATTAGTTTGGTTTATTACTATATCTTATATTTACTTCATTTCGGTTTAAAGATTTATACTGACTTACTTGTTTGCCCTTTAAAGATTTTTATTCTCATTTGGTTGCCATTTATATGAGAAAGAGCTTAAAGACAATTAAACTTATTAACAACAGCAGGCATTAACCATGATCACATCTTTATTTTTTGATCACTAAGGAGAGATGTGTGCAGCTTAGGTTTAAAAACATTAAAGGATTTAACATTTTTGATCATTATATATGTTATGTAAATTTACATTAAGTTATGATTTTATTCTCGTAATAGTAATTCCCATTAAGTTTGATCGCTTTTAAGATGGCATGGAATTGCAGCATAACATTTTTTTATAGAAATACACTGCTCGCTATTTTTGTTGGTTTTGACCAGGACTTTTACAGGACTTTTTGCAGATTTCCTTGCGAGCTCCTTTAGTACCAGCGCCTGTCTGTTGTCTACAGTAGTTTCCTATATAATAATTGTAGAGAATACATTCTTCAAATACTCTTGAATGTGTGGGATAACTAAGGTTTCCTTCTTCTTGGTCTTCATATACTGTGACCTCAAGCTCTAACTAACTATAACTAACTATAACTGCGCAAGTACGATACTTAATTATACCATCGTCCATACTATAAAATATTAGAACTCGTGCTATTGTTTTATAATCCTAAAGCCTGTCAAATAAATTCTTCACCGGAGTTTCCAAATATAGAAATATTAATTATAATGTAAAACATTTTATAAAATTTTGAAAAAGAATAAAAGAAAAATTTCCTTCACCACTAGAAAGATATACGACACTATTTATCATAATTTAAGCACATTAGGTGTCCCGCTGTCCACTACGCGCTATTTTCCTACGAATTTATTATTTTGCTCCGCAACTATTTTATGAGAATAATAAAAAATTATAAATTGAAATAGAAAATTTTAACAAAGAAGCTAACTGTAAAAATGGCTAGTTAGTTGTGGGGCATGATTTTGATGATTTACGTTATTTAAACTTGTTATTAATGATGAGTTTAGAGGCAACAGTAACTATTTCTATACCAATAATTGAAAAATTACAAAGTTTTTGAAGTAATTTTAAAGAACAATAGTTAACCTCGTAGATTTCGTTATTTTTTTAAGTCAGTCACTAGTTTACAATTAATGAGGTTAAGTCAGCCAGCGGGTACCACCCACACGATAGTTATATGATATGAATTCTTGGAGAATTGTTGTAGAACGTTTTTCTTGAATTGCAATCTTTAAAGTCTTTTCATTTGTCATTTCAGCGAGTGTATTCAATCTTAGAGATAAAGCTCCAAAAGGCAGAAGCTGTCATTTATAATAACGATACCGCCCTTTTAATGCCTGCGTGCAGTATTACGGTTAGTTTAGAGGAGTAAGAAGAACAAGAAACAGATGAACAGACAAAATATATTGATTTATAGAACTTTTTGGCTTTGCTAGTAATATCTTCACCGCCACTAGTAAAGAGGCAGCCAACAATCTCTGAGAAAAGTCGTAATCTTACTTGTAATCCGGTAATCTTACTATTAACATAAGTTAAACAAATTAAGGAATGGCGTCAATATTGAACAACGGGGTCAGAAAGTAAGTGCTTTACAAATGATTTGTGGTAGACATAGCCATTGTGAATCTCTGCGATATTAAACACGTATACGTATACGTTGTATACGTTTTAAACTACAGCTTAGTGATCCAAGACTTTGGTCAGTCTCAAAAGCACTCGGGTTCGAGTCCCGCTTCTATATAATATAATATATACACCAGATGGCCATAGTGATTTAAATTATATCTTTTAAAGATATCTTTTAAATAAAAATTACTTAAAATATTCTTTTTATTTAAAGAAAGTAATTTAAGAACTTCCTGATAATATACAAAAACAATAAAATCTTCATATTGTGATGAAATTACTTAAAATTTGAAGTAAAATTTTAAACATTTTGACTTCAAAAGGGTCAGATCACAAAGGGTAAGTATAAGGTAGACGAGTCGCAATTGAACCAAGACGATGTCAACAACAAACTTATTTAATGTTTTGTACCCTATTACAGGCTTAATCGCTAAGAGCATATATCTCAGAGCATTTTATCCGCGCACCTGCTCCGCTGGACATGGAGATGTACGACGCCATTAGTTATAATTTGAGTCCCGGTGCTCTGCTACAAAGTTTGTGGGACAGTTTTCACTAATTTATGTGTTTTAGGCTTCTAAGTTGTAACTTTTAAGCATAACTATATGAATATTTACATTATAAAATAATAATATCTTCACACACCTGTTCATGTGTCTGAATCAGAGTTCAACATTTAAAATATATGAAGTTATCACCCAACATCTCATGTTAAAAATATGATTAAGTTGATTATATTTTAATATATTTTATAATTTTTTTTTATGGATCCGTATTACAAAAATAATTTTTTGAGCTCTCATTTGCTGTGTAAGCTACTAAATTGTGGAAAAATCTGCCAATTAATACTCTTCTTAAAAATATTAAAAAGATGCTTAAATATATAATATTTTGTATTTAAAGGACATTTTAAATAGTATAGTATATATTATAATAATATGGCTGTTGAATGTAGTGTGTACTATAATAATATGGCTGTTGTTAATGGCTTTTGAAAGTATTGGATATATACAAATGCCCACCTGCAATCAAATTTTTCCTCGAAAGAGCTGTGCCAAGCTGGAAAGTTGTTATGACAGCAAAAGGTTCTTCAAACTCATTTACTACTAAACCCATTCAGGTAAGACGGGGCATTTTTCAAGGGGATTCTCTATCTCCACTGATATTCTGTCTGGCACTTAATCTGTTATCCACCGTTCTAGGCAAATACGAGAAAAAGGGATACCATCTGAAGGACAGTGTATATATTAGTCACCTCATATACATGGATGATCTTAAAGTTTATGCTGATAGGATTAACTTGAAAATCTTATTAAATAGTGTGGAAATTTTTACTTCTGATATAGGAATGTCATTTGGCTTAAATTAATGCAATATACTTCACATAACGGAAATAGCTTTAAGCAATTACAATTAGATTAAACATATAAATACCTAGGAATAAACGAATCTGGAAAAATAAATCATAGTGATATTAGAGACCAATTAACTACAGAGTACTTAAGGAGAGTTAAAAACATAACCAATTCATATTTGAATGCAAGAAATTTAATTAAAGGAATTAAAACATACGCTGTTCCAATTTTGATGTACTCGTTTGGTGTAATTAACTATAAAAACAGTGATTTAAAACGCATAGATATCAAAACACGTAAATTATTAGCAATGAAAAAGGCCCACCAGCAAGAAGCAGATTTAGAGAGACTCTAATTACCCGTAACGAGTGGTGGTAGAGGCTTAATTAATATAGAAAATTTGTGTAAAGCCCCATCTTAAATTATGAACTATATTTACAACAGAAGAACGATTACTTATTAGAAGCAATAGCACAACATGATCAGGAGAAGGATAAATATTCAATACACAAAGATTTCTACTACAATTAGAAAAAGATTTCAGACTACCGACTACCTACTACTACAGATACAGCTAAGCCAGAAATAAAGAATAGCATAATAAGGAAACAAAACGAAACTTGGAGAAATAAAATCTTGCACGACCAATTCCCGAAAAAGTTCTCGATCTTGCCAACGTTGATAAAGAATTCACATTTAAATGGCTGAAGAAGCAACCTATTTTGCCTTCACTGGAATCTTACATATTTGCTATACAAGATCAGGCAGTAATGACGCGCCAACATGAGCGAGATATATTGAAGCGGAATGTTGATGGCAAATGCCGCATCTGTCTCGCACAGAGGACGAAACAGTTCAACATCTTCTTGCAGGCTGCGAAAAACTTGCTGGTACATATTTTGTGAAAAGGCATAATAGTTTAGTTCAATATGAGTTCTGGTGCTTGGCTAAAAAAAGTAAAGTTGAAACCGAAAAATTATGGTGGAAGGAGGAATTAAAACAACCAACTGTAAAAGAAAACATCAACGCCAAGCTGATGTGGGAAATGCCCGTATAAACAGATATTACTATAGTGCACAATAGACCTGATCTGATATATATATAGATAAAATAAACAATAATATATATCTCATTGACATCTCAGTACCATCTGATTACAATATTGGAGCAAAGGAAATTGAAAAAATCAGCAAATACCATCTGCTGAAAGTTGAACTCTCAAGATTATTGAACACCACGGTTACAATCGTTCCAATAGTAGTAAGAGCCACGGGAGTTGTGACGAAGAGTCTCAAACAGTATTGCGATAAATAAGAAGCACACATACACATTCACATCCTCCAAAAACAAGCAGCAATACACTCTTCCACCATAATAAGTAAAGTCCTTGGAGATACCGTTTTCTTAACTCAACCATCACAAACACCACCATCATCCTCGTAACAAGCCAATTATCATCATAATCAACGTTTACACATAAATCATACTCATTAACTGCTGCAATGTCTTACACCATCAAACACTTTGTCCGTAATTTTACTCACCTATCCTCATCCTTCAGAAATAGAACCTCCAACCACAACCAGTTAAAATGTGTATCCCATATTATTTTCATTTACTGATAAAAGGGGAATAATGAGAGCAGTAAATATCTTTTTTTCTGAGGGTCTCAGGACGGGGTGTTTATTAAATCCGACTAAGTCGTGAAGAAGTTGAGATAAACAAATAATATGTACATACATGTATGTTTGTATATATTTATATATGTACTTTGTTTATTTGTTTATTTATATTTATAATAAATAAATAAAAAGAAAAACGGTACTCTAACACGATCACTTTGTTGTCCGTCTGGCTGTCTGTCCGTAGGGATTTATTTTTCAAAAGCATGCGGAATTATCTACTTCAATTTAATGTAAAATATCCAAGATTTTAGTGTCTAAAAAGTAAGAAAAAATTTAACTTCAAAGTAAACATAATCAAAGGATACGAGCGTTTATCTTTTTTTTTCATTTTGTATGAAATTCGCGAGAGTTACAAAACATGGCGCTAAAAAGATAGTATATAAACTTATGTAATTCCCTCGTAAGCGATAGCCTTAGTTCTAAGTTACAATAAATATCAAAAAATAATGTAAAGATAAGAGTTCATTAATATTAATATTAATTCTATATAATATGTATTAACATTAATATAATTAATATTTATGATATATGTTCTATATTACCAGTAAAAAGGCTTCGATCCAAGTGTCTGTAATGTTAATTATATTTCAAATAAAAAATAAATTAGCAGGAGGATTTATTTCAAACAAAGAAAAACTTGGAAAATCTTTCATGGTGATCCTTTATGAACCTTACTGTAAAATGTAGTTTATTTCACACCAAATGGGTGCCTAGGGTCAACTTTACATTTTGTACTGTGCGTTGACACAGTCATGAAATTGGTACCAAGGCATTTTCTTTTTTGATTTCCTTTAATTACAACTGTAGTATCTTGTTTTTTATCAGTCAATTATATATTCGTAATTATCTCTAAATTACTTAAATAATTAATTAATATAGGCTAAGCCGATTAAACAGCTTTCACTAATCAATATACATGACCAAAAACTTTTGGGTTTGGATACAGCGTACATTAGGCGAGGGAAAATTAGGCTTACGTAAAGTGGCCTCTAATTTTGTGAAAGGGTCATCGTAACAATACTTTACGCTACAACTACGCTACAATGCTACAATTTTATCAATACATTATTAAGAGCGCATAATGTTTCACGGAAAATTATCGTTGTATGTTTCACATAATATTTCCATCTTTATTGCCTTATTAGCTTAACGCTATATCCCGCCCTTACAGAGGATATCGCAAAAACGACGGAAACCTGGTGTGAAGCATTTTTGCTTTTCAAAGCGTTGAGTATCGGAACTTAACGTCGCACTTGCCTAGTTGTCAGAACGAAGAAAATGGAACTGAAATCGAACCCACAAATTGATATAATTTTAACATATTGGAATGAATTGTAAAAACTTATTAAATAATTTCTCAAAGTTACTTTCTATAATCTAATAGATAATAATTTTCAGTTTCACATGTCTGTTCTAAGCAACTCCTAACTAACGTCCCGAAGCTTGGTAACGATTTTGTTTTTCTTATGCATCACATTGCATTTACTATGAGCATGCGTGACACTCGCCGAGCCTTGGTCTTACTTTGATTGTTCTGTAGATAGAAGATATGTATGTCTACATAAAATTAAGTATCAATATACACATCAGTAACTACTTTCGTATACTTACAGTACTTTCGTATACAATTGTTTTGAATATTGACTTTGGTGACAATGGCTATAGTTGGATTTATAAGGCGGATTTTTATGTTTTCCTGTTCTGATCAAAACGCAAAAACTTATATATTTATTTTACATAAAAAATCCGCACATTATGCTTTTAAAATCAAATTAAGCTAGAATAAACATCTGCTTACATGAAAACGTAACAAAAGTATATAACATTTAATTAATGGCAAATATTTGAAGTCAACTTAACATAACATCTGACGTCGCTTGGTTACTATGAAATATATAATTTTCACATAAATATGTATGTCAAAGTGATATAGATTGTATTATCACTTTGACATACATATTTACGTGAAAATTGTATATTTCATAGTAACCAAGAGACGTCAGATGAGGGAATGCCATATAATCACGCCCTCGCTAGCATCACATCGCATTTTCCGCGTCATAAAACTAAGTGGATTTGGCGACGTTTCAATAACTCCTTCCGTCTGCGAAGGTGCTGCCGGAATCATTCAAATTGTGACACGATTGTCGTCTGTTTAATATTTTTACTTGTACACGTTTGAATAAATATTGTAGGTACCTTATATTTTGTTTATGAACCTTAAGTGTGAGATTTTATTTCTTTTCCTTAAGATGACTTTTTTTTCCTATTAAAGATGTATAATTTGAAGATATATGAAATCTTTATTATGTATGTTTTTATTTTTTTACTATATTAGTTTTTTTTAAGTATGGTGCATTTTTTAAATAGGATGACACAGTCTTATAGAAGTACAGTACGCTTATTAAAAATGTGGCAGCATTGTACATAAATTCATATTATTTTACTCATAAGCAAAAGCAGAAGAGATTATCTATACTATGTCACGTTATGGATAGCAGAAGTTTGACTAAACTGTGTTGGAACTTTGGGCTCCCTTACTTGAGTTGAGGCCAAGATGCTGTTAGACATTATTGAATTGCAAACTAATCTGAAACTACACTTTGTCGCTTTATTTGAAAAAGAAAGAAAATAATGAAATTTTATATAGTTATAAAATATAATAATCTATGGTAAAGTTAAAATACACATAAAATAAAAATATTAGTAGGTACTATACAAATATAGCAATTTTTTTAAGTAAAATTTTTGAACGTTGCTGTAAAATTTTTTAGTATCATTTTTTTCTGCATAGTAACCTGCATCGCACATAATGAAATACTATGACGAATTGAGTACCAAGACGAATTATTTATTTTTCTATCTTTATTTTTCTATAATCTCTAAAATGTTGTATGCAATAATACTACTTATTTATATTTATTTATTATTATTTCATTAAATTTACGAGAAAAATCTAAAACCTGAACATTTTCGAGCTTGAATAACATTTTGTGTACACGAGATATAGATGTTGACTTGTGATATTTTATTTACAATGGAGTACACCATTTTTCAGTCAATATGTGCGATCTGTACTGCAATTGCAGCATCTTGTAATGCCTGTAGTATTCCTTAGCAAGAAATTTTTTATATTGAGAGAAATTAAAGTAGTTTAATGGCTTCTTGAAATAAACTTAATAAATTTCGATAAATATAAATTCACTTAACACACTACGGCCCGAAAAGTTCCACGGTTCCAACAGTTGCCTCCTGTGTTCCTTGTTCTGCTAACCCTCCTATGAGCGGAATGAAGAGTGAAGATAATCTTTAGGAAAAAAAACTATTGGAACATTAAAGTTTAAAGTTCGCACAAGCGAAGTTGTGACAACGTTGCTGGAAGGAAATCTAGACTAATATGAAATTTCATATTTGTGATACATTACAGAAGATTAGAAAGTAAAGTAATCATTTTTCTCAATACTATAAATTTAACCCAACTTTACAAAAAAGACGTACAAAATAACGTAGAAACATAAAATAATAATAAATTATTTCTAAAAAATAGTAAATTTATCATTTATTTCTATACATAGGTAAAGTATACAGGTAAAGCTCTCTCTAGCATTGATCTAAAATGTCGACTCACGCTGATATTGCTGTGAG
Source organism: Dione vanillae (assembly GCA_037178615.1). NCBI lineage: Eukaryota > Metazoa > Arthropoda > Insecta > Lepidoptera > Nymphalidae > Dione > Dione vanillae. The sequence goes on from JAZFAU010000073.1 coordinate 203,517, forward strand.
TTTATTGCTTTTCGCACATTTATGAAAAACGTGACGAATTTCACGAAGCGATGTCGGCGCCGCTATGGCAAGAACTTAACTATTAAGCTGAACTTCGTTGAAATATATCAGGCTAACGAGATTTTTTATGTTCTTGTTATGATAAGCAGTACTGTAAACTTTTTTATAATAATTATAATTTTCACTTGAGAGGATAGATTATTAAGTTTCTATTTTTTTTAGAGGACCGTCGTGGCGCAGGGGCATAAGCGTCTGCCTATAAACGCGACGGTTTGAGGTTTCGATTCCCACTCGGGGAAGATGGATTTTTCTATTTCCATTTTCTTCGCTCTGGAAACTAGGCGGCGTTAAGTTTCTGGGGTTCCCTCTACCTACTCTGCTATACGCAGGACAACAGGATGAAGCTATAAAAAAATAATAATTATTAGGTATTTTTATGTTTCACACTCTAACTTACATAGCAGGGTAGGCTGAAAGAAATTAAAATAAAATTTTAAATATTCAATAGTGAAATATTACATCTATATGGATTTTGATATGACCCAAAGTAAACTTTCCCAAAACTGGAACTTTTGCTCTAAACCGCCATCCAATATCATGCAAATTTAATTTTGTGAGAAGTTGTTGAGTTCGATTATATAATATTAAACTCGATTTCATACCTGAAACGCTTAGAACATTTTAAATCCCCTAACGCTTAAATTCACATTTAAATCTGACAGTCAGAAATAGGGTGGATTTATGCTAATATGTAATGGTATACACTTGTGCTTTTTTAAAACATTTTGACTCTTCTCTCCTCTTTGAGTTATGTTTATCAGATATATAATATCTTTATATAAATGCAAAAATAATTTGTATATGTGTTACAATTTTTTTTCTACGAAATAAAAGAATCGAATTTTTTCTTACTCCGACAGTAATCATGACAAGACAAGATTCAATATGAAACATTTGTTTTGAGTAATGGATAGTAAAGAAATATAATACATTTATTTATTTTTATCTTTATCTCGCACATGGCAGGGTAGGCAGAGGGAACTGCAGGAACCATATCAACCTAGCGTTAAGACACACCGTTGCTTAATACCTGTCTTTTCCGTCCCCGCTTTCCGCCTTTTTCAAGGCATTGCGTGTTGGGTGGCGAACTCAACGCCACGCTTTGCCTAGTTACCAGAGCGAAGAAAATGTAAATGAAATGTAAAAATTCATCTTCTCCGATTGGGAATCCAATCCAGAAACCGTCGCGTTTTCAGGCAGACGCTTACGACTCTACGCCACGTTGGTCCTCATAATATTTTATGTTTAGACTAATTCTAACGTCGTTAATTATGTATTTAAAAATTGAGTATTCTTTCAAATATATACTTTTTAATTGACCTAGTTCTTGTTTTGTTTAGATTAGTTCTAGAGTTCAAAAAAGTTTATCGATGTGAGAGTGTGTGATGTGATATACTGGTATAGTGAATATTTTTTTATTTTATAATTTTTGAATGAAACTAAAATAATTTGCCATTTTTATTTGCTTTCTTCATTAATTTCCTTTCATAAAGACAAAATATATAAACCAAAATTTGTTAATTTATTTGCTAGATAAGTAATAATTTTTTATCTGGAACCTTTTGTGTTCTTAATTTAATCTTTTTTCAACGATAATATGCAATTTACTTAAGGTACTGCCGATTAATAGTTCGACTACGGTAATTGTACTCAAGTTTTTCATCTCCTTTGCGTCATATGTTCTTGACAAGCAAAAAATACGACGTAAACCATTGAACTAAAACATGATGTATGGCTTAAATCTCGTATAGTTGTGAGCACAGCCTTTATTATATGTTAGGCTGAACGTGACGGGTTTGGTTAAATAAAATAAACTATTCAAAAGTAAATAAATATTGATAGCTTATTATAACAGAGGAAACATTAAAAGCAAGATTTTACTTTTTAATTTGGATTTCCGGTGTATCCTTGAAAATGAAGGGAAAAGTAAACTATAGGTACCAAGTATTGTATTGAAAATAGTTAGTGGAAGATACAAAAACAAATTAAGAAAGAATGTTAGCTATTTTCCTACATTGCCAATATCAATTCAAGTTAGTGCAATCCATTAGTAAATCAAGTGTGCATTCGGCACGGCACGCAGATTTAATTTGAAGACGGTAATGGATACAAATGTGCCAGCCGCTCCCCCTTTTCTCACTGAGATGGTTCCGAAATTATTGAAGCAAATATATGGGCAAAATTTTTATTATATTTTTTGCTACAAAAGTTTAAGTGGACTATACCGATTAGTTTAGTTTATTTAAATACAATTATAAGCAATTTTTTGTAATTTTTTTAAAATATGTATGTTTTTCGTTTCGTAAAATTTAGATCAATTCCAAATACATTTCTTATTGGGATGAAATCTTATCTGAAATATCGAGGACGAGTAGCGCAGACTTTATTTACAAATCCTTGACACGATTTGAGTGTTAAGAGGAAAAGGCGGTATAATGGATCGTCATTCTAATAGATGGAATGTTAAATATGTTTATAATTTTGTTGTATATGTGAGGTTATTTTTTACTTTTATAAAATATAGAATTATTATATCCTAAAATACTCATTTAGAAATATTTGTATATTCTGTATATTAAGCTTGATTAGAACATAATGATGTATTTATAAATTTAACGTATCAAGAAAATTCTCTTAGTAAGCTTAAGTATAATGTGTAAAGTTTAACCGCTATTTTATTGAAGTAGCTATTTGAATAAAAATGATTGGTTGTTGTTCATACATTTGTACTTTACTACAGACATTTGTATAGACATACATTTTTACTATAGACATATTTGTGGCTCTACCGTTGTAATGAAAGGGCTGAGTGTATTGGTAAATCGATAATAGATTGATGAGATCTTCTCACTGAAATGCAAAAGAAAAATTCTAATGTGTACTCTGGTAGGTTATTGGATAAAATGGAGTATTCGAGAAAATGGAGCATAATTCCATTGAAAATGTATTGAATACAGTGTAAGAATTTCTACTTTTACTTTTATGTTGATGTTAAGACCCTGTCGTGAATTATCTTAATGATGTCTGCTTTGTGTCTTAAAGGAAATAGAAACAATTAACATTCTTAAAAGCTTATCTAATATTAACAATCTATAAAAAAAATGTTATATTATTGCTTTTAGGTACTAAGGTGTTTTGTGTGTATTACATTATTTTTGTGTGTATTACAAGTATTTATAAATAAATGTTATTTTTACGTAATTTTTTATAATAAATACAGAAATACTGTACTAAAAAACGGCGTTAAGTGCCGCCACTAACGAAAGGCGGGAAAGCGAGTGTCGTAACACGAGGTTCCAACGGCTCCTGCGGTTCGCTCTGCGTACTAAACGCGGTATAAAGCGTAAAGCTAAAAGAAAATAATTTAAAGGTGGTTTTATTTAGATGTGATGTATAAAATAAATTTTTATAATCAAATAATTACATAAATGTAACTAGAAAATTATGAGAAGCACAAATGCTCGTAGCCTACATATAAGATTTAACACCAAGGAGTTGAAATTGCAAATTTTGTTAGGGAAAGCGGGTGCCAGATCTTATACGTATTACAATTTACACGTTTTCATACCAACTTTAAAATTTATGGCTGAATTCAAGTTTCGTGAAATATATATTATATATAGAGAAGGTACGTAATTATAACAATGAATATACATTGTAAAGTAATATTTTTTATTTTGCTTTTGTAAATGTTAGTAAGATCTTTGATCTATACAAATATTTCATATTTTAATTGCGTTTTTTTACGATTCTGATGTTAAATACTCAAAATGGCATTGGAAGAGCATACGATATTCCTAATTATATTATTTTACAAAAATATTGCTTCTTTGTTTCATAACAATAATAATTATCAAGATAAATAGTGTCCATTGATTTTGTACAAATAAGTATGTACTTATATACTAATATGAGCATGCAATGTTTGCAAGCATGATGTACATAAATGTATCAAATATTTACCCACATTTTATTTATTTAAAGTATTTAGCTCCAATATCTATGCGGGGTGATAGAAATAAAATGCCAATAAGTGGTAATAAAAAGATAAATAATATTTTACTAGGTGACTGAACACCTCTAACCCTTTAATAATGTGAAAACTGCGTAAATATAAAAAAAGTTTGCATATAGGCATGTCAACAATTTTAATACTAAAAAATACAATAGAGTTATTCAAGAGAGTCGACAGACTTGTTAATAAATAAATATGAATAATTCTCAATTTTAATTCAAGTTTAAAGAAAAAATATGTATAATCAACAATTAATCTATATAAGTAAATGTAAAACTTATCCGAGTGAAAAATTCTTGATTCTACCAAACGGAAAAACGGCGGAGAACCGTCCACGTTGATAAATAAACGAAAACGCTAAGAGTTTGCTCGCATGAATTATTTACAGGTGCAATAGTCTTAATAAAGTAAAATCATTTTCAACGTTGTGACATTAAATATGTTATGTACATTTTATATATTATTTAATTATTATTTCTAAAATCAGAGTAATTGTTGGGCCTAAAGTATTCGCGATCATTGTTTACAATAAGCTCGTTGTTACATGCTTTATATAAAGATGTTTGCAGCACCATAAGAGTCTAATTTTATGACATTTCACTTACCGCTTGAGTAGCATATAATAAAATGAGTAAATAATAGAAATATAAATATATTTAATAACAGTATTATATGCTGAGCTTTTTTTTTAATTTTAATATTAATACAATTGCTTTAATAATTTTGCGGTAAGTAAATAAGTACTAAAACTCCTCTACCTAGCATTACCTGTTGAAGTAAGAGCATATATGGTATGGTATGGTAAAAATATGAATCTAAAAACTAAATTTCATGGTACTCTTAATAGTAGAAAAGCGTGTTGATTAAGCATTTGAGATATATTTATATACTCCTAAAACATTTTACTATGTTGAAGAAAACTTTATGTAAATTTGTTTGTTATTCTCAGCGTGATATCCGTAAAGTGTGTCTCGTTTGACTCTTGATGTAGACTTTGTTAATTAAATTTAAGCTCGTCGTATAATCTACAGACCACACATACTTGCATATATATGTATATATATATATATATATATATATATATATATATATATATATATATATATATATATATATATATATATATATATATATATATATATATATATATATATATATATATATATATATATATATTTGTTATGACTATTTTTTTCAAGGTTTTGGGGAGGCTTACGTCAAGCTGAAATTTATATTGAACATTTCATTCCTCCTCTCCCTTCTAGTGCAGCAATGATTGTTACTAAGTATTAAGTCAATGTAATCGAAAGATATGTGTGTTTTGTGATATCGGTGTATTTTTTAACTGTACTACGGCTTACGCTTAAAAATACTTAAAACCTAAGAACTTTTTCGTCGATTTTTTTTATGCAATTTTATTAATTGAGGACCGTCGTGGCGCAGAGGCGCAACGTCTGCCTGTGACGCGACGGTTACTGGGTTCGATCCCCAGTCGGAGAAAATGGATTTTTCTATTTCCATTTTCTTCGCTCTGGCATCTCAGGCAAAGCGCGGCGTTGAGTTCCGCCACTGAACACGCAATGCCTCGAAAACGGCGGAAAGTGGGGACGGAGTAAGCAGGGACTAAGTAACGGAGTGTCTTAACACTAGGTTCTTATGGTTCCTGCAGTTCCCTCTGCCTACCCTGCCATGTGCGGGATAAAGCGTGAAGCTAAAAAAAAAAAAAAAATTATTGTCACAACGTAAATTTGTTTTTAATATTTGTAATTTGGCTAAAGATAATTGGTTTGTTATTTAATCTGGTACAAAAATAATAAAAATAGTCACGTGCCATAAAATTCATCAAAGATATGATATAACAACCTAATCAACAAAAATAAAATAATATTTATTTATAATTAATAAGTGTAATTTTGAGCAGCATTAGGTACTATCATAATGATTACAAAGATAAAATTCATTTAAAAGAATTTAAATATGTTGACAGTTATAAACTAATTAGTAAAGCAGTAGGTACCGTCGTGACTCCGTCTTCTCTCATGAATATGCAGCACAAGTTGCAGTGGACTTGCACGCAAACTTATATTGAATGCGTCGACAGGGACACGATCTCAAGCGTAAAACCGCTTACATAAGGCTTGTCGATTTTGTCAGAGTTAGCTTAATTGCTCTTTAAAAAGTCTATAGATAAAATATTAGTTTCATATGTACATATATATAATTTTATTCTAATGTAAAAAAAGTGTTTTTTTATGAAAACAATTAATTTATGATTTTTTGTGAATCAATGCTTTTTAGTAGATAATTAACGATCGTATTAACTGATTGGTACGTATGTGGATTATTTTCGTAGAGCAATAAATTGAATTTTCATCACAAATAGTTTAATATAAACCTGTATAATAAATACCGGCTACGCGTAAAATAAACTAATTTAGTATTCAAATAGTCAATAGCAATATCATTTCACATATATCACATCGGTCACATCGGTATAATATCTACGTATTCGTTTATTTTGACGATTACATTTCCAAATGAACAAAACAAGAATGGAATATCGGATAAATGTTTAGTATATTTCCATTGTTTATTTACATGTGCAGTTTTCCATCAAAATAGAAATAAAATATAAATGCATGGCATAGCCAATGCGATTACAACGATGCGATCAAACGCGAAAACGGATCAACGGGAGTGACACTAACAAGAGCTCAACAATATTCCAATGATTCACGCTACAATAATTTTGGATGCGCTTAATTCTATTTTTTACGTCATTGGACACTCCGCCTTTGAAATGATATACAGGGTGCGCGAGTTCGTCACACGTATTGCACAGTCATACGTCGCCCATTGTGTCTCCCCAGCCGATTTCATATCGGACTGTTATTTTATTACGACTCTCGTTTATATGTTAAAAGCGATGTCACGACGTTTGACACGTGTTAAGCGTACGATTTAAAATGCTATTGTAATAAATCGATTAGGGGAAAATATGTATTGTCCGTCAAAATAGACGCTTTCTAATGTGGTGAAGGTTAAATGTCTATGATTATGTTTATGACTATCAGATGTTGGTTCGATTTTGTATACATACTTTTGTATTTTATAAAAAAAATTAAAAATGAAATAATCTTTAAATATTCTTAATTTTTACAATAATTTCAATTAATAACGTTCTTCTTGTTTCTATTGCCTATATAATATTTATATTTTATGTAAAATAAATCTTCTAAGTTATTAAGGCACTTATAACTTTAGTTAAATCAAATAAATAATAGCCTAATTATATTAGATGAGAAATAGAAACAGTATTGACTTTTTTTTGTTAAAGCCGATTGAAACTTGTCACCGACTGTCATGTGTCGTGACATGAGAATGACAGACGCTGCGCGAGACAATACACCCCAGGATTATTCTAGCAAAGAATATTAGTGAAATAAAACAACAAAGAGCAGCCTGTATACGAGATGCTATTATGAACAGATTTTAATTTCCTTTTGTTTTTTATATTAGGCAAATTTAATATAATAACATTGGTTTCAGAAACTCCAGAAGCTTTTTTGTGACGAGAAAATTAAGTTATTAATGTGCATATCGTTTATATTTATTTGAATGAAGTATGAAGCTTTCTGTAATATCCATAACGCAATCTTACTATAAACTTTAATCAGAGCCATTGCCTTTTCTATATTACTCTATTGAAACTAATTATAAGAAGACAAAAAATCACTTTAAAATTCAAATTATTCTCTCTAAGCTTTCATGATGCAGCTTTAAATCCTTAAACTTTAATCCTCTGAAGTATTTACGGAATGGACGCAGACTACTTAAAGGAAAATCCTATAAAATGTTTAAAGAATTTAAGTTTAGTAATAGCCCATAAGTTTATATAAGTTATATTTCAGAGTTCATATATATTTGATTGTATAAAAAAAATTATTTAATTATAACTTTGATTATAAGTGCATACAATTTTCGTTTTTTAGTTTTATAGACTCGCTAGGGAGAGTCTATAATTTGTATAGTAATAGTACTAGAGATGTAAGAAGTCCATATATGTATATATATATGTTAAGAAAATATATGGTTTTTTTAAGTTTATAAATTGGATTTTGTCAATGAAGACGCCTCTATAGAAAAGAGTGAACTAATTATTATGTTTTGTTTTTGTGAGTGTAAAGGACTATAATAATAATGAATATAATTTTCTATTTTATTTTTATACGAGAATTTGAAATTTGATCAACTTTATGAGTCCGACCCTTTGATTCTAGTTTCCAGAAGCAAAACAGTTTGCGGACACGTGCGCGCTTGTTTTACATGAATTCAACTATATATATTTTTTTGAGATTGGAGTTTGTTTTAATAATAATAATAATCTTTATTTGAAAATATAAGCATTACAGTATTTACACCAAGTCGCTTATATCTACACTAATTACTAAACATTTCTTTTTTTTTTTATTATTCTTACTAATTTAACAAAACATACTACTTACTAAATAAAATAAAATTTAATAAAACAAAAATAGAATAAAAATTTGTAAACAAAATAAGCTTAAATCTATTTAGGAACTACAAAATTAATTTTAAAATTTTAAAATATGTAAATTTGTTTGATATATTCAAACAAATTTACATATTTCAAAATTTTATTTTATATAAAAGGGATCATAAAATATGTCTACATCTCGATAACGTACTAAGTCATTTAAAAGTTTAACAGCCCTAGCAGTGGGGCTGTTGCTAGCTTAGGGAGAATGCCACATAGGTGGATAGCAAAACAGTCTATGTTGCCGTCTTCCAACACCACGCATATATTTGTCGGGAATGACATTTTTTTTCTGTAATATGTTTATTATCTTTATTTATAGACTATGTTTTGACGTCTTGCCAAATTATATATTATGTATACGAAAAGTCCACCATGCGTTGTACACGAAGCATACAACTTCTTAATTATTGATTGCGTTGAATTTTAAGCTTGATGATTATTTCTTGTTTCATCAATGCATTCTTGACAGACGAACAAACCAATTGACGGCCAGAAACACACAAATGTACGTCACAAATGTATGTCAATTTTTTCTTTTAAGACAAAACAGAAATAAAAATCAAAACTTTAAAAAACAATTTAAAGAATGAAATTAACTGAAATAAATACTTTTTTACATGAGTAATAATAGTTAGCAAACTTTTAGCTGACCGTAGCCGCTGTAGAACTCTCTAAGCACAACTTACGTATGTCAACGTATCGTAGCGACCTAGTTAATTGTAAAGCACGACCTAAGAGTGCGTTCATGTGAGCTGGACTAAGATAACCTATTTTATCCTCAACGCTGACCGTCTTCCGTCTAGTATAAAGTTTTTTAATTGCTCCTGTTTGCACATTTATATTTAATTGAAGAATAAATAATATGCCAAGAAATTTATAGAGAACTATATTTTTGTAAATAACAATAGTGCCTATATGTCATTTGTTTTTCCTTTAGTATTTATATTTAATTGAAAAATCATTATAAATATGCCAAAAAAATATGTAAAGAACATTTTTATTGTTAATAATAATAGTATACATATATATTATTAAATAATTATTTAACTGTAAAAAATATCCATACTTTTTCAATCGTTTAACTTACATTCTCCCTTTTTTACTTTTACTTTCAGATTTTCTTAACTGTTTGCAACTCAATGTGATTTACGTTTCCAGCCTACTTTTCCTTATTAACTTTTTACATATATATTTAACGTAAGGTAATCGTTTTGAACAATATGTTGTGTTTAATATCAAATAACTTTTTAATGAACGTTTAAATATGAAACAGACTTAAAAAACAGCGTAACTGCCTAGTTATCTACAGCGGTATGTCTATTCAAATAGCTCGTGGCGACCTATTTAATTGCAAAGCTAGGCGCAGTGGTGCGTTCATGTGAGATGGATCGGGCTAGCTCAGTTCATTTCATTTCTAACGCTTCTCTTTTTGTCATTAGTAATCTAAGCTCATCTTGTACGTGAATAATTATCATTTTATAAAATTGTTGTTACATACATATATATCTTTCAAATAGACGACTTATAGTGTGGTATAGAGGCCATCGTGATGCTGTGAATGTGGATGTTGTGGGTTAAATCAAAGTCAAAGGGACGAAATATATACATATAATTTTATAATGCTAGATCTAGTTCGTTTTGCACTCATTCTATCGTAAATTAGGCGAAGTGTGGGAACGGGGTGTCTAAACACATAGTTTGCTCTGCCTACGCTATTGTAAAGCTAAAGCTGCTTTTTATGTTAGTATATCTATAGTATGGTTACAATCTTATTGTATGTCTAATAGAGACTATATTTCGCAATATTCTACTTAAATTATAACTGCATTTCGATATGAATAGTGAATAAGCCTCGTCTATATTTGTGCTTCACTTCAGAACCTTGACCCTTTACATTGATTATTTCACCCTTGCAGAACGTCTGTGACATTTCGAAATATCGCGTGAGAGCTTTGACATGTATTTTGTAATATAAATGCAAAAGTAGGTCTGTGAATTAACGTCGTATTTTTGAAGCTGAAAAAACGAATCGTTAGAGCTGTGTGTTTGGAATAACTTTTGGCTAACAATTTGCGTACTTGGGTCGTATAATTATATATTATTTACGTTTATATATCCAAAATGACAAAATACGGTAGATTATTATTTAAATGTAGAATAAATGTAAAATGAGTATCCATGGAAATAATTCAAAATGTTATATGATTGTATTTTTATTGTTTCTTTATGTCACATAACAACGACTAGGTAACCGTTTTGAAAATAATAATTAGATACGTACTTGATTTGACATTTCTAACTATTATTTTAGTTGCGCCTGATATGAAATAATGGCAAATTAGTATATTAACAATTTAATAAAAAGTTTTCCGAATGTATTAAGCACGACAGTTATGTAGTTATTTAGATTAAATATTAATTACACGTACCTTTATTGTACATACAGGAAGAATCGTACGTCTTTAAAAGATTTTAAAATTGAAATAATAACGAAATTCTCTTTAAGACTTACTTTTAATAATAGATGGATGTGGTATTTATAGAATTTAACAGGAAAACTTTGACAGTGTGATTTAAGCTCGGTTTGAAACTTTTCGTTCGCAGATATTAGTATTAGTTATAATGTATTTACTTTTTGTTCAGTTCGTTCGTTTCGTTTGAAAGTTTCTTTAAGTGGGGTAGGTAATGTTAAATAACTATTACTTGATTTGAAATATTTCCTTGCTTTAAAGCTTAAATTGAAAAAAAAGTATAATATTTTATTTTATTGCCTTTAAAATATAAAATATTATCTGTTTATATTTTTACAACTATGATATTTGATACAAGCGTATTTTTAGTACTTACTTAGGTACCCCATACTTATATAGAAACCAAACTTTTGCTTTATACAGAATAAGATATTCTTTCCAGAGTTCACTAAAGTGATCATAATTAGTAATTTACTCTAAAATAAAATGTAGAGCATAAATATCAATATGTAATCTTAATATGCCTCTAAAATATTTATTAAATATTCAAACATTTTATTATAATAAGCTCCAATATGCAAAGAATAATGAACATGCAGGAAAAAGTTCTTTGTACACAAAAGGATCAAGATTTTAATCAGCCACGATACAAACTTTCCGTACAGATTGTTCTAAGAAGAAAATGCTACGATTTTTATTGTATAGCTAGCATATGTTGTAATAGATGAAATAATATAAGTAATTTAGGTTGAGATATTTTCTTAAATGAATTGATCAAAGATTATGTCAGTATAGTGATCATGATCGTGATGACATCTTAACCTAGTTATTTAGTAGCTTTAACGTAGTTATATATAATTGTTTAGTTTATTGTTATAAGCTCAGGGGCATTTTATTCCAAATAGCAAAGTAGGTGGGGAGAAACTGTTTCTGTTAATTTATTGCCTTCTTCGTCCAAATTCTTGGCAATTTTTGTCGGTACTCAATGCCGCGCTTTGTATTGCCAATGTGGGGAAATCAAGATAAGTCACTCAATCAGCGTAGTAAGTCACTTACTATACCTATCACTAACCAACTCAGGCAAAAAGTCACATAGACGCGCTAAGGTATTTTATATCAACATATAGTTTTAAATATAGGTTATATTGTGCACTGTAGTAACGGTATTGATTGCTTTTTATAATCTTGAATAAGAATTGAGGAGGAGGCTCTTAATGAGAATTAGGAAAGAGAACTAGGATCGCAACGCTTATGCTTAGGCTATGTGAGTATAGCACTCTAGGAATGGAGCTGCAGCTTTACATTATAGTTACATCATTGTTAACATGATAAGAAATAGGTTAACTTATATATTTTCTGGCAATATCCCAGCTTGTAGTCATTATTTTTAAACGTAATGATTTATATTGAAGAAATGGGAAACTGTTATAAAATATAGCAAGCTATAGTTGTCATCGCTGTAATTTGAGTGATTTACACAGACTTCCGCTGTTTCTACGCATTCATAGTATGAATTGTGAATAATGGGCTGCGAACGCACGGGGAATTGCAAATCGCGGATTAGCTAAACGCCAGCCAAATTTGAATTTGAAACAATTTCCACGTCTATAGAGTTACTGCGACTTTGCGAGTTTGTACATTTGTTGCGTGCGATTCGCAACTAGCTTTTAGTTGGTTTTCAAACCGATTCGTGTTCCATTTTCGTGTTATTTAATGTACACGATATTATTTTGCTTAAGTATTATTCTGTTTCAACTGTAAAATATTATCTAATTTTTATAATAATTTGACTAGGCTCATTGTCATGTTCGTAGTTTAGTTCAAAAATGTTTTCTGATATATCTAATCTATTATAAATCCATAAAAGTAAGCGAAATCTTTCATTTTAACAAATGTTTATAATACTTATTGGTATAAAATGATAAAAATATACTTTACAAAGAAATAATAAAAAAAAATGTCGTACAAAAATAAAAAAAAAATGATCGTTTTGTACAATCCCTTGGGATCTAATCGTCAATAGTCGTGTATTCAGAGTCTTATAGCTGACTTAAAAGTTCGACGCCCTCAACAAAGAAACAACAAAACGCCAAAATGGTGGGGTGGTTATGCAATAAATCAAGCACATGTCATAAATACACTCCCTTCTGGGGTAAGAAGTGTCGCATTTTCCAAGTAATAAAGCACATCTCTAATACACTTCGCGGTATGTCTTGGGGAACTCGTGGTAAGACCCAGAATTCCTGGTACTAAATTAAGCTAGGAAGTTATATATTGTAATAACTAAATTAGAATTTGGATACTTTGACAAATTGCATTCAGTTTAATTTTAGATTGTCTTGTCGATAGCCTATATTAGAATGAATCTGTCGATTCTATAAAGTTGTATTGAAAAAGTTTCAACTGTATAAATGCAGTCGTTAGAAATTTTCAACGTTCAAATGTATTTAGGAATAAACCATTATTATTTATGTTTTTAAATATATAGCTATCCTAAATTTAAACACCGTATTCCCTGTTGTAATATATAATCGTTGGTATTCTCTGTTATATATACAAGAATAATAATGACTATATTATATTATGATTATAAATTTATTTATCAGCTCTACTTATTATACACATAGCTACATATTAAAAACATTATGCCAAAACACTGTTTTTTGCTTTCCGACATATTACAAATGTTATAGCAACACTGTAGTTATGAAGTTCCATTATTATAATTAAAATAAAAGGAGAGCTAAGCTAAACAGAATTAAACTCACAAACTGGCCATATATAGTACCTTGTACTATAATAGAAACGATAAAATATAAGAAGCTTATATTAAAACCTTATTTGAATAAATTCATATGTTAGAAAGAAATGACGCCATCCTTGCATCGTTGGGACGTGCCTGACTGTACTTGGGAGATAGTAAGCTGTCTAGGAAAATATTTTATCTGATTATACAATGTGCAACATTGTGGTCCACAATACTTATACGCGTTATTCTTGAGAACTGTAAAGAAGAGAATTATCTTGCACTACTACCAATATAAAGGAAAAAATCGTAGATATCTTTATGTCCCTACAAACTATTTACTTTTGTAGGTAACTATGATGAAAAACGTGTCATACTATTTAGTTACTTAGAGGTAATTTTAGGTAAACTTTAAATATGTAAAAAGCGCGGTTTTATAACTTTTCAAAATGTGTTCAACAGTGTAATACTTATTTTAATGAATCAATTATATTTATTTTAATACTTACCTTGTTTTTATCGTTCGTTTAATCATTTTTTAATGATAAATATTTGTTTATCTATACTCTATTAGAGTAACAAAAAAGGCTTGAGAGACAAACATACGCATGAGTAAGTCTTTATTTTAGATACGAAATTAGCTTATCACAAAATATTATTTGAATCCGCGATCTCCAGCCCTGTCAGCGTGTAAACACCTGTCATAATAATAACGTTATCCTTAAATTATAAACACGTATAGCAAAGTATATTACTTTATTTAGAATTTTATAAGCATCGCTCACCTTAACGATATTGGTGATTCGAGAAGCCAGTGGCCCGTAGTTAATTTATAAGGACATCAGAGGGTGCAAGATTCGTCTGAGCCGATGCTACCATGGAGATCGAAGGTACGGGATGAAAAATAAATAACCATTTTATATACATATATAGTATGGGTGTATTGATATTTTTAATAAAAGGGAAAGGATAATGAACTAGCATGAGTCTTAAAAATATATATTAAAAGATTTTGCATTTACAAATTTATTAGTATTTAATACTACAAGTAATAAATTTAAAATGTAAATATTATAAATATATTCAACGATAAAAGTTCATCAATTTGTGGTTATACTAATGAATATGTACCATTCAGTTACTTGTTTTAAATCAGGATCAGACAGTCTGTTATTCCATAGTACATAGGTTCGATTTAATTAAATACCAAAAAAGCTAGAGTCGAAGCCTCAAAACAACACAAATCCTATTAAAATGTCTGTTTCTCAAATAACGCCTTTATCGTATATGCATAAGAGTTCAAATTATGAATTGGTCACTTTGTGAAACATTTAACTATCGTCCAACGGGCAGTCGGCTGTCGAATTGCTAAATAGAGCGATTATTGGAATATAGGGAGTAGGTTTTTAATTCTATTTGTTCAGTCAAAACAAGGGCCCAGCCCCTTTTCAATTAATTTACTAGAATATCCCTAGGGTTCAATTTTTACTCGGTTTCAATTGCATTTAAATCGAAAATAAAAGTTTTATTTGGGATATGACAAGAGCTGGTTGGAGAGAGTGGCGCCTGATAAAAATAATGCCGTCTTTTTACTTTACTTAGTACTTTTAATTAAAAGCTACATATCAATTTGGTTTGGTTTGGGATATCAAATGAGGTAAAGATATATCTGCTTAGACTATATATATTACATATCGTTAGTGTAAACCCAAGTTATACATAAAAAAAATCTTTAATGGTATGTACAGCAAAAGAAGTTCTTGATTAAAATTTACTATACTTTTAAGATTCAAAAAAGAATTCATTTTAAAAATGTTACTGGTTAAGATATATTAAAAGAGTACAAAAAAAGAAAGAAATTAAAAACACGTGAACCGACTACTGTATAAAAGTTTGTTAGCCACATAATATATTTTTTTCTTTTATAAACAATAATTAAGAGACTCACGAGGGCTTCATAATAATCGAGGTGGAATTATTGTAAAAACTTTGCTATCACAACTTATAATTACTTTACCCATATCAATTATAAGAGAACATAAAACACAATTATCATATACATTATATTAATTACGCGACGGTCTGTGGGTTCGATTCGGAGAAGATGAATTTTTCTATTTCCATTTTTTTCGCTCTGGAAAACTAGACAAAGCGCGTTGTTAAGTTCCACCACTCAACACACAATGCTTCGAGAAAAGGCGAACGGAGTGTCTTAACACTCTTCCTACCCCATGTGCGGTACAAATCGTAAAGCTAAAAAAATTATAATATTTTATAACATACTAGCACTACTACATTGCCTTTATCATGAACATTTTTCTTTTTTTAATAAGTAATTATAATTATAATTATAGTTCTAGTAACGATTGTAATAATTTATATATAACTTAATTTCTCTTAATAGGACATAATATATCAGAATATACATACGTACATATAATTCTTAAATTAATTAATTAATATGAATAATTTGATTATGACATAGAATCTATGGTATAATAATTAGTTTATGGAATGATGATATATTAATAGCCTTGGCGTTATAGATAAATCTCGGCATAATTACATTATGCAATTGAGTAATAAGGTATATTAGTTTAATAGAGTTTGTAGTTAACGTTACCTATTATAAGTTATTAATACTGAATACTTTGTAGAAAAATAATTATTTACATATCAACCTATTAAAAATCAGGGATCGGAGCGTCTTTACACTAGGTTCCCATGGTTCCTGCAGCACTTGCTACCCATGTTCCCTCCCTGCTACGAGCTGGTCAAAGCAAGAAGTTAAAAAAGTTTTCTTTAATGCGTTTAATAGAGAATTAATATCTATAAAGCAGGCAAAGAATTTTTTCAAGAAAATTTATTTTCATATATGGATATCTGATATATACATGCGTTAGGCCATAAGCGAGTAGTATGTAGAGCTTAAAGCAGTATTCAGATATTCATGAAACTTCACGGCGCATCTCCTTGACTGACTTCAGGTATGATTTAGAAAATAGGACGGGATTTATTATGCCATTTGCAATATTATATGATTAACTATGATTTTTATATGATTTGAACACTGCTGTTTATTTACTGTCTTTCTGGGAAAGTAGTTTCCTAAAATAACAAAAAACAACATTTTTTTTTATTTTATAATAAAAGCTATTTTCATGCATTTGTGTATCCATCTTGTCTTTTTGGGTAGAAAATGGAATATAATGAGATAAGTCTAAAAAGGAAGGATATTATTAGGAATACTATTATTTATCTTAATCAGAACATTAGAAATATTATGTGTATATACCGAGAGGTGCTTGAACTTGCAACCCACGCATATTCACTAGACATACATACAAAGATTAGTACATTCGAATGAAGAAGTGCTTAGATATTCATGAAACAACTGAGACACGGCTTTGCAAATCACCTAAGACAAGTAACGAAGAACAAGGAGTGAATATCGTATTTAATATATTATATTTGCTATGAAGTCATCGTATTTGCTTTATATATATATATATATATACATATATATATATATATATATATATATATATATATATATATATATATATATATATATATATATATATATATATATATATATATATATATATATATATATATATATATATATATATATATATATATATATATATATATATATATATATATATATATATATATATATATGTCTCTGTAGTAGACTTAAAAATGTACTCCACCAAAAACATGAAGTAGTCTCTACATGTCTCGCAACATATAGAGACTGCTGTTAAACTTGTGTTTAAAGAACCAACTAAAATGTATGTAATAACTTTTTTAATTTATATAAAAACATTTCCATCGAATTGACTTTCCATGATTAATGAAATCGATTTATAGTAATTATTAAAATTGAACTCTTTATGTACTTATTTATGTAATTATTTACTACAATGATTAAATTAATGACAATATCGGTCACGTCATAATTAAAGGTATTAATTAATTGGACGCCGGCTCCGTCCGATTTATGTTATATTGCGTACAATTAGGAAATGAATCGGTGACTCATGACTTTCGTATTTGAGAGGATTAGTCATAATCCTGACACATATTTTGTAGCTTTGTTTTGTTGTATAATTATTGAAATGTGTGAAACTTGTTTACTTAGTGAATCGAGTGTAAATGTAGAGTCAATTTTTTATGTAGTAACTTTAAATTTGTCTTGTTTATTGAAGGTTAAAAGTATTAAAACGTTTATAAACAAAATAGAACTGTTAAAAATGCGCGTTATCTAATAAATTTATTAAAAATAACCTCTCAACTGCGTTATGATAGAAATATCAGACACATATATAGTTATAGTTCAAGAAAATAAACTTTACAAATAAAACATGATATTCCAAAAGCATTGACTTTAAAATATTTTAAATATTTCAACCTGTCGGATCGGTTATAAAGTAATAACGAAGGACTAGGTCTTGGCGCCACGACTCACGCATAGTCATCTCAGAGCGGCCAACGACCAACATTGTGATGCCTAGTTCTTAGCCCTACCGTATCGGTGGCGCGTCGCCCGTGTCGCGACAGTACGATCGCCGCACTCGTAGAGGACGGATGTACGTCGCCCCGTCGACTCTACCGAATTCACTTATCGAAACAAGTTTTGCTATATTAAATATCTAAAACTTCACAATAAACTAATATATCATCATGAACTCTAGTGTACACATAAATAATCAGACTTTTAAATGAATTTTAAAAAGTTTGAACACTTTTAAGTGCATTTTGTGAATTACTTTATCTATAACATCGCACGTACGTAGGTGTTGTAACTCAGTGAATTGTTTATTGTTTTCATACAAAGGACAAATACCGTTGAAGACGCTAAGTTCGAATCTTATGTTGTTTTATTCTTATTTATAACAACGTATTCGAGTCGCGTGTTAAAAAGAGACAAGATGAAGTCCCACCGGGCGAGAGCGACAGGTGTGGCGGCACTGGCGGTCTTGTTGGCGGTTATAACAGGTAACTTTGTTTAAAAGTATTGTATAACAACTTTATCTCATAAGCCTCTTATAAGATTTTAAATATTTTATAACATTTATAATTAAACTCGTACAAAATTCGATAATTTTGGAGTACATATACTATCGTATATGAGATTAATTATATGATAAATATTTTTTTATCTTGGCAACACACATGTGTTATGATTCATATATGCATAGTTTGAGGTTATGTTTTAGTAAATATTATTCGGATAAGGATTTAAGCGTTAAATGTAATATGAAATAGATTAAGGCGTAATTTTATTGTAACATAAATATTATCTAGTAAATTATTATATCAAATATAAATCTTATTTATAACTTTAAAGGATGTTTTTCATTTTATAAATTATTGTAAATTTACGTGTGAAATAAAGACAAGCAATTTGTGGTCAACTTTACACAAGTTGAATATAGTTGTGCTAATAAAGTTACTTTGTAATATTTAAATCGGAAGTAAGGAAAAGCCGCGAAAGTTACAGAAGAGGGGGCGCGGTTGCAAAAACCGTTGCCCGTTATCCGCCGAACGCTAAAAAATGTAAAATGGCGGAAATGAACTTTCCTACAGCCGTTGAGATGTCTAACATTAATTCTGGGTGCGTTCATGCGTTGCTTTCTCACTATAACAAAGCCGTTCGAATCAAAATTCCTCCTACTGCATTCAGAAATAAAATGAAGACAGTGTGATATGAAGTTCCTTTCCATGTAGAAAAATTGTGTATATTACCTAAAATTATTTTAATTATTATGATTTTAATAAAATGTTCATTTATCAATAAACTTTAATAATATATATATATATATATATATATATATATATATATATATATATATATATATATATATATATATATATATATATATATATATATATATATATATATATATATATATATATATATATATATATATATATATATATATATATATATATATATATATATATATATATATATATATATATATATATATATATATATATATATATATATATATATACATATATATATATATATATATATATATATATATGTATTGAGTTTAGTATTAAATAAGTAACTCGCTTACTCTATGTCTTAATCTGGATATTGCTACTAACTAGAGCGATATCGGTTCAATGTAGCGTAAATTACCGTAAAATGTTAGAATCTCTTTGTCAGACGCTGACTTCATTTATTTTACGATCGGTAAGCTAATAACAGTAAAAATTGCCGGTAAATAAGGTCAAATGGCTTTTATGTGAAATTGTTAATATAATTGAATTAATTTTCGCATTTTAATAGGAAAACCAGTTGTATATTTTTGACCTATTTCAGTAATTATTATGAATTAATTATATTTTTTAAAGTTACATAGTTTTATATATAAATATATACAACAATTATTCTTTTATTATTGTATAAACATATACATTGCATTGAACGGTAGGCAGGTAGAGCAGAGAAAGCGAGAGAGATAAATACTTTGTGGAAGAAGGCGATTTTAAATTTAAAACTTTGATAGATAGGAATCAAAACCATAAAAATATATATACGGCATTATAATATGGTATACATAATAATATACGGCCCTCCCCAGCAATACTACAGATACATAGCTTAAAATCACTACATATACATATATGTAATTATTTTGTATATGTAAATAATTAAACTATAAAATGAAACAAAACGTTCAAAAAAAGACAAATTTAAACTAGCGCAATAAACACACATTCCAAACAATTTAAATAAATTTACTACATCTGCCACGTCATTATCCTCGTCGTTTAAGCGTGTTAATTCTGCCAGATTGTCATAAGGACGTGTAGATGACTCCTTACGCGGTCATCGTCTCCACTGATTATGCCAGTAACAGGACTTAGAGGATTATATCTCAAATGGTATCCAAAAGTTTTCCCATAGAGTTTAGATTATATCTTAACTGTTATAACCGCTAAGTCATAAATGTAGAGATAATTTGCCCTTTCTAAAATGCAGTCACGTACGTCTAAGTAAAATGCTTTTTAAAGATAATATAAACAATTACTATTTTTCATATTTTCCGATTACATAAAACGGCTAGGGAAATTAAAAAAAAGATACCAAAAAGGTTTAATTAAAATAAATAATATTAATTTCTAAGCTGTACAGTTTCATTTGAAAAAATATTCTTGTCAAAAAATATAAGAATGTCTGTGAATTTTAAATTTATTTTAGTCTGAAATAATGTTTCGCTAATTAATTCAATATAACATTTTTAACCAACACAGTCAATGACTTGGACTTGATTTCATGTATAAGTTAATATGAGCTTGAAATATTTTCAACAAAAGCTTTAGTATCTATATATTACTTACTTACTTTTACTTATATACTTTACTTGTACTTATATTAAGAATTACTGTTTAGTTTGGCAAAGCTTCCCTGATATTACTGTGAAGTCGATAACTTAATGTGCTGAGCTCAACGAAATGCCCGGGAAACTCTACCTAGTATTATAATGATTAACTAGGTTTGCTGAACGCAAATAGCTAGCTGGGAGTGGGATCTAATGCGAGTGATTGAACAGTAACAACAGCAGTTATAATTATATTATTATCTCAATATATCTGGTCATACGTTACTGTCTTAATATAATTTTACATATTATTTTTGCTCTCTTTGTCTTTTATTTTTATCTAAAATACTAGTATACAGTTATAAGTGAAAAATATTGTTACCAGTATCCTGGTAACATATACACAATCTACGCAATTACATTTATTTACATCTATGTCAGTTATGAGAATATATATTGATTATAGAAGTTTATATTCAGGTACACACATATATATAAACATATAGATAGTTTAGTTAGTTAGAGTTTGAACAGGGATGCCATATTCAATATTATTGTATAGAATTGTAATATGCAAATTCAGTTTGAATTTGTTTTTGCTCAATATGGTATCGGACTAAATATATCGAAATCATAAAATAATACATACTTGTTTGCATAAGGTTTGCATATTACTAATATTACTTGACTTTAATGCTAATGGATCATCAGACGTTTTGGTATTTACTTACAGCTTTGAACCAGATAAGATATGACTTAGTCATAAAGTTCTATACTGAATTTAAATTATATTTTAAACAATGTGCAGTAATACATATTTTATATATTAATTTGAGGTCATTGTGTCGCAATGGGACAGAGTGTGACTTTAAACGCGATGAATATGAGGAAAATTCATCGATAGGTGGAATTAGTTTCATTTTTTTTGACAAAACATGGCGCTGAGTTATGTCACTCAATATGAGATGTCTTTGTATTAAGACACTAAAACAAAATTTCACAGTATACTCTTTAACCACAATTATTCTTTGCCTACCCTGCTGTATATGTGTAGAAATAAACGTAAAAAATCAAATTCAATAGATTAATTTACCGTAAGAATCTTATTTTAATCAGACTTTCACTATAATCTAGCTTAGGGAAAACCGATTAACTCTAAATCGTTTCCGATCTATCATCAGATGCCAATTATATTTTAATTATGTAACGGCTGCAGTACATTTGTGATTAGTTATAGTTTTATATGAGATTTTGATGCCTAATAAACTAGTACACTAATAATATAGGTCTGATGAATTTAGCATTAGATTTAGAGCGAGACGCCATCGTGGCACAGTTGGCAAATATCTGAGTGCACTTACGTTATTGTTGGTTGGTTACAATTCGAATATTTTTATTATGATTTATGCTTATGTTATAATAAATTACAGTACACATTTTTTTTGCTATAATTTAGCGACTATTTGCTTTTTATACCTAGCTTGTATGGTATACCTAGCTTGTATAACTATTTATTTCTTAACAAAATAAAAAGAAGAATAAAATATAATCCCTTCACGTCTAAAAGGTCAGGTCACGACAATCGTAACGTTTTATCTAAACACTATGGAGGCGTCATGTAGGTCGAAGCGATGAATCACGAAACTACATACATACATCATGTTAACACGTAAAGGCAGTTCTTATTTTACGTGACGTCGTAAGTGCCGCTCCAAAATTTGATAAAGCATTTTATGTGTGAAACCATCTTGGTTTATAAAATATAATAGTGTATAAAATAAACGACCTAGTTTTATGACTTTGGTCACAAATGGACAAAATATAAATAGTTACTATAACCTAGGTACTTGGAACGTTTAAGCAACATAATCACAGTAACATCATATATAAATTATTGATCTGAAAAAGTAATAAATATATAATAAATATAAGAAACATAAAATATATTAAAATAAAATAAATTTTAATATATTTTATGTTTCTTCGGAAAAGTGAATAATTGTGGTTTGGTCTGGAAAATGATTGGTAGAAAAATATGGCCAATACAAAAAAAGAGTGAGTACAGTGACTAAACACATAATATTTAGCTGTAGGGCTCCTAATGCTTCGCTTATGCACTGATAGAGACACAATGCATATTAGTATAATCAGACATTTGGTCTAGATATGAATAATACCATTTAGAATTGGGAAATAAAGGATGCTTACAAAACGGATGTATTTCATTCAGTATAGAATGGATGCGTAATGTAGAGCATTAGTAGAACGTAACTGTATATCGTCACTGATAAGATACGTTATCGCTGTAAGCAGGTAGTCCCCAAACACCTGCTATGAATATTGTAGCGAAATCGCATGTATTTATTATTGAAAATGTGCTAATTAGTGTGTATGTTTGTATATGTATGTGTATATATATGATAATATATAATATATGAGATAATGAGTTCTGAATGACAATTTTAGTAACTACTACTATTTATCTACTAGAGTTATCTTACACTTTGTGAATAATTTATTATTTTCATTTTTGTGAAACAAAACAGTATTATTCGTATTATTCCAAGTTCATCTTCCTATTGTTATATTCAAAGTACATACTTCTATATAAATCCGTCTACGTTTCCGTTTCCTCATTATAAATGGATGTTAGTATACGAGTATATCATTCCGTCGTGCCGGTGGCGCTACTAACGTGAACCGGTCGGACGGGAGCGTTCGCGAATTTCCCCGTCGTTAACTGTCAGTCAGACCATTTTTAGCTTGGAAGATTTTCAATTAAACGTGCGCCTGTTAAAGATTCATGTGAAAACAAATGGCGGCACTTTTTTGGACGGTCACTTAAATATAATCAAAGCGGCAATTCCGTTTATACCTGTTAAAAAGCCTAACCTAATTTTTCTACATACTTTATTTTCGTTTACTTATATTATTGTATTTGTATCGCATGGTTATTATTATTTCAAAGTTATAACAAGAAGATGTTTAAGATTCAAGTCGCTGATTTTTTGTTGACGGGAGAGTTTCCCTTGAGGGCAGCAGGTGTGACGGCCAAGTTAGAATTGCTTGTGGAATTAATTATTTCTTTCATAAATATTAATCTTTATTTCACGCAACCTTATATAAATACATAAGGCTTTTACATATGTATAGTTATTTTTCTCATGTTGTTTTATATAACACATTATTTTTGTTTTTATAGAATGATTAAAAAACTATATCGTATTTTATGATGCTTTGATTGTATTTATACAATTTTCTTATAAAGAAATAAAAATTTAACGAAATAAATCAAAATACTTTTTGCAATATTTGCATAAAAATATTCAAAGTCGTTTGACGAAAGTAGACCACTAATATGTGACGACCTTGTACCACGTTACGAGCGATCAATAAAATGCTGGTGAACTTTGTATAGAACCAAATGTCAATAAATTTGTTGAATCACGATATATTCATAAGCAATACTTAAGCGAAATCGTGTCAATATATTATATATTTTTTACGTTTTAAAAGTATATATTACAAATATTGTATGTATTATTATATTTCTAATCAATACATCAATACAACTTTTACAATAAGCATACAGTTTCTAAGAAAGCTAAATGAAAGGAAATTTAATAGCATTTAGCCGAGCCTGTGTTTCCGTTCATAAATTGTTACAATGGTGGTGCAAGAAAGTGACTGACTGATCGCTGAGCGCAGTAGCAACGCAGCATTATCAAATTATGGCTTGTGCAAACTTACTTTCACGATCTGTAACATTTTATCTATGCAATAATCAAAAGAAAAAAAAAAAAATACAATAATACAAATAATTAGACATTTTATATTATTACAATTCACTGTGCGTAGCGTCTACCTGTAAACGCGATGGTTTGTGGGTTCGATTCCCATTCGAGAAAGAGGAATTTTTCTATTTCCACTTTCTTCGCTCTGGCAACTAGGCTAAGCCCGTCGACAAGTTCTGTCACTCAAATGCCCCTAAAAGGCAGAAAGCGGGGAACGGACTGTTTTCACACAAGGTTCCTACGGTTCATGTGGGTCCCACTGCCTAATCTACTATGTGCGGGATAAAGCGTGAAGACATAAAAAAGTATTATTTGGCTTGTACCAATAATTTGGGAACAAATCATTTCTTTTTCCAATTTTCTTTTATTTTAGATACAATATGAGCATTTACAAGATAATACATTTTAAAGTATCTCTAACGATACCTTATTTATTGTTATTTAATACATTTATTATATATTTCTATTTATTTTAATTTTAAATGGTTAATTTTGTATTAGGTTGATTTAGGACACCGATAATACATATAAAACGTAGACTAGATTTTTGATCTAGAATATAAATAAACATTTCTTTCACGTTATATGTCCAAGTTTCACAAATGTACATCCAAGCAACGGGTATCATAGGAAACAGAGTGTGTCGAGGACCGGATTGACGACCGGGCGTCCATGGACCTTGACGGGGTGCTCTGTTCTCGATTATAAAACGTTTTTATGTTTAAATATAGTAAAACCGACGTGACATTTAACTTTGTCTCTTTAACCGTATGCATATTACATATATTTATATATGTGTTTATTAATATAGTAATGTTATTTATAATCATTGTTTAAAGAAATTATACAATTAAGTATTGAACAAGTATTAAGAATAAGTTCTAGTTAGATAAACGAATGCTAAATTTCTAAACACTCCGTTCCCCATAATTTTCTCATTGCCTGCTTAGTAACGGAATACAACGATGTGTTTTATTTAATACAACGGAATACAACGATGTCTTTTAGAAATAAACCTACCTTTATTGTGTGCAATAAAGAAGCGAAATAACTTGGTGCTTAACTAAGTGTGGCTATGGTAATAGTCTATTCATATTTTATAACATAGCGAAGGTGTTTCTATTGACGTGGGCTGCGTAATCCTAACACCTTTTATAGTAGAATTCTGTGAACTTATCCCATATCTTGAGACATGTGTTCCTATTATTCACAACAATGCTAAGAATGTAAAGGGTTTTGTGAGCGTACAAGAAAATATATGCAAGTATTTCTTAAAAATCGCTTATGATCTTATATACCTACATAGGTGTAAGGTATAAGTATACTTTCATTTTGATTTCATCTGCTTGTTAGATTACGTTATTTTTATAATATCTACTAATTATAAGAAATATTGCCGTATTACAAAAATTATACTAAAGATAAATATTATTTTTCCAAAACTCTCAGTCACCGTTCTAATTTATATAACACTTTATGAAATGGCATTAGCGCACAAAGCTGCAAATTAAGTGATTATTATTATGAAATTTTTAAATGGATAACAGTTTAACACGACGCAATAAAAAAGTACAGACAATCGACAAAAAGCAAGAGAAAATGGGATTTGCTTTATTTTCCCACGAAGCCGTGAATTTCGTTCGTGCAGCACTTTCTCACTATTGTCCGCAGTAATTGTACTCGGCTAATGATTTGCTGCTCAGTCTAGATTTTTGTTGTCCAGGTCATTGTTCAGTCAACTGGGAATATTCTGAGCTTTGATGCATATTTAAGCTTTTTGTAAAAGCTTTTAATAAAGCTTCAGCTGGAAGTATTTAAAAATTAATGTTTATATATTTAGATTCATATGATTACGTTTGTTATTTCTATTTACTATTAAAAATATATAATGAGTAGAAAAATGTAATAGATACGTCAGAAAACTGTCACGGAGACATAGCGTCTACTTGAAAAAGCGATGGTTTGTGAGTTCGATTCATTTTCTTCGCTTCTGTAACCAGAGACAAAAGCGCAGGGATGCGTTTCGCTGTTCAACCCGCAATGCCGCGGACGACGGAGTGCTAAGAACAAAGTCTCTTGACATCTAGACTTTGAGCCAAGATAGAGAGTGAAGCTAAATAACATAAATTTTTTATAAGTATTTAATGTAATGAAACAAAAACTTAACAGATACCAACGAGGCTTCTATATTATTTAATTTTAGCAAAAAAATGTCATATAACAAGTTATATTTATATACATAGGATGTTCACATTTATTACAGGAAATGGTTATGAAACTATAAATTCTTAACATTTTTGAATTTAATATTTCCTTTCAATTATTTCTTAGTATTTTTTGTATATTTATAGTGGCTATTGTAAAATATTGAAACAAAAAGCATAAAAAATGCAGTTAATATGCAAAACACATAAGCGTCCGTTCATTTTAAAACAATTTGGGCTCATATATTTGTTCCATAACGACGCCGCACATCGTCAAGTGTCTATAAAAAGTAATAGTACTTCAAAACGCTTTTGGATGAATGCGGTAAGTTTTTAATCATAAAATTTTCAGAAATAGCTTGGAAATGTTGCGGCAGATAGTCACGTGGTTAGCATATAAAATGGAAATGCGAACGGCGCGGAATTTATTATAGCCATAAAGTAGTGCAGTATTTCAGCTGGGATGCAACACTGCACCTTCGATTGCGACCTATCTATTGGTTGTTTACAATGAGATCATTTGTTAATGGAGAATTAGTTGAACTTGTTATTTTGAATGTATACACACGCTATGTAAGTAGTAAGAATATTTTTAAAAAACATAACAAATATTAAAAATGTTCAACGACCGAGATTTGAATGTAATTGATTTATACGTTTTATAAAATTATTTTTTAATAATTTTAATGTTTTCGAACTTTAAGTAATATCTGTATTGTAAGTGTCAACTTTATTCTAATAATCACCATCCAAAATGTTTTCTTGTTTGGGTTACTTAGAGATACACTAATAGCTCTTCTAGGATAGGTCTATTGGAAAACTGTAAGTTAATTCATTGCAATTTTATTTGCCTCATCTCCGTGAAATTGTAACATTATAAATAAAAAACAACTTTAGTAGTTATGTATGTCAAGAGTCTGTAAATAAAAAAAAGCAAGGTGGATTACTGTCGTGTTCAATTGCAAAGCATACATTGTATCATTATTCTTCTTTAGTATGATATTCCAGCCATTTTTGAAGTACATCATTTTTATACAATCAATATGAAAAATATGTTGGCGCAGAAAAACGACGGCAATCAAAGTGAACGCTGTCACATTGGGTATAGTTGTTAAAAATAAAATAATGAAAGTACAATAAAAAGAGTAACTTGACACTAAATCCACTTTATCTACCTTGCAATATGCAGTAAAAGGCGTGAATTTATTTTTAAAGACGTAAAATTTCATTAAGATATATTTAATTAGGCTACCTATGTATTTAATTACGTATAATGTGTATACTAATAGCTGTAGAACCAAAATTAACGATTCAATGGCATCCTAATCTCCGCTATTTCGATGCATAAGTGAACCGATAAACAGAGCCAACCACAAAATTAACTGGAGGCTCATTTAATTGAGTTTAAACATTAACCAAAGCGTTTGGAGAGTGCCTGTATTTTATAAATAACTCAACTTAAGGAGAAGGTTAAGAGCTCCTTTAAACCACAGACTGATATAACTTACGGATAATAATGTAATAGAGAATAAACCAATATGGAAGAAGATATTAGTGTAAATGTTGTTTAAAAATAATTAAAGTTTTTATATAAAAATATTTATACATTTTATTTCTGAAAATTAAAAAAAATCTTTTAACCATTTCATAACGTATACTTTTATTATATTTATTGTGTATCAAAAACGTGTATATTTCAGTTCTTTAAAATTCGTGCATGTACTGTCCATTTGACTCAATATTTTGCTCTATCTAACAGAATATGAAATATATCTCGTAAATGAAAATATAATTTAATGTGATGTCACGTTTTGTGTTCACGGATGATTCATCTCAGTAGAAAGCTGGAATATTTTAGGATCCATTTTCTTTTATTAAAGTGTAAAAAAATACACAATAGTACCTACGTTTAAAAAATAATCATAATTTATGCTAAACTAACATTTCATTTCATTTATTTTGGATAATAGGAGCTTAATTTGCTCAAAGTGCTTCATTATAAGGTAAGCTTTAATATTTTTCATTTTTCCTTGTTTATTGTTCTCGTAAATATTTTATATCCGAAATTTTGGAATTCGAAATATAATTAACAGTGCAGAATTCAAAAACTAAGTACAGCATTAAAACGGCTTAAATCTATCATTAGTATAACGTAAAATTAACGTCAACATTATTTTATAATAGAAAAAGATCGATAAATGTATAACACATGTATGTACATGCATGATAAATGTATCTAAATATGTAATATAGGATGGAGGTCATAACTATGCAACAAAATCACTGATATACATTTCGCCACTTCCGAGCTCTTCAAAGTAATTCGCTAGCATTATGATTTCTATGACGTCATCGTATAAAGCCACATTGGCCATTTGCCAACTGATAACCACTCGACCCAAGCTTAACCTAAATGCGAGTTTAATGACCTTTCAAGATTTCTGAATCTTTCAGTGCTATCGATAACTATAATATACTTTGAGTACAAATTGATTATTGTAAAATCGAATGTAAGCTCTACTTTCTTAAGCTTAAAGCTACATGTTCTTTAAATAAAAACGCATGATGCAGTTGCAAGCATCGTCGATAGGGTTAATGATGTAGATTGTTATCGACAACACAAGGGCAAATAGACAGTTTGTCAAACTTCCATAAATATTAATAAGCTCACTTGTGTTTGACTTTTATTAAAATTAATGCGTTCAACTAAAATGTATGAATATACTGAGGCCATAATATTAAATACTCTCTTGTTAAGCTATGAGACTTTAAGCCGCCATTACATAGTTTAGTTGCTCTTGACAGTTCTTTGGTCAAATATAACATAATTTATATCACATGTATAAAAAATATAATATATCAAAAATGTATAATTATAATCCTATCAAAATAACCCTATATGTTAAAATTATAGACTTTATAAATATAATTTATTTTTGCTTGTTTTGTAACTTAAATGAACAATTTCGAAATATAAGTCTTTTTTGAAGATTTTTGTATAGAACAACGGAGTCACTCGCTATTTCTTTTCACACGTCCAAAATAAACATACAATAATAACAGCTTGTGCGCTACAATAATGGAAGAATAAAGAGTGGATATTGAAAGATACTCTATTAAATGCTATATTACCTTCTTTTTGATTACAATTGTTTTTAAGAGCCATCGTGTTGTAGATTAAGTGTCTTACATTACAACATGAATTATAATTATTAACATATCATAATTGTATTAATACTGAACATTTCACCAACAATAGTGGTGCAATTGTTAAAAATTAAAGTATATAAAATGACAGTACCATCGTGGCGCAGAGACGTAGCGTCTGCCTGTAAACGCGACGGCTTGTGGGTTCAATTCCCACTCGGGGAAGATGGATTTTTCTATTTTCATTTTCGTCGCTCTGGAAACTAGGCAAAGCGTGGCGTTGAGTTCCGCCACTCAACACGCAATGCTTCGAAAACGGCGGAAAGCGGGGATGGAGAAAGCAGGGACTAAGCAACAGAGTGTCTTAACACTAAGTTCGTATGGTTCCTGCAGGTCCCTCTGACTACCCTGCCATGTGCGGGATAAAGCGAGAAGCTAAAAAAAATGAATTTAAGTTATCAGCTCGCTAATCATTAGACAAAATTTTGCTACACTTACACTTTCCTATATCATAATAAAGATAATTATAAATATATATTTATTATAATTATTACTATTTAAGCAAAAACATACTAACTTCAGATTAAAATGAAACCACAATAGACATCAGTTAATCTGGCAATCATTGAGACGTCGTAAACATAAAATTTGATGACACATTAACACCCAACTTAACTTAAAACCGTATAAAACTTTATGTCCTTAAATAACGTTTTAATTGAATCATCTTGTTATATAAAGCATCTTTAAGTACAGGATCGTGAAATAAGCAGTTTACACTTCAGTAATTTAATTTGTTGGTTTGTTTTTATCGTTTAAAAAACCTTACCTAACTTTATCCCACCCCTACCTCATATTTCACATAAGAAAATTGAAATCCAAAAAATATTTCCGATATTTACATAATTTGTTTTTTTATGATCTAGTTTAGACCAAGTAGGACGAATGTTTCAGTCATTCAGCAAATTGAGTGGCAATTTCAAATATTTTAGTTTTACAAACCAATTAATGTCTAGGTGGAAAATGCTAATATTTATAATGGTTTGGCTCCCATTATACAGAAAACTGAATAAGTATATGTTGGTTAAATTACTTGTTAAATCACATATTTCTACTTCACAGATATAATCAGCTTTCAAATGTGATTACTATTTCAAACCTAGCCTAGCATCAAATCAAGCTCTACCATTTTGTACGCAAAGTAATAAAAGTAAAGTGAATGTTCCACTATGGCCGCATTCTCCAAATATTAGTTGTGACTCAGCTGTTAATAAGTGTGTGCTTTGGCCAACATTATTGACATTAACGAGGATGACATCCGCCCGGGAAACAGAGCTGTGGATGACATATTATGTTACTCTCGAATATAAAGGGGACAACAATTACCCAACTTTGGACTGGCAAGTTAATGTTGATTAGTTACATAGGGTGATGATTATTCTAGACAACTCTATATAGAGCTTCTATAGAAATGCTCTCCATGTATTATTTTTTGTAAAAAAGTAAGACTTGGAGATATTTGAACTTTAAAGTAATAATGTACTAAGATTTTAAATTGACATGTGTTCAGCAATAAATAAACTATCAGAAACACGTTCATTATTACACTTATAAAACAATTTCAACGTATCTATTAATTTAAACAAAAAGAAAATAAAATGAAGTAACAATAAAGAAAAAATATAAAAAATCTTCAGTGAGATCATATTTGCATGCATCTGTGTTATAAATAATTAATTTATCTTTATCCAGAATTCTCTTAGAAGTTCATTGTACGTGTATTAAAGTGCGGCATTATCTTAATTGCTACAATTTAAACATATAATTCAGCCACATTCTTCTCCTTGTCCTGTTGGTTAAGTGTATTTCCTAGAAATACTATTATGCTGGTATATTTATATTCCTAGCCAGTGCACCGTCGAAATAAAATATTTTATGTCTATTATAAAAATAAGAGCCAATCTTTCTTGCAAGTGAACTATAAAAATATACTACCACAACTAGTTTTCTTCTAAAACGACCATAATGTTAATATTGTAGCGGAGGGAATTCCGGTATAAGACACTCTGTTCTCCGTTTTCCGCTTACGTTTTGAGACATTTTTGTGTTTTGCAGGGAACTCAAAATCACTGAATAAATAAATTTTGGATGAATTGTAGCAAATCTAGCGATTTAATTTACCTTTACGACCATTGAATCCAACTTTTCCTCACACGTTAGGAACCTTTGGGAAACGATTCCCTAAACACGTGACTTATTTTACGATCTAAACTTTGAAACTGAATATTTCTTTACATTTGCTTATAAAATGGATGTAAAATTTATGAAATAGATTTCCATGTATAAAAATATGATTACCAGCATACAATGATGTTTATTCTTACGCAACTTCTACTTTTTACAATGTAAGAAGTATACTAATGAAATAATATGGTTCTAAGTAGTTACATCGCATGACAATATTCTAAGAATCTTAAAGTATGTCTTGAGTGGCCTTAGGCAAAATTTTGTTAAGTATTTGAATGTATATATATATATATATATATATATATATATATATATATATATATATATATATATATATATATATATATATATATATATATATATATATATATATATATATATATATATATATATATCATATAGATAAGAATAAATATACAGTTTTCAAAGTAGTTAATTACATTATAAACAGTACAACGACTGCTCTACCTGAAATCTAAAGCACGTAGTTGGCACGTGTCTGTTTTTGTGCGATCCACGCTTATTTAGACAGTTTATTTCATTTATTTTCAATTGTACAACAATGAAGTGTGACTTGAGCGCGGTTTGCGGTTGTCGTACTCGATTGTCAAAAGCTCCAAACATTAATGGGATTACAAGTAAGAAGCACAGAACATTTAATTTTTATTTTAAAATAAAATTTAATTATTTATGGTTCAAGTTATGTTTCACTCAATGTTTACTTCACACAACACTAAATAATAGTAAGTTTACGATAAAGATTAATGATTTTAGAACATTCATATATGCTTTTTTTATTCAAGAATATGATGTAACGTAACATATTTGTATGAATGTATACATTTATGATGACATGATTACGGCTAAAGTCTCAAGAACGTGGCATTGTTTGATCCCCATAAGACTTCTCGAGGGATATTTATTTCTCGCGTGACCATTTTGTTTCAGCGTCATGAATTATGTGCATCAATTTTATGCCCATTGTTTTTATCTATAACGGTGATTTAGTTCTGATGGATCCATATTCAACGAAATCGACGTCTTGAATGTGCTGGAATTCATAATTCATAGGGGAGACGTTCATTGTTTACTATAACCAAGATATATATATATATATATATATATATATATATATATATATATATATATATATATATATATATATATATATATATATATATATATATATATATATATATATATATATATATATATATATATATATATATATATATATATATATATATATATATATATATATATATATATATATCCGTATATTACAATGGTGAGTGTCCACTGCGTATAGAATATGCTGTACATAACACTTGTATTGTTTATAGAATTAAAAAAAATAACATTAATCTTTTATGTAGTATTAAGTTGCCACCAAATTAAAGATTTAATACACACATAATATGTTCAAAAACGGACACATTATATTATTTTCCGTCTAAAGTTAAATAACAATTCCATTATTAACTAAAATGAAGTACAAATAGAGCTTACGTACATTAGACTTAGGCTTAATACTAACAAATTGAGAATGTCGGTTATATTTCATATAATAAAATGGTAAATTATGCTTGAGATCAGATTTCATCGGGAGAACTTGACCGCTTGTAACACGAGACGCGAGAGGCAACGCTACATCCCACTGAGCGAGAACAGTTAATGAAAGGCAACGATTGTATCACACTTGCTCGCAGTTACATGCTTAATTAGCTTAATAACAGAAATTCGGACCTATTCACTGTATGTGTGAAAACCGAGTTGTGAGCTCTTCTCACCGAGGAATAACAACAAAACGATATTGTTAAAGTGCTGTATGAAATGTGGAACTCTTTATTTCACAGCATTATTCTATTTTTAGCGCCGGTATCTTACGGACCGCAGAATCCAGTCGAGGCAACCCGAGTTTAAAATTAAAAATCTCTATGAAATCTCTAAAAGCTAAAACCTTTTAAAACGTTTGCGGACATTTTCTAGATAATCGTTTAGATTTTTGCCATACTATATGCATATAGTCAGTATATATTTTTTCATTTAACTTTAAATATTTTTTGTTTAATTTTACTATTTGATAGTATAGATTTTGCTAGCTTTTTAAATTTAAACGATAATTTGGTCGCAATGCGGAAAAATACGAAGTAAAACCAAAGAATGCTTAATATCGTACCATCCAGCGACGTGCTTTTGGTATATTCGAAAGGTGAATGCTTACCAGAAACAATCAAGTAAATCTGAGTGCCTCAGCTGCGCATTGCCTACTTACTTATTTCACTACTCGGTACTAGAGTGAAATGACTTTATGTCCTTATTTTTCTTATCATTTGTTTAGTATGAAATACTATTTTCTTATGAAACAACTGTGACTAACAATCGAACTTTACCACATAAAAATATTTTGCAAAACTATATACATTTATGATGGTAAATATAATATATAATTCTGTAAAAAAAATGACATATTTTTATTTACTTCAAATAATAGTAATTAAAACTTTTCCTTCAGCTTTCAATTCATTATGATTCTTTCAATAGATGAGTATACTAAATCTGTAGACATCGCTCTGTCTTACTTATAATTTGAAACAATTTTAAACGTTGCTTTATTGAAATGTCAAACATAAAATACGCTGCATTCATAATTAGCCCTCTTGCAAGCTTTGCTCCTTTCTTGTTTAAGATTGGGACTGGTGAAAGCCAGTATATTGAGGAGAATGAATTCAACTGTTCCTTAACTTAAAAATGTATCTTTTCAATGAGGTTGACTAAGTAGTAGCTGGTTGGCTTCACTCCAAAGTGGCTGGTTTTTTATGATCCCCAGACGCCCCTGGCTGTATGTAGCCAAGCCGGGCGTGCTTTAATTTTTTTGTATGTCTGCAACTCGATACTGATTCAGTATTATTATTAAGAATTCGGTTTCCGTTAAGAAAACCTGAATATTTTATTCTAGTCTGTCTTTTTCTAGAAAATATAAGGCTAAAGTTCTGTCTATAATAAATTTATGATGTTTCAAAACAAAACTGATCAAAATGGACTTTTTTATGAAAAATAAGAATATCAATCGGAATAAAATCTTTAAATAGTGAATGATGTAACAGTGCAATTGTAGCGATAGAATATATCAGAGCAATTAGGTTTAATGAATTCAATGCCAAATCGAATTCAAAAATTGACGTCAATTGTTTTTGATGTTACAATTATCTATGGGTAGAGGACCATTTAACGCAATGGCGCGTGTACAATAAATGCTGAATGCCAATTTTATATTACTAAACCCGTTGTAAATCGGGACAAAAGTTTAAATATTATTGTTACCAGCGGTCGGAAAAATGATTGCTTGAATCCGTTTAGCACTCTTTTCTAGAAAAAAAATTTGATATATTCAAATTGTTATTTGATTTTTTTTAAAAAATATATCCATTTATGGTCTGTCGTCATTAAGTGCGTATAATATGTGGTCCTTCTTTTATATACGTACATTGTATAGAGCTAAATTTACGAGTCTATAGACAAAAATTCACGAACATTTTGCCAATGTGTTGATAAATTCTGACATATACCCAGTGTGGATGCACTAGTCAAGGCTGGACGATTTTTATTGAATCAATTAGAGCGTTGTTCTTTTGGTTTTGTTAAAATCAGGTATTACTATTAATAATAAATAAAGGCAAATTAAAAAAGCTAATTAACATTAAGTCGAATCAATTACTTTTTACTAGGTGTGCACTATTACTCTTCGATAGGGTTTAGTAAGTTCAACTTTGTTCAGATTAGCACGCCTCTTGTAGGAGTTTTGTATTTGAAATAAATGTTTCGGAATCTGTTATTATAAGTGAAATTAATGTTTTGAAAATGTATATAGTTGTATTTGACAAAATTTTATCTTTTTATTTTTGCGGCGGCTTAATAAATGTGCGGACCGTGTCATTTTTTATATTTCAGTTAATAAAATAATGTGAACAAAATAATTATTGAATAAAGTTTAGAAAAACACTTGTATTTTAAGTAGGTACGTTACTGTCAAATATTATGGCACGCCTTGTCACTTAATTTATTTAAATTATATAATGAGATATATGTAACTTTAAATATTATATTAAAATACAAAACAACATAAAAAATCGTCCAACTTCAAGGAAAGAAAATATTAATTTACGTTCTAAGAAAAAGACGACCAAATTTTATATATAATTCCTAATAACGATAAAATCGTGCAGCGTAGTTCATGGACCATCCAAAGGCTTCAGGGATATGGTAGTTCAAGACTAAAAGTGAAAAAAAAAAACAGAATTTCTAAGCCTTAAAATATTTTATTCAGTGACAAAACATGTAAATTTACAATATCACATTAAATGCATTTCAACGAGCTGTGTCACACATTAAATTGAGCAAAGATAAATAAATTAGCATTATCGTATAAAGCTTGAAGAGAATAATTGACTGATTCAGATGTAACTCAATGAATAAGTAATATATGTTTATAACATATATACATATATTACTTATGCATTGGGCTTTCTGTTTTATATGTATTATAAAATTAATAAAGATTTAAAATTTAAACAGTTGGTAATGTGTTATTGTGAAAAAAATTTGTGAGGTAGGTCGTTAATAACCGTGTCACAGTCTTACACTAACACGGTTATTATTAAAAAATTTTTGCTAAATTTCTAAATGTTATGAATAAATAGATAAATTTATAAAATAACAATAGCGCCATCGTTAATGAAGGTATACTTTAGTATTTAATAAAAGAAATAAATAATATACATTAATAACCGTCGTGGCGCAGAGGCGTAAGCGTCTGCCTGTAAACGCGACGGTTTGTGGGTTCGATTCCCGCTCGGGGAAAATGGATTTTTCTATTTTCATTTTCTTCGCTCTGGAAACTAGGCAAAGCGCGGCGTTGAGTTCAGCCACTCAACACGCAATGCCTTGAAAAAGGCGGAAAGTGGGGACGGAGAAAGCAGGAACTAAGCAACGGAGTGTCTTAACACTAGGTTCATATAGTTCCTGCAGTTCCCTCTGCCTACCCTGCAATATGCGGGATAAAAAGCGTGAAGCTATAAAAAAAATAAAAAAAAAAAATTAGTATACCGTACGAAGATATTTATACTGTAATCATAATATTGTAATTATGCTTATAGTATGTTGTAATGTATAAAATATTTTAATTTCGAAAAGGAAACCCGATACAAAAATTTAAGACATTCAAATAGATATATTTTAACTATCACAACGGAATGTTTTTCCCAATATTTATTATTATAAAAAAACGTTTCAAATTGGAATGATCTATTTCAGTTGGAGGGTGGAGATTATCAATTGTCTTAACCACCCACTGTGCCTATAAATTAATCCTATTAATGTCTTCGTTTTAATACCGAGCATGTCGTTGATACGCATACACTCGTACATTTGTATATCTGTGGCCACATTAATTTGAGTACCATTGTTAGTGCAGCATCCCGTATATTCTTAATTGACGTACCTCTTTATGGACTGACATTTTGTTTCATAAATTACGAAACCAGTTTGTCGCTGGAATGTATTGTTGGCTTTTATTTATAGTTATTGAACACGTATTTGTTGATATTTTTGTAAAAAATATATCCATTTATGGTTTGTCTTCATTAGGTGCGTTTAGTAATAGTGCTAAGTGTAATAGTGCGTCTCGTTTCAGCGTTTAATTAGATATATAATTTTTTTCTAATTAATATAGATATTATTTATATAAACTATTCATTTTTAATATATATATATATATATATATATATATATATATATATATATATATATATATATATATATATATATATATATATATATATATATATATATATATATATATATATATATATATATATATATATATATATATATATATATATATATATATATATATATATATATATATATATATATATTTTATAGCTTCACGCTTTATCCCGCACATGGCAGGGTAGGCAGAGGGAACTGCAGGAACCATACGAACCTAGTGTTAAGACACTCCGTTGCTTAGTCCTTTCTTTCTCCGTCCCCACTTTCCGCCTTTTTTCGAGGCATTGCGTGTTGAGTGGCGGAACTCAACGCCGCGCTTTGCCTAGTTGCCAGAGCGATGAAAATGGAAATAGAAAAATCCATCATCCCCGAGTGGGAATCGAACCCACAAACCGTCGCGTTTACAGGCAGACGCTTACGCCTCTGCGCCACGACGGTTTATTAGTTCATAATATTTTAGAAATCTTTAATTTAGTTAATGTATTTTTTATTTTTCAGGTAAACATGACATATTGCGATCTCTCTTATATTATTGGTAAGTAATTTATCATAAAAGACTACAAGCTTCACTTTGTGAAAGAATAATGAAAAGGAAATATTATCAGTTTTAAACATCAACTTGTGCTTGAATTTTTCGTTCTAGATTAACTCGCGGATGAAATGTCTAGTTAGCTCGTCTAAATTTAGGTCAAGCGTCATCTTGATATAAGAATTAATGAGAACAATTCATTGTAGACAAGCATTCTTCTCGGCGCTGATAAAATTTGGACGTTGATACTTATTTTTTCCTTTTTGCTGTCACCTAAAAGGCCTTCAGAACAAAAAATATTGTATACTTAGATCAAAAATTAATATAGAAGAATGAATAAAATGTACTTGCTAAAGACATTATTATCAAACATATTTTTTAAATTTTTAAATAATTATGTAACCAAATAGTAAAAACATCTATATGCGTTATAAAAAATGTTTTCCTACCAATTAAGGTGAGAGCAGCATGTAACTTTTACTACTTTACTTTAGTAGTCATATTGTTAAATAAACAGCTATATGGTGAGTACTAAATTTGTTAACTTATTAAAGCTTAAAATAAAACGACTCGTTTAATAGACTTGCTGTAAGTGGTAGGATAATCCCAAATCAAGTTCCTTTTTAGAGAAGCTAAGAACACGTAGTCCGCGCTTATTTCTTTAATCACGGTGTGTTATACAGTCTGCTGTAGATAGAAAAAGATTTATTATGTTCCACAGAGAAATTTACGGCTTAAATTGAAGTAATTTAGTACTTGTTTCGATTTTAGAATAAAATTTAAATTGTACGTCTGTTATTCAATAATGAATAGAAGATGATATTTTATTACGCTTTTCTTACTTTTGAAGAATTAAATTATACAGTACTATTGAAACATTAAAGCAAAATATTTCAAATTTAAAGACATAATTCATAAAAGTATTTCTTAATAAAAAAATTAAATTCGTAGTTAAATATATTAAGGTGGTATAAAAAGTTTCATTACAGTTATCTTTAAAACACTCGCTCAAGCTGGAATTTGGGATTCATGAGGCAAAGACAATGGAGATTTTTACCTCATTCACGATGATCTAACACGGCCATTACAGCTACTTGTTCTAAGAGAAGTACTGTACTGAACAGTTCTTGCAATATCTTGTAAGCGTTTGTTACAGTTTCGCAAACTAATATGCCCATTTTATTCGTGATTTTTTAAACCATGACTGTTGTTATGTAAATGATTTTGTCAACATTTCGGTTCACTGAGTTTTAAGAAATTGTTAATGCGCTTATAATAAAAATTATAGATGTTTTTGTAACGCTCTAATAATAAAAAAAGAACCCGTTCTTTTTGTTAGTAATTTTTAAATTTACGTTTGCTTTAGGCGACTTAGTTGGGATACGTATTTTTGACGGTTGTGAAAGGTATTAAGACAAAATAATGAATATCCATATACTTCCTCAATATTTACTCAATGTTTTAAAGTACTACTGGTCAATATATACGGAATTTTTATCACAAGCGCCGTCTGATGGTAGGTGACCGACCCATCATGAATTATGAACATGAAACATTAAAAGCTTTATTGTCTTGGCCGAGATGAGGGTCGATGAACCATCATATTGATAGTCGTTTCGCGTCGTTAAATTTTTATTCGTAAGAATTTGTTGCCAAAATAGGATACATGACCATATTAGAAAGTTGATGCAGTTTTCCAGAAGACGCTTTTAAAACATAATGTAAAATATTTACTACGGTATAACTGTAGACACAAAATATGTTCATATAATATTTTTTGTCTTTTGCTTTTGTGGAAGCAGTCCATTGTTGTATAACTTTTAAAGCAAGTATAAAGTACTGCTTTTAGTTTAAGCAAAAATATTTTATAGCTCAAAGACTTACACTTCCACGTTTATATTCCCAACGTATCATATTTGGGTAATATTTACGACTGTTGAGCAGTTGTTACTGCTTACGGGATAGTAGTAAAAGTTTTATTGCCAGCATTTAAATTATTTACGATACTACCCAGATTATTTCAACGACTGTTTCTATTGAATGGTTAAAATACACGTTGTATGAGATTTATTTAAAAAAATATGCTTAATATAATATTATTTTAAACACTAAGTTTATTTATACTTATGAAAAAATAAATAGAATAAACCGAAACTAAATATCAGCTATATATGTACTTGAGTAGCAAATAGGGACACAAATTGTGTGTATATTCTTGAAATATTTCTTGTTACTTAAATAAAATGTCTAAGTATATTATATTAATTATTTATGTACTTTAATTATTATACTACTTGTTTCATTATTTGTGATAGTAAATCAAAATATTTTACTATAAGCATCATTCTATATTTCAAAACAATACGGATAAACACAAACAACTTGAATAGCACTTACTCTCCCTAATGTCTTGAAGGTACTTGGGCCCAATTTGCGTTAGTGTTTTACAAAGCCATACAAACCCGCCCAAGCCTTTTACCATCTCACCCTAATCCAATCTAAGTACTGACCACATCATTAATTTTCTACAGTATCTCACCCTCAAAAAGCATTCGATATTTCAGTGTGAACTATTTATATTTCTCCGGTGAACTAACAAAGGCGTGCCATAAATAAAAGACTTGCCCCTAGGGGATGCCTTACTGCCTTTGATACGGCCCCTTTCTTATTTTGATGTGGTCTAATGTAAGTCTGTATCAGCTTTGCGTTTCATAAATCATTACCTGTCGCCTACCTCTTACATCTTATATTCTCATTTAATATAATAGAACCTCAATTTCCTTATACAGTCAACACTTTATTGTTGTGGTGCATTTTGTCAACTTGTTAATGTTTAAATAATAAACAGAAAAGACTATCGTGGCGCCATAGTAATATTCAGACGCGACGAATGGGAGTACGAATACGTTATTTTTATATAGGTATAACCCAAAATTTTTACCTCTCAAAAAGTTGCATGATTGTCATCTATGAGTGAATAAAATATATATTATTATACTATATAGTGTATAACATAAAACATACACTATTACGCAACGTAATTGCGTTATAACCGTGTAAAGACAACCGTGTAAAAACTTCTTACAAAATATTACCAAGCGGAAAGAATGGCTTGTTAAAATAAGTAATTGGTTATCAATTTACATTAACTTAACTTTCACAATGTTTTTTTAGGTATAAATATAAATATTTAAACATATTTTTTTAACAATATAATTAAATTATGTAACTTTAATTAGGTAATTTATAATAAGTGAATGGAGTTAGGTCTTCTAATATTTGCAATACATACATATTTTATTTGCAATCTATATTTTTAATTTATTTTATATTAATTAGTATTCTGTGTATCACCTAGAATCCTAAATTCTCTAGAAATCTGAGCAAAGTTAAACTCTTGGTCGTAATTATGATTGAATGGTGGATGTATCCTTATGCTTCGAAACTCGGCAACTAATTTAAGAGCAATTTGCCGGCGAACTTGAGAGATGAAGAGAATTATACCGACGTGAATCATGCTTTCCATTACTAGAGTTTGATTATAATCGATAATGCGATATAATATTGGATATTTAAAATTTTTATATACTTGTAAGGCTTATAAAAAATTATGTTCTAGACTTAATATGTTTATTTTTAATGTACATATTTGTTTTTATGTCTCATTTTTATATTTTATTTTACCGCTGTTACCCCATAAAAGCAGAGAGAACCTTGTGTCAAAGTTCTCTGTTCTCCAATTTTTATGACTAAATTTAAGAATTTACGTTTCAGTAGCGGAAACAATGCTGCATTTCATAACTTAAACTAAACTGAACAAGATAAATAGAACACAAAATAT
Source organism: Dione vanillae (assembly GCA_037178615.1). Taxonomy (NCBI): domain Eukaryota; kingdom Metazoa; phylum Arthropoda; class Insecta; order Lepidoptera; family Nymphalidae; genus Dione; species Dione vanillae. Next base: position 246,268 of record JAZFAU010000073.1, read on the forward strand.
AGCATTTATAATTTATCACAACAAAGACAAAAATAAAAGTAAAAATCAAAAGAAATTTCAGTCAGCATCTTTCAAGAGGTGATCTTGTCAATCTCTTAAGATTCCAACAGTTTTATCTCTAAGTACGTGCCTCTTGAAGTCATCAAGCAGACGCTACCTAATCCCTAGCAGAACACTCGTAGTTAGATAAACCAGATTAAAAATAAAACACACTCCGTTGTGTTTAAGTGTGCCTGCAATAAAAGGACAAAGCAACTTGATCGTAATCTATCCGTTATGTGGAACGTGTCTATTTTAAGATTAAGAGTACTACATAGAAAATCTAACTAAGACAAGTAGATACTGAGAGTTTTCTTAAATTTCCATTGGAAACGGTAAAAAAGAGAATTGACATTTTAAAGTCCTCACAAATAACATAGAGCTGCAGTTGCAACTCGTTGCATACTATAATTAAAAAAGAGTAAAGAGTAAGCTGGATTATTACTTATAGTAAAAATAACAATGCTTAAATATAATAAATTGATTATTGAAGCAGCTACAACAAAGGCCTAATTAAACTTTTTGTTTTGACGGTGCAAGTCATCGATGGAGGTTATATTTCAACTTTTGCTTACATAATAAAAATGAAATACTCTCGATTGTTTTTTTTGGAAAATTATACGCCAATTATGAGTAAGTTTTTCTCTTTATACTTTTTATAGCTTCACGTTTATGCCACATATAGAAAGAATGAAGAAAATCTAGAATGTATCTATCTAATCTATCTAATCTATATATTAATTATACAAGTTTTCAATCTAACTCTCATCTTACTACGCGGACGGTTCATCTTAGCAAACAACTACTACAGTAAATAACTATTATACATTATTTTACTGCTATTTCAATGTTCATATCGCAAACTTTGCACGATGCATGGCTTTTATTTATTAAAGTCGTACAACTTGGCTCATTAACCAGTTGTAATGAACTCATTATAATGTGTTGTAATGTAATTCATTCGACATTGTAAAGTATTCGCGGCAAATGAATACTAAAATTTTATTAGGTGTGTACTTAAAATTTTGAATAGTTTGCTTTTGTCTGCTGAATACTGAATACGTAATTTGAAAAGTTTTAAAAGCACGTTGAGTTTATGTTGCACAGTTTTAGTTAGGTATATTATTTTCCCTGTGTAAAACACACTGTTACTATTAATATATAAATAATTCATATTGTACATGAAAAGAACGATCTTTTGATAGATTATGACGTAAAAATAGAAATCGTTTCTATTAATTTACTTAAGCGTAAGTACAAAGTTTCAAAAGAACCGTTTCTCGGTATGAGACTTTATGAGAGTTGCTATCCATCAGGCTCCGCGTCAAAGCTGTCCTTAACGCAATATTAAGGATTTAAACTTTCCTAACATATTTTCTTATGTATTTATGCTCTTACAGCTACGATCTTTCAGCACTGTCTTTGTATTTCATGAGTCTAATATGTATAATGATATGTAATTAATATGTGAATGAAAGATTAGATAAATTTAATATGTATTATGCTATTATCATTATCAACACATACTCATACACAACGTATTATATCTTTACTGCAATATAACATTATTTATTTAAATTTTATTAATTATTAGATTTTTATTTCATGTTTTCAACTTTAGATTTTTCATGGAAGAAAGAGACAGAATTTGGTTTAAAAACACCGTTTTTTAATTCTCTAGATTGCGTATTGGTTGGCGAAGCTTATCACCGCGCGTTATCTTTTTACCAGCGTGATAAATTTCAAATAATTTTTTTTTTAGCTTCAGGCTTTATCCCGCACATGGCAGGATAGGCAGAGGGAACTGCTGGGACCGTGGGAACCTAGTGTTAAGACACTACGTTGCTTAGTCCTTGCTTTCTTCATCCCCGCTTTCCGCCTTTTTCGAGGCATTCCGTGTTGAGCGGCGGAACTCAATGCCGCGCTTTGTCTAGTTTGCCAGAGCGAAGAAAATGGAAATAGAAAAATCCATCTTCTCCGACTGGGGATCGAACCCAGTAACCGTCGCGTTACAAGCAGACGTTGCGCCTCTGCGCCACGACGATCCTCAAATAATTTATTTCCTGGATTAGTGATTGACCGATCACAGTCGATCATTTACAGTCAGTGAGCTGCCCTATTATGTCACGATGGTATTTCTTTATTTTATAAAAAATGAAATGTCAACTACAAGGAGAAATAAAAATAAATCAATCCTACGCGTGAGAATCGAACACAAAACCGTCACGTTTCCATACCGTTTCCATAACGTTTCCATACCGTTTCCATAACGTTTCCATACCGTTTCCATACTAACAGTTTCCATACTATCGCCAACCCACTCTAACGTCTATATTTTCATATATTTAGGAATTCAACCATACAAGCTAACGATAATATTTCACCAAAAAAATTATACATTATTATCGATTCATTACTTCATAGAGATTATATTACTAAGTATTAGGTGTATCGCTTCATTTGTTTAATAGAGATAGTATTACAATAGAAAACTAGGCTACATTACAAATATTAATCAGTCTTTTGAATATATTTTAATATATATACACACATATCTTCATGCTTTATCCCTAGCAGGGTAGTCAGAGAGAACGGACGGGTCCCTGCATAGTTCTTTCGCCTCGTCCACTGTCATTAGCTTCTTCATACTTGTTCTTCGGGGAGTACTTATGCTTCTTACGTGACCTTTCTGACTAATATTGTTTAGTTAGAAAACGAGAAAAGTATCTATTGTTTAATTAGAGCAAATTATTGCATTTGCAAGTTGCGTAACAAGCATGCTTTAAATATTTTATAAATATGTACAGAATTTATTTTGTAACTATAATGGTATGAAAATATTTTGATGAAATATCAACTGAACTATTTTATCCAGTAGGTTGCTACTTAAAAATTCAAAACTTATAACTTTTTTAATTTAAAAGTATCTGTAACTTGTTCTCATTATATTATAAATAAAGAAGTGGGCTCGGTAGGCATTACTCTGCTCAGAAAAAGGCATCACCAATAATTATAAACTATATTTACACAATGTTTATAGCCTTCACATAAAATAAAGCTACACCAGTTGGTCAAAAATGTTTTTTAAACCATCCAGGAACCAAATCTGTAAACCAGCTTAGTAGTAGTTTAGCAGTATTTGAAACACATAATATGTATGCATTGGATACTCCTATCGAAAATTTCGAAATATATACAATAACAAAGTTAGGGGGTATCCAAATTTAACGTCCGCAGATAATTTATGCAAAATGCACCATATCAAATTCTATTTACTGAGATGCATATATCATTACAAGTTTACAGTTTACTCCAAATGTGTACAGAACTAACTCAACTGGCATAAATCGCGTTTGATTTACGCTGTGTCGCACCACACCATGTGTTACGTTATTATGGTTATTGCTCATTCTATCAGAATATATAATTTTACGTTCATAAATAAATATTATATTACACGATAAAAAATTTTACATATTGTATTTTTATTTTTGAAAGTAAAAGCGAAACCAAAATATGCGCCTTCTGTTATCTGGTAGCAATAGCAATAGGTCATATAATTTTTTATCATTGATTTATTTTAAAAAATCATGAAAATAGTAAGATAATCATAATAAAAACCTAACTTTTAGTAACCAATAAATATTTGTATAGAAATCTCCATATTGTAAATACAATAGAACATGTGTTTTCAAGTAGCCAGGCAATTTGGCATACAAAGTGCCACATGGCGGTCCGCTCTGTTAGATTCACAAAAACCGTTACCTGAAACAAGTGCCGAGTGTAAGGGACAGTTTTATAACGTATGCCGCATAGGTACAGAGGAATGCAGTTTTTTGCGAGTGCCGCGGAAAAAGTTAAATTGAAAACTTTTACTTAGTTATTGCTTTTTTTATATTTACATACATATTTAATACATTGTACTATTTTACTTCTTGGATGTTATGTCATAATATAATTGCGATTACTGACAGCCAGTGTTCCTGAAAATTTTATTATATAAAATCTCGAAATAAAACCCCTGCTCAAGACTAAATCAATACATTCAGTATGTATTTGCGTCATATTGTCTATTTCTAATAATTTGTAAACGTCCTAATATTAAAATAATATGTCAAGAGATCAATTTAAAATTGTAGTTACATTATCAACAATAATATTTTGAAATTTAATTCAGATTAAATCTACTTCAAACAACTTGTTCCACATTAACAATTCAAATGCACATAGTGTGAAGAAATTGACATAACGACCGCATAAAACATCATAATGACAGATGACTACGTTGGGTGGTCTCTTGAATCTAGACAAACTGCATTGGTTGGTGGAAATTACTATATTTATAGGAAAAAAGAAAATATATTGTTCATTATTTTACTGTAGTAGATATGAAACTGTTGTGATAGGAATATGGATAATTACTTGTGCAATTTACTGTCGTAGCACAGAGGCACAGCATATGCTTGGTATGTGTGAGGGTTTGTGGATTCGATACCCATTGAGGGTATATTATAACTAATTATTTCCATAAAAGGCCGGCAACGCATTTTGTAGCTCCTCTGGTGTTGCAAATGTCTATGGGCGGCAGTATTCACTTACCATCAGGTGATCTGTCAGCTCGTTTGCCTCCTATATTATAAAAAAAAAAAAAATTCTTCACTTTTATTTAAAGATTAAATGGCCACGACATAATGGATTGAAAGATGGAAAGTGGGGAACAGAAATGTAACACTACGTTCCTACGGTTCCCTCAGTCTACCCTGCTATATACGGAATAAAACGTGAAGGTAAAAAAAATAATAAGTTATTTTTTTATAACTTTTTCTTCAACACTAATATATCTCCATCATAATGTCATCATCTCAGCAAAAAATCAAGTAATCTTTTAAAATAAAATAATTATAAAAATGAACCGTGAACCCATAGTTTCACACCACAATGACGTCATATATCGTTTAATGTGACTACATCTGTCACACTTGGAGAATATTAATCCATTCTCAGATAAAAGTTATAAACTATTCAGCAGCTTAATTACTTATGGAAATGATAAATAATTCGTTCGCTTCACTCGCTTGAAAGGATTAAGTTGGATCATACGTCTTCTTCGCTACTAACATTTCAACAAAGAACTTGCAAATATAAAACTTTTAATTTCATAGTAGTGAACAAAAAAGAAACTTGCTGGTGCTGTCACATATTCCTATAATTATTTTATAAATTGCACCGCGACATCATGTCATATGAGCTACGAAGGACGTGTTAAATCATTCAAGTTAAGCGCAGCAAACGGAATAGCCAGGTATTTTGAAAATTACCCCGTGTTTTATTAATTCTTCTTTTACTGTACTAAGCCTGTAATTGTGTCTCTAAGTACACTTTTCTAGCTTAAGTAGAATTTATGTCTTAAATGTCTCATTAAAGTTTTAACCACCTTATATTTATATAGTTATACGTAATAGCTAGTTACCTGGGAGTTATTTTAGTAACTATCTAATGGAATTTTAGTTTTTTTTTTATTTTACACTATAACCATATATTGATATATAAATAAGCCAAACAAATAGGTTGACACTTTTTCTCGTACAATGCAGAGAGAGATTGAACTTATTGTTAAGAAACTCCGTTCCAACCATAAAGAAAAAGCTATAAATATTTGAATATTTCAAATTATTTTAAATAAATGCAACAATTTGTGTAAGAGCAATGAATCGAAACTTTGCCGTGAAATGAGAATGTCACTATAAATTATAAAATGAAAGAATTGTTCACTTAATGAGGTCGTGGATGTACTGACTGTACATGAGCATGACAGCTCATTATTGTTTCGGAATGGATGGAAATTAATATAAAGTTGCTTCCTTATTTAACTTTATGGTAGAACAAATTTCAATTGCATCCTATTAGGTAAAAATAAGTGTATATTTTATAAAAGTCAAAAATTAAGTTAATAAATATCAAAGAGATTCATTTCATGGTGGATTTTAACTGTAAATGATACTAAATTAAGTATCGTAAATTAAGTATTGTACATTACAAAATTTTTTAAATACTATATTTCTCAGAGTGGGCATCGAATCCACAGCAGTCGCGTTTTCAGTCCGGCACAGTGCCACTATGCCACGACGGTTAAACTATTAAATTACTCTTCTATAAATCACCGAGGAATTATTATTTTATAAATTATTACGTTAAAAATGCAAAATAGGGCTGTATTGATATTAATCTTTTCTCTGCTATTAGGTACTACCACGCCCGGGATACGCCAATCAATCACAAAATACTAAGCGTGTCATGTTTCCGCCTCATATTAAACTGTCCAAGGCATCTATAATACTAGCCTCAATAAATTTTGCTTTACAATTTATAGCCGTCATAACTTTGTTTAAATATAAATTTATTTTAATTTTTTTTTATGAAACTTAACTAAAAAAGAAATAATTCATTTATGTAATAGCTATGCCATTCAACAAACCTTAGATAATTTCTTAAGATTTTTAACTTTAATGTTTAAATTTTTTTTAGGCTTCATTTATATAAGCATAAAAATTATAAAGTATATCAATATTATGAGATAAAACAATTCAACACCTTTAGTGAAAGAGAATTTTAAAATTTCATTGACGTCTATATAAGTGTCATCTTAATTAGCGCTAATGAAGATGGCATTTATATAACTGTCGTTTTAAATATAAAATGCTTTTCTTTTAAATATACGAAAAACAAGTAAAATGAAGTAAAGTAAAGGAACTAGTTATATGATATTAACTTTCCAAAGATATTTCAAAAAAGGTATTTATATATTTCATATAAAAAATAGTAATTCAAAAAGAACGTAAGTTATTACAATTACAAATAAATATGGTCTTTATTTTTAAACACAAATCCAAACAATAAACATAATACTATATAAATTAAATCTGACTATTGAGTATTGCTGGTAAAGCAAATAGCTAAATGCTTAAATTCCACAGTGCCAATAACTTTCATTGAATACGGACAAAGCCCTGTTTCACAGATGCAAAGTTTTGTTAACAGGTCGTAAATAAATTTCTAGAGCGTTCAACCTGGCCTACAATTTGTATCTCTAGTAACATTTATAAACAAACAATTACGTAAAATCTAAATATTTATACAGCTTTAATTTCTTGTAATTAATACAAACAATGGGAGGTAAAAAAATATTTGATATAAACATTATTTAATAAAATCGTATATGTGTACACTTACTTTATGAGGCAATCAAAAATCATATTCACAATTATTGAATAAGTATTGCTTAATTCTCAACAATCTGTATTATTGGTTTTATGATAAAAGAATTTGTGAATAAAAACTATCTACATATGTAAGTTTTAATTTTTCATTAAAGCTTAACTTTAAAGTATCTATAACGAAGTGTGATTTAGTTTGTTTATATTATACTTATACATTTTAAACGTAGGACCAGACGTAATGCTAAAATGTGATCGAAGTAAAAACATAGCAACTTATATTTATACCTATTAGTTATAATACAAGTATTATGATGTTACATTTTTCATAAAATAACTCAACAAACCAACCTTAAACTTATTACCATAATTCTTAACCGTAGCAATATTTCGCGAGAACTTATATTATTTTTTCGTTGTGAATTTTATAAAATCTCATAACGTTTCAACTTTCCAGCTAAGAATAGCGCTATATTATCGCGTACTCGCCCTCGGCGCACAATACGGGGTTTCATATTTCATAGCTGGCTTTAACTTGGCACCGGAAAGGGAAAAATGCTAAGAAATAACGCGAAACAAATGAATAATATAAATCAACAGGTACGCGTTCTGCGAAATTTTCAAAATCACAATGCTCTCTTAATCCCGTTTCTTAGTAATTCGGCACGTTGATACTTGGACCCTATTTCAATACAGTGCTTCGATTAGGCACGTTTCTGACCCGATTGCTTTCGTACCCGCTCCTTTGTTTGTTATTGAAACAAATGCCCAAACAAAGTTGTTTTGGCTCCGAACAACAAAGATATTTCTCTTTTTCTTGGCACTACAAGCTTTTTAGTTTTGCTTAAAGTTTTACAGCGTAAGCGCTTGCTATACCGTGTCTTTATTACGGAATGGAAGTACTACACATTTATAAGCTCTCTCAAACTGTTTTCTTGAGAAATACACATGTAGATAAGAGTTTAAATTTAACAGTTGAGTTTGAGTCTATAAAGAAAATAGCTTTTGCATGTAATCAAAATTATATCGTATTTATTAAAAGTTGACTTTTTTCTAAGTAGGTACATTTGATCTACATATCACTATAAACTTTTATTTTAATAGCTTTAATATATTTTCTTAATAACAAAGCCTTAATATATTTCCTTAAAAATAATTGATTTCTTAGCATGAAAGAAAACGTATAAAAATAAACATGAGAGAGAAATTAAGTTAAGTGAAGCGAACTGAAGTGAAGTGCCTTAAGTAGATTAAAAGTTCACAATAGCAAGTTTACTTTTGAAAATGGTATTAAGTGATCAAAATGCGCATAAATCAGGCAATCGTTCGCACACGAAGCTTACAAGAAAAGCTCACTTGCAATTAGGAAGTGTTTTATTCTGTTTTTGTTTTCTTTATCCTTCGTAAAGTTTTACCATAATATTGTCATACACGTAAAGACTCAAGTACGTTCGTGGAACTCGTAAGATTTACACACTTGTTTAAAAATTATGTGAAGCTTTTGAACTTTTATATTATGTTCAAAGTATTTATATGTATACATGTGTACATGCTTGTACAACAATACATAAATTATAATGTACATATATATTTTCATCATTTTGTTGCTGAATAAATGGCTTACATAAATAACATTTTAAACTAAGCGAATAAGGCCTATTTAACCTCAATATCTTCCTCGTGGTCATAAATCACAAAAATGTATTACAACGATACATCAATTAGGTGGACGCCTTCCTTTGTGATAAAATAATATTGCTTTTTACTTTATGTAGGCTAAAGTAAAATCCAGCTATAATTAGAATTTCCTACAAAATTTTGTGACATATGTATATATATAGATAAATTATTATTATAAGTGTCCGAATTAGCTTTTTATTATTTGAACAGGATTTTATTACTTCCTCCATTTTAATTATTTTAAAGTATAATCTAGAATTATATATAAATAACAACCAATTACAATTAAAATAACCATTTTCACAACAACAATGGCTGCTGATAATGTCATTAACCTTTCCCTCTAAGCTTTATAGAAAGCCTACAAGGTGTGAATCATACAAATCACTACAATGGTTTATATTGAAATCGTGTCCGGAGAAGCCATATTAACAACTGTGAAATGAAGCTTTCCTATGGGCTCTTGTAACCAGGAATGAATTAATGTACGTGATTTATTGCATTTCGTGTTCACTCTACATAAGTTAAACATTGAAAACCTTAGTTACAAGTACTTCATGTTGTTTTTTTTTTCTTTTTTTGTCTTTTATGCTGTCTACCGCTCTCAACTTTCCGTCCAATTATTGAGACATTGCCTGTTGAGAGGCGAAAATTAACTTCGCGCGTTGTCTGTAAGAGAGAAATTAATATAATTTATTTTATCTTTTTTATTCTGCTTTAAATAACTTACTTTAAAGAAGCTTATAGTTAAAGTCACTGGTTCTTATGGTTTGATTAATTTTTGCAATGTTTCAAGACAATGATTATGACAAGTAGTTTTAAAGTAAAAATATCGTCATTAAAATGTACTACAAAACATATCATAAAATAAATCAAGGCCCGAAAATCAACTTAAAATATAAATCTACGAGATATAATCTCGTAAAGATATCTTAAAAGATACTTTATATAATAACAAAAGATGCTGAACGTCAAATTAAAGGCCACATCCATTAAACGATTCAATGGAGATTGTGATAAGAAACTCTCACTTTAAATTTAGCGCTGTACAAAATCAATTTTGATATAAACTGAGTGCATGATGAAGCTTTGTTCGAAAGCTTTACGTCGGTTAATTTAAAGTTATTTATCGAAGATTAGAGTAGAAAGTTAATTTGAACAATACTACGAAAAGTTGTAATAATGAAAAACTTATACTAAATTGTTAATAACAGTTGAATTTAATTAAGGAATGAAATTTATTTCAGCTTATCACGTAGATCAACATTTAAAGTTTTCTCTTCCTCATGTCGTCGTGTACGAAAGTTCTATGTTTGAACAGAATTTAATTATGACGGTAGAAAATTCATAGTAAGAACTTAAACTACTATTTTACTTCTTAATGATTATCTCTCTACAATAAAATGTTATATTTCACTCATTATTTCCAGGAGTATTGCTTAAAATGATTTTACAAATATTCGCTTTTTATAAAGTCAAAGTCAAGTCTCTCTTTAAAATTTAAGGTAAATGTATATTCCTATACATTATTATAACTTTTTAAGAATTGTTTCACTAGTCACTGTTTTTTAAACAAAATTTGGATTTATTCTCGTTCTTTTGTAAGGCAGTGAATATTTTGATAACATATCAATGATTGCTGTGCTCAATTTTTGTCAATGTGTCTTTGAGTTTGAAAATCTATACCACTATTACGTTTACGGTTGAGCGATATTACGCTATAATTTTCAAATCCTTGACGATGATGAGATCCTTTCAAATCAAAATTGACTTATCAGTCCAAAAATAACCCTCAATACACAATGAAGACTAATTGGGCAGGGGCTACGACCAAATTAGTTTGTGGGGTTGATCTGGACGTTTAGATAAGATTGGTGAAAAGGAAGCTACGAATATAAACATATATAAACGTATGTTATTAGTATATCTCCAGAAAATCTATTTATTATTTATACTTCTTTACGATAGTATGGAAGTTGTAACATAACATATAATTTTTAGTTTTTAATAGAATTTGAAATCACAATCGTATACCTTTGTGAAGAACGTTACTTATTCAGAGATGTCCAATGGTCATTAATCCGCACTATGTGCTTAAATTTCCCCATGTTGGTGAATTTGTAAGCAACTCAATTAAACCTACCGTCTAAATTCATTGCTATGTTGGGAATGAGTCAGATAATTCGAATGACAACTGTATAACTATGTAGTCATGTCTGGTTAATTTTTAAACTTTCAAATTACGATGAATTACGAAGTACGGATAGCTCCAATTTATGTTACTAATTTGCTATTAAAATTTTAAACTATAACTAAAAATTAAACAAAATTTACATTAGATCTTAAGTAAATCATATATATTAACTAACAAATTAAATTCTTTCTCTTAGCGGTTCTTATATTGTCGTCTTATTCAATTAATTCAAGCGGAACTTTACTTTAAGCAATTACAATACTCTAACTCCCGTACTACAAGTCATAAAGGCTTTGTTCGATAGGAAATTGCATTTCCGGAATCCTATTACTACTAAACAATAGTTTACTCGATCGCCTTCTGCCTTTATTATGGACGGGTGAGATTGATCGCTTACATATTGTTGACAAGAATAATTGACGAATTTACGTTTAGCCTGTCGGCAATTGTAGAAGGATCCATAGTGTTTCAGCGAATATCTACGATATTTCCTTGAAAATTAACGTAGTGTAGGTATTTTCTAAGAAATTTTAAATTAAACTCATGTCGTATAACATATTATATAAAATATAATCTAGATTGCTTTGTTTTACATTAAATCATAAATCCAGAAAAGCTTTAAAATTATTTATTTATATTTTTCTAATACAGTTGAATTTCCTTTGACATAATAAGCTTGAATTTTCTATATGAAGAAGAAAAATTTATGTTTTATACATCCATCTGCATCATGGGTGGTACGGGCATGGCACAGGCGATGAATGCGAAACGGCTTTCCATAACAAGTCTTCCGGTGTTCCCCCTAGCCACCCTTGTGACAACGCCAGAATTTTGATGATCTGACAAATAGATACTAACGTATAGGAAGTGTAAATTTTTCTTTTGGACCTACATGTACTAGTTTTTTGTTTAAATTATATGCATACTTGAAAAATATTCGACTATGAGTATTGTATTGATTTTTACACTATAATAATCATCGAGAGAGAATATTTTTCACGTTGTTAAAAACTGTTAAATCTTTTTTGCTAACATAGCAACATATACTTATAACATATTCTTTTTTGTTAAAATAGGAACAAGGTTTTTGTAAAAAAGTATACCTTAAATAGAGATTAATATATTAAACACATCTAGCAATGTATTAATCTCTTATGTGCCTATTTAAATTCGTGTTTCCATCAATCTCAGTCTTGTTTATTTTCGTAGTTGCCATTATAAATTAATTATTCGTCCCTCGTATGTAGATTATCAAACATTTTCCGTCGTATATCCCACGTTGTTTACCGCTCGTCATAAGAAATATAGTAAATTTTAGAGTAAAAGGGTCGACATACGATGGGACATTGTGATCTATATGCAAATATTATAACCCGCTTATTATTTCCCGGGAGCAACAAAACAGTACCTAAGCCAAGAAATGAAGTGCGTCTACATCAAAATTTATTTGGCACAGCATGAGGGCAGCTTTATGATGTACATGTTTTATAAGGTAGAGAAATTTGAGGTTGTATTATATATTACATCTTATAGTAATATAGTTTATAAAATTTTATATTACTATTTTTATTATTACGTGACGAATTCGGTAATAGACTGGCTTTCTAATTTTATAACATCCATTTGTAATTAAAGCCGCCATTTTATCTAATCTAATTTAATCCAAATTATTTCCTGATTCAATCACAGTAAAAACCTATTAGTTTGAGTACAATTTGTGCATCAACAATAGGTGAAAGCTGAATCACTGGGCAATGTGATTGGCCGTCTATTCTTATTTTCCTCTGTGAATGTCTTAAGAAATTAATTCGGGCGTTCTGAGTTGATTTAGTTTGACTTCCTTCCGTCGTGGGGATCTCCCCTTTTAGGGTTTATCGTCCACTAAAGTTAGCAGTATAATTTTGGCTGCTAAAATTGAAAAAAGGATCTCCATTAAGTGTTTTAATTTTGAATCTTTGTGTTTATGTTTATATTTAAAATATTATAATAGAGGGTAGTTAACGAAACTTTTTAATAAGTGGAAATGTTAAGATATATTTCTCAACATATGTTTAATATGTTGATGTGCTATATGTCAGTGAACATATCATCTGTATGTATATGTATTACTATACATGCACATACAGATAATATGAAGCAGTATAATGAAAAAGCTTTGTCTTAATGATACTGGCTCTTAATTATAAACAATTTCAATTACTATGTAAATTTGACATTAAAACGATACCTTATTATCATAGTAAAAAAAAATTGTTAAAAAATAAATATGGTACAGCGCTATATTTCAATGTAAGTGGACGCGTGCTTTTATATTTTGTCTTTGGATGCGGACAGCAGTTCCTTTATAGGGTATTATTTTCCCGAAATTTCTCGTTCGTTGTGGTGTCAGTGCGAGTATCGAGTATCTTGTGCTTATGTTGAAATAATTAATGAATTTTGAGAAATAAATTCGATTTCATCGTTTCTTTTAATAATTTTTACTTCATGAGTTGTTTTTTACTTTTTATATAATATAATCATACATACACTATATACATATACAACAATAATGTCGTCAAAAATTGGAATATTAAATATTCGAGTAATATTATATATTCGAGTGATTTAGTATCACTGCCATGATAAATAATGTTTTATGTTCAGGGAGGTTTTATTGATCACAACTTAAAGAGGTTTTGTAATATTAGTATAAATATATAGATAAATAGTAGCTGAAAAGTTGCGATGTGTTTTTGTGAATGAACTTTTAAATTAGATTTGATTGGTTTGTAAAACGCTTTGAGCTATACAGTCTGGCCACTAAAGTTTGTTATAGAGGACTAACTGAATTTACGTTTCTTGAACAAATTGTCTGCGTTTCAACTTGTTTAAATTACAACGCTAAATGCGTTTTGAATGTTAATCTCTTTATTTAAAATATTATATTTAAGCAATTAGGTAAACTATTTCCTAAGATTCAGAAAAATCACTTGTAAGACAAATTATGCCTTATTTTTAATTCAATTTGATCAGATAATTCCCTCCCCACGTGTGGGAATCGAACCAATAACGATGGTGTTAACAATCTAATACTGGTTTAACAGTATATACATAGATTACTACTAAATAGATTTTTCTATGAATATTTTATATAAAAAAAACTGGTAATATTTAGATTATATTGCTTCAGTGTCAATTTTCCGATAGTGAAGATATTATTTATATTTAGTAATAGTAATTAACATAGTATGTAATAAAAATTATACTTTAAGGAGTTTGATCTACTCTACATTTAACTGAAACCTTAAAAACAAAGTGTTATGTTACAACAAGACGATCCTATAATTGGATCCTGTTACCCGAATTTCCGTGTTTAATTTTTCCATGTCACTAATTACGAATGGCGTTGGAGTTAATAAAGCGTTTATGTTAAAACAAAAGTGCTTAATATTTTAACTAGTGTGTTACACACACAGATATATATATATATATATATATATATATATATATATATATATATATATATATATATATATATATATATATATATATATATATATATATATATATATATATATATATATATATATATATATATATATATATATATATATATATATATATATATATATATATATATATATATATATATATATATATATATATATATATATATATATATATATATATATATATATATATATATATATATATATATATATATATATATATATATATATATATATATATATATATATATATATATATATATATATATATATATATATATATACGTAATTTTCTTCTATAATTTGTGCTAATCAGTAGTATTGTTATCACGCTTTATATTTGCTCACTATGTACATCAATGTCTTTCAAAATCAAACATACACAAGTCATTTATTATGGTCAACATCCCTTTGCGTTCTTATCTAAATCATCCCAAAGTAAATCACGTGGAAAATTGAAATACGACTCTCTTGTACCTGTTACATGTTAGTCAGGTCTGAACAAGTAGGAGTTTTTTCTGAGAAAAAAATATGTTTTCGTTTTTTTGAAGCTATTATTATTATTATTAGCTATTTTTAAGTTATGTGATATCATAGATAACAATAAATATATTTTTTAAAATCATGCACATATTTTTTAATAAAAATTTCAAGAGTAAAATCCTAGTATATAGTAATTATTTTAATTGACGTTCATGTTTTATATATATAACCTTAGAAAATTATACATTTAAAGTTAAGAACTTACAACTGCATTCTTTGTCAATTGTCTTGCTACTTCTTCACACAATATAGATGCAATCGACAATGCTTTTATTCGTATCGTATTTTAAGTGTCGATATAAAATAGAATTGCATTGTTGTGGAAGCTGCGGATCAAAGATTTTATCTTCTAGTGCGGGTTTCGACTTCTTTAGATGAAATTTAGATAAGGCAGCGTCCTCACGTCTCTGACTGTAAGTAATTGAACGGAGCGTGCAAGCCTGTTTTATCGATGCTAGTCGATCGCAATAAAACTCGGCAAATCGGTATTGGGTTGTGCGTACTCTTGTAGGGACTATAATATGGAGGTCGAAATCTCTTTTCCATCAAGCTCCCCTTATTTTCGTAAATATAATTTAATTTGTTCTATTTATGAGTAGTATTTATTTTATTGCTTTAGTTATACTAATTTTTATTATTTTTTGTTACAGGTATATTGAATTTGACAGAATTCGTCCATTTATTGCCTGTATATGCTTAAATGTAAGTATATGTACTGGAGAAAACTCAAATGAATCATTCAATGACGTGTTCCTTTCTAATAATTTGAAATGTGTCATAAACTCTGTCTAAAAAGCTTAAACTTTTCACAAGTTTTTGACACAGTATCGTTAATGACACCCTAGCACCCTAATGTAAATAAAACCCTTAATAAATGTGTCGTTGCGAGTAAACACAGGAAATTGTGGCCCATAATGGCTGACCTTTTTCAGTACGGAATTAAGTCTTCATACTGTTTGATTAATATTTCCTCATGAGAGTTGCGGACGCAGACGTGAAGTAATTAAAATAAAATTTCTACATAAATATTGGTTTAACAATAGACCACAAGTGCAGAATAATAATATTATTTTCTCCCAATATACTATAATACAATTAAGCTTTATAAGTAATGAACTATGAACGTCAGCTGTCAATTTGAACAGCCAAAAAAAAATAAACAATAGTTTTTTCTGGCGGCCAATAAATAATTATTCGAAACCCATAAAGCTTACTGGCCATAAACGTTTTTCGAGTGTCAATAGTTCCATTGTTGTTGTTCTATTAAAAAAAAAGATTGGTTATTTTAGTTCTCAATGAAGGAACAAAGACGTTCTATTTTTGAAAATTCAAATTCGATTGCGTCATTTTGTACAAAGCGTTTTGTTTGGATGTTTGTTACGCACATGTTACATATTATGTTACATATTATGCAAGAATGAAGTAGTTGAGATAATAATAGGAAGTACTCTATAACAAGTGATTCTTCTACCCAAATAAAGAAATAAGTGAATTGTAATATAAGTATAAGCTTATCAATTTCATAGCGTCATATGCGAGCGAATCTCACATGAAGTGAGCTATAACTTTTTATAATAAAAACAACAAATTGTTACAATAGTTTGGTAAATATATCGATAGAACTTTAAAATTTTCTTTAAAAAACGAGGTTATTTATATAAGCAGAATGTGATGTGTTAGTACAATATATTTACTTATAGATGGTGTTACTTATACACGCTGTTAATCTGTCAGACCATTGATGGTTTTTTTTAAACAAAGTAACGCGTAGGTCAAATGTATTGTAGTTTTCTTTTCGTGGGGAAATTTACAGAAACAAACACATAATATAATTGACTAATTTACAATTTACTAAATTTTACTTATACTTTTTCCATAATTTTAATTACACATATACTATTGAGTTTAGTGTACAATATTACACTTATATATAAATTAATTCTTGTGTTAGTACGCTACAAAATAATTAAAATTAGTTTGAAGAATGACCGTTTTGTAGTCTCTTTGCGTTCAAAAGCAGTTAACATTTTGGACAACGGTTTTTCTCAACACGTGGTGACCCCATTGTCAATACATGTGCTTGTTTAATGCGAAACAAATGTTCTTGCAATATCTAGTTTTATTATTCATAAATTTATATTTTTAACTAATATAAAAACAAGATTTAAATTTAAATTACAATCATAATACAATATAGATAAAAGAAACATCGCTTATTAGAATTGATTATGAGGACCGTCGTGGCGCAGAGGCGTAGCGTCTGCCCGTAAACGCGACGGTTAGTGGGTTCTATTCCCACTCGAGGAAGATGGATTTTCTATTTCCATTCTATTTTCCATTTTCAACTAACTGTCTAATTTAATTGTAAATTAACAGCCATTAAACACACATTAAGAATTTGAAAGATATCGAAATTTTAATTTTAATATTTCTCCAATTATAAAAACCCCACATATGTGATGTGAGTAACAAACAAAACGTCAACGATGAATTTAGTTAATGCGTCTAAAAGATTAAAAGTACGCATTTGTCATTGAGGATGTCTAACAAAGGAACTGACGTCGTACCATACAAAACTTTCACATTAATTTCGAAAGAAAGATGACATTTAAATGTAGACCGCATGAGAATACTCCGAGCTGTCATCGACTTGAGTACTCCATTTTGGTTAATAAGATTTATATGGATGAGTGATATTGTTTCGTACGTTTTATTAATTTTTTGTTCTTATATATCATGCCAGGATGTATAAAGTTATTTATATACATACTTCCATAGATGCTACATTTGTTACATATATTAGGTATATACAAAACCTGCTTCAAAATATTGTATTTTTTTACGTAGACTTACGTAAAAGCATAATAATAAACTGTAAGAAATAAATAACAATTTATGTCTCGAAACTAACTTTGTCGTGGGGTACTCAACGCCACAGGGCGCTTGCTACATTTATTAGGGCTAGAGCTCTCTTGTTAATGCACTTTGCGAGTCGTATATATACGCCTACGGGAATAATGGCATACATAACACATACTGTAAAATGTATATTGTTTTAAGAGGGTCACGCTTAATGTCACAGAGTAATATGAATACTACCGTGATAACTTTCTCAGGAAAATCCTTAGAATGTTATCAATGTAGTAATTCATAAGGCCACATAAGGCCTCGCGAAAAATTTTATAGAGAATATATTAATTAATACTAAAGAAAAAGTAGAAATAAACTTTTTTTATCACAAGGCATATAGGCAAAAACTGATTGAATCCTTCTTTGCAGACTGAAATATATTAATAAACTTACTTTTACAATATAGGAAGTTAGTACTAATAAGATAGCCATATAACATTTTATTGTTTAATTAAATTAAAACCACATTAGCATTATTTGTCTTTTATATTTAATTGTACACCAGATAAATATCGCATACAATTTATAATTTAACATGCTCAATATTTAATGGTAGTGTTTGTTTTTAAAACAATTATTACATTAAAATGGGGAATACGTGAGTATTCCCCATTTTTAGTTGAAAAATAATGATATTTTATTTTTAAACAAGTTGAATTTCACTCTAAAACTGTTTACTTTTTCAATTCGTTAGGATTGATTGCCTAACTAGTGAGTCTGTTTTCAAATTCGTGCTATATTTCCAGGAGTGTATGAATAAGTCATTTGTTTAGAATTCAGCGATCTGTGTACAAAGTACGATCTGTGTATACGAGCTTGTCCTAAAATTTGAATCATAGTTCATTTGGATCTATTGATTTTATCGCAATATTTTCTTAAATTTACTTGTACTAGAATGAAAATATGTTTTTCAAATTCACTAGAGTTTAAATTCAATTTCTAGTATAAAGTAGTATCTTTCAAAAAGAAATAGATATATAGAGTCACTAATTATATTATATGACTATTTTTTAAAATGGCTTTCTAAGTATATGTAGCAGCTACCAAGAAAGGCTGTGTGTTCATCATAACCCTTTTCACATATAGGCATACCTTAGGCATATCTTCATTGAAATACATGGCTTCGAGGCATATCTGTTCGGAAATCAGATCCTTTTCAAAACTCACTTATTTCCATACGTTGGCATGATATTGAAGTGGTTTCTTTGAATTGCAAATGGCTGGCCCTGGGCGGGTACCATTGAAATGTCAATTTGTTTTCTATAGGGGTTGCTTGTTGTTTACTTGTAGACATCGCTACGCTATTGTGCGGATTAGTGCGGAGCATTTGGTTTCGCCGCGGTCGTTCACCACAAAAATGTGGATATTGGACACTTTTCAATGGTAATAGTTTTAGTTGTAGTTTTACTGACTTCCTGTCAACTTACGACGGAGTATTATGTTACATTCATTTGACATGAAATGCGTTAATATTTTAAAATTGTAATACATAGTTTTCTTTAAAATAGTAAAGTTAGTTGAATTATTATAATTATAAAACACTTTAGTAAAAAATGTAATTTTTCTGTGTAAAATTTTAAAATGTAACAATATTTTTGAAATTACTTAAAAAATAAAGTTAATTTAAAATTCTGAAAGATTTCCTACATGTAAAAGATTAAATATAGATAGTTAAAAAACATATTCTAGCACGATCGCTACTTTTCGATTGGTTGCTGTTTGACATGATATTTTGTCAAGCACCAGACGGATTACGGTTTCATCCACTACGTCCTGGTATATCCGGTTTTTATTAGAGCTCGGTATTGAGTGGCTTCTGATCTATTGTGATTTTGGGTTTCGACTTCTTTTATATGAAGCATACTTCCGTTATTGAACTTTTAAGGGCCCCTGTAGAGAATAACCTTTTGTAGTCTTTGCCGTTATTTTAAATTACTTGTCATGGAACCTTTAACTGAGAAAATTAAATAATTACAAGTAAATAATATTAATTAAATAATTACAAAAAATAATTAAAACATTTTTACTAAATACATAACATGATCCTAAGCAAAATAAAAAAAACCTTTTGAAAGCAACCAAAAGAACTCAATTAGTAATAGTAATTAAATTAAAATAGTTTACGGAGGCTAAAAGCGTTTCGTTACAAAGTGGTCACATATGCCTTCTATATTATAGAGTAAATAGCATAAAAGCCTTTGTCTCTCACCTAACGAGGCTTAAAAACGTTCACAGAATATAAGCAATTTCAAAATTTAATTACGTAAATAAGTAAACGGGGAGAATAAACTGAGGCAAGTGGAACATCTAACGCGATTAAATTTTGTCCATTATTGTACGGATTAAAATGAAAATTCCTCTCAGTTGAAATGCTCTTATGACAGTCGTAATTTATTGAAAGATTTTAATTGTTCAGTGAAAATTTCAGAAGGAACAGTAATTGAAGTATGAAGTATATATTTTGGAATTAGATGAAGACATGCTTTTAGGTCGAATATGTTGCAAATAAGTTTATATTAGCTAGCTTAAACATATTTCGTGATGATTTTTGTATAATTCATGTAGTTTATAATTAAAGCAATGTACGACGGAGAGTGAAAATATTTTAAAATATTTATAAACCAAAAAAATATATAAAACTTACAGCAAGTTGCAGTTGTTCGTTTTAATAATATTTATTTTAATAATATGTCGCACAACATCGTAACTATTAAGTATAGGTCTAACGAGTTTTATAATTATTTAAAAAAAATAAACATGTTACAAGAAACGTGCTGAAGTTTAAATATAATAAAGTGTTTCAAAAACGTAGTCATTAAAACTGCGAGTAACCGTGTGTTTAGAGAAACCTTCAGTGTTTACGTTCGCACAGTGTGCGCCACTGATATTTGTTTAGCCAAACTTGCTATTTACTTTTTAACACATTTCGTAAGTATATTTGGTCGAGTTAAAAGTGCGCTGTAGCAAGCGACTATTTCTGTAGTTTTTATTGTTAACAAACAAGAAAGGAAAATACAATTCATTTTCCTTCGGTTTCTGTAAAATCGAATTATGTATATATTTAAGCTCTGTTCCCACATACACCAGAGAAGACAGAGGAAACCTGGTAACATTCTATTTATTTATATTTATAAGTAGTTGATAGTTTGATTGATTGATGGTAGTCCGAAAAGAAAGATCTAGCGATAAAGTACAGAGATTGACTATTTAATCACTTTACGTTATCCCTAGATCTTAATTAAGATCTCAGGCTGTATACAACTATTATTTTAGTCATAAAAAATAGTCTATATACAACAATACATATACAACAAATACATAAGTCAAATGAAAAAGCGTTTGACTTGTGTGTTTGACAAAGATTACCTGACAAGAACAAATGTGATGTGCATTGCGGCATTAATTATAATAAAGCTTTGAGATAACAAACGAACAAGGAATATTTCAAAGAAAATGATTTTCGTCTATAGAGCTTAAGGCAGGTTACATCATTAAAGTACAAAGATAATAATATTATGGTTATAAATGTGGGAACAAAATTCAAACTGTTTGGCAAATTCGCATTTAAATGAGTTGCTTTATAAAAGAAAAATATTTTCATATAAATATTTCTTCCATATTTCTTGTAATTTTACTTAAAGTACGTTCATATTTTTATAACTAACATCTCACTTTTAAACTTTCTAAATTCTTAAGTTTCTTTACTATTGAAACATCCATCAAATTCGCAACATGCTCTCAAATTTTACTACAGTGACGGCTCTGTAACGAATCGCATATTTACAGCACTTGATAGCATGTAGTTTAGAATAGAAACTGTGATGGAAACTCTGTACTCCAACAGAACTATTAGTTTTCGCTTCAAGGTATTGCTTCAATTATGCCAAACAATTTTAAATACAAATTTGTTTTTAAAAATAAATTTAAATTTATTAACGTATCTAAAGAAATATGGTGGGTAACTTATAGAAAATTAGTTTATGCGTCGTTTTCACGTAGCCCACTGTGCCTGCAGGGTGTGCTCAGACACTTAGTGTTACCTTGTCAAGTGTCATGCACAGCTCGTAGTCATATCTACGGGGTCGCCCCCGAAAAGGCGCGTAAAAGCTAATGGAGAGATAAATAAAATATTTTATAATAGTAAATACGGAATCAAAATGTATTATAATATACTTTCTCTATCTTGGTCGTCGAAACGGTGTAAACGATTAGGTAACGTGTGACCGCAGCATCACTCTTGTCAGTTACCTGTCATTTATCGATTAATCTCGCTAATCCTAGATTTGCCGCTAATGGACTTCGTCGGGCACGCTGTCAGATTTGGTCAGATCGAAAATTAGTGTGAAATTAGTTGTACGGGCGCCATAATAGGTTAATACACACACACGAATACATAACACGTTAATAAGGATATTGGAATATCCAGTATTGCATTCTATATCCGTATATATTCGCACGTTATATTTAATTTTATTACCTATTTAATAATAAGCTTTAAAAAATGAGCACTTTTATGATGGTATTATTATTAACTATATTATATACAGCATTCTTCGTTTGGTTTCGAAGAATATATGAAACTGCCTCATTCATTAGAGAATAATCAGATCTTTGTATAAATATGGCATAGCGCCAAAATTATTTAGCGTGTATTAAACTTCATTTCTCTAATTATTCTCAAAAGTAGTGTGCCTAAAATGAGCGCAGATGGTAGTAATACTTCGTTTAACGTATTCCTCAAATTTATGCAAATAAATGAGAACATGAAATCTAAAAAGTTGTATATGTTTTTAATACATGTTTTACTATTAATTTTTATTTATAAAAATTTTTGGGATACTGCATGACTGATTGACAGGAACGTGCAATAATAACGAGTGAACGGCTTAAATTTAGCATTATTGTTTGGTATAGGATCTTGAAGTAACGATTTCCTAGTTTGTCGACGCGAACGGGATGAAACAAGATTTTACGTGTTCATTGCCCGTACAAAGGAAGCCACGGCTACTACTAAAATAAAACAAATACAATAGTTACTGTGACTTTATAATGGCAATTAAATTAAATGGCAGAAAAATATTTTGCTCCCTAATGCATTGTTCTTACTGTACTTAGAATTATATTAAGAGTAAGCTGCGTTAATGGAACTACGGAGGAAACAGCCACAAAGAGTGTATGTAGGAAATGTAGAAATTATTAATGTACTTGGTAAATAATACAATGGTATTACCGTCTGCTTGTATCACATGTTTTGCTTTTCATTTTTGGGGCTTCATAGCCAAACGGCAAAAAATGAAACCCTTTTAGCTTCATCGTGTCTGTCTGTCTGTCCGTCTGCGTTTCAGTACAATTAATTTAATATGAAATTTGAAATAGTTTAAACAACACTTTATACCACTTCGTATGTAACTACCATTCGAATGTAAAAACAAAACAATAGTTTGAAATGTTAATGTCCTTGAATTCAGATGACGATATTCATATGAAGATATTTGATATGCTAATAACAATCTATTATCAGACCGTAACATGCTAACGTGCTCTAAATAGTAACAGGATTTAACCATATTTTAATTTTTTTTATTGCCGTATATTTATATTTTGTATTTAAAATAGATAATTATGATTATTTACAAAACAAAAATGACGTAAGTTAAACAATCATTTCTATTTTAATGATATAACAGTATAAAGCACTATAATGTAATTACACATAATTTTGTATATAATGAAAAAAAATTTAGAGCTATCACATTCTTCAGCGTCGGTATTATGTCAAGAATTTTAGCGTATGAAATTCTTAAAATAATTTGTAAATTTACTGTGCTTTCTAAATTGCCAAGTTCGAAAATATTACACTTATATGATATATAGACATCACAAAAAAGTTGTAGATAACTTTAATTTTATAAGTAGTTTTTACAAGTATTTTTTACATAGAACAGTAGAAGCAATTCTTCTTGTAATTTGTAATGTAGTGCATAATATTAGCTGAAAATAATGTTAATATAATAAATTATAAATACAAATTTCTTTAATAGTAAATGTGGAAAAAATTGACTGCATTGCTTTGGATTGTATTTCCAAATTTATTTTCTCGTAAACTATGAATTGCATTTTTTTTTGTAAAAGCAGAACATATATTCAACGATTGAAGCGTCGTACTATTCCTCGTCCTAGCTTCAGTTTCAATTGGAATACATAATAACTTCACGTTTATGCGAGCGAGGCGATCATTAGCAACGGCGCCTAAGCGACGCATAGATAATTGCGTTCCGAGGCGCTGTCTGCTTTATTGCTCATTTTGAATATTTTGATATTTTTTTTAATGAAACAGATGGCTAAGAAATAAATATAAGTGCTAAAAATTTTATTATACTTATTATTTATTATTACACTTTATTGTACATCACTAATAAAAAAATTAAAGCAATTAGGTAATATACAGGTAGCATAATACAATATTATTATCAATATATAATATTGCTATTATATTAGTCAAGTATTATCATCTATTATAATTAATATTTAGTTAGTTAAAATGAAAATTATTTGACTGTTAAACATATATTTTGTATTTGATTTAATGAAGCACTGTATATTTCTCATACTGTAACCATATTCATAACTATCGCTTGAAAATCAGTGATTGAACTAGGCTATGTGAATAAACAGATTTTAATTAATCGTCAGAGTAGCGTATTTATGTACTCTGTACCGTATGTACGGTACTCATAGATAGGTATGCTGTTGGCCGTTTAATCTTTAAAATAGAGGTTTAAATTAGATGGATGTTGTATTTTTTGTATAATTAACTGTATAACGGTTTCGATGAGGCGTAAGTTCAAATTTTTCATTTTCGTCTAGTATGAAAATATATTTATTGAAATTATTATAGCGTTTTGTTATATACACACTATATTATATGTATGCTACCGATAAGTATAAAGGATATAATAATATGAATACTGCAGTGACGGATATATCTTTACTGGATGGTTGTCTAGTAGCTCTTCAAACACGTGCGGGTGCACTTCACGTCAAGTCCGCAGCAGCATGCTCCCGGAAGTTTCAATTGCTTTATTAAAGCTTTTCATATTGTTCATATTAATTTTAATTTCACCCTTTGTTTAACGTGCCTTGTATTCGTCCGTTGACTTTTTGTTAATTAGCATAATGAAATAAAAACGGTTCATTTAAGAGTATGTATATATTTCATTAGTCTTCTTGATAACAATAGCTTATTTTAATATAATGCGTAAGGGAGAAATATATTTTCACATTGGTTTATTCGTATTTTGTCCTGATCTACTTAATGAAATATTCAATTATAGCTAATCGTTGTTGCTTAAAATATAACAGAATTATAGATTAACCTATATACCTACAAGTATAATAATTTATATAAATTTTATTTCGGTTAGTATTTAATAACATTAAAAATGTATTAAGGACCGTCGTGGCGTAGAGGCGCAACGTGTGCCTGTAACGCGACGGTTTCTGGGTTCGATCCCCAGTCGGAGAAGATGGATTTTTCTATTTCCATTTTCTTCGCTCTCGATAACTAGGCAAAGCGCGGCGTTGAGTTCCGCCACTCAACGCGCAATGCCTTGAAAAAGGCGGAAAGCGCGGACGGAGAAAGCAGGGATGGAACGGAGTGTCTTAACACTAGGTTCCTACGATCCCTGCAGTTCCCTCTGCCTACCCTGCCATGTGCGGGATAAAGCGTGAAGCTAAAAAAAAAAACAAAATTATTAAGTTGGAAAATGTGGAACAAAGGTTTAGGTTTAGGTCTTCGTTAGATCTCAGTTTATACCAGATAGCATATATCTATATAGTATATGTTTTTGGGTATACACCAAAAATAGATTGATGAAAAAATACTTAAAGAAAATATATAAAATTTGAACGCAGCGGGACTCAAGCCCGCGCCCTCTTGCAAACCGTGCAAGCGCTCTCACCACTGAGCCATGCGTTCTACATCGCGCCGCGTTGAAATTCTTATATGCTTTATATAACTTATTTCGTTGTTAGCATCTCTGTAGGGAGATTTTTACAAATTTCCGCAACCCAAAGACCATTACAAAAAACAATTGTTTGGCGAGAGAATATTTTTATGTTTTCTTTAAATATTTTTTCTATCATCAGTGTGGATTAACATTTTAAAAAATCATAAAAATAGGTTGATGAATATAGTACTTAAGACTATCTATAGTAAGATTTGTAATTTTCCCTTCTGTGACTCAATAATTTAAGTATAGTAATTTTTACGTGTTACGCATCATTTAAGATGATGAGCGGTGGCGAAAAACATCTAATGTCTTATTCTCCCCAGCCAAGTGACTTACACAAATCGCTGTAGCGTAACGGACCGATTTTGTAAAATGACTACCATAACGTCTTTAATGCGAGCGACTATCGCCCGTATGCTTTATGGCAATTAACGAAGTGAAAATAATGTAGTTGCTACTTTTAAATATAAATAAAAAATTTGAGAATTTTCATTTAGTTCACAAAAACAAGTGTTTAATTTGAAAAAAAAAAAACATTTTTGGTCAACATTTATAGAGTTCAAACTACATTTAAAATGAGTCAAATGGGAAGCTGGGGATGTAATGCCTTGACACAAACTTCCCCATCTTCCTACCCTGCTATATGTGGGATACTATTCTGAAAATATTGAAACAATTTAACTATAAAAAACATTTATAAATGTGGATAGAGTCTGGTTAAGTAACTTTTTTTCCTTAAGAAAAAGATAGTGTGGTCTTCATAACTCGACGAAAGAAACGAAAGCGCACAAATGGAAGGGAACGGAGTATCTTAACTCTAAATTCTCTCTGCCTTGCTCTATCTCTATTTTTTGTGTGTATATATATATTATCTTTTATTAAAATAATAATATTTCTTATCGAGCCTTTGAATTGCACAACAAAAACGGCAAGAACATCAAAATATAATGAACATTAAAATAAAAGGACCAAAAGAATGATATCCTAAAAATGATTCTCAAGAGTAATATTGTAGCATTTGTTATCTTGATGTATCTGCTGTACAGATAATGGATAACATTTTTGAGCATTTTCATTCCATTACATTAATTTTTGGGGTAGGAATAATTTAAATGATAGTATCAGATGGGTTTCAAACCTAATTTAAAATTTGGTCGAATATACAATATTCTGGCAATATATTATAACTTATCATAACTAAGTTAGATTAGATGTACAAAGATTACAAATATGATTGTGTGTCGTGTAAAATCTACATAAGTAAGTTAGATTAGATGTACAAAGATTACAAATATGATTGTGTGTCGTGTAAAATGTCGTTAAATATATTGTAGCCACTTAGTTTTAATACTTCAAAATTAAAGTCAAAGTTTGTATAGTTTATTAGTTTAGCCAGCACTAAAAGTTAAAAAAAATCTCAATTAATTTATTTCTATACATTATGAAAAATTAACAAGTTTTTAATTATAGTAAGTATGTTACAAAAATATTAATTGATTGAAACTTATTGAACGTTTCAATATAAATACTTAATATTTAATATGAAACTACAAATATATAATTTTGTAAAATATAATTGGTGAGATTTACTGTTTTAATCTTATAAATGTTGACAATCTCTCTGTTAAAGGGAATCGCTACGATAATTGCAGCAATGTTCCCGATTGTCATTAAGAGATTGAAAGATTACTTGCTCGAGAACTTGGGGTACGGCCTTTGGCTTGAATACAGAATATGTTTTTGTAATACTATGATATTTTAAGATGACATATTTGAGTCTTGGTAGAATGTTTATAATCTTGAACTATAAAAATGAGAGAGTAAATTTAAAGGATAAGCTTATTTGATATTATTATATCTAACATATGAATAATAAATTTTAATGTTATTTTTGTTGTCTATATGAATGTGTATTTTTAAAAATCTTATTTTGAATAACTTTAATTCTATGTATAATTATAATATAATTGAACCGAATTGCTGTTCAAATTATTTGAATATTGAAAATTTTTATCATTACTGTAATAATGAACGATTAAGTAGAATGCAAAATAAATATATGTTGAAAATTTTCATTTTTACTATGAACTACCGATATAAAGCAAATTTTGATAGTACATTCTATAAAACATTTCAAGTAATGATAACTATCAGAATCAAATTTAATTTTTTTCTAAATATTTTATTGGAAGATGAAATCTTCAATCTCCCCATGCTTATGACATTCAGCATTCGTTTTACGATTGCGGAGGAATGTTAGGGGCGGCTTATTGGAAAAGTTTTAACTAGATTAAGTCTGATTAGATGGGACGCATCGCATCGCCTAATGAAACACAGGCGGATGAGCTGTAAACTTGTTGACTAATTTGTTATTGCGATTGTGTTTATTTAAGGATTTCGGGAAAATTCTCATTTTAAATATTACAGTATATCTTCATTTTCAATAGTATTATTTACATTTTTATATATATGTATATCTACTACTTCCATGAATATAATACCAAGTAAATTTGCACTCCACAAACGCTTCTTTATAAATTCATATCAAATATATGAAGCTACATTTTTCATTAATTATTATACCAAAAAATTATCTAGTAGAACTTATAATTCATTAATAAAATGATAATAATATGTAAATGAAATAGCTAACCATAGTAAACTCATAACTGGAACAAGCACAACGTAATACAATGTGTATAAGCGTTGTGTTCTGTGAAGTACATACTAGACAAGTTAGCAAAGAAAGTCTAGTTCAAACAATAATAACAATAGACGACCGCTACCTGGTGCCCGCTATAGCACGGCTAGCGTAACTGAGTAAAAAGAGAAACATTTTTAAGTTAAATGCTGAACATTATTTTTAACGGGCCCTATAGGTGCTTGCTCGGTGTCACTTGACATCGTATAAAGTTGACATGGTTTGTGTG
Source organism: Dione vanillae (assembly GCA_037178615.1). NCBI lineage: Eukaryota > Metazoa > Arthropoda > Insecta > Lepidoptera > Nymphalidae > Dione > Dione vanillae. The sequence goes on from JAZFAU010000073.1 coordinate 275,278, forward strand.
GAAAATAGCAAAAATTATTTAGAATTTTTTTTGTAAAGTTTATATGATAAAATTGTATAAAATAGCATTATGGTTGTCTTAAATCAACGAAGATATATGGAAGTTTTAATTTCAACTTATATATGGGGATAGTAATTATTAATAAAGATTTTTTACTGTTCAATTAATAAAAATAATGGTATATTCAAGCATGCATGACTTAGTTTTTAAATAAACAACAGTGGCTATTACTGTAATTACGTATATATAACTTTATAAAAAATTAAGATTTAATTTGTTTAGTAATTATTTGCAGAAATAATAAATATAAATATTAAAGAATATTTGTAGCAGGCCAGTTTCTTTCGAAGTTCATTTGTGGATACAACAGCGTAGTTGGTCAACATTGAAGAGTTGCTTAGTAAGGGTTTAAACTAAATTGTCCCTCCAGTTCTCAATACTTTTTTAATACATTTATTTAAGTCAATGATGTGTAACTAATCTTCCATTTATAAAATAGTATATTTTAGTTATTATTAATATAGTTATGATAATTACTACTAATAATTTATGAATCATTCCAACTTAACATTCGTTAATGCGAATATAACTAACATGTAAGGTTTGTAGCTCAGGATTCAGTCAGTTTATTTTATATACATACAACACTAAATATTCTGGGAAAGTGGAACGTAGTTAATTAAAAAGGATTTTATTCTCAGTGATATACAAAGCGATGCGTTTCATTGTTCTTCTAAAGAGAATTTTTATTAAAACTGTTATAGCGTAAGCAGGTAAACTGTACAGTAAAAATACATAGCTACTTAAATTTTCTTTCTGCCAGATATAACGAACAGAAAGGAAGGAATTACTCTTTCCTTTTCAACAAAGTATACAAGAAATTTATATTTTGTATTTTATGAGTACGTATTTAAGTGACATTATATGTTTCGCTTTTTGTTTTCACAATATCCTACGAATTAAGTTTAGTTTACAATTTATGTATTAGGATTGCAAAATACTTATTGGAATAAATATAGAGTGAATAATATTATATTAAAATTTAAATTAATTTTAAATAGGTAGGCTTGCCTTCCTAGTGATAAGATCGTCCATTCTCCGCTTTTGACGTAAAGTTATGATGATTTTGCATGTTAAATAGCGAAATTCAATGTCCAAATTTGTGTTCGCAAAGCAGATAAATGAAAATTTATTTGTATTAGTCATATTTTCAGTCAGAAACTGCCTCATTGCTATTCAATTAGAATATGTTAAGTCTGCATTTGCATTATATATAAATATATAGTAAAGGCATTGTGAGCACTAGAATTGCTCGAAACAATACATAATCTAATTTTAGCTAATTGATTCACTTGTTATAATAATAGTAAACTCACAAAGGTATTGTTTATTCTGAGGTTTAAGGTCAGCTACTTGCTATATCCGTCGGTAAACTGAGATGTCCCTGCGGTTTGATCATTCAATACCGTTTGTTAGGTTAAATGATAATATAGCTAATATTGAATGAAAATAACATTTCCTTATGGTTGCCTTCCTTTGCATGTTTAGTATTAATAATATTACCAATAAAAATCTTAGCAATAGAAACGGTATTCGAATTACGAAAGAGTGAAGTAAATAATATACAAGTAATATCTGCTTCTATATTATCGACAAGCGAATAATACCTGTTAGTAAATATACATCCTCCCCCAATGTTTGCTTTTTTTATTTTTGGGGACCATATTTTCTGCGGGTATTACGCGCAGGTGCAAAGGTTATCATTAATGGTGGATTAACTTACCCCAGCCTTTATTATTTCTAGCATCTCTCTTCAGCGGACTGAATTAGGTTTAGAAAATAAATTGTCTCTTTCCTTTGAACATATGGGGCTAGTTTTGGGAGCTTTCGAGAGCTTTTGAAAATGTTATTCTTTGTGCTTTATTGCTCCTATACACTATATACATTATTAAAAATGTTTATTATTATTAATTAAACAGTAACTTAGCATAGTCTAATTTTTTTTATTAGTTTATACTGAAGTTTCTACTGTTATATTTATATAAGCCAGATATAAAAGCTAGATTAATATATTCTATAAAATATTCCATAGGAAAATGTTTATGGAGTTTTTTATCCCCATGACATCATTATAACATTTCGTAAATCCGTAAAAAAACCTGGCCCTTGTTTTTAGAGGTGAAATATTAAAAAAGATAATGTCATCCCACGGCTTAATTACCTTTATTAGAATTTATTTCGCTAGACGTGCTCACTCAGTTAATAGGTTTTATCCTTTTGCTGATAGCAGCCCGGATTTTGTCGCATTAACGCAGAAATTCTACGATCTCTAACGAAATTTATCATTTTTTTTCTGTACAGGGAATTTTATTTCGCTATTTTTATTTTTATGAAATTTAATGGATATTATTAAGTGATAATTCGTCAATCACCAAGTATACAAATTTTATAAAAACAACATACGCTTATTACTCCTATTATATTTTTTGTATTATCTGAATATAAATATTAATAATAAAAATTTATAGTCATAGCATTTGTAACATAACACATTTATATTATGTATAAATATATAAATCCACTATAACTCATTTGTAAGTTACAAAGTAAAAGCATAGGGAGGGAAAAATTATAATTTATTTTGTTTATTCATTCGTGTAATCGAATATCGATTTAAGCTTATGATAACCTCGATATGACTATCACATTTACGAAGTCGTACTTACATGTGGAGGGTGCATGAGCACCAAATGTATCTGCTAATATATATATTTATAGTTTTTATTCTTTTCTTTTCCTGTTATTATTTCCAATTTGCTATGAGGTAAAGATTTTGGTACAAAAATACTTGATTTGTTGTAAATAAAAGTGTTTTTTTTTTAAAATAAAGCTCAAATATGGATGGAAAGTGTAAAACGTAATACAACGTTCTTGATTAGCCTTAAAAGCGAGTAAAAATATATTGCTAAAAAAACAAGATATAAGTAATATGACGTATACGTAATTGCTAAACCATGAATGTTTCTGCAAAATGACAATAACTCAGCTTGCTTAGTTGTAATAAATAAAACATTTTATTTCAAATTTTATATAGCATTATTATGTGCATATTACGGGAAGTAGAGCAGATTTTTCACACGATATTCTGCTATGTTTGCAATGTTACCTGCTGGCACTAAAGAATATCTTTTAATGCAATTGCCATTAAGTATACCTAATTGCTTTAACTAAAAAATTAAATATATATCACAATAATTTACCACTGAATTGCTCAGCTGTGTTTTTCTTTATGGATATTTACAAAATCTAACACAATTCACATATCAATACGTACATTAAATTGTAAAATTTCATTTACAAAGACCATTTTAAATATAAAATATTATAAATTTAAAAATAATTTAAGGGTATTCATTAAACCTTTACATGATTGTACCAATCACAAACAAAGGGGTTCTTCGAATGCTCATACTCTTTATAAGTGTACGTAGTAAATGGGGTATGATGTGCCTGATTGCTTAATGTTTCCCTCCGACTTGTATTTGCTTGATGCATTTAATAGAATATTGTTCTTGCCCTCAGGTACCGCTTTGTGCTTTACATTTGACGTACCCTAAATACTCTTGATTCTATAATTCTCTAGTTGTAGCTACATATGTCATTAAGATGAATTTAGTAATATCATTAATATTATATTAAGTAATTGTACAGAATTTTCTTTATTTCTTGATTCCCTCAGATAGACAACTAATTACTTATCCTTAATAATTACGATAGTCCTCCGTGTATAACATCATGTTGTTAATTTCGCTCAAATAGAAGGAAATGAGAAAATAATGGTCCAAGTAATTTTCTTTCATTACAAAAGTAAAAGAATAGAAATAGTGAAAAATTTTGTACTAATTTTAATTAGTTAATGAATGTCAATGTAAATAACGAATGTCAAGTTAATTAATTGTGATTGCCATTTCTTTCAGATGAATACGTTTTGAAGCAAAAAATTCTATGTTAAAAATTGTAATAATTATTGGTTCTGCAAAGTATATACTTTTTAGGAAACAAAATGTGCATAAACAGTTATATTGGTAATTATATTAGTTTTCCTACTTTATAAGAATAAAGTGTGAGTTTGATTCTTTCGGTCAATTTGCAATTAAAACGTAAAGCTTATAATGGAGCATAAAATTAAAAATATATTTTTTTTATTTTTTTTATTTCACCAATAAATAATTATAACATTGAATATATAGAATAAAATAAACACAAACACAAGAAACATAATAACATAACACAATATTTAATTATATGATCAATCCCTAGGTATTTCTAAGTTACACCTGATGATACACAGCGAAATGCCTGTAATTTAATATGGTCTTATTAGATATACACGCAGAAGCGTGTTGAATTACCCTCGCCTGCTAGCTCTAGACCCCCCATTTGTCATTCTTTGCTTGTATTTGATAACAACATTTTACATAAAATATAAGTTTTTAATTTGATTTGTTATAGCCTTTAATAGATAATATAACAAGAAACAAAGACACATTTATTTCATTAAAATTGGTTTCTGTCATATTATATTCTAACGACAGAGAGAAATAATAATTTACGTTGTACACAAAATGACGTACAATTCCTATATAACAAATAGGTGAGCTTATAAGTCAGATTCAAGACGTATGTGACCGTTAGCTATTGCTGGGAGCATCGCATTACTCACAAACAAGGTCGGTACTTTGTCTTCCTAGATCTCTTGTTTGCTTGTCAATTTGCATGTTGTGTACAAATAATAGTCTGGTGCACAATGTATAATTTGACTCAGGCTTTCATTTACATACATGAAATATAGGGTTTATTAGTAATAATATATTTGTATGTTTATTCCATATTCCTATATATAGATAACATATATGGTTATTTTTTTACGTAAATAATATCTTTTAAGTAATTCTTTTAATTTATTCTTTCATTTTATATGATAAATACTAGAATGATACTTTCTTATTTATAATACATACACACTTTTATATAAATCAATATATTAGGTGATCTAATCTTTGACATATACAAAGATTACCAACTGATATTCGATACTAATGTTTCATGTTTATTTTCAGGTAACCTTTTAAACATCCGATTTGGTTTTGGCAAGTAAGCAAAATAAACTTCAAATAAGAACAGAAACAAAACTTCTCAATTACTCACAAAATTGGAGCCAAAATAAAAGCTTAAATTAAGTCAATAGACACTCTGAGTATAGACTTACGCCCGGAAAGCTTATCATTTGTTGTTTTAGTTTAATGTTACGTTACTTGAAATTAAAAGCTCACAATACAGCGGGTTACTTTAATAGTACAATGAAACAGTTAAAGTAAATTAAAAAGTCAAATTCCAAGAAGACTTATAGTTTAGGTAAATATTTTTATAGGTAGATAAAGATTTTCACTGAGCCATAATACGATCAGTAGATTTGTCAAGGCCTCAATTATGTGGTTATTTATACATATGATCATATAATAAATATATTTATTATATATATGTGCTATATAATGTAGTGTAGTAGCTGTATTAATAATTAAGTCATCCTAGTCATAACTGAATTATTAGTTTAATTTAACCAACTTCAAATTCTAATTTTTCATAAAGATTTTCCTTCAAAACAGCTTCCAGTTTTGAAAGCTGTTCTTTCAATTTAACAGGACGTCGCGTCGAGTAAAGTTAACAATGTTTACATTTCTCAATATAATTTCACGCAACGCTAACGACTGAGAAAAGAGAAAAGGCAAAAGCTCCCACAAAATATATCCAAGACTATTTAATAAATTAGTGTAATCTAAAGTTGTTAATAACCAGTAGTCATGATTTGTTAAGTTAAATAAAATTCTAAATTAAGGCCTTATAAAAAAATTAAAGAGTCATATTTTGCATAAAAGTGACATACGATACTATATGCTTAATATTTTTCTATATTCTAATAATTATTTGTATAACTTAATACAAATTAACAAAATCAGCTGCAATAAATACAATAGTAACATAACTTTTAAATAACATTTCTTGTATGTAAATTACTAAAACTTTATATTTAATATAAAATTCATCTAATTCCAACAATCGTAACAAAGTAGTGGCTTATCAGTCGCAATATGTCAATTTTCTACCGGTTAAATGACGTGCTACTCGAGTGAACGCACACGGCGTGCAGGAACGGAAGCGGAGACAAAAAATGATGAGAACCAGGCGTAAACCGTGAGACCTGAGCAGGATTAGGATTTCCGAACGAGCAAAAAGTGGCAGGAATGCTTGCGAGTTGTACTATGACTAGTATTTTTTGTCCTTACTCTACTTAGTTATAAATAGAATAACTGCAGTTGTTTTATTTTCTACAACATGACATAAAACAATAACTTAATTTTTTTTAAGATATGCTCTGAAGATTTTTAACATTTAGATGAAGAAGATAAGTATAAAGTAATTACCTATACCATTTAAGATAAAGTTCTCATCATTAAATTATTTGATTTATATATAAATGGTTATAGTAACCCCTTAAAACCCGTCAATCTGTTTTAATCTATTGAACACATTATTATGTCGACACACATGTGTCCCAAACTCATATCTGTCTACCCGAATCATGCAAATAATATTTAGAGCAAACTACATCTTTTGGGTGTCCGACCTTAAGTGACAAATTAGTCGAGAGAGTGACCACCTGAGCCATGCTTTTGGTAAATTTGTAATATAATTATATATTTGCTATAATGTATTATAGAATTACTTACACAAGAAACTTTATTGCTGGAAAAAATCTATTTAGATTTTGGAAAGAATGAGATTGAGTGAATCCCATAATTTTATTTTCAATCTTTAATTTATTACATTTATTATAAAAATGTTAAAGAAAGTTCGATAGGGGGGCTGCTGTTGTCATGACAACGGGACTACTTAGTATTTTATACTACTATCTCGGCAACACGGCAGTCAGAGAAAGCTACAGAATAAAAATCTATAGATATGTCATGTAGACAGCCATAGTTGCTTTGTGTCTGCTACCTGTAGCTTTGTATTTCCTGAATCTATTCACATCAGAACGAGAAATAAGTTTACTTTGTATACCGAACGGAATTTATTTCAATGTTATTCTTATGATTTGTATATGGAATTGGATTTTATATATAAAATTTATTACTTGATTTTATTTTAGTAAGATTAAACAATTTTAGACGCTAAATTTGTTACAACAAATTAAACAATTTCAGTAATATAATGACGGAAGTTTAATAATTTTTGACGTTATAAAATTTATCGAATGACTATGAGATAAAACAGAATCTCAAATACTTTGAATCAATAAATTAATATCAACAGTAGTTCTTATAACTGGCTGGCAGGCTGTCGTAGTACCTGTTCGGTATCATTAAAAAGGATTCCATGAACCTTCCAGACGTCGTCACGTGCCCGCTGCGCCAGTTCATTATCTCGCACGTGACAGACGATGCAGCCAAAATGTTAAGGTCCATCTTATTGGCACAGTACGTGTAATTTTGACATTGTATTTTTGTATTTTCTTATCTTTTAGGTAAACTGATTTTGTAGTTAATTTTACTGGTAAATTATAAAATAGTTTTGATTTCATTCATTTCGATCGAGCCTGGATTAAATTTCGGATATCTAGTTTTCTATTAAAATTCTACGGAATCATGAAACTAAATTATCAAATATCAAATTAAAACGAATTATCAAATTAGTGCACTAAATATTGGTACTGTAAACAAAAGAATACTGAATTAAAACGGTTTACCGTTTTTATAAAAAAAAATCTTATTAAAAGCGTTATTATAAAGATCGTTTACGACTTTGAATAAGCTTTTTCGTACATTTTCAACATCATAAGTTTTTTATTGCAAAAAGTTTTAAATTCTTGCCTTCTCGTTTTATGTCAGAACAAGCAGCTCTGTGGCTATAAGTTATTACAAAACTTAAAATCCACTACATCTGTTAACGGCTATACAGCATATTTATTAATTTTATTTTGATAATTTCTGAGACCAATTTTGTACACAATATATTTTTCTATTTAAAAAAACCTATCAAGACTCAGGTGACGATTTCAAAAAATTTAAATAAATTAATTAACAAAACAAAACCTGTGACCCACTTCGAAAAGCAATAAAAGCTATCAATGAATAGCTCGAGGGGCTCTCACAAATAAATTAAAAAAGGGGGTTTACTACCCTCACTCGTGATTAACTTCATTAGAATTCATTTGGAAGAACGTTCGGGAATTGCTAATGAGTCTTTTTATCCTCCTTGAGATCGGAGCCAGATTGAATTTGCGTATTACGGTGATGAATCGATATTCAAAGAATATGATTTATACTTTAGGAATGCCGAATGTTTCTGGTACCTTTGTCTTACTTAAAAAGACAGAAATCACCTTTGATTTATAAAAATTTTGTTACTTTACAGCGATATCCTTTATGTGAGTAAGTATGGACAACAATAACACTTCCAAAGATTTTGTTGATATATAAATATAATATAATAAACGTAAATATACCGAAGTTACACTTTATTAATTCAAACTGGAAAATAAAAAACGATGACCAGGATGTAAAAATTTATAAACAAAACACTGAATTATAATGAAAATTTAAATATTAACATTTTGAAGAACGATAAAACGTTTCCCTTTCCAAAACAATGAGCTCCAAATGTCCTAATTACGAAGTTCATACGAACATATCATTATAGACCACCACCGCTCATTTTGGTTAGAGTAGCGAATTTCCTTCAGACACGAAATTGCTACTATTAACCATTATTATAGACTATTGCATTTATTACCTTTTATTAGAAGCCACTATATATATGTAGGTAATAAAAATAATTTGATTATCACGTTTGGAAAATTAAATAAAAAGCACTGTGAGTGTTCAATGAATTATATGATTTTTGAAATAACGAGTGGAAATAGTCTAAACCTATTAAATTTACTGTTGTCTTGACGTACAAGGTATATAGATGTTGCAAAATATAACTAATAAAAAATAAAAGTAAGCAGTTTGAAAAATTTATCAGATTAAAGAAAAAATGAATGAATTCTAAGTAATTGTACAAATATCTTTTAATATGGAGTATAACAATTAAAATTATTGATTACTGCAATCGGTTAACTTAACCTGCTTATTTTAGTAAAAGTATAATTATCCGTAATTTTCAGATACATATAGAAATGTTGTATATTCCAATTACAGTACTTTCGTTTTTGATCCCCTTGCTATAACAAATATTGGTTAGAAAGATTTGATCTAAGAAACAATCTTTGCAATATAAAGCTTTAGAGGGTCGTCCGTGAGATGTGACCAACGTTACGCTTCGAGTGATATAGTCGAGGGGAAGGTAAACTTTATTAACAGAAATATTTTATACGTTGTTTATATAAATAAAATATTTGAAAATACTTATCTTTTGATATTTTCAAAGTGTATATGTATTTTTAATAGAAAAAAGAAAAAAAAAACAGAAGTAAATGTATAACGAACCCTTGTTAATTACAAAATAATATACATGTTTTAATATTAAAAAACATATCTTATGAAACGAAATGTAAAGACAACACATTCTCAGTGTTTATCTAGTATCTATTATATAAAAAAATCGTAATTATAATTTTAACTGATCTCGATTAATGTAATTTTTAAAATAAATTCCAAGATAATTAAAACAAGCAAGTCATCAGAAAAAATAGCCATTTTTCAGATGAAAAGTTTCTGCGTATACTTTTGAAAACCATTTAACTCTACCTGTCTCGTAGGGATGCCCTTATTTTGGGGCTTTTGATGTTATGGCAATTTAGGCTTTAAGTCGTTTTGCTTAGGTCAAACACCGCCGACGTCTACATATAATAAGTACAGGGCTGCATTTGACGAGTGCCGCGAGCGACACCTTGGAAAATTGGAAGGGAAATATAATTGGAAAATTATTCGGGTTCGCCACTTTCCTGTTACGTAGCGCATTAGAGCATTAGGTTGAGTGCCTCGAGCGAGTCAGCCTCAGTACTTTTAACTCTTAAATTGAAAATAAAAAGCAGCAAACAGTATCTTTACGGGCAATAAACATTTTGTTTTGCAGATAGGTACTATACAAAATTGATATTTTATTGCTATTTTGATATTTAAAATAAATTATTTTACTTTTGTTGTTTATTTTATAATTACACTTAAAACACCTAAACAAATATTAATCTTAAGATATTATACAAGTTAGGTATATATAATTCATAATATTTTCTAAAAGTGAAATCAACAAGCCGTAAATTACTTTATATTACTAAATAATATTTTTGTATAATTTCAATGGAATTTTTCTTACAACGATCCCGTCATTTACGATCCAATGTTTACTTTCGTTATACATTCATCGTAGTAATGAGAAAATTCGAATACCAATATTTTATTTCAACATATGACTTTTTTAATTTATTAGCACGTACAATATATTTGTATATAACAAATGTATTTTCTTGAATACTTAATATAACGAGAACGGGAAAAACGTTTTGAGATTTGAAATTCCTTGCCTAAAATTTCAAAAGACTCGCAATATATTCACATATAATTAGACACGTTGAGATGTTTTCATGCGCTTAGTCTCACGGGAGGTTGCCGTCACATGTCTCTGTGAAATTATGGCTGTAATGCCGTCCACAGTAAGCATCCTTTTGGGCGTTTTACACAAAATGGCTGGTACCATTACATTTTCGCTTATTCGTGTTAATCCTAGTTAATCTTAAATAATTTTGTGCGAAACTATGTTATATTAGTAAACAGATATATCTACTTAATATTTTGAAGAATAGCTTTAATGATTCCATCGTGTCTCCTGTCACGTAGCATCCCCTTGTTAAAAGACTTTGCAAACAGTGCGTGATTCAAGCAAGACTGATCGGCTTTTGGTATGTATAGGTACCAAGATTCACATATGTTGTTTTATTTTATATCAATAATCTATAAGGAGTGCTTTCTCAAGAACTTTAACTTAAAATAAGTGATCAATCAATTTCCTTTTGATTTTCATAAATAATATAAATACCTTAAAAATATAATATAAAGCAAAGTTTAAAGTGCTTACTTTAACTAATGTAAGTTAGTTCAACCTACGTCTTGTATGTCCATGATCTACAGTCAACAAGTCAGAGGGTCTAATTTGCAAACATGAGGGGCGCCGTCGATAATTAATCTAGCCAGACGGATTGACAGAGGTACGGAATACAAATCATGGCGGACGCCGACGTGATTATTGCGCATTCCGGTTTACATTTATCTCAGGTTATATGTATTAATAAATTAGCCTCGGATTTCTTTACTTATAATTTACATTGTGGTAGTATCAAGGCGATATAAATATGTTATATACAATTATAAATTAGTATTGTGAAAAATATTAAAACTTTTCGTTTATATACACTCTGCTCTAGCATTTTAAAAGAGTAAAATTTTTAAAAATATACATTTTCCTAAATGCAATGATATTCTATGAAATAAAGTATTGTTTAAAATAGGTTTCATATACATATATATGCCACTATATTTCTAATTAGTAAAGCACAAAAATTCGTAAAACTTAAAAAGTGGATTTTGATGCTCTTAAGCTACGTCGGTATTGTCCATATCTGCCCATTCTATATTTTATTATATAAAATATTACCTTTATTTAAACATATCATTACCTGTCTTTTAGTATTTGCAAAGGTATGTAAGTAGGGGTATACTGGTAATTTTGTGACTTCTCGACGCTTAAACTTGAGAACCGTTGGCGTCCAACAGGACAACATGAAAATTTGAATAAAAGGCTATCTTTTGTAAAGTGCACGGAAGGTCGCCCAGACAAGATAAATTTTCAAGGAAAATTGAAATTTTCCATGCTAATATTAAAGTGCTGTGACGTTTAAATCTTTTTTTGTTAAGCCTTTGTTATAATGTTTAAATCTATATATTCTTGTATGTATTTTATCATTTCATAATTTGCTGTGTAGAAATGGGGAAACAATTAAGTAAGTAAATTTCGGATCATTCTAAAAATGGTGCTTTTTGTTAGTTATTACACATATTATTCTATTCATCGTTCATTGATCGAACTTAACACGTTAAGTGTGTTGAAAATTAAAACTTAAAGACACATTTTGTGTTACCTAGATGGGAAGACGAATAGTTCATTTCCCCAAGCAGTTGTCAAACCCACAACCAACGTGCTTACAGTCCAAAACTATCCCACTGTCCCATGGTGACATCAAAAATATACTTGTGTTTGTAGAGTGGTTATCTAATTTACAAAATGTTATATAGTCTGTAACAAGCGCGTAGGTGACGATTCGTAAGATTTATTAGATAAATCATCTCAGTTTCCGTTTCATTCAATTGTGCCTGTTGCACAATGTATATGCGATTTTATACAGTAATTGTGCAATTTTTATATGAAATATTTTTTTTGCTGTTTTATTTTTTAATATTTACTTTTAATAATAACTAATATTAATATATTTAATTTAAATTAAAAAAAAAACATGTCAATCTTTTTTCTTTTGTTTGTGGATTTAAAACGAAGGAATAGGCTTACAGAGGCATAGCACGGTAGGTACGTACATATCCGGCAGTAATTAATGGTCTGCCGGAGTAGACAGGGGTGAAATTGGATCAATTTGCTACCTATTCTCGGCTTTAAAGGATAGGCAATTGGCAAACAAAACTAATTAATGTCAGACGTAGATTAGATACGTGTTTTCAGATTTTGCAAGAATGTTTTCTTTCCTCAACCCTTAGCGTTTAGCATTTACATACAGTTTCAATAACAAGCGTGTACGGTGAATTGTTTTCTGGGAAATTCAACAAAAATTTATAGCACCCTAGGGACAATATAAATTTCAAACGCAATAAAGCGGTCTAAAATGTACGCCGTAAAATTCCTTGAATTCAGCATATATTGAGTGATCTTCAGTTTAAGTAGAGGACGCTATGAAAAGGCTGACCCTCGTATTTAGCTATTGTTTTAAGATTCCACTTCGTTACGCCCCTGTACTCAGCTTTTTAGATAGGGCTTTTAATGTTTTTTTGCGAAGGGCCCTCGCTTAACTGATAATGAAGGCGGGTATTTCGGACGTTCATTCGTAGTTAAAGCGTAAGAGAGAAAATTTATTGTTACAGCTGAAGCGGTTTTCAGTACACATAATAGTACCGTTAACGGAAACACCTTCAGTAAAGATTAATATTATGTGGCTTAATGGTGGTATAAAAATTCGTTTTTACGTAGGACTAATGTGATAAAATTAAACATTACTTTTGCCAAGTTTTTATTATATGTTATATTTTATTTAATTATACTATATATTTATTAAAGAAAAATAGTTATTATTTTTATATACTATACTTATTTATATATAATAATGTCCTGACGCAGCGGGATCTGAGTGGGAGGAGAGAAGAGAGTGCATTATTTTGATATTCTTCGTTCTTTTTACTAGTTAAACAGCAAATAATCTCTGTCATAATGCAGTAACTTGACATTCGGTTTTTTCTACCTATCCTGCTATATATAGGATATAGCGTGAAACTAAAATAATAATAATAATATTATGTGAGAACAAGAGAACGCGAAATATATGTTTTAAATTAAATACACAGTCCGCTATATAGCGTATTATAGTATTAAGAACATCGTAGTTCATACATGTATAAATGTCGCCTTTAAAGCTTCGCAAACAAAGCAAGATTAGTGTAACATGGGCGTATTCATTCACTCTGGATTACGTGCTTTCCACCTTTGTGCCCTAATCTAAGTTTAAGCGATAATACAACAGATTTCTTGTTTTCATCTCCAAAGACGTAGGCTGCTCCCTCAGGCGACGCAAAGTTAGGAGAAGGTGGGCTTAATTGGGAAATAATGCCAAAGTAATTAATCACAATGCCTATCTACCCTATATGCAGTATCTAAATTACAAAATTTCTTTCAAAATGAGAAAAGACTAATAATATTGGTTTATTAAATTACAGAATTAATTGTCGTACTTAATTAATATACAAATTAGTATTAGACTTTAGATTATAATTACATCTAATCTATATTTTTATTAAATAATTGGTTTATGTCGTGATAAATTATATATAAAGACTATTTGTGCACATTTGTGACAATAAAAAATGTTCAACAGGTAGAAATCGTTTAAAAATTGTCTATTTTTAAGTTTTATCTTTAAAAAGTCATATGTATATATATATATATATATATATATATATATATATATATATATATATATATATATATATATATATATATATATATATATATATATATATATATATATATATATATATATATATATATATATATATATATATATATATATATATATATATATATATATATATATATATATATATATATAATATTTTTGTAGAAGGTATTATACTGAAAAAATATTTTTTATATTCATTAGCCTACATTTATATACAAATTGTATATTTATCTTTATATCCCTCCATCGCTGTTTCTAGCTTGTGTGAGTAATTTCCACTGGGATTTACAAAGGTCTCGGGCAGACCTAAAACTGTTCAGGTTCATTTCATCTGTGTGCTATTGGCTTATTGTTGTTAAGTTGAAGGTGAATTGGATATTTTTTCGAAATAGGGATACGTTTGGGTTGTTTGGTTGGCGGACAAATAATATATTTCGTTTACTCAATAATTCGAATATATATAGATGTTACAGTAACTAAGTATTGACTATGATACTACTACTCAATATCTAGAACTTAGTAGGAATTGGAAAACGTAGTGTCTTTCTTCTAACTTTTCTAGACTTTTTGCTATATATATATATATATATATATATATATATATATATATATATATATATATATATATATATATATATATATATATATATATATATATATATATATATATATATATATATATATATATATATATATATATATATATATATATATATATATATATTTCCATTTTCTTCGCTCTGGCGGCGCGGCGTTGAGTTCCGCCACTCAACACGCAATGCCTCGAAAACGGCGGAAAGCGGGGACGGAGACTAAAGAAAAGAAGCGTGAAGCTAAAATATATATATATATATATATATATATATATATATATATATATATATATATATATATATATATATATATATATATATATATATATATATATATATATATATATATATATATATATATATATATATATATATATATATATATATATATATATATATATATATATATATATATATATATATATATATATATATATATATATATATATATATATATATATATATATGTATATATATATGTATGTATGTATGTATGTATGTATGTATGTATGTATGTGTGTGTGTGTGTGTGTGTGTATGTGTGAAACAAGAACGGTGTATCGTATACCGTCAAAATATCATTCACTACTAATCTAATATGCTAAATAAACACAATGAGCTAAAAATACAGCAGATTTTGTTTAGACAGTTATAACAACTTAAAACAACGGTTAACATAATATGAATTAATTACAACCACCAACAAAACTGCCTATTTGCCAATGTGTCACTATTATTAATGGACTTAAAAGCCTTGTTAGGATCCATCTAAAATGAGCGTAATTGGTAATACAAAACCGCATGGGGATCACTACTAACGGTCCCGTTACGAAGCATACAAATTTTCTTTAAACCCTTTAATCTATCCGTCCCTATTTCAATTGTACATGAAAATTTTATCAAATTGCACTTAACATAAATCTTAAGGCTTCGAGAATAGAGATGAGAGTACAAAATATTTGCAAAGACAGTGTACTGACTGTGTCTACCCTCGTTGTCGAAATTGTCCACAATCTCCCCTTTCTCCCCCTCATTGTGTGTAATTTTGGTTCCGTGCCTGAAAAGAATTCAATGATTATACCTAGTTTGGTCATAATTACTTGTCTGAAGTATTTTTTTTAAATAAAAGGATGTAATTAAGTAAATATATTTAAAAATAAAATACTTTTGATGATTGTACACACAGTATCAGTTAAATTAACCGTCAATTTGATGAAATGTAAGAAGAGATTTTCATTATATGCAAAACATAAATAAAAGAAAAATATTGAGAATATTTGTCATTTGTTACAGTTATAATATGTATATATAAATAAAAAGATTTATTATACTTGGACAAGTTTTCCTTTATTTTAAAAATCTAATGGTAAAAACTACGTATATTTTTATACAAAAAGTTCGTTTTATATGAAATCGACGTACCGTCTAGGGAAAATTTTGGGATAGGGGAGGGTCACAGTACGCATGCTGCATAACAAAAAAATCGCGTGTCTTGCCTTTATAGAATGAATGAGTAAAAAATAAAAGAAGACAACTTACAAGCACCACTGTATCAACTTATGTTTGAGTTGTATGAGGAACGTGTTATCGTGTTAGAATAAAAACATTGCAAGTCGTGCGGATGTGACTCGGACATGATTTTCATTATTAATATAAGCATTATCTTTTATAACACGTACCTAAATAAAATATAAATTTAATATTTTCACTTTAAAATTACCCTTTTGGGCTCAAATATATATCATTCTGTGAGTTAAATATAAGTATTTACAAACGATATTGGTCGCTCTATCTTGACTAAATAGAATATTAGGTTCTGTACAAATTAGTTAGCATATTATGTTTTGTATACCAGTTCCTCTGTTTAGTATTCTCTATTGTAAAAAGAAAATAAAATCCCTACGTAATCATTTTGGTTGTCAATCTGTTTGTCTGAACTTCTGGCAAGAACTGTTTCATAAAGCTGCGCGCAATTAAATTTCCAGGTTTATAGTTACTTAATAATCAAACTGTCATAAATAAATCAACACAATCAAAAGATATGGGCGTTTATGCATCTTTTTCGCCACATTATATACGATATTTGCCCCGCAATCAGTACTAAAATTTAGAATATTTCCCGTTATCCGATAATTATAAAATGTCTTAGAATTTACAGTATAAGTATCAAAAATATCAACAAATTGGAAATTTATACATATATCACATATATAATAATTACATGTTTATGTATCTGTAATTTATATCATACAAAATTAATAGTCCGCAAGGTTTATGTTGGTCAATTTTTATACATTGAATTAAATCTCTCCTTTTTTTAATCATTTATATAACGAAACAATTGTAAGTAAATTGTAAATAATGATATAAAAAACATTACACTGGTATTGAGATTTCTAATTATTTTAGATAACTAATAATCACTCCATAAAATAGATTTTCTCATATAGTAACTTATAAATTTGTGATTTAAACATACATGTAATGCAATACGGCATAAACTTTCAACTCCACCTTAGTACCTGTCTGTTAACGTTAAAGTTTTGCAAAAGCGATCAATTGTTGGGGCAAAATTCCTACATATAGGTACGGAATAGCCAAGAACTAATGTTGAAGTATAGTTTACCCTCATATTGCTCTGTGTACAATACTTGTTCAAATTATGATTTAATGAGATATATTGCTTCGAAACTCACTAATTAGCAGAAACTCAAGCTATTTCATTTCAAAATCACTGCTTATTACGATGCATCTGAAACAAAATTCTACTTGAATATTACATAAGGAAATCCTTAAAAAAGTAGCTCTAAAAATTTACACGTACTCTATGAATACTTCTATATATACGTTTATTATGTCCAGTATTGACAATGCTTTGAAATAGCATAGTTACGAAGGTTGCTTGAAATTTTTAAATCTGATTTCAATTAACATTTAAACCTCTTCGCTACACCACAGGACATACAAAAACTTGAAAGTAAAAAATATTTATAATATCATAAATTGAATGTACCTTCGATGATATCACGATTGTATTCACTAATCACGACGAGTTATACTAACAAAAAATAGTACGCAATACTTTCATTTAGTTCTTTACTATTTATATTCTCATTGCCTTTACAATCTAACAATTATGAGAAATATGAGATAAACGTTTCCAATGTGAAGAATTTTTCACAATGTAATTATGTTGTCTTCATTTATTATGTTTTATTTATAAATTGAGGGAAAAATTAAAACGTAGGGGAAGACCGTAAATGTTCAATGATACATTAGATAATATTCTATGAACTGTTTTATATGTAAAAATACTAAATTAACAATCCATTTTACAGAATAAAGGAATTTCTATCATGTCTATGAATCATTTAATTTTCTTTAAAATGAATGAAACGGTTAAATAATTTTAATGTTTAACTCGTCAACATTGTGTAAGAATAATAGATACAAAATAAGAATCTTCGTCACGTGCCTCTGAATAAATTGCGGCAAACTTAATTAAAGAGTTCGGTCCGCGTCCGCTGCCTTACTTTATTTTAACAGAATCAAATATTTTACAGAGCGAACTTTCTCAAAGTAATTGCCTATTTATTTTAATCTTTAGTAAGAATGTTGAAAAACTTTAATGTTTGGTTACTTAGTTTTGTTAGTTTAAAATCATTAGGTTTATTTTACATAAATATAGAACTTAACTTTAGATTGATTTATTTGTGTAACGCTCACTAAAATATAATATAAAAATTAAAGGGCATTTTCAAAAGAGAATTATAGCAATGAGTGAGGCGAAAGAGGTAATCAGCCTTGGTGCAGTGTTCTCTCTGACACTCTCGCTAAGAATTTATTCTTAAAAAACACTTAAAAAACTAATAACACAATTACTAGAAATTGGAATTATTATTACGTATATATAGAAGTATTCATAGAGTACGTGTAAATTTTTAGAGCTACTTACCCTAAATTTACTACTTAAACTAATAACAGAATTTATTCTTAAAAAACACTTAAAAAACTAATAACCTGTGTATTGTAAAATTAATGAATAATGTATAATTAACGTGCCTATTCTTTCTAGGATGTTCATCTCAAACGCTACGGATATTTCCAACGCAAAAGCAACAAACGGTGGCAGTGGGCAAGTCAGTGGTTTTGACCTGCCAAGCTGACGCGCCGGACCCGGCGCTCGTTACACAGCCACACTGGAGGGACCCTAAAGGACTCATTATTAATGAAGCGGCGTAAGTGTTGTGCTTTGTTTTGTATACCATAGATAGTGGATATTAATTAAAGAAGGAAAGTTAGAATACCAGGTATTATTGTGACTAAATTTTATTGATGTAATTAATAAAATAATGGTTTAGATAACTTTAATAGGTTTTGAAATAAGATTGCTTTAACTGTATATTTATGTTTGTGTTTTCTGTCTTGTCTGTATATATATAATAAAACAGTAACTTTGTCTGTACTGTTCTTTGCACGCGCTAATCTCAGGAACCCCTGGATGGATTTTTATAAAACTTTTTATTATATAGCTATTAGTCCTAACTAACATATAGGCTATCTTTTTTTTGGAAATTCACTCTTTAAGGGGGTAAAAGTGGGAGGTAAGTTTGTATGAAACTCCGTCAATTTTGAAGCTAATTAGATTGAAATTAATATTTGGCTATTTGGTTAAAAATGAAGAATATCTCTAAGGATTTTTGAATATTCTACCTTAACGGGGGTGAAAAAGGGGAGGCAAGTTTCTATGAAACTTGGTGAGTTTTAAATCGATGAAAATTAAAGCTTTTTACGTAAATACTAAGCTTTTCTGCCCTTTGTTTTGTGACGGTTGCCTGTTTAAAGAATCATAACGATAGAATCATCCCTCAGTTGCATAAATAGATAGTCAATATTTTACAATAAAATGAATTAAAAAAATATATATAAAATTTCACAATATACTCAAAAAAAAATATAAAAATCATTTCATAATAATTCCTTTTTCATAATAATTTCAATAAATATTACATATAACAATATTAGTCACTAGACCATTATCAAGACTGTGTTGGTAAATGTTACGAATTACTAAGATACTAATTTATTTAATTACTAAGATACTGACTCGTACCACTAAAAAATATAATGTGCGAATTACCTTTAAAAACCGCGATCGGTGCCGCGGGCAACAGCTAGTATTATATAAAAATTGCTACTTAGTATTCGTTTTATGTACATTTTTATGGAATACTTGTGAAATAAATTATTGGTGTAAAATTTAAATAATTACACATTCATAATGGGTTATACTTGCTCCATATTAGTGGCACACGAAGGCAATCAGTTTACCACTGTAATTTAGATAAAACATGGAAAATATTTAATATCTAAAATATACATATTTAACTCCAATTATATATTTCAGGCAAATATATTCAAATTGATATGGTTTATTTTGCGTTTCTGTACTGAACGGACTGATCAATAGTTAATGGTTTAATGCGCTGAGTTATGCCACTCAACACGCAATGCATCTAAAAGGTGGAAAGCGGGGAACAGTATGTCCCTGCAATTGCCTCCACTTACCCTGCTATAAGCAGGATAAAACGTGAAGCTTTATATATAAATACGGGCTACAACTAACAAACATCGTTTGTCTCCAGCGCTGGTACTAGACCTGAAATCTACACAGAACCGATGCCGGCGAAACAGCAGCAATTGCTTTACATATCGTCCATCACGACCGCAATGGCGGGCAAGTACACGTGCGAAGCTACATACACAAACATGCCTCTCAATGCTAGCGTTATTCTCGACACATTTGGTGAGTTTGCATATATTAAATTAAAAATTAAATGAAGCTTCAATTATTTTTCTGAAATTCTGTGAAAGCGTCCCACTAATTACTTTTGTTGTTTTCCAATTAGAGTGAAAACGATATAAAAAGGGCTTGAAGGGTCAAATAATTACAATAAGCTGCAAATAAGTTGAATATTCTCTGAAAATACCTCGGTCGTTACGACGTTTTTAATCCTTTTCTGGGGTAATCGGGGGCAATGGGGAAAAATTGGAAACTTGCAAATATGATACTTGTCACGTCGACCTCCACTTAACGTGATTAAATTATTCCTTACTCCAAGTGATTAAATTATTCTTTATTCCCCGCCCTGGTAGACATATTTTTTAGTTATAAATGCTCTATATTTGTTACATGTACGTTAAGTAGTAAAGTTGAAAATTATATCTTTTGTTTAATTTTAGTGGCCATTACTTGGACGAATGCTAACGAAAACCAATATGCTACCAAGGGAAAAGATTTCAAAGTTATGTGTGAAGTTACAGCCGAGCCTGCGCCGTCAGTAGATTGGTTTAAAGAAGGAACATCCGTAAATATTATTTATATTTATAGTTATCAATTATTTTATATGTGACTATGTTATATGTGACAAAGATATATATTTTTGTCGTATATTTTATTACAGATATTAACAGGAGATCGCTATGTTATACACGCAAATGGTCTTTTAATTAAAAATGTCCAGGAAAGTGATGACGGTACTTACACTTGTCGAGCGGTTGTTATACAAACCGGTGAACTGGCAGAGAAAAATATCAAACTTCAGGTAACAGATGTCTTAAATTTATAAAGTTAATTTTGGCTTCTGCCTTTTTCTAGAAAATTTTAAATCCGAATTTATTCTTGCCAAATTGTATATATTAATGTTAAAAATTTAATTATTGCCATTTATGTATACAAAATTAATATTTTTTATTCTTATTATAAATAGCATCTTCAAGTGCTTTAGTAAACTTTATAAAATATTACAGGTTTATACTGCGCCAGAAATGGAAGAACGTGAACCAAAAGTCGTTATCAAGGAAGGTGAATCCGCATCTATTACCTGTAAAGCCCGAGGTCAACCTCCTCCTACATACTCCTGGATAAAGGCTTCAACTCGCGAGGTAAAATGTTCTATAATTTTATTATATCAAATATTATACGCTACACCGACGCTACGTTGCTACAGTAGCACCTTTTAATTTAGTTTTTATATGATATTTATACTTTAAAGTTTAAGTTAACGTTTAGAGATTTATCCTGAAATTTAAATTTTTAGAATCTAGCAACAACATCACGATTCAGTGTGAACGAAATAGAAGGTATCCTAAGAATCGACAGAGTCGAAGCTGGAGATTACGGCAAATATATATGCAGTGCTGTAAACCAAGCGGGTCATAACGAAACCGAGCTAGAAGTCGAAGTTTTAGTGAAACCGAAAATATTTGAATTATTGAACACGACATCTGCAGAAAATACCGAAGGGAGATTAGAATGTAAAGCCTCTGGTCGTCCAGCTCCACAGATAAGCTTTAGGAAACTTAGTAATAGCGATCGTTTCTTGAATGGTCCTAATGACGATGGAAGGTAAATGATAAAATAATATCAGTAAAATATAAATTTATAAGCTTCTTAATCATATTGATTTTATTATAAATTTATTTATAGAATTACAGTAGAAACAAGCAACCGTCAAACCGGAGATCAAATGCAATCTAGCGCGGTCATAACTATATCTAAATTGAACAGGACCGATGATGGATTGTATGAATGCGTCGCAGAAAATGAAGGTTTGTTCTAAATTGAATTTGCTTTTAACACAGAATGAAATAATATAATAGTGTATTACATAAAATAGTATAAAACCTCTTTCTATCAATCTTAATGAATCTATATATATATTTAAGTTTTGCAGTGAGCGTATGAAAAATAAAACCTGTAATATCCCTAATGACTCCCTGCTGTAAATAATTACAACTTACAAATTACAATATCGTGTGTTTTTCAAGTTAATTACACAATTTTACTCTGCAATAAAATGATAAGGCTAAAAAGTAATATCCAACAAAGTTTAATTAATTTCACTTTATGTTTTGCTGACATTAATAGCGTATACTTAATTAATTCCAATCACAAACTTATGAAGAATATTTTTGTTACAAATATTAATTTCATATTCATTCTTTTGTAATTTGTTTCCTAACAATTTCCTGCTTTGTATTTAATTTTATGAGACTTTGTTTACGAATTTTTAATACAAGCGAACAGAAATATGTTACCAGAAGCAAATAAAATGAAATGACGTTGTTCATATATATAGTAAACTCGGATTGTATTTATGGACACAATAATACTTGGTTCCTAATGGAGGATTAAGTTACATGACTCTAAGTTTAAATGGATTTAAATTGTGAAAAAAACTAAGATTAGTGTTATTTGTAGGTGGAGAAGCCAGAAAAAATGGTCACTTAACAGTTCAATTCAGACCATCGTTTGAACATATGTTAGATACGCCTGTCTGGAGCTGGAACGCTCAACCAGTTAACTTTAGCTGTATCGCTGAAAGTATACCCAATGCTACTATTAAATGGAAGTAAGTCGTTTATTGTATATTTATAAAACGACATATATATTTTTGACTTATTGTTAAAATAATTCGACTCTTCTTATAATATATATATTAGTTAGAAGACAGAATATTTTTGTGTTTTAAAATGTGATATTGCAATATTATTATTGACCTGTAAAACGAAAAAGATTTTAGTTTTGTTTCTTTTTCTGCAATTTACGATTACGCTCGGCATTAATATATAATTCATATCGAATATAGATTCCACGAGTACGATCTGGTCGAATCTCCTCACGTTAAAATATACGGATCCGGTCCTATCAGCTACGTGAGCGTCACACCAGTCGATAGGAGCTTGTACGGTATTTACAAATGTCTAGCTACCAACGCTCTTGGTGAGGCGGAACATATTATTCAATTACGCGAGGCATTTCCACCAGGACCTATTTCACAGGTATGCTGTTAATTAATTTTAAATAAATATATGTTTTCTAATAAAGATATTTATCATAATTAAATCTAATTTTATGAAATAACTTTAAATAAATCTATTATACTCTTTAGATATTTCTTGTATTATAAAGTTTTAAAGCAAAACTTACATGATTGATATAAATTTTGGATCAAATTCATTGTATCTAATATAATCTTCTTATAACTTTATGTAATTTGTTAAATTTCATTTTGATGGTGGTACCAGACTATCTAAATTAATCTAGATTATGATCACGTGCACAACCTACCTAATCCTATTACACTCTGTGTAATCAGTACAGGACTATTATTATGTTTATAATGTTGATAAATTAGTTCTTTTAAACAAATGAAAAACTTACTGATTTATCAAAAACACATTTGTACATAACAATTGCATTTACGTTGATTTTTTTAGAAAAAATATAGTTTTAAGTGTATTATATTGAAATGTAGACTTTGTAAGCATTTGGGATTTAGCTTTCTGCTACATATTAAAATAATTTCCACTCAGGTACAACAAGAAACTATAACAGCAACATCAGTGTCATTTAACATATTTGGACCCGGCGAAGACATGGGACCGCCCATACAAGCGTATACAGCTCAATACAAAGAGAATGGCAACTTTGACTGGAATCTCGCCATGAACAGAACTTGGTCTGTCAACTCTCCGTACATTGTAGAGAATTTGCAACCAATGTTCACTTATGACTTTAGATTTGCGGCCGTCAACAGAGTCGGTACTGGTTCTTGGGGTGCACCCTTAACTGTTATTATGCCCAGAAGGTAAAATATTATTTTAATTATTTTTGTTATAAGCTAGTTTTTTTGTAGCTTTTCTGAAAATTGAAAATATCAATTTGGGAAATTAGATTAATATGTCTTTTTTTTTCATTAACAAACATATATTCCACCTTTAGTAATATTTATTACAAACAAACCAAGCAACCAAATTTATTATAAACATACCTACTCTAAGGTTGTTTTATTACTTAAAGCCTAACTAAAATATATTTTCATTCATTATTTTAAATATATTTTCGTTCATTTAGATCACCACCAGAACAACCAAAATGGAGGGAAGATATTAGTTCAGAGTCTTTATTACACGGCAAATATGCTGATAGATATGAACTACAATGGAAAGTACCGGCGCATAATGGAGAGCCTATCGACATGTATGAAGTCAGCTACTGCCCAGTATGTATTTGAAAGAATTTTTAATTTTACCTTTTTATTTTAAATTTCCGTATTTGGTGACAATGATATAAATTTTGGATCAAATTCATTGTATCTAATATAATATCTTTCACAATTATGCTAAGAAAGCGAACATTCGATGCTTCACAAATATATATCCACCTATTGTGGATCTGTGTAGCTAGTACATGTGAACCAAGATGTTTTAAGATCAAAATACGAATTCGTATTGTGAATAGAAATCACCACTACCACGAATCCTCCAAATTTTCAAGTATAGTACATTCCTGCAATAATTTGCCCGCAAAATTAGTGTACATATTACTAAATTACTCGGTCCTTATTTTTTTACAACGTAATTCTGATCGATTAGTGAAACTTAACGCCAAATATTACCTAACTGACCAGAAACTTATTCATTGTAATAAATTTGAAATTGTCCTTTATAATTTTAAAGCAGCTTTGTCAATGTTTCACCAATTAGTATTTAATTATTATTATACTTAATTGTTTTACAAATTCGCCATAAGAGTGACATAATGAAAGTTGATTGATATCCAACACAGGTATTAAAAGTGAGCGGTGAATGGCGTGTATCTGGCGAATCGGACTGTATTACGGAAGAACTGAAATCCTATGAAGCTATCAATTACGAAGTGCGAGGACTTCGACCGGACACTCGATACAGAATACACGTACGCGCCCACAACATCCTAGGATATTCCCTTCCAGCCCAACTTTACTTACAAACTGCACTCGGTGAGTACAGAGATAATGAAATACGCGCGGGTTTCTACGATGTATACACCGCGGACCCTCATGTTTCGAATTCGTGTCACATCGTCCCTTCTATTTTGGTTATGTGCTCATTAATGTTTTATCTGTGAATCAGCGCTTGTTTTTTTTATTGACGTAGATGAATGGATGTGAATATACTTGCAAAAGCCTTAATATATTATTATTATTGTTGAAAAAAAAGTCAAATGTGAGTAGTACCCGTACACCAAGGGTTCATCAACCAACTTCATGATACACACATTTTTGAAATTAACTACAGATATAAATTCACAATGGTTTTTTGTATAGGATCTAACTAATTTTCAATTTTTTTTAAACCCTAATAATACATGAAGTACTAAAATAGAAGAGATTTTATATTATTGACATTTAGTTTAGCGCTATTTCCAAATTGTTATAAAATTTTGAATATTCACATCCAATTGTTTATGTTTACATTAATTTTTAATTGCCCTTGTATTATTGTAGCCGCTAAGTTTATTTGTAGTCTAATCTATTCATTTCACTGTCATTGTCAATGTGTCGTCCATTTAGTTTTTTCTTTACTATTAATTTCGTTATACGAAATCTGTGCTTTCTTTTTATATTTTATTATAATTTTATTTGTAAAAGTACAATTTATGTGTAGATTTTAAGATTATAACCAGTAAATGTGATGTTTTTTACGTTTTTATCGTCCTTAGTTCATTTCGCGCAATACACGTACAGTTATGGAATCTTGCCCAGAATTTGGCTCATGTGGTGTTTATAACGTAGATGGCTAGAACTAAGATGCCAACAATTTTTGTTTTGTGTACTTTTTAATTTATCTTTTTTATGTAGTTGCTAGTTTTCTGAGTTTTTTAATTTTAAATATACACTGAATAAGCGTTTCTTAAACATTGCTTAATTGCATGTATCTTCAGTAATACGTTTTTAATTAACGTTTAATATCAACCCATTGACATCGTTTTAGTTACAATTCTATCATTTTCCTTCGAGTTCATTTACTTTTAATGGTAAGTGTTTTTGCTTATACATCTTTAATTTTAATATCATTTTGTAGATAGCATTAACCAGTTTTTGTGTTATATCCAACTCCTGATATATTATAAATATTTATGTAAGTAAATATTTTTTAGGTAACCCAAGTGGAAGTCCAAGCATTTTCCAATGGGCTCACACTAAAATGGACATCTTTATTACAATACTTATAATATATAACTATATATAAAATAGATCATATTAGTATAAAATAATTAATCAATTATTAAAATGAAATAAGTCCAAAGACGACTGTTATTTAGGAATTTATGTGATAAAACTTGTTGTTGTATAAATAGATATAACTCATTGCAAAATAAAAAAGTCATCATAAAATGATATAACAATATCCTAATTAATTTGAAAATCAATAAAATATTAACACTGTCCCATTAGTATAGAGTTAAAGACTAAAATATGTCATAGTACTGACAATAGATAGTTAATTGGCAAAAAAATTTACACTGCCATACAAAATGAATTTAGTTCCGAAATCTATATAAGTCATCTAAAAGTAGAATAATGATTGTGTACGAATTTTTGATGACTATTTTATTCCTTTTAGTAATAATTGTATAATTAATTTATGTAACGAGGGAATCGTCCAGTGCAGTTAAACTCGGTGAGGATGGTTAATGTAAAATTGCTGAGCTATTAAAATTTAGACTTAAGTGTAGTTAGGCAAGTACTAAGTGTCGAATTGGAATTGTGTGATCGGACAGAAAATGACCAATGTGAAATAAATACTACGAAAATTGACGTTTGTAATTTCAATGGCTTCAAATTGAATGGAGCTAATTTAGATTAAAGTCTTGAACCTTAAAATTTAATCGATATTCAATTTGTTGAAAAGAATAAATTTAGATCCATTCATTTTAGTCTCTTATCCTTTTTATTATAACGGTTATCAAGTGTTAGTTAATAAAAAATAAAAATACATTTAAAAAGAATAATAATAAATTACAATAAAAGAAAGCTGTCAAGATGCTTGTCAAGAAATCCATTTAACCCCTTTTGAATGTTGATTTGAAGTGTGTTTGTGTCGCCCTGATCCGATTATGGGTAAATATATTTTACAATAATAATAATGTTTAATAGTTAATACCTGCTACTATTTCCTTTTGAATGAACTAATTACTGTACTGCATGTCCTTCTCGATGCTAGATAATAAATGTACACCCTTCTAAATTTAATTGAACTAAAACCATTAGCATGGTCCTTAATAAACCTTATATAGCTAGGATTTTTGTGATATCAACAAATTTTAGATTTTCCTTTCTGTCATAGTAGATGAAGACATTATTATACCTTTAGTATGTGGTAGCGTTTATAATACTTTTAATTTTAATTCAGCATGAATAGTAATATTTGTTATTCGTTATTTGTCAAATACACTGACAAATGCTGATATATTTTTTTAATTTTCATTAGCATTGTACTTAATTAAAGGTTACGGATACTGAAATTGTTTAAAAGTAGAAAAAAAAATTATTTGTAATTTTAATTTTCAAATAATTCTTCTTTCTTATATCTTTAATTTGTGTTGATCAGAAAATTATTTGAAAATTTTAAACTACAAATGAAAGTTTCATAAATTAACTATACAATATATATTTTTAATTTTGTCAAAGGTGATGGTTTTTAGAATTCCATCGGTGTTTAATTTATAGCATTTCCTATTTTGTTATACCTTTACAGATATATATTTGACAATAGCTTATTTATAGATACAGAACATGGGGTTTGAAAATTTATGTTGCGTCAAGTTCAAGTTATTTGGAATGTTTGCATCTTGACAACTTTTCTTTCTTACTTTAAATGTTATCTATAAGACTTGTTTATGCATCATTACTTTCGCTGCCAGCATTTTCTGTCGTTTCATTTTCATTCAAACCCCATTTCATTAAGATGGAGGGCTTTCATATTTCAAAAATTATATTTAGTATCGAATTATTGTTAAATTTGTTATGGTGATTGGGTGCACGATTTATTGTTTTGAAAGCACTCCTAATTCACCAAAATTGATTGTAATAAATGTTTCTAACATTCAAATTGCATTATGCTAATATTTATTTAGACTTTAACATCACGAGCACCAGCTATGCATTTGTTACAATCTCTTTCAAGTCACTTAACATATTTAGCTTCTTCAATATGATGCATAAAACTAACTGTTCAAAGAGCAGTAAATAGTATACGAATATCATTGATATCTATTTCAATTTTCTTATATTTTCTATTTGTATTCCAATTAATCAAAACATAATTTACTGCTCTTGTTTTAAAGCTTTAATTGAATATCTATAAACAATTTTTTTATTCAACAGGTGTGGAAAGGTCCGGATTTGCACCACCTCAACTATTATCAAGTGGAGCTATCATTGGATTGGCGTTAGCTGGAGTTTTTATCTGCTTGGTTATTGTGGATCTACTTTTACTGTGCTTCAGACGACAGGGAGTTATTGCTACTATATGTGGCAAGCGTGTCAAGAAGCACAGTGACGATGAAGCCAAATTGGGAAGGTAAGAACAAATTATTTTTCTTGATTAAACCTTAATGTTAAACCAGTATTTACATTGCGAATGACGCTTTCTGGTAAGCTAGCTCCAAAACATATTACATTAAAGGAGTACCTACAATTCTATTCCTATATTTCACTTTTATATTAAAAACCTAGATTTTTTAAGCAATCTAAACGAATTCCCTCCAACATTTTGAACTAAAAGTCCATTAAGACATAATAAGCTATCATAATACCATGTCATTAAATCAATTCGCACATCGGCATATTGGCATCATATTTCGGTTGTGTTAGTGTCGATGAGAGATGTTTCTGCCCGCTAGTCTGTACGGTTGGCGCTTCCCGCTCCCTTATTGCAGTGCGAAGCGCCCGCCCTCCCCCGCGCCCCTGCCGCCGCCCGTCAAGCTCGTGCCGACGCCAACGTAAGCATAACACTTTCGACATCGGCTCGATTTGTCGGTTTTTGAGGATTTTTAGATAAATTAGATATGCTTCTTCTTAGATTCGATATAAAATATTTATAAAAGAAAAAATATAATGGCCGTGAGTGTGGAAATGTCAAATTACTTACCATTTTTAATAGTAAATTCTATATTAAATATATGTTTCTTTAATTTATTTAATAATATGAAAAACACACATGAACGTCACACAAACTTAAAAAATATCTATGCTTGAAAATATTTAAAATATTGAATTATTAAAAATTAAAGTAATTGATAATTTTACACTGATGGTATTTTATAAAAAAATGACTTATCAGTGATATTGTGTAAATTTTTAAGATATCGTGACACAATGTGTATGTCAGTATTGACTCAATCAAATGTTAAATAGTAGTTCAAGTTTTAAAATAGTCATAATACACTTTAAGGCAATGAATAGCTTTCAAAATTCCCAATTTGAAAAGTATACCTCAAAAACCGATCAAATCGTTGTACGACCGACGAAAGTCAGCAGTCGATTTCCTGCATGCTTTGTGTGTGCGGACGCTACGGTTTGGCCCTTGTGAGGAGAATATGAGAAATTCTTCAAAGAAAATGGTTTGAATGAATCAACGTATGTGAAATAAAGTATGCTTTTCGCTGGGGCCGGCCGATTGTATATAAATACTTTTAAACACGAAAACGCCTAGCCTTAAGCCTGTAAATATGCTGTGGACGTTATAGAGCATTAGTATTTTAATATTTAAGGCCTAGAATAGTTTTAAATAGCATTCGATTAATCTGCGAGCATTTTGATATGGACTCATTGAAATAGTTAAAGTGAACAGGCGCCACGTATCTATGATTGTCGTAACGTCTGGAACATCTCTTACGACAATGTTACATGATCCGTCGTAATTGTTACATTTTGTTCATTATTTATTTCATATCATATTCATAATTATTACAATATTTTATTTTTAATATTCGTTTTAAGTTTATTTTTGAATATATGTATTTACATAAGCAATTATGCACGAAAACTAACAACATATGTTTATTGTTCACGCTGCCACCCTGGTCACTATAGTTATATTCCAACTACGCCAGTGTAAGATATACTTTATATTTTGTATAACAAACAATTTCACGGCGTCTAGAACGCTTCGTATACTTGAACTAACTGCTTTTTGAATGCTTTTTTTTCTTTGTTAGCTGGCTGGACGAGTTTTATTTGCATTTTGCATCAAAGTGCCGTTTTGCAAACAGTAACTTTAGTTGTTTTAGATCGGTGACTGTGTGTACATATGTAAATACTTCAGTTACCCAACGTTGAATGTAAAGTTAAATTCAATTTACTATTCACAGAGATGAAAAGGAGCCCCTCAAAGAAACCGGCGAGGACGCCATAAAAAGGAATTCTTCAGTAGAATTCGATGGACGTCGTGTGTATGCGACCAGCGGTACCATTATTGGTAAAAACTCGGCTGTCTAAAATCAAATATAAAACATCACTTAATATTTGGGTGTGAATTTTAAAATCGTTGAACGAGTTAAATTCGAATGGTTATTATTTATAATGTGATTAAAGTTATGCTTGTGTCTTTGTGATGAGCGCGACCAGTATTCGAAACTGCCAAAAGACGAATTATATCGTTTATTATTAAGTGCGTAAACAGCTTTATTGCGTCTAATTTTAATATGTCTAGAAAAAATGATATCAAGAGCAAAAATAATAGAACAAACAAAAGAAAATAAAATTAGAACAAAGACAAGGAGAATAAACAAGTGATTTTTTTATATTAACATTATTTATGTGAGTCATGTACTTACGAATGACAGTTAATTTTTTAATTATGATTCTGAATTTTCAAATAATCTTAGGTAGGTTGTAAGATAATATACATTTGAAAATGTATATACCACAAAATGTTGAATAACATGACTCAAGTAAATCTACGTACTTATCTATAATCACTTTAGTACTTTAACTCGATGATATATTTGACTTGCTCACCAATTTAACACAAACACTGCTTCAAGAGGTACAAAACGTGCCTTTTAGAGATTTTAGGTACTATTATGAGGGTATTGTAGCGTAGGTTAGTTTGTATATAGCCTTTTGTACTTGAAACTGGAACTTTTAAGTCACAAAGTTCTTGACATAAAAGGGAACGCCATTTCGATTATGTATTCTCGGATGTTTGCTAACACAATAGCTGCTTCACACGTATTCGAAATTACGGTTATATTAAAAAATAAAGTAGATATAATAAAACTGATATTATAGTTCTCTAGTTTTTAGATACATTTAAAAACGGCAATTTTCATAGTGAGTTTGTTCGAATCTTTTATTGATATACAAGATTTTTTCAATAGTCAACTTTAGTCCAACACAGAAATATATTAGACGCACCATTTAATGTAAATAAGTAAAATATAATTTTGTAAATATTTTAACATTATATATTCCTAGTTGTAAGCTAATGTATGCATTTGTTAGAAATACATGCTTCAAATGAACAGATTGGTATTTTCTATAAGATCTTTTATCACTATCTCTTTATAATAAGATACTATTAGTGTAACACCTTTTATTATTAAATAGCTTATCATAGTTATATTTATTCATATAACGGGTTCCCATAGGTTTATTTTAAATTATTTTCATCATATAAATCACATCTTTAGCTCGCAATTAATGATGACCACTTAAATGTTATTTATGGATCGTAAATGATAAATGTCGTATTTCCATAGCGTTTTGATAACAACCTCATGAAAATATTAAATTTATTAATTAAAATGCCAATTGTACATCTGTGGACAGCGAGAGTAACTGAAATCCTTTAAATAAATAAGTAACTTTCTATCACATTTTCTAAAACTTTCACCATTTTTGATACGAACTAATACATAGGCTGTTGTAAGTCAATTTGACTTAGTATTTACTTACAATATATCCTTTAGCAACACCAGTGCTTTAAAAAAGATAAATTAAATAATATTTATACCTTTAACATCAAAGCTTTTAGGTATACTATTCGCATAAGTCTCGTGAATGTATGCTTCAAATGAAACGTTATCAATATATATTGTAACAACAGAAATGCGCATTTTTATAAAATAAATGTCTTTTGATATATTCATGTGTTTTATTTCATTATCATTATATTAACCGATAATAAATAATGTTAAACAAATGTATGACATATTTCTAAAAAAATACAATATATAGCTTCTCGCTTTATCCCGCGTATTGCAGAGTAGGCAGAGGGAACTGCAGGAACCATATGAACCTAGTGTTAAGATACTCCGTTGCTGCTTCTGTTCCTGCTTTCTCCGTCCCCACTTTCTGCCTTTTTGAGGCATTGCGTGTTGAGTGGCGGAACTCAACGCCGCGCTTTGCCAAGTTTCCAGAGCGAAGAAAATGAAAATAAAAAATCCATCTTCCCCGAGTGGGAATCGAACCCTCAAACCGTCGCATTTAAAGGCAGACGCTTACGCCTGTGCGCCACGACGGCCCTCAAAAATATAATATAAAAGTTCAAAAATCAGCTATACCATTATATATTATTTCTGGAAGTGTTCTCGTTGCGCGCACTTAGAGAGGTGAGTTTCTGGCCTAGAATTTTACTTTTACTACCGTTTTAAAGATCTCGAAAAGGTGGACTGGAAAAGTATTGCCGATATTCGATGTTGAAGAGTTTAACTGATAATTGATTACACAAATTCTGCACATTGGCTATCTGGATTTGCCGCTGCTTTTTGTCGGTCACAAAAAAACTGTCTCTTAACTTAAAAGAGTTAGGAATAAACTTTACTTAAATGATAGTGTTACCTAAGCGCATGTACGCTGGTAACTGTAGTTAAAATTTTATAAGTAAAAAAAAGCGTGCTGTACCTCATCTCAATTGGAACCTAATTTTTTATAGGCATACATTTTTTATCACTGTAGCAAATAAAATTGTTTGGAAACATCTAAAAAGGATATAACATCGATTTATCCTTGTTAGTGAACAATAAGCGAACACAATGGCTCAGTATAATAAAATACGCCTTTTAATCGCGGCTCCCATTACAAAGTAATCTTGGACGAGGGTTGCGCGTGAGCAGGGCCTGTATTTCTAACAATAGCTTAGATGCTGGCTGACAACACTTATTATAAATAGAGCTGTGTTCAAATAGTATCGATATAAAAAAACTATAATAAACTGAGAAAAAAATAAAATTTTAGTTATATAAATAAAGTTTTAGTTAAATATCAAATAATTTTAGATGGATTAATACTAATTTTTTTTTAGTTTAATTAAAGAAAAATGCGATTGGTTCCACGATTTGATTCTGTGACTTTCATTAATAAGAAAGGGCTACGTTTGAGGTTACGGTTGCATTTGGTAGGTTCAAATTTATCCAAGTTATATAAATTGTAGGATATTATATAGTTCATCTTTCTTCATTATAAGTATTAATTTTTTTCAAATAATATATAGAAATATAGAGTCACAGAGTTTAAAGCATAGCCGTTGTCTATGGTAAGAATAATTTTATTGTAAAATTAAATTTCGTAGAGTTTTTTATTAAGTGATATTTTTACATTTTTATTGTAGTGGTCATGGCGTAGTGGCACTTCTTCTGACTGTAAACGTAACAGCTATGGGTTCGATTCCCACACAAAGAGAATGATTTATTTTCTCTTTCCGATATCAAAGACAAAGTGCGACTTTGGGTTCAGCTACTCTATACGTACTCTATGGTTTGACAGGTGGAAAGTAGACTGTCTACGTCTAGTATACAGCAGAAGAAGTAGAGGAAATACTAGTTTCTCTCTGCATAACCTGCTACAGCCGACATATAGTGTGAAGCTTAATAAAAATATAAGCTATACATATTAACAGCACTATATAACAATAGTTGTGCGTCACGTTGCCCGATGGGGGTGCAGTCAATCGCTGTGGTTTAATACATTTTGAGGAACCGACAACAATGACACACCCTGTATCAAGTTATTTATGGGTCCGTATACCATGGGGAAGCTATACGTGCCATATCTCTTCACATATGAAAAATGGAATTGTTCTAAACTATAACAGCGGTAAATTGCGAACCATAATAATTTGTTACGAATATGTTACTGAGTTTCCTACTGTGCCTGCATACTAATGGCTTAACCTGGGTTTACAGGGTTGCAACTGTATATAATTTTTCCTTATTTATATTTCACGTTACATAATTCAGTTCTATCACATTAATAGAAAACTATTTTTGAGCTAATGTAACACACAGGTGATTAGGTATCTTATGTATTTATATTCACATGGTTCAATTGACACTAGCTAATATTAGATTACTTTTAGCGCTATTGTTTAATGTCTCATATTACATGCTGGTAAACTACTGTTTGCATTGTTTGTTTATTCAATGTTAAATATTATAACGATAAAATCTCTAACATTGTTGTTATATTTTTCTGATTGACTTCTTCAGTTGTCAGATATATTATTAACAACAAAACTAAGCTTCGTCATCAAAAATTATAAAACGCTTTCAGTTAATCGTAATCAGGGGTTCCGTATACTATTTGTCAGAAAGTAATATTTTCAAAGCTCTCGCAAACTTATTTTGCTTTATACCACCCCCTTATTGGTTATCGGACGTAACAATTAGGGTTCGACACGCGCTGAAGCTTAGGCCAGCTCCCTTTTAAATAATTACCTCGGAAGCAGATGACAGGGATTACATACGACCGCACCCTATAATATAAAATGAAGTGCAAGCTATTGATAGTCATATGAAACCGAAAAAATGACTCAATAGGTCATGGATAATCTGTGCTACGTTTCATCGCACCGTTTTAATGAAATATAAACAATAGGGAGGATGTCGGGCGTGACAGGAATTTGGTAATATATTATGGTGATTGAATCATTTTTCTAATTTGCCTATATTGATTTTATATGGATCACTTTGTCTATGTGTCAGTCTGTACATCAAGACCATTTTCTCAATGCCACGTGAAAAAATCTAGTTGAAATTCATATGAAATTGTCCAAATTGATAAAAAAATTAAAAAATAGAAATTATTAAACTTCTAAGTCAAAAAAAATATAAGCGTTTATGCTTAATTGTTGACATTTTATATGGAAATCAGCCCGTTATCAAAACGTAGTACTTTCCGTCGATTTAGAGTAACAACTCGAAACATGTAGTACACCTATAGAAAAAATCCAACAATTAGAAATTTATAAATATATCTCAGAAAAAGAAAACCCTCCAGACACAACAGTAAATTTTAGTTTGTCAATTTTTCATAAGTAGCAATTTCAGCTAAGTTTAGTGCGAGAATAGCTTGCTTGAAGAGTAATAGAGCGCTTGAAGGGTATTTTATTCAATTTGAAATTGTCTTTGAAATAATTTATAAATTCATCTTTAGAAAGACGAAGTAGAACTTTTTATTACATTTTTATATTATTACTTTGTTTTTAATGTAAGTCTACTCACATTAGCCCCAATGAGTACTTGACAATCTTACCCAAAGTAAAATCTAAGTACTTTAACTCACATGTATTGACCTGTCATAATAATAACACTAAGTTGTTAAATAAATGTATTATGTATGTACAAATATTATACACATGTACGTAATACAAAGCCGTATATGAAATCTTCACGCTCCTAACAGTGAAAACCAAGAACTTATCGATGACCATAATATATTGGAATAACGATGATATATTGGATCGAACGTGTATTATATGTAGCGGGCGTTAATAATTACTTTACGCCACGGCTTCTCGACGTGCTCTATCAATTTAGTCCAGTTATTGACGTTCCGATAGCATTGTGCTATCCATCACCCAACCCTTACTAAGGGTGATAAAATATTCTTGTTGCACTTTTCAATATTGACACGGTGTATGAATTCTTCAGAATCCATTTACTGAATCACACGTTCTTCTATTTATAGGAAAATACAATAGTAGCAATAATTGCAGCTGTACAAATTTTAGATTTTGCAGCTAAAACTTATAAATCCTTTAAAAGCCTTATTTTAGATTTTTGTTCCTTATGTTATTGATTTATTTAAATGTATTTTTTACTTTGGGTGAAAAGAATTAATTAATAAACTCTGCTAATTCTCACAAACAAAAAGGTTTTGGTGATGTTTTTAATTAAAAGAACTCCTGTATAAGTTTTAAACTCGTAACCGCTGCGAAATTACGACCCAGCACAAAGATATACAAACATGTTGGTATATATGTGTGTCAAAGTATATTTATAAATGTAAAGAAACTCTTAGAGTTCTTTATTTTTTTGTTGACTTAAGGTTTTATACGACATGTCACTGACAAAATGCTAAGAAAAAAACAACGAAAGAAATGACGTGAAATTAAAAAAAAATATTAGTTTTAACACAATTTTTAAAAGATTAAATTAATGAGAATTTTTTTTCGTTCGTCTATAAGGTAAGATATGTAGGCACGTATGCAAAATATAATGTAAATTAGATAGTACTCATTCGCTGATTGGAAATTGAACCTACAACCATCGCACTAACAGGCAACCATTTCACAACGAAGGGAAAATTTCAAAAAATAAATTGCCTCATATCACTATTAATAACATTGCATAAAATTCAACCATAATATGTGCAAAGATTGATTTATACCTCCATTATTTATACACAGCCAATGTTATCTTGCATGTAAATTGGATGTCAAAACTATTGAATAAAATAAAAAAGCGCTCAAAAGCTTCGCATCAAAATAATATGAAAAATTTATAGTTCAAGTAACGACAAATTAATGGTGAGTAATAAAACGCAGTCGGCCCGGTGGGAAATCTTAGCAGTGTAATGAAACAGTTGTGAATTTAGCAGAAACAAACTAATATAATACTATATTAAGTGATTTGTTGTGTCAAATAGACACTGTGTTTTCTATATAAATTTCTTATTAAATATAAAAAAAATATGTAGAAAACACAGTGGCCTTTTTAGTGTTCGTTTATAGAAAATGAGACTGGCGTGCTTCAGTGAATATTGCGGATTCCACCTCGAGAGGTGAAAAATTTTATTTCACTGTTCTGGTAAGCTAAATGTGTCGTTAAGTAGTGACAGTCAAAAGTCAATCTCAAATAATTGAGTGGAAAATGGGAATTAGAGTATTTTAACTTTAGGTTAGTCTTTAGTGGAGATTAATAAGATTTAATAGAAAGAAAAAATCTTATTAATATTAATATTAATATTAATAAGAAAAAATCTTATTAATATTAATATTAATAACATTTTTTCTTTCATTAATAATTAACAATAAATTATAATTTGAACAGCATTATTGCTTGATGACTTTGCTGTGAGTAATGTTAGAATATATTATTCTACAGGAACTTATTTTAAGAAAAATAGAAAACTCTGTTCCTTGCTCTCCGATTGATTGAAAGAGAAGTGTTTTGAATGGTGAAACTTGACGCTGCTCTTCTTTGTTACATCAGAGTGGAGCTTGCATTAGCTGAAGGCACAATATATGTAGTAATAATAATAAATAATAATTGAAAATCGACGTGGCGCAGAGGTAAAGCATCTGCCTGTGTAAACGCGACGGTTTGTGGGTTCGATACTCACTCGGGAAAGAAGGATTTTCCGATTTCCATTTTTCACGCTTTGGCAACCCGTAATGCCTCGAAAAAAGTGGAAATCGATGAACGGAGTGACTTAGCACTAGGTTCCCATGGTTCCTGCAGTTCACTCTGCCTATCCTGCTATATGTAGGGTAAAATCGTGAAGCTTTAACAATAATAATGTCAATAATTAGCTATGTAACAATAATAAGGATCTTCGGAAATGTTAAATTCAACCACTGCGTTTACAGTAAGACGCTGTTCCACTATATCACGCTCAAACTAATATCAAAAAGGTTGTATTTCAACATTTTTAATATTAGTTTGTAAAGTGCTTAGTGGAAATCATAACATTTTGTCCAACAACAAAACAAAAAGCGCAATTGGTTATCCAATAATGTTAGTAATAGTGTGGACAAAAGTACCCGTCAAACGGGTATGGTGCACTCATCACTCAACACAGATTAAACTTTTCTGTACAGCTGAGCTCTGCAGCACGTTATTGAATGTAAAGGATTTGACACCATCTTGCATTACCCAGACCATGATTGATTATTATCTAGATTTTTGTATCTTTTTCGTTTTAAAATATATGTTTTTATTATTTAAAATTATACAATAATATATTTTAGAAAGAAATTTAAAGTATACAACGCAGTTACTTGTAGTGAACCTCCAACTACAGTAATGGGGGTCTATTAATTACGCGTAATTTTTTTTAAATTCATTCTATGACAAATAGTATACATGAAGTTTCAAATAGTTCAAATAGGAATAATTTAATTATTTTATGTTTTTTAACATTTTACATTTTTTTTACTCTTAGTCTTAGTAGGTAGGTCTACACTAAAGAACACAATACAAAATTTGATATATATTTCTTTATGTATTCCAACAAAATGACGATCAGCTTTTAATTTTTGACTTCAAAATGAGCTACGTTGTTGTAGCATATAATGAGTTAATAATATTAGTATGTTTGTTTATCACAGGCTCGTAACTCAGGGCCAGACAAACACGGGTCCTGGGATTATATCGTTACTCTAATTGTCACGGATATTTAACAAAAACCACCCCTTGTTTCGTGCTGATGCATTTTGATTAAGGGTTTTCATTAATCCATTTAGGCCTATCAGAGCTCTGACGGCGTGGATATGTGACGTTTACCTACATATATACTACAAATATATGACAAAAATATGTAAATTTTGATATTTTTATAAATAATATGTATACTGAACTGAATATCGAGTTTATTAGATGATCCAATGTGAAGTTAGCCTGGTAGGCGTTAAAAAAACTTAAGTTAGGTCTAATAACAGTAGTTTAAGTATTCTAGAGGCATAATTTAATAAATAAAAAAATTAATTATACAAAGAAAAATCGCCAAGAATCTCCTGCATTTTGCGTTAGACTGAGCTTTGTAATAGCTCTGTTTTATTACTTTCTATAATTAAAGACATATTAGCGATATCATGTAGAGTAATTATGTGGTCTGGAAAAACGAAACTTAATATTTGTATAAATATTTTAGATATAATTACCATTGATGAATACCTTAGCTTTTTCTACGCAAAGTATTTTTTCCTGGTGGATAAATAATATTTTTTTATATTGAAGTAATATAAATCATTAATCTGACATTAGAATAAATTTAAAAATAAAAAATGGTAACACAAAAAACTTGTTCATTATTGAAATATAAGATATATATCTACGCCGACGATTGCAGAGCTAATAAGTATATATCAGAATTCACATACATACATACATACAGGCTAGTAACGGCTAATTCGCCATATCAAACAAAGTAAACGATTTATTTCAATTTACAATAGTCACGCAAACAACATCTGTTCTAGCAAATATTCGTGTATTAGGTGAGATTTCGTCCATTACAATCGGTCAATCGACCGGCCATCTGCGCTCTATGAGGGTAAATATGACCGTAAATGGCCACGAATTCTACTTTTACAAACTATAGAATGTGCTATAAAAATGTTATAGATTCTCTTTTGATTCAATTTTTTATTTTAAAGACAGGAATAAACTTTTTTATTTAAAGTTTATAAGTTATTATTATAAAAATTGCCCAATCAAAATTTACATACAACGCTTGGGAATCTGTTAATCAGTGTTACAGCTTCGCTATTACAACAGAATTAATTTTAGCCTTCCTGTATGTACCAAAATATGCCATAACGCTAAGTTGTTGTAATGAACCAATTTATTATAATATACTTTCCAATAATTACTATACATCACATTATGGTTACATGGGACCTGTGAATTTAACGTAATTAGTGGTTAAAATAATAATATAATTCATATACAGGTTTATTTGTTACTCTAAAATTATACAGATTTACTTCAGGTCTTAATTTTAAAATGCCTCTTTGGAATATAATGTTTCTTGAACAATTTAAAATATTTACAAATACTGAAAAAGCCTATAAGAAAGTTATTTTTAAAAGTATTTTCAGGAAATTTTATATCCAAAAACTTTTATAATACCGCAATGTCATATATGCCGCAATGGCAGATATGTAAATCATTGAAAAACTTTAATATTTATTAAAAATTTTTGGAATAAAGTATTTTTTATTAATTAATATATCTACAATAAAGATTCCACCGACTCTAAAACTTTACAAAATTCTTCTACATATACATGTACATATATATTGTTAGATATAGATATATAATAACATTACATCGCGTGCCAAGCATGTGCCAAGCTAATAAACCCAAGTGTACCAACAATGTCGCATTGCTCGGGTGCAGTTCACTAGAGTGTCAGCGGTGCAGCGTTGCTAAATATTCAAGATGTTGCTCTCTTTAAAGAAGCCTATGTACGAAGAAGATTTGCAATTTTAAATAAAAAGCTACTGGTGTGGCTATATAGCTATAGGCTATATATTTAATATTTTACTATACAATTATTTACTGGACTGGTTAAAGTCAGAATTGTCAAAGTAAAAATTAACATTATAATTAAGTATTTAAATTAAATTGTATTTTAATTCAATTTCAAAACAATGTAGGCTATATTAATAATTAGTAAGACACTAAGATTGCAGTTAATAACAGTAAAATAATAATGTGCTGCCATGATGTGTTAATTACGCTCTGATTATTATAGGCTATTGTACCATCCGCATCTCAAACGCTATATTTAATAATTTTATTTAGTAGCAATTTAAACTATAAATAATGTTTTTAACTATTTAAGAGAAATGTTAATATACATTTTGCAATGCACCTAGATACGGCAGTTATTAAGATTAATGATCAAAGTTAGACGTGAAACGGGAATTGTAAATTGCGAAGCTGATGAAAATATTCACAGATTACTTGTATCTGCTCGCAATTTATTAGTTGTGCAGTACGAGCATTTTGTACAAAACAACCAATGTACGGTGCACGCTTAGATTCATTTATCACGAACTCGGGTTAAAAATAAAGCTGCAAAAGCTACGTCATTTTAAAACTTTTAATTACTTAATCGTGTCG
Source organism: Dione vanillae (assembly GCA_037178615.1). Taxonomy (NCBI): domain Eukaryota; kingdom Metazoa; phylum Arthropoda; class Insecta; order Lepidoptera; family Nymphalidae; genus Dione; species Dione vanillae. The sequence goes on from JAZFAU010000073.1 coordinate 317,135, forward strand.
TGTAGCAAATTTTTATTTAGTGTAATAATTTCAAATTATTTTAGTTTAAAGTACGAGGTATATAGCTATGACATGCTCAATTTAAAGTAAAAATAACAATATTTTAGTTGCTAACCATACTATTCTGCACATAATCTGATCTCAACAGTTACGCAATACTGCGAACTATCTTTGGCACGTTCTCCGATCTACTAACTACATAAAATATGACATAACTATGTGTTATTATAACTGCAACATACAAATATATATATATATATATATATATATATATATATATATATATATATATATATATATATATATATATATATATATATATATATATATATATATATATATATATATATATATATATATATATATATATATATATATATATATATATATATATATATATATATATATATATATATATATATATATATATATATATATATATATATATTCTACAGCTAAACGTATTGAAATTACGTAGATTTTTTAGTCCGTAAGACTATACTGATTAAACTCATCAATTTTAAATTTCCTAGATTTGTAGAGTGTTTGTATGCAATGTCCACCTTTTTTTTGATAACGTGCGGTTTTAAGGTTTCACCACATAGTATTTTTAAAATAACCGAGTAAAATATAGGTGCCAAGATGATTAAAATACCAATGATTACCAATGATTTTTATATCAGGTTCAGTGTATTTATATGTAATTGTAAGAAGGTTTATGTCAAGTGATTTTGAAAAGTTTCGAGCAAGGCATTGAAATGTCAAAAACTATATATGGGTTCCTCCTCTCACGTTTCTTTCGTGTGGAGTTATTTTGTTACGTTTTTTTGAAAATGCGTTATATTTGCTTATTGGGTAAAATATTTTTATATAATAGAGTTGAAAAAGGAAATTCCGAAGATATATACACTATTTTTGATTCTTATATAATATTAAGAAACTCCTTTAAATTTAGTGTATTTTTAAATTCATGAGCCATAAAACTGGTTCTACGAAAGGAATGTAAGATGAAACAAACCTAGAAAAGCCAACGGGGCAGTATTTGATGGAGTCACGTACGAAAAGTTTTTCAGTATTTAGCGAAGGATAGCTTTGGAAGAATTCCATTCAATTGAATTATATGACCGTCTTAGTGGTTCGTTGTAGAAAATATATTTGAGTTAGTTTTATAAGTACTTTTAAATATAAATAATAGTAAGTAAACATAGTTAATGTTTTGGCTACATTACCTATACCTACCTATGGTAAGAAAGGAAAACAGAATTTTATATGAAAACACTTTGTTCTCCATTTTTTAAAATCTATACTTTACCATGTTAATATACAGTGGTTGTAGGTAAAGACTTGCATTTAAATTGTAACTATTTTATTTGAAAATTCAAGACAAATCTGATATTAGCTACCGGTTGTCTTCAATGAAGGAAGGACTAGTAAATAATATCTGTTGTAATTTGAAATCGTATAATTTTAAAAGCTCATTTTCTTTTTTGTACAACTGCTGCTTTACCTCTGTTTAGGATTTTTTCTATTTAATTTGTAAAATGTAAAACCTTAAACCCCGCTCTCCCTAAGCTATTAACTTTATCATTACTCGTACCTTATCGCTTAATTAAAGTTAAAATGAAACGCTCAAATATATATAAACAAATGATTTTAGGCTTATTATAAAGCTGTACAAAATTGAAATCAGCTTTTAATAGATACAATAACTGCTTCTATTGCTAGACGATTGTTTTGCAAATGACGGTAAAATCAAGCTTTTACCAGATGACTTAACTGAATACTGCAGGACAAAGGTCAACTTATGATATGAAGGTATAGATAAATATATATACATATGTGTATCAATATGTTCACACGTGAACCGTACCTTTATATCCAACGGTATGACCGTCACATTCATATTAATAAAATTTAACGTGAACAATCTATGCGATAATTAATTCGTTACAACAGCTTTTACAATCTTATCGCTTGCTAAACAAATGTAAAATTCTGCAACCCCTTTATTTCGCACGTAATAAAGTTTTACGATACGGCATTTACTTAAAGCGCAAGTTGACCCTTCAGCCGGCGGCCCCAGTTACAAAAGTTTATAATTTAATTATAACACCCTGAGGAGTCGTTATCTTTGTGCTTGGAACTGTCGAGTGTATATAATGTACAGTACGTGTACGCGAGGCCCTGCTTCGTCTTTTGAAACTTTCGCTGAAATAGAATCGGTCCAGAGGTTATACTTTCTTTCTATTTGGATAATTATTTTTTATTCAAACTTCAGTACTATATAAAGATATAATAAGAAGAAAACAGTCGAAGCTCTCTGAATAGTGTGTAATAAACATATAAACAAAAAAAATTATGGTCTCATTAAATTATTTTATCCATTGAAACTTTGCTTTGATAATACAGTTCAAGTGGTGTATAAAATGCCCGAGGCTTTTTCTACCAATTTAAGTGTAGACTAAAAAAGAATACCTTAACAGGTCATATTATAGTTTTTTTTGGTTATTAAAATCAATGTTTAAATTATAAGTAATGTTATACAACAAGTGCAGAATTCTATCACTCAGTGACAAAATGATAGTTTTGTAACATTTTAGTAACGATGGTAATCGTCTTCCTAGTTGCGGCTTTTCAGGGCAATACAGCCTAGTGTCACTATGACCATTGCTAATCTATTGTGATCACCGCATACTACAGTTCACAGTTGAGATTGATTTCTGCAAAGAATTGCAGTATTATCTTAACTGTGAGTGCCTTAACTTAGGTCCAGTTGACGTTTCCCCATTACATTATAACGCCGTTGCATTAGTGGTGGGCAATCAGTGAAAAGATATAGAGCTGAAGAGGTGCTTCTTCATGACAGGATATAAAGTTTTTAAAGAAATGTTTTTGTACATATTTTGACACCTTAACACTCTATAAAGTTGGTATGAGATGAAGAAAATATCAATATTTATTAAAAGAAACAAAACTTAAAACCTTGAAGTGAATCTGAACTTTATGATGTACGCACGCACTGCAATTAATATATTATTACGGTCAAGGACAAATACATTGAGTCAATTGAAAAGAAGTAATCTAATAAAATATAAGTATTTACGTCATTTTACTGCAGTTTGGAATTGATTGACTAAGTCATCATCATCATTTCTTTATACATTATTTGTGAAAACATTTTAATTGCTGACTCTTAGAGTAGTAAGGTTTTGATCTAGAATTTAAGTTATGGTACCGTTTTAAAGATCTCGAAACGGAGTATTTGTGAAAAATATAGCTTGTGTTCAAACTTGAACAGTTCAATTGATAATAGATTATAGGAATTCTATACGTTAGCCAATTGGATTTGCATGACATTTGACACTTGATTCTGAACCTGAACCTGTTAGTTATTAAAATTGTGATTTTATTTTTAAAAAGTCAGACACAGTGATGCATATTTGAATGTACCTAGAACTGTCTAGGTTATTTTGTGTAATTCACAGTATATTCAAAAAATAATAATATCAAGAACACTTTTATATATTAAATTTTCAGTACAAAAGAGTATAGGTAAATATATATCATAATATATCCTGGAAAAGTACTTATTAGTTAAGTAAAGAGATTTCAATTCAGTTGACGCGCTGTAAAACACCGCTTTATTATAGTGAAAATGTCACTCTTAACTAATATTTAGGATTGCCAAGAAATAGAATATTCAGAGCGTACTAAAAGTTGTAAAATTTTGCGAACCTTTATTTATTTAGCCTAAAGGCAAACTACCGAGCGGATAGAAGGATAGAGCAAACAAACTATAGCTGCCTTTGGTTTTTACGAAATTTTTGACCCAAATCTGAAAGTCAACAGTCACTTAATGAACACACTTTTAGAGTTGTAGATTACAAGTTAGTGGGAAATAATAACCAGTCATATTATTAGTCAACAAGATAATGCATTAGCATAGTAATTTTAGTTTTATATACAAATTATGGATGGTCAAGAGTCGAAGGAAAAATATGAGTGAAATGTGTGTGTGTGTGTGTGTGTGTGTATGTGTGTCGTTTGTGTGTGTGTGTGTGTTGTCAAGCAGCTAGTTACATGCCCTGGAAAAACCTGTAAATATCATGTCTCGATCTCAGATGATGTGACGTTTACATTGTGAAATATCTAACCTAGAAGTGCCTTATAATTAATTAATTAATTAATATCTTTAATAATTAACAAATATTTCATAGGAATATATAAAATTTGTTTCTAGGATAATATAAATGTGTTGTGCATAGAAAAAACTACTGATGACTACTTTCATTTAATTGTATTTTTTTAGCTTCACGCTTTATCCTGCACATGGCAGGGTAGGCAGAGGGAACTGCAGGAACCATACGAACCTAGTGTTACGACACTTCGTTGCTTAGTCCCTGCTTCTTTTCTGTCCCCGCTTTCCGCCTTTTTCGAGGCATTGCGTGTTGAGTGGCGGAACTCAACGCCGCGCTTTTGCCTAGTTGCCAGAGCGAAGAAAATGGAAATAGAAAAATCCACCTTCCTCGAGTGGGAATCGAATCCAGAAACCGTCGCGTTGACAGGCAGACGCTTACGCCTCTGCGCCACGACGGTCACGACTGACGGTAAATTTTGAAGTGTTCCATTAATTATAGTATATTTGGTATAATTTTAATAGCTGTGCAACAAATGCAATAGCAAATGTAAAAGATTGTTTTTTTTTATTTTTTATGATTTTTAAAGTGTTCAAAGAAAACATGTAAAAACTTGAACGCAGCGGCATTTGTACCCGCGTCGTCTTGCAAACCGTGCAAGCGCTCTGACTACTAAGCCATGTTCTGCATCACACTGCGTCGAAATTTTTATTCGCTATATACAACTTATTTCGTTGTTAGCATATCTATAGGGAGATTTTCTTCACTCACTGTATTTTCTATAAGATGTATAGCCCCAAAAGCTTTTATTTCAAACGTTATAACATGTCTTAGTACTCCATTATTGATGTATTAATAAAAGTATACTTTTTATTTTTTGTGAAAAGACAGAGATATAGTAGTACTATTCAAATTCTAATCTTTGGAAGAACGTACAATTCAGCAAGGCTCACACATAGACAATAGGCTAGGTACTTAGAATGAATTTACACCCTTATGGTGTTTAAAAAAACTTTTAGCGCAGCCTAATATAGTTAATAGTTAATTAATCTTTATTTTTTTTTTTAATTATTTTTTTTTTGAGTGCATCATATCATGCGGGAAGTAAGTAGGTATTTGTTATACCTAGCCTAAACACTAATTACGTATTTTTTATTGAATCTGTTGGTAAATAAAAGTCGATAGATCTATAAATAAATAATTTCCTCAACCAAAACATGATATCGAGGAATAGAGATCGATAAAACTTTTACTTTGACCCAAAAATCTAAATTTTATACCGAGAACAATAGTCACGATACAAATACGATAACAAACGACAGGATAATATGTGTAGGATAAAAATAATAGTGTCAATTGTTGAGACCGTCGTGGCGCAGAGGCGTAGCGTCTGCCATCAAACGTGACGGTTTGTGGGTTCATTTCCCTCACGGGGAAGCCGACCCCGACGGCGAAAAAAGCGGAAAGCGTAAAGACATAATAATAAAAATAACAAAATGTGAAAAATGTATTCAAACGAATCCGACAGTAACTATAGTAATAATGAAAGAGATACATATGAACGTTATTAAGTAGGATATTACGACTCGCATCAGACCACACGGCATCATTGCACCGCTACGAGTAAGTTTGCCGCTTCGAAGCAAACGTGCAAATAGAGAAATATTTGCGTTACACTGGTAGGCACGGGATATTGCACCGGATCAAGTTTGAATACACTTTAATATATTATACAAGAGCTACTTAAATTAATTAAAAGCTAAATGAAATATTTCCAACATTTCGGCACTCGGTTTGGAATTCGGCATGTAAAAGGGTATTTGCTTGAATTGGGGAATTTAAAACAAACACGTACAAACTCAGTATATAGTTAGTTGTAATATATATGATATATACGTTTACTGATGCATTACTCTATAGTAGTTCAGTACGTTAGAGTTCGTATGCTTAAATAAGATAGATATGCTATCGGTAAATAAATTTTTTAACAATAACATGGAGTATCTTTTAATTACATAAAGTAATTTTTAAATGATATATTTTTTTCCAATCAGCAAAATGTTTGCATACTAATTCGTTATAAATCGTTGCTAAAACAACAAATGTTTAGTGTTCACAGGTTAAGGGTGTAAAAGCCCATTGGCGAATGTTTACTTCCACGTAAATGGCAGTATCTACTCTCGGCTCGACCAAACATCTGGGTCCTGAGGGGAGCGAATACTTTATTAAACAAAGCTACACCGTCACTGCAGATGCATTATCACAAACTAAATTTTCAAAACATTTCCCGCTACGTTTAACAGGAAGTCTCTGAAAGTTGGGACAATATGCATTAGAAGATGATATCATTAGCCGTCGACGCTGTGCTGAGCGCCTAATGGAAAACTTTAGCAACACTTTAATAGTTAAGATATTGCTATTTAACATTGTCGTAGTACTTTCTATTACTATTATTATAGTTACTTAAGAAATAACTAGTGTAGTAAGAAAACTTTTAAAAAAATAATTTAAATTATTATATAACAATAATATAAATAATAATTTATATATATTTATTTCATATATATATATATATATATATATATATATATATATATATATATATATATATATATATATATATATATATATATATATATATTATATATATATATATATATATATATATATATATATATATATATATATATATATATATATATATATATATATATATATATATATATGAAATAAATTTATATTTAGTTTAAATAAATTGACAATAAATTGATGAAAACATATACACAGTTTGAACGGGTAAGGTAAATATATAAATTAAGTTATATTTTAACGAAGAACATTTCATAAAGAAAACTATATAGATATACTCACAAATGAAATGTAATAAAATTATACTTTTTCATAGCGCAATATTTAATTTTATGGAGTGGAAAAAGCGAGGGTCCACATAGGACAATGGTATGATTTGTAATGGGTACAGATATCATCTTAGCAGAAAATTTCCATCTGCGAAACAGTAAGGAAAATGTTATTCTTTCCTTTGTAGGTTATTCATTTCATTTCAAGTAACGGCACTTTTATTAACCTTATTTATGGCTTTCTTTCTGGGGAGATTATCTACTTTGCATAATGTCTACAAAATTCATTTTGTTTTTCTTATATATTTTAGTACCAGGTGTTTTTTATTAATGCCCATTAACTGAATGGTATTTTAACCACTTGTAAGCAAGCTTAATCGAACTACAATGTTTGCTTTTTAACTTTGTACATCCAATCCATATAATATGTCAATTGCAAGAACGTAAGAAAATGCTTTATAAAACCGTTAGTGACCATTCACGCACGCAATAGTATGAGTTCAATTAAATATATTTGTTAAAATTAGTAGTTAGTAGTTTTCGTGTATTTCCCACATTTATTAATAATTCAGTTATTATTATTTTATATTAAGTTATTATTTCTTTATTAAGTATATTTACAATTACGTATATAAGTAAATTTTTGTACAAAAGGGTAAAATGATTAAAAAGAATAATCCTGAACATTTCTAAAAGGTCAAAGTGAGGTATGTCAGTAATAGCGTATTTATTTAGGGATAGGACGGGGATCCCCGATCTCAGGGGAAAAACCTTATGTCCTTTGTCCTTATACATCTAGTAACTTACACCTATACGTTACCTTTATATTGTAAGTCTCCTCTTAATGATGACAATTTAATTATTTCTTTTTTTTTATTATTTTTTATAAAGCTTTATATTGTTGTATGCAGCTAGTAACAATTATTTTTCATATAATTAATATCAAGTAGAAAAAAATTGTATAATTTATGCGGGGACGGAAAAAGCAGAGACTATGCAACGGAGTGTCTTAACACTAGGTTCGTATGGTCGTATGGTTCCTGCAGTTCCCTCTGCCTACCCTGCCATGTGCGGGATAAAGCGTGAAGCTAATAATTTATGAAATTTACAATAATATCTTTTAAACAGCATTTGACGATTATTTATCTTTTTTACGTTTTTTATATAAGCATTTTCTTTGATATTACAAAAACAAAACAAAAGTTTATTACTAAAATTTATAACCACTCTCCTTAATGACATTTATTAATATTATTTAGGCTAGGGCTTTTAAACATAAGAAACGTTGTGTATGTTTAAAAATTAAACAGAAAGCTGGATAAAGTAAGTATTTTGTCAAATAATTGTAAGAATCGTCAAATACTTGTTCTGTTGAGTCAGAGTTATGAAATTTAGAAATAAGTTACGAGTTATAGATATACGTATAAACAAAGTAAAGTATTTTTTTTAATTTATTGATATAATTTTCTAGAAAACCATCACAAAATTATATTTTAGTGAATTTTATAAAAAAAACTTTGGATACTACTGGAAATTAAAGTCTTTCAATTTTATAAGTAGTATTTTCGTTAATTTTTACGTTGAATGAAATAAACTTCGTTTAAATTTAAAGTACTGAGAATAGATTTTGCTATTCAAACTTAAAACATCCACTTCCCAGAGGATATAAACAAGACATGAACATTGTTCGACGCTTTATCCCCTTTCACTATGTCGCGACTGTAAAAAATAAGTTAACGCACTATAAAAAGAATGTGTTTATTATTTATTCACGTATTCTCTGTGCAGCCGACAACAAAAATAACATAATATTGTACAGCGAAAATAACAATAAATACAATTTCAACAACAAGATCGCTCTGGAAACTAGACAAGCGCGGCGTTAAGTTCCACCACTCAACACACCTTGAGGGCGGAAAGCGAAGAATGGAGTTTTTAACTCTGTTCTCTATGAATACTAAATTAAGAAATCTAAATTTTCTCAAATAAAAATTGCTACGAAAATCAGGCAGACTATTGAATATAAAGCCAATAAAACAAAGTAAACTTAACGATAATATATACGAAAAAGATACAAAAACTTTGTGTACCCTGTATAAGAAAACTTTGTATATTTATTTTCACAAACTAATCGATTTCCAAACTGCAAAGTCCCCGTTAAGCCTAATATACCTACGCGGGGTGAACAACCTCTACCCACGGGACAGTTCATGTAACTGACAACACTGGGTTTCTTTTTCTCCATATAAAGGGGATAAGATTGTTACAGGTGAATGCTTGTGTTGTGACTACAGATGTCTCAAGTATTTTTATCTGAATATTATATTATACGGATGCTTATTACATATTATTTGTCTTTGTGCTGTTTTATAATTCTGTTTTAATGTTGAACCTAAATTATTTTTATTTAAAATGTTATTTTTGTGACGTCATAATAGTTGTATTTTTTCAAGTGCATATTGTTATTTAGTCCTTACAAATAAGCATTTTTAACTTTCTTTTTGACCAGGTTAATATCTGAAACAGACAAACCAATTTTTATGAAACTTTTTTCGAAGATAGAAGAAGTATTGTGATATAAATATATTATCAGAGGCTATTTCTCTCTATATATAAGTTCGGTTTTTACCCTGTATTTTCCCCACATGAATACTTTTAGCGCCTAAATAATATACCGCATAACAAATGATAAATTAGGTATATACGAACCTAGTGTTAAGACACTCCGTTTCTTAGTCCCTGCTTTCTCCGTCCCCGCTTTCCGCCGTTTACAAGGCATGGCGTGCTAAGTAGCGGAACTCAACGCCGCGTTTTGCCTAGTTTCCAGAGAGAAGAAACTGGAAATAGAAAAATTCATCTTCCCTGAGTGGGAATCGAAACCATAAACCGTCGCGTTTACAGGTAGACGCTACGCCTCTACGCCGCGACGGAATATAAGTATAACCTTACGTAGTACCTTATGTTTATCGATTCTTCTAAGTATAATCGTTTACGAAAAGGAACCTTACCTATCTATAGCTTTTATATTTTTTATCGACATATTATTTTAGCGTATAATCGCTTATAAAATATTTTTTTGACTTTAGTAACATGTAGCGCTGCTAAAAATTATATTAAATAATACTAAAAACTATGACAAAATAAATTAAAAATACTTTGGTAAAAAAAATGATTATGAAATGATTATCACATAATAATTAATAAAAATTAATAATCTCACAATTAAGTATATATATTTTAAAATTTCGGTTATAACCTGTAAAGGACTTATCTTTAGAAACAAATTGATATAGATGAAAAAAAAAAGAAAATGAAACATTTTTAATGGTTGCATCATGTATGAGTATTGTGAGATAGTGAAACGTTTAACAATTTAGTAATATGTTAAACATTTGACTATCTCTGAAAATATTATGTACAAGATAAGAAATTTTAAGAAGCAAATGTTATATTATAGGTCAAGTATTCTTTTTATTACTTTTTTGTTTTATATTTCAATTTTATTTAACGTCCATCCAGAGCTTTAAATGGTTGCTATGGGAATAATAAAGCTGAGCTTTACACCGCAGAAGTACATACAAAATGAATGTTGTCTTATAAAATATTCAGACGAGAATTTTTGAAGGCACTCGTTTGTTGTGTTTTATATCCATTATAGTAAAGTCAGTTAAAATTCAAAATAATTTTATTTATATACAAAATACTACTCCAATGTAGTATTTTTATATTATTTTTCTTTTGACATACACTATATCGCACATAAATATATAGTTAGTAAACTTTTCACCTGAATCTGAGAAACTTAGTTTGGAGTAAAAGAACTGCCACAACTATTATCAACCTCTCCATACATCAAGGAGGTTTTGTGACATTTTCACTTAAACTGTATCGGCAATTCTTATAAAGCGATTGCACTTCAATTTCTATTATTCTTCTTCTGCAATAATGGAGCGCAGAAGTACGTTTTTTGTCAAAAATGGTCATATGTCACTTCCTACCTGCACATAAACTCAACATCTGTGTAAAGATATTGTAAAAAAAAACATTTAATAGGCGCATACGCTCATATCTTTTATTATGAATTGATTATGAATCATACTAGAATTAGTGAACATAATTATAAATATCAAAAAATGGTAAGCCTATTAATCAAAAAACATTTTTTATAATGAGATAATTTGTTTCATTATAAAAAATATGGAAAAAATGTCATGAAACATTAGTATTATAGTATTGAATTGTGAAATTATAAAGGCGGATGTATTAAAATGTCAAAAAATCGTGCATATAAGCCTTACTACATCGAATGTGTATTTAAGATAATATATATGTATGATTCCTTGTGTAAAAGGTGGAGGGTAAAGTTTGTGCGATAACTGACCCTGACTTTTGCATTATTAAGTACAAATAATCGCTTTATTTATTATTTATATTTTTATATTTCGTCTTACATTTAGAAAATTACTGCTTTTCTCTATTGTTTTTTTTCTTACACTCACATGTTTAAATCAATAGTGTTTACCTATTTATTAATATTTAAATTTCGAGTTCAATATTTAGTGAGAATATACCATAATCGGATACACTGTCAGATAAATGTCAAATTCAAAATTATATTTCAGGTACATTTTTTTTAATATTTATTTGTTATTATTTATTATATACAGTAACCTTATACGTGTGAACGTAATACATATACTAATATTTATCATAAAAATTTTTGCTATATGCATATGTTATGTTCTAATTGGTGATGGAAACCGAGTTGCCATGTCACTAATTGGATTTAGTAGATACCAATTACTCCAACTAGCACATTAAATTACACAACGATCATTATCATTGTATTAAGAGCAATAAATTATTGTTTATATAACAAGATAAAGCTTAAAAAAAACGTTATAGAAACACATTCGTACATACAAAACATTCGTGTCAATAATATTAGCAAAGAATGAGGTAGACCTCTCGCCTCCAGTCGGGATGTTATCAGAGTTATGTTTTTATCATATTACTACTTATATCACCGAAACCGCCCACGTTGATTTGTGTAATTTTTATTATAAATTTATATAAACTTTAGACATATTCATAATAAGAACCTAATTTTTGAGATATTGTGTGAGAGTTGCCATAACAAAGCGATTATTATATATATATATATATATATATATATATATATATATATATATATATATATATATATATATATATATATATATATATATATATATATATATATATATATATATATATATATATATATATATATATATATATATATATATATATATATATATATATATATATATATATATATATATATATATATATACATACATACATACATACATACATACATACATACATACATACATACATACATACATACATACATACATACATACATACATACATACATACATACATACATACATACATACATACATACATACATACATACATACATACATACATACATACATACATACATACATACATACATACATACATACATACATACATACATACATACATACATACATACATACATACATACATACATACATACATACATACATACATACATACATACATACATACATACATACATACATACATACATACATACATACATACATACATACATACATACATACATACATACATACATACATACATACATACATACATACATACATACATACATACATACATACATACATACATACATACATACATACATACATACATACATACATACATACATACATACATACATACATACATACATACATACATACATACATACATACATACATACATACATACATACATACATACATACATACATACATACATACATACATACATACATACATACATACATACATACATACATACATACATACATACATACATACATACATACATACATACATACATACATACATACATACATACATACATACATACATACATACATACATACATACATACATACATACATACATACATACATACATACATACATACATACATACATACATACATACATACATACATACATACATACATACATACATACATACATACATACATACATACATACATACATACATACATACATACATACATACATACATACATACATACATACATACATACATACATACATACATACATACATACATACATACATACATACATACATACATACATACATACATACATACATACATACATACATACATACATACATACATACATACATACATACATACATACATACATACATACATACATACATACATACATACATACATACATACATACATACTTACATACATATCTTCACGCTCTATCCCTAGCGGGGTAGTCAGAGAGAACGGAGCGCCAAACGCTGCGGTCCCTGCATACCTCTTTCGCCTCGTCCACTGTCATTAACCTCTTCATGCATGCTCTCCGGGGAGTCCTCATGCTTTTTACGTGACCTTCCTCCAGTATCTTCGATACTGTGTTTTCGAAAGTCAACCGAGGTCTCCCCTTACCTCTCTTACCACACACTTTTCCATCGTATATCTTTTTTACCATTCTTTCGTCACTCATTCTTTCGACGTGCCCAAACCACCTGAGCACGTTCTTCTACATTCTTACTGTGACATCCTCGCTGGTACCTACCATCCTGTGTACCTCTTCGTTGCGGATTCGGTCAGCTAAGCTGACTTCGCATATCCTTCGAAGAGATCGCATCTCCACAGCATTCATCTTTCTTTCATTCTTCTTCTGTAATACCCACGTTTCACTGCCATATAACAGCGTCGGAACCAAAACTGCATTGTGTACGGCTAAACGTGCAGCAACGCTGACGTTCTGCCGTCTCAACAACGCAGCTAAGGCACCGTTCATTCTGTTACCGGCAGCAACACGTCTTTCCACATCCATTTCGTATCTACCATCTCTACTTAACATACTTCCCAAGTATACTACTTCATTCACTTGTTCTAATAAATTTCCATTCACGAAAATCTTGCAATCTGTCCTTTCCTCGTCTCTTTCAAATACCAGAACCTTTGTCTTACTTGCATTCAGGCTTAGACCATTAGTTTCACACCCGTCTTTCAGAATGGTGACCAATGCCTGCAACTCGCTTTCTGATGATGCAATAAGCACTGCATCATCTGCGTACAACAAGCAATTTACCTTCAAGTCACCCACTTTTACATCCATATCACTTTCTTTCAGTCCTTGGAGACAGCTATCCAAATACAAATTGAACAACCAAGCCGACATGGCACAGCCCTGTTTGACACCCGATTGGATGCCAAACCGAGGCGACATGTCGGCTTCTACTCGCACACAGGTTGAGTGATCTCTATAAAGAGACTTTACAGCCTGCAGCAAGGGTCCGCTCACATTGTACCGGGGTAGTATCTCAATTTCTTTCTCACAACCCTGTCAAACGCCTTCTCCAAGTCCACGAAAGCACAGAAAACCTTTTGGTTTACAGCCAAAAACTTCTCTGTGATCATGTGGATGGAAAAGATCTGATCCATGCATCCTCTTCCAGGTCTAAAACCTCCTTGGGCCTCCCACAGTAGCCTTTCGGATCTTTCTTGCATTCTTCTCGCTAAAATTTTTGCATATACTTTACCACCTAAGCTAATCAAACTGATAGCCCTATAACTTGCACAGTCTATCTGTGAACCTTTGCCTTTATACAAAGGCACGATGACTGCACTTTGCCAATCATCTGGGACCTCCCCCGATTTCCAGCACAAATTGCACAGAAACCAGAACAAATCCAAGATGCGAGGTCCACCATATTTGATCATCTCGGCAGTAACTCCATCCGCTCCCGCTGACTTACCACATTTCAAGCTTCTTATTGCACTCTCAACTTCTTTTATACTGATTTCGCCATCTGCTTCTGCATCTGCATCAAGACTCGGCTTGTCGCTGTTACTTGAGGCAGAAGCGTCATCACATTCATACATCTCCTTATAGAATTCCGCCCATGGAGGACGGAGCTACAAATATATATATATATATATATATATATATATATATATATATATATATATATATATATATATATATATATATATATATATATATATATATATATATATATATATATATATATATATATATATATATATATATATATATATATATATATATATATATATATATATATATATATATATATATATATATATATATATATATATATATATATATATATATATATATATATATATATATATATATATATATATATATATATATATATATATATATATATATATGTATATATATATACATATATATATATATATACAAATTTATAACAATATTTGGATTTGGTTAGGTTGGAATGTGGAGGCATAACTATTAAAGTGAAGTACGTACGACGTACGCCTTGACTTTTATATATTAGACCTTTAATGTCTCTTAAACAATTTAAATAATTCAAAAAATTCCGAGATATGTTAAAATTAAAAGAATATGTCTTGTACAACTTTTCTTCAAAGTCACGAAACAAGTGGTCAGCGTTCTCTGCATTTTTACAAAAGATGAAATACATAAATGGGTATCATATCTCTTAAAAGTTAACCGTGTCCCGTACCGTAATACCAAGTCGAGGAATATTTCATGTTAGTGTTATTTTTAACATATTTGTAACTGCACAAGTTTACATTAATTTAATTTTCGTAATTTTACCAATGATCTTAACTATGTTCTGACTAACTTAATGTGATTGATTGATTGTGATCACTGTTGTAGTGTTAATTCTATTAACAATACTAAAAAATAAATAAATAAGTTAACTTTAGCTAACTAAGCATTATATATATATATATATATATATATATATATATATATATATATATATATATATATATATATATATATATATATATATATATATATATATATATATATATATATATATATATATATATATATATATATATATATATATATACATATATATATATATATATATATATATATATATATATATATATATATATATATATATATATATATATATATATATATATATATATATATATATATATATATATATATATATATATATATATATATATATATATATATATATATATATATATATATATATATATATATATATATATATATATATATATATATATATATATATATATATATATATATATATATATATATATATATATATATATATATATACATATATATATACATATATATATATATATATATATATATACATATATATATATATATATATATATATATATATATATATATATATATATATATATATATATATATATATATATATATATATATATATATATATATATATATATATATATATATATATATATATATATATATATATATATATATATATATATATATATATATATATATATATATATATATATATATATATATATATATATATATATATTTATTATTTAAATTTAAAACTTTATATATATTATGTTTATCTCAATTATTCAATAACATTTAACAAGATGATGTTAAAAAACTCCATGATATAATTAGACATACTGTAAAGAATATGATTAAAAGTGTTTATTTTGAGGCTACAAGAAAAATTCTTAGTAAAGGGTGTAGGAAACGCGCACTGTTGCGTGAAATCGGAAATAGCGGACAACCTCGCAAACCATCGTTTGCTACTAAATCAAGCACACTATAAAAGTAACGATAAAACAATAAATATTCCTTTTGCATTTTATTGCGTGCTCGCATATCTAAGGGACAATTTCTCGGGTTCCGCCTTTCATGTCGATATAATTTGTTATGGACGAAATGATATCTACGAATATTTGTGTCTATAATAAGTCTTTATAAGTGCGGTGTCGATTTTAGCTTTTTAACTCATTTTCAAAAGGTCGAATTCAATTTTCTTTACTTGAGTGCTTAAAGTGTATTTAATCTCATATACAGGATGTATCCGACAACGCAGCCTTTGTCAAAACTACCTATAGGGTAAAATATTTCAATGTTATATATAAAAAGCTATTTAAGAATTATGAGTAGTTTAGTTATAGGATCATGTTTTCCATCTCACGTGCTGTGTAACGCGTGAGTCATAATCAAACACGATATCGTAAAGATCTCGTACTACACAAATACTAAAAGTTGTCAATTTGTCACCATTTCATTCAAAAAATAAGTTTTATTTTAACATAGTAATTTAAATATTTACTTTGTTTGAAAGAAACTTTTTTATTAAACTTTTTTTATTTAAATTTAAAACTTTATAAAGACTAGTTAATGCTAGGCTTTAACATCGCAGTCACATCCACACGGTTTTTTGTTAAATTGAAGTACTTAAGCATTTATTGAAGCAATATTAAAATTTTTGGTTCCCTCTAATCACTTGAATTGAAATTAAACCAGTCAGTACATAATAAATGTATTTAGAGAAGCCGGTATTAGTTACATATTGTTACTGGGCTTTAATTGACGCAGTTTCCAATGCGTATTTGTATTTGTATTCAGTATATCGGCTATTAATAATAGTACCGTTAACACAAATTTTGTTTTATTTTATAATGCATTTACATAGTATTTATTATGTGATATTTTTTTGACTTTAAATTATTTTTGAAAAGTCTAACGTGAAAAGAAATAAGGTTTTTTTTTTAAATTTGTGGCTGACTCGTTTTTGATAGTATGCCTTTTAAAATGTATACAGTTTTATTGACACCCTCAGCCTCAGCAATGGGGGGCTTCTAAATTTGAAGCTTATCAAAATTCCGACGTCGTATGGAGGGTATACGTCGGCAGCATCATTGTGTATCTATATTTATTTTTATTTTATTTATATCAGGCACTAGCTAACTATGCAAAGCGCGATGTAGAGTTGCGCCACTTAAGACGCAATACTTCGAGAAAGGAGAAAGGACGAAGTAAGCAGGGACTAAAGCAACGGAGTGTCTTGACACTAAGGTCATATGGTTTCTGCAGTTCCCTCTGCCTACCCTGCCATACCCGGGATAAAGCGTGAAGCTAAATATATAAAAGCAAACAGTACGTTAATGGTAGTTGCTTCACAAATATATAGAGTGCTAGCCATCTGATATCCTAGAACCATATGAATAAAACGCATATCTAATAGTAATCTAGAAAAGCTTGCAGTATATGAAGCTAAGTTTTTTTAGCTTTTAGCACATAAACGCTTTTTAACACGTTCAAGCCTCAAAATGTGTGTTGGATAACGTGGCGGACCACCCGCCTACTTGCTAGAACGCTTTTACAATACCGCTTTATAAAATATTCATGATACTAATGGGATTAGAATTTTTTTTGCACAAAAATAAGAAATCATGGCTCTTTTTGATGATTTTATATTCGCCTAATTTATATATGATAAATTAACTATGACTCAACGATTGTACTAAGGGCTTTGAATATAGTGACTTCTTTTATTATACATTCTATATATATGTTATTCTTGTGTTATACTCTTTAGTGGTGTATAATTTAAGAAAAAGAGTGAATATCAGTAATTATTTTTTCATTCGGTTACACAATTACTATTAACGTTAAAAATTTATTATTTTTCCAAAGCACCACTGTATCCTTACATTTAAACTGAACTGGTGATCTGCGTTTTAAATAATATTCTAATATAAACAGTACTTGGCAATATCACTTAAAAGTGATATCTAAACTTTTGAAAATATACGTAATAAGAATATCTTAATTAATTCCAATTTTATTTAGTAATTTCTCTTAACGAATATCAAAATCAAGAGAGCCAATTTAAGGATTAAAGTACTTTAACTTTAAGTTAATTTTTGTGATATAAATAAATATAACTTATCATGCTTCTGATGCAAAAGCTTGCTGCGCGTTTCTGTCGTTTCGTGATGCCGAAGCGTATTTAACTTTAGAACAAGTTTAGCAATTTTGTCCACTGCAATTTCATATTTATGAACTGAGCGTATTTTCGAGTAGCATAACTTTAAATATGTAAGTGTAATTTACCATAATATAGGTTTTAATTTAAATAATTCAAATAAAATGCAATAATTATTTTTGATGCGACAATTATTTGGTTTTATAAATTTATTTATTTTCTGGCATCTGTATAGGATCTATATATTTACAGATTTTTCATATTTTTATAATTAATAAAAATATTTATTAAAAATATCATTCCCTCCCGTTAAACGATTATTCTGTGTAATAATGTTCGGATAATGGAAATTTGTAAAAACCTCTCACAGAAATTAATAATAAACGACGAAACAAGTTGTATAAAATATAAAAGAATTTCGATACACCGTGATGAAGAAAGCATGGCTTAGTGGTCAAAGCACGGTTCATAAGGGGCGCAGGTTGAAATCTCTCTAAAGTAGGCTCTATTAATCGTTGATTTGTGTATTATAAAGAGGAATTTATACTTAGACAAAACCTTATGTTAGTAGTGTCTAAACACTCTTATACTCACTTCATGTCAGAACTACAAGCTTTATTTTAAGTGATTACAAGTAACTCTACTCTATGTTATATGGTGGTTGACAAACAAATATTTTTTTAACTAAAAATAATGTACGGCATAGTGTTAACAGTCAGCTGTCTCGTTACGCCACAATGACCCCAATTATATTTATCACCCTTTATAGTAGGGTTTATTTCGAAAATTTAATAAAATTTTGTTTTATTCCGGAAATAGTATGCTTATTACAATTATGTTGAATGTAATGTTTTACGACACCATTATTGTTATATGTATGTATGTTATTGGAAGTTATAAATTCAAAACTATGTTCAAAAATATTGTGTATGTATTTTGAAGCGGCTGAAAATTAAAAAATAAATAAATATCGAAATATCGGATTTAAGTACTATATGGGCCATATATTTTAATATTTTTGAGTATATTTATTTTAGTTAAGGTTTTACTATTTTTATAATTTTTTAAAGTGTTAATCCACACTGAGGATAGAAAAAATACTTAATGAAAACATATAAAAATTTGAACGCAGCGGGACTTGAACTCGCGCCCTCCTGCGAACCGTGCAGGCGCTCTCACCACTCAGTGGTGGGTTTTACTATTTAATTATGAATTTTTAAAAAATCACTCACATTGACCAATTCAATTTAATTAAATCATTAAACCAATAATTAATTAATATTTTACGATTAGGTCATTCATATTTCCCTCGTTTCGATAAAATAAGTTTATAAGAGAAGTTTATAAGAGTTTATAAGATAAAAAACTAGAAAATGTTGTGTGCATACACGATTCTTATTCAACTACTTGTATCAAAGTAGATTATCTACTTACAAAGCATATAATACTCCAACCAGGAGACAGGACATGGATTGTTGATGGGCGGTCCTAAGCACGAATTGAGTCTCTAACTGCCTGCCTGTGATAACATGGATTTCCTTTATTTAATGTATATATTTATCAATTTGATGTTGTTGTAAATTATTTTATATACTGTTGGCATTTAATAAAAACAGACTACATTACAAAAAGGCTAATCGTTCGGAGCACCCATGAAAGACCGGCTTATGTGCATACAATTCAAATCGTAATTCCTTTCACGTTTCGAGTTTTATTCTAACTAAGCCGCCCAAACCCTTTGTCTCTATATTTTACCAGCATTAAGGGGATTATCGTTTCCCGAAGGGTTCTGAAACTACTAAAATTTGGATACAATTATGAAATTATTTACGGTTTTACAAAGTATATTTTACTGTAAATATAGAATTTGTGTATAGTAAATATTATATACAATAACAATAATTTGTTTTAAAAAAAATAATGGAACTCGCAAAACGTCTAAATTCTTCCCCCCACTCATTTCCTCCTATATATATATATAGCTTCACGCTCTATCCTTAGCGGGGTAGTCAGAGAGAACGGAGCTCTCATTTCCTCCTGTTTCCTTAAAACTTAAAATCTAAACATTAAAACAAAATGCAGCAGTAGTGACCAGTATACTTACCTTATTATATAGATTTGTCGATACAATTGTGATTAGTACTTTTTTGAAAGACATTTTATGTAAGAAAATTATACCTAAATAATTCTCGACTCCTTTTTATATCTATTTATAAATATATGAATAATTGTGTTTCATGCATTATTTACTTGTTGCAACAGACATATAATAACAAAAGATAAAAGCAATGGACAACACGAAATGCTCATAAAATTCATAGCACTCGGGAAATATTGGGGGCCTTATGAGTCATATAAAACGTTTGCGTGAACTCTCAAATATCCAGAAAAGCACAGTTGTGGACAAAAGTACAGGCAAATATATAAATAGATTACCAATTTATTTAATATATACATTGTTAAGAGATCTGGATTCCTCTTGATTAGGATTTACTCTAATATAACATGATTAATATCACTTCCATTTTTTTTGCTCTGGTAAATAGGCAAGTGCAGCGGTGAGTTCTGTCACTCAACACGCAAAGCTTCGAAAAGCAGAAAATGAAGAGCAGAGTGTGTTAACACTAGGTTTCCACGCTTTCTGTGGTTCCCTCTGCCTACCCTTTTATGTGCGGGAAAAGCCGCTGAAATTACCTTTTGTTTTTTTTTATAAAGACACTTTCTCCTGACATTAATTTAACACCATACAAAAAGAGCAAAACTGATGAAAAAAAAAGACATACAAAAGATTTTTACTTATTATTTTGTCAATTAATAAAGTATTTTATATTACAAATACCTATCTATTAAACATCCATGTCTGTTTAGCGTCAATTAGTGGTTATATAAATTATAGCATTTACTATTTGTAATAAAATAATAATAGTGATAAAATACCTAACAGTTATGGTCACAACAGTACCAAATACTCCTACAAGTAGTGAGTGGCGTCTAAGTAAATTTGGTCATCTCAACCAATCTTCGTTTACGAGGACGCCCTATGAGTTATCGAAATTTGAAGGCACTTACTATGAATCACTACGAGACAACTTATTTAATTTACCCTACACATTGCCATATTTCTTACTAAAGTACTATAATTTTACCTTAATATTAAATCTATTGCTTCTGTAGCTTCGTGGATGAATAAAACGTACTTGTATATATTTATTATTAATAATAAGATTATTATAAATATATATACGATATATATACGTTATATATCGTATATATTATTTACGACTTTATGAAATTATACTCACCAATGTAAACTTTCGAAAGACAATTGCTGCTTTTTTGTGTCTGGACGTCTTTTCCGATCGTCCAGGATAGGCGGAAAAAATTAAGAAATAATAATTATCCTTTTACAATTTAATAACAAGATATGTATATGTGCGACAGACGCACGACAATTTAGTGACTAATCTTAAAAGTCAAATATTTCTCTAATAGTCAAATAACGTCTAGTAAAACGACCATAAACGCAAATTTAATTAATTTAATTTACTTTTAAGCAAAATGAGTCCATAGAACTGCAAATTCATGACCTATATTTGAGAATTTTGATTTGTTTGATGTGAATGTGTGATTGTGGAAAATCTCAAAGTTGATTTTTAACACTGGGTATACGAGCACAATCTTAAGTTTGTCAATTTTTATGAGAAGTATCTTAGAAAATATTAAAAATATCTAAAAATACCTTAGAGTACCTAAAATTACAAAATAAATACGGCACCCTCACTCACTCCGCGAATACCAGTTGCACTCAAACGATATTTTTTTATTAATTGTTATCTAGATAACAGTAATTAGTTTTAATCAGTATTAATTCTAGAAGTAAAGCCGTGAATAAGCACACATACATATACAGAAGTGCTAACAAACAACAAGATGTTCTCTAAATTGGATATGTTTCATCTCTCTCTCCGTCAATTCAAATCTGCTGTAAAATATTTATTGAATGAATCTAAATGATATTTAACATAACTATATATTGTAATAATTTTTAATTTAAAGTTTTAATTTTAATATCTATAATGATAATGTTTCATTTATAATAGTAATATTTAATATGCTTTCTACACTCTGAAAGTTATTTATGTATTAATTATCATAGGAAACTGTTTTGGTTTAAGGATTAATTATGTACAACATTTATAATTATTAATAGCACTGTTTGTTTCCAAAATATAAATAAATAAAAATAAAATAAAATACACACATCTTCACGCTCTATCCCTAGCAGGGTAATCATAGAGAACGGAACATTACATTACGATTCCTGTATACCTCTTTCGCACCGTCCACTTTCATGAACCTCTCCATACATGCTCTCCGGAGAGTCCTCATGCTTTTTACGTGACCTTCCTCCAGTATCTTTGATATTGTGTTTTCTAAAGTCAACCGCATTTTGCATCGTATATTTTTTTACCATTCTTTCATGACTCAATCAATCGACGTACCCAAACTTCCTCACCGGTACCTACCATCATGCGCATCTCTTCGTTGCAGATTCAGACAGCTAAGCTAATTTCAAACATCCTTCAAAGTAATCGCATCTCCACAGCACTTATCTGCCTTTCATTCTTCTTCTGCAATACACATGTTTTATTGCTATATTACAGCGTCGAACCAACCAGAAATGCATTATGTACGGCCAAACGTGCAGCGACACTGATGTTTTGCGATCTCAACGACAGAGTTAAGATACCGTTCATTGTGTTACCGGCAGCAATTTTAATTTCCACATCCATTTTGTATCTACCATCTCTACATAACGTACTTCTCAATTATATTACTGCATTCACTTCTTCCAATGATTTTTCATTCACTAAATTTATGCATGTGAATAAGCGAGTTATCTATTATTACATTTAACAAATTTGATTATACTTATACGTATTATGTAAGATAATCAAGTAAATTTATATCACTACTGCTACTTCTATTGCTACCTTCAGGTATTACAAATTATTTATTATATATGTTATTGAAAAGTGCTTATCACGTTCAATAAATTTAATTATGGCAGCTTTTTATTATTTCTTATAATTCAGATGTTTCTACATCAGATATAAAAGTCTTTAAAATTTATTACAGCTTGAATCTTGCCTTGATTTAACTGATATAGAAAAATAGTTTCATTCAAATCCAAACAAAAAATTACAAGATGTTCACTTAGAAGATGTTTATTTCAAAAATTCAATGTACAGACGTAATATTATCAGTGTTTTATTGAAATATGTATACTATTATCGCTTCTTTATGTTAGATATAGTTGCATTTTATATATATAAATTATATTAATGATAAACTTGACAGTTTTATAATACTAATATAAACGAAATGATAACAAAATGTTTTGGATATGTTATTACAAGATTTAGGTTTTTCTATAGTCAAAGCGCACGATTCATCATTTACTTTACAATTTTAGCCCTGTCTGGGTTCTTATTTAGTGGCAATTACATCCGAGCGCTATTTCTTGTTTCAATGTTGATTTATTCAATTTGGCCTCGCCATGAATTTCTCCAACCTGAATAACTTTAATTTTCAACTTTAAATAAAATATAAGATAAAAAGTTTGGTATACCCTTCATATTTATTTACTCCGTGAGTATCGTTTCCATACACGTTTATTTCTATATAACTGTTGCTAGTAATAAAATTACGTTTTTATATTATACAGGTCTTATTTAAAAAAATAAACAATATAATTACGTATTGTAAGCTTACTATCGGTAACTAAAGCTAAAGGGTGCGCTGCAAAATGGTAATTCCGTTTATTCATTAAATCAACATGAACTTTTCGATAACCTTATCGTAATATAAACACTATATGATAACGCGAAATTACTGTAAAAACCATATTGGATATATAACTCAAAATAAACTTAATTTGCAAAATAATTTATATAATACTATCGTCATCAATTCTTATTTACTCGATTTCGAAATTCTTAGTGCTTAGGTACCTTAAAAAGACTGAAATCCTTAAAAAGACTGAAATAAGTCTCTGTGGTCCATCCGTCTGTCCGTCAAGACGATTTTCTCAAAATAATATATAAATATCGAGATTAAATAGGTATCTAGGTCAATAGTCCCTAAGAGAACATAAAAAATAAAAATCCAAATCAACTCAATAAAATGATACAACTACTAGCTTTTGTTGGATATGACATGAAATTCTTTAATTTACTCTTAATTCTTTAATTTATTCTTACTTTACTAAAGTAAAGGCAAATAAAAAATAGCTGAAAATCAAAATTTTACAAATGTAATATAGGAAAAAATATTATAAACTTATATATCCAGTTCACTTATACAATATGAGTGCATATGTACGTAAATTTAATTTTGTCATCATGAAACTGGTACAGAACTCTTGATTACGAACACGACTCGCACATGACCGACATTACTTTTATTTTTTATTCTTAACAGATAGGAAGTAAGCCACTAGGCTATGCGAATAAAAATACGATGGTTGCACTCAAATCACTAGATTAATGTAATCATCGTGCCATTTATAACAATAAATCATTATTTTATTCATGATAAAATATATCCCGTCTTAATAATTAATTAGCGTAATATTACGAGGATTACATTAATCTAGGGATTTACTTATTCAATCCCATTTAAAATTAACGATATAATACAAGTTTTACATTTTTTTACATAACTTAAGCAAGACAATACAAGGGTCCAGGCCATCGTTGGATTTGGTTTAAAAGGAACCTCTTCAAAACGTGCTATTTAAGACAATACTATCTCCTGCACTGGGTTTTTAATCCAATAGCTAATCTTAAGATTATTTATATCAGAGACATTTCACTTTAAAGCGATTAACTCAAACCACTATTAGCAAAATGATTAGTTGCATCGATACTTTTTTAAGTCCATGTATTTCATTAACATTTCTTTTTTATCATCACTAGATTAACATCATGTGAAATTATAATATTAATAATCATTATACGGCGAACCACCAGCCTTAGAGCTCCATCAGTCAATTAGTGACAATTTACCTAAAAGTAATAATAAACTGATCTCAGTAACTAAGTACTTTTATTTTCAAGAAAAGTCGTGAGTTTTATATATAGTATAATCTATGGGGTATCTCTAAATATACAAGGTGAGGAAGTAATTGGTGTATTATCTTGGCTACTTGATTGTGACTATGAAAATACTTACCATTAAGAAGATGGGAATAATTACATAAAACCAGATAGGTGCCTTTTGAAAGCCTTTTGAAATTTGACTTTGCCATTTTTCATTTCTCTGATAGTTCCATGTTCTTTTTTTTAGTCTTTTATATATTCACGCTTTATCCCGCACATGGCAACGTAGACAGAGGGAACTGCAGGAACCATTGGAACCTGGTTACCAGGTTCAAGAACCAAGTTCAGAAACCAGGTTAAGACACTTTGTTGCTTAGTTCCTGCTTTCTACGTCTATGCTTTCTGCCTTTTGCGAGGCGTTGCGTGTTGAGTGGCGAAACTCAATGCCACGCTTTGTTTCTAGTTTAGTTGTACGCCTAGTTTCTAGAGCGAAGAAAATAATAATAAAAAAATCCATCTTTCTCGAGTGGGAATCAAATTCACAAAGCGTCGCGCTTTCAGATAGATGTTACGCCTCCGCACTACGATGGTCCTCGTTTTTATAACTTTTTTATTCATTACCTGTGGTAGTGTAGTAGGGCGCGAACAGTTCGCGCCCTACTACACTACTACGTTGAGGATAGGACTAAGTTGAAGAGTATGTATAGACGTTGACGTTGTAACTGATGAATTAAATATGCCTATTTCAATATGTGCACATTTAAACTCTTATAAATCATTGTGCAGTCTACTACGCAACTACTTGCTTTTATACATGATCATGCTATCAAAATTAGGAAACACTACTTGGCCTATGTCAGTTCTCTTTTCCTCAGAAAAGAGCAGCGAGATATACCTACAGTAAAATTTAAAACTCAACGTCACATTTTGTCTTGTTATCAGAACGATGACAATGAAAATTAATTCACTAACCCCAAGTCTGGAATCAAACCCACAACCGTCACTTTTACAGTCAGACTCTAAGCCGCTGTTCCACGGCGGCCTCTTGAATATTTCATTTAATAAGAAAAGTGGTCAATTTAAAACTTAATAACATTTTTTTTTACTTCAAGAACCCCCGCAAGCAGATGCTTGAGATAAAGCGTGCTAAGCAAAATACGCCAAAATTACAACACCCGATAATAGTACTCACTGTTATCATAGAAATTGTAAGTGACAGGAAGCTGATACAATAAGGGGTTATAGATAAAGCTGTTGGCACGTATCGCCTCTCACGAGATCTCAATACGTCTCTTCAAAAGGCGCGTGTCATTTTTCTGAAGTGCTAAAATTTTTTATTACATTTGTATAATATATTATGTACAACGTTTTTAAATGTATAATCACATAAATATTAAACAATAAAAACAATACTTAGGCCTTCTGATTGTGGACGTGACGGCTAAGGTTTCGATTTCCACTAAGAATAATGAAGTAATTTTATTTTCAATTTTGGTAATTTCAGCTCTTGAAACACTACAAAAAGCGGTGACGAGTTCCACAATTCAACACGAAATATCTCAACAAGCAAAAAGTGGGGAACGGAACACTAAGTTCTCTCTGATTATTTTAATAAAGATTCCATTTAATTGAAGTTACAAACATAAAAAAAAGAATTTCTTTTTTTTTCCACCACAACATCCACCGCAACAGAGCTCTCATGCATTTGTACAATCGTGCACACATATCGTTTGTTTAATAGCTTATTTCTATATTGACGGTAGATAAGAAGGATGATGTGCAACTATTATGCGATACATGCCGCCGATGTGGCCTTGAAGTAAGCCACGTGTAAATAACAACGATAATTGTAAATTGTCTTAGCATCGCTTTACTATTATATTTAAGTTCCTTGGTAGAAATATCAAAAATATACATTATTTTTTAATTTTTAATACTTAATTTTAAAAAGCACCCGGCTCAAGTTCGAGACGTGGAACCAAATTAATTTATTACATTTTAATTACTTTTATCTATAATATGTGATGAACTTTACACTATATGAAGATCCACCCAGTGACCTCTGATCACGCATAGCAGACAATGTTGTATCACTTAGAAGTTAAGCATGTGACACGTGAACAATAATATAATACTTTAACCAACTTTACCAAAAAGGAAGTTCTTTATATTTCTTGTTTTCTTTTTTCGTGAACAAGATATATATTTATCATTGTAATAGAATATTCACTACTGGCTTTAATATAAATTATGTAACTTGTATTACATATATATTTATTCTATATAGCACTAAACAAGTTACGAGTAAATGTCTATATTAGCTTCACGCTTTATAGCTTCACGCTTTATCCAGCCTTATTGCAGGGTAGGCAGAGGGAACTACAGGGACCTTATGAACCTAGTATTAAGAACCTAATGTTTCTCCGTCCTCGCTTTTCGTCTTTTTCGAGGCATTGCGTGTTGAGTGGCGGAACTCAACGCCGCACTAGTTGCCTAGTTTCCAGAGCGAATAAAAAGTCAATAGAAAAATCCATCTTCCCCGAGTAGGAATCGAACCCACAAACCGTCGCGTTTACAGGCAGACGCTTACGCCTCTGCGCCACGACGGTCTATTTTAGCACACTACTTAAAAAACGTTACTGGTACAACTTTTTATGATAGAAGTCTGGTATGGAATTTCAATACGATTAAAATCAATTTAACATATATTTTTAAAATTTATTTATATATGTTATGAACTTAAAATAGAATTATAAATGGTATTCGAATAGAACTAAGATGTAAGCGAATTTCTATAGGTCGATATAAATATAATTGACAGATGAGGGCAGACCCCATGTCTGTGGACCTTCATAATTAATCAGACAACTCGCTTTGGGAAACAGATTCCGAACCGCATTTCATTATCTGTCAAAACAATGAGACTTTGATTATGTTGACTGTAAGCTTGATTACCGAATATGGCAGCGGATTATGGTAATTATTGAATTGTATGTATAGGTCATTGTTGTAAATAAGTAAAAAAAATGAATTTACATAAATATACGTTTTTGTTAAGATCTATCGAATTATTTAACGATTTGACGTTTCATCGTACGAAAAAGAAAGACAATCTAGAGAGGTGATTAAACCAACAGTCATCACGTTCCTAGTCTGTGCCACGTTGATGTTAGTTTAAGACGTACACTTAAGAAATTGTTAGTAGTATGTATCTTTATATGACTTCTTATCAATATACGACAACACTGTCTGGTAGTAACAGCATAAAATACATTTATCTGATAACAAATATTAACACAGACAAATACTCCCAAAAACTTGTTATCAGTTGTTAATAATACACACACACATACACACACACACACACACACACACACACACACACATATATATATATATATATATATATATATATATATATATATATATATATATATATATATATATATATATATATATATATATATATATATATATATATATATATATATATATATATATATATATATATATATATATATATATATATATATATATATATATATATATATATATATATATAATTTTTCATCTTCACAACAACAACCTCCAATTTATATACGAAAAATAAGATACAAAAATATAACACCGCAAGTGAATATTTAATTTTTAAAACATCTCATAGATTTTTCATTGTATCTACATAATACAATAAAATCAGAGCTTCGAGAGAAATGAACTGCAAGAAGAAAGGGTTGATACATAGGGTACGCACGCGAGCTGAATGGGTATCGGAAATGTTGATTTGCTACAACGCGGTATGCATATCAATGAGGGGTAGTCGATTGAAATGAATTGACTCAAATTTTGACTAATTGTGCACTCTCTTTTACTGTTTTATTTACGATTGAATTTTAACATTTATTTTATGACTTTGACGTTTTTTACACTTTGAGTTGTGATTTTTACTTTATTTTCAGGTATACACTTTAACAGCTACAAATATGGGGTTTTGATTTTGCCTAATAATTAATATATGTGTGTACTTGAATAAACGTAATAAAGTGGTTGGACAAGGTCGAGAAGGATTTAATTATTCAGACTGCTATTGCGGCGTGTGCGTCAATCAAAAAGACTTAGTGAGAATTTTAATGTTCAATGTTCATGCTTTGCATAAAATAATTTATTTCTTAGATACATTTTCTTGTACTAGCTTAAAAGTCTTAATTTGTTCGCCACTCGGAAGAATAATTTAGTTTTACGCCCTCTAGGTTTCTATTTATATGTATATATTATAGATATTTTTTCTCGTCTTACTTGTCAAGTCGTTTTCCATTGCGTTGATGTTTGTGTGTTGATGTCAAACATTTGCCAATTAAAAAAATCAATATATATAAAAAATTATGTGTTTGAACGATTTTTTGACATAAAAATCTGCAAACTTCTATGTACTCGTAAATTGTGCTCTTGTTTTTTAAATTGTTATAGACTAAACGTTTCATGTTTCTGTTATTTTTAAAGTAATTATTAAAATCGATGTGTGTACCGTAAAAATTTGCTTTTCAAGCTCGGATTTCTGCTCGTAAACAGCAATTACCAATCAGAGAAACGTTACGTACAAACGTTTTGGGAAAAAAGCAGCAGTGTTTTAATATATACATATATACAAACTAGTGAATGCCTGTATATTTGATGGTGTGGGCTTTATCATCCGATGAAATGAATTAACAAATTCATGCGAAAAATAGAGAGAATCATGACTTAACACTTAAATTACAGCATCTAATCTTAACAAGTAAAATTCTGAAACAAAGAAATCTTTATAAAAAATACCCAGACTGGCCAACGTCAAAACAATTTAAATATACTAAAAGTATAAACAGTGGTCAGATGTGGGAACACAATTAAGGGGACGCGTGCCCTGTACTTTCTCCCCTCGGCACTACAATCACGAAATGCTTTTATTTTTTCAGTGCTACACGTTTATTGCCTCATCAGCGTTGGTTATGGTTCGGGAAACTGCAATTTACTCACGTAGGATGCAATACCTCTATGTAGAGTTTAACCAATCTTGAATTTAAAATACATCTAACCTGCAATGTTTTCTACGGCGTTTCTCTATTATATATAATGATTATATATCGTTAAGAAATAAATACACTGTGTGAAGTAGTATATAAAAAAATAACAATAACCCGCTGCATTCATTTTTTTATATATTTTCTTAAATTTTTTTATAGTGTAATCCTTTATTGAAATTTTTTAAATCACAAAAATAAATACTTCACACTCACATACAAACACACATACGTCTTCACGCTCTATCCCTAGCGGGGTAGTCAGAGACATCGAAGCTCCAAACGCTGCGGTTCCTGCATATCTCTTTCGCCTCGTCCACATTTCATTAGCGTTTTAATACATGCCGGGGACTCATTCTCTCTCTTTTTATGTCATCTTCCTCAAATATCTTCGATACTGTGTTTTCGAAAGTCAACTAAGGTGTCCCCTTTCCTCTCCTACGACTCAATTTTGTTTCGTATATCATTTTTACTATTCTTTCGTCAGTCATTCTTTCGACGTGTCCAAATCATCTGAGCTCATTTTTAAGTGTATATCTTATATTTGTTCGCCTTAATAATAACATTTTACTATACAGATCTATTTTGTGCATTTTTGTAACTTTGAATAAAAAAATAGAAAATGAATATATTTTGCAGCTCAAATGTTTTACTTTTATAGTTTTAATTATATAATAAGGTTTTAGTCTGTTATTTTCATATATTTTATTTACCTTCATACTTTATCCCGCTCATGGCAGAGTAAGCAGAAGAAACCGCAACAACCGTGGGAACCTAATGCCAAGACACTCCACCGTTTTCGGCTTTTCAAGGTATTGCGTATTGACTGGGCGAACTCAATGCATTAGAGCTCCCGAGAAGATTTGAACTCAGCAAGAAAATGCTTCCACACCTGAGTTACTTAATATATCATAATATGTTTCTGTGAATTTATGATAATAATTAATAAGCTAATAATAATAATTAACTTGACTTACACACGAAACGCTTGTGGGTAATTACACGTCAAACACAACCAATATCGATTATAGGAATAAATACAGCACAGCATAGCTTAATATCGTCATATTGCAATACAAGTTTGGTAACATAAATTGGTCCTGTAATACATTTTCATTTTTGATTTTGTCATGAAATCTACAGTTAATAAATTTACGAGGTTACTTGAGTGAACACCTTAATTTCTGAAATTACTATTTGTACCTTTTAAAAACAATGCTTTGTGCTGGACACCTTAATTAGAGTCTTACGAGACTTACAGTTACACACAAGAATATCAAATGCTCCTGTATTTGAATAGATTAGTTATATATTTTTTTATGTTACAATATCGTGTATATTTGCAATATCAAAGGGTCAATAAGAGCATTTACCCGCGGAATACATCCGTGAACTTAATTAGATAATGAAATTATCTTCTAGGCGCGCGTTCATATTAAGATAACTCTTTATCGGTCATGTGTACATCATATGTGATACGATGTCACATTATTAATCATTAGGTCCTCCAATTACGTGACAGAAAATCTTTACATTGGTAAATTTTGCTACAATTTATTACATGGTTAGTTGACCCCTACCAGGCACTGCCTGTCGATGTTACTGTGTTGTTATGTTCGTTTTTAATACGCGTGAAATGGAGATATGTAAAAATTATCCTTGATCGCTTGAAGGTGGATTTGGAGGAAATATTCCTTAAGGTGGCGTTCTTTCTTCACATCTGTTTTCAATTTTCTTTTATTACATATCAAAAGTCATTTCTTCTCCTTACCATTTGTATGCAGATTCTCCTTACCATTTGTTTGCATTAACATCACCACTGTATAATAAAAGACTTACCGCAGGCCATTGCAACTCTAAATAAAGACTTGGATGCCATTCAATCTTGGGCCGATTCCTTTGGTCGCTTTGTTAACCTTAAAAAATCTCAAGCTGTTGTTATTGTCAGTAACAAGCTAAAGGGTAAAATATATTGGGATTTAACGTCGAAAATTTTATACTCAGGAGTTGAAATAGATAATTGTTACAAAGTTAATACTTGAGCTTAACTTTTGACAATAACAATGTCTTGGACATCGCCTATTAATAATATCAGCAAACTTATGTATTTTTTTCCATTCTGAAGCGTCTCCAATATTTACTTCGCTTTCGGACCAAAATTATGCTTGGGCAATCTCATCTCCTACTCACTTTAGACTACGCTGATGTTTCCGATGTGACTGAGGACCTACTTAGCAAGCTAGAGCGTTTACAAAATATCACCCTCCGCTTTGTTTACGGTCTATGTAAGTCTGGTCACGTTTCTCATTTTTGAGCCCAGTTTAATTGGCTCCCAATTCGCCTTAGCCGAGATATATACATACTTACAATCCTTTTCAAAATCTTTAACTATTAAAATTTCTCTTCTCACCTTTTTTCCCGCTTTAGTCTACATCCTCCTCCCCTACCCTCAAGTCGGTTATGTGTCATACCGATGGTGGACATACCGAAAAATAATACCAAACCCACCAGAAAATCTTTCCAGTGTACGCTTAATCCCTGTATAACAAACTCCCTAAAACTATCCAAAAAAGCCCTTCGTTAAATTCCAACCAAAAGTATCTTTTGGAAAATTTAAATAAGTAAAAACTATTTAAATTTGTGGTAGCAATATTCATAATATAAATACTTCTATATATGGCTTATATACTTATTATGTTCTCTTATATTATATATATGTATATATATATATATATGTATATATATATATATATATATATATATATATATATATATATATATATATATATATATATATATATATATATATATATATATATATATATATATATATATATATATATATATATATATATATATATATATATATATATATATATATATATATATATATATATATATATATATATATATATATATATATATATATATATATATATATATATATATATATGTATATATATATATATATATATATATATATATATATATATATATATATATATATATATATATATATATATATATATATATATACATATGTGTGTGTGTTTATGTATTAAGTACATGCATATGTACTTAATACATAAACACACACACATATGTAGTTTATCCCAAGACACACCAGGACACGCTGACATCACAGTAAACGTCTCTAAAGAATCTCTTAGCCGTTAATTCCTAATATTGGGCTGGGCTGTAGCCCTACAGATTTATAAGAAGTACTTATATATGAGAACTATACATATTTATAGGGACTAACAGCAATCTCAGTTTTCTTTCTTTATAATTAGTAAATGTATAGTAGAAATATTAAATTATAGCAAAAAATATAAATTTAAAGTTTCACTTTTACAAAATGAAAAGACTAAGATCTTCGTGGCAGCAGCACAACATTTATTTATTTATTTCTAAATGATAGCTTACAAATGAGAAAAATACACAAAAGGCGATCTTATGGCTTAATAGCCATCTCTTCCAGATAACCTTTAGGGCGAAAAGAAATATTTTACACTAAAAGAGGTAGGTAAGAAAGAACTATGAACTATTACAAGTATACATAAACAAATACATGATACCAATAAGACAGTAAATAAGATTATCTAATTCATGATTTCCAATTATACAGTCCCACAACTACATACAGTGTAGAACGAATTGTTTCAACTTTAAGCTATAATATTCAAAAATAAATATTCAATTGAAAATGTTCTAATTCCAGTTGCAATGCAAATAGATTTCCTAAGTTATTTCGTCGAGAGAGCTATTTCAAAAAAAAATCAAAATCAAAAAAGCTTTATTTAGACATACACAGTTTACATATATATAAATAAAAAACAAAATATATAAAAAAAAACCAAGAATGTGATGCCTAAATTGGTAGGCCACTCAGCTTATGTTGAAAAATCATTGTACAATGAGTTTCAACGCTGGTATTCTGTGGCTGCCAATCACTAAGCACGTCACGTCGTAGGTAGTGAGAAAATTAATAAAAAATAAAGCGCCTTATTCATAATTCGGGCGTCGAACGTTAACAAACATCGCGTGACTTATTGGGATATACAAAAAATAACTTACAATTACTAAATTGTTAATTATTTAACCAGAATTAATGAACCACGAATTGCAGTGTATAATAGCTAAGAGCAAATGGCTTAACAAAGAATATTATTGGAAACTAAAATAAATATACGACTAAAATAAATATAAGACATATAAGCTACAGTGGGTAAGTTTAAAAAATATAATTTCTTATTATCATTATAAAATAGTTTCGTGAGTGACATTATTGTGTGTACAGTAATTGTTATTTAATGGGGCTACTGGCTTCCGTCTGTGAAAATTAAATTAGTAAATATCATATCATAAATTATAGGTGTATTTTAGAATTGGATTTCAATAAAACAATGAAAATGTACATCGAGCAACCATCAAAACATGCTGACAAAAGTTCTGAAATTGCTGATAGTCATAAACACCGCCACCTTGCCAAGAGGCCATATCAATAAGGTAAGACTTTACACATGACTAACGAACGGCACACAGAATGTAAAAAATTAACATTGAGTTTGTAAATTCATTAAATGCAATTTAAATTTGTTTCTAAAAACATTTATTGTTTTTAGGTTTCGAAGAGGCGGCGGCAGGTTGTTCCAGCATTTTGTCACCGAGTAAATAAAACTACCTCGAAAGGCGGCGGTCTTATATGATGGCATGATCAACGAGTATGACGAGACTCGTGTTTCATGGGTTAGCCTCTGTTCGCAAGCCCATTTTAATTTGTGATAGAGGTATGGAGGCATTTTGTAATTCACTATCCCGAACAATAAAGTCGCGAAATGTCTGCGATAGTCCATCTTCAACATCTTAGCAGAGTTCAGAAATGACGTAACATGTGATCGTGGTGGAAATGTTAAAGCAGTATCGAGCACAGGTATTTTGTACTTTTTGGATAAGATTCTTAGTACGCACAAGCAACCTGGGACCTGTTACAATATCAGCATAATTTCATTTTGATAGTACAAGAGCCTCGCATAAATTTACTCTTACTTTAGGTGTTATATATTTTCGTATTTGATATAATAGTTTTAAACGATAAAAACAATTACTAACAGAGAGCATAATGTGTTTATCAAATCGTAGATTCTCATCCATTACAACTCCCAGATTGCGTGTTTCTGTGGCACGTTCGACCTCAATGTTATTTAATTTGATAGTTGGTGATAAGGTTGCAATTTTCCGTATTTGAGTTGGCGTACCCAAAATCATGAATTTGGTTTTCTTCGGATTTAACATTAGACAATTTGAATTTGACCATGCAGTAATTCTTGTTAGGTCTTCATTGAGCTTATTTAAAGCTATGTGTAAGTCTGCAGGTTTAAAAGATATGTATAATTGTATGTCATCGGCGTAAATATGATAATTACAGTATTTAATGAAATTGATGATATCGGCACAATAGAGAGAAAAGAGTACAGGCCCAAAGATTGAGCCTTGTGGCACCCCTCTTGTGGTAGCTCTACTACTAGAAACACATTTAGACCCATCCTCCCGAGTTACTTCTACGACCTGTGATCTATTATTGAGATATACGTTATAGTCACTTTGTAATATAGTGAGTAAGACATTGTTGATTTTTTATCCAAGTGAGATGAGTGGTATCTCACTTAAACTAAAATGAGAAGTACGTAATCCTTAGTATCTCCAGGCAAATAAAAGTTCTGTGTCTAATATATAATATAATATAACATCTAAGCAGCAATATCTGTTCAGATATTCTATTATGGTTCTTTTATATATTTTTTTTCGTCGTCTGGTCGGCTGAGACTTGTCATCGACAATATCTTTTTTAACTTTTACTTATAGAGACGAGAACGCGACATGATACTTGGAACTACAACATAAGAAATACAACATAAATAAACTGTCGAAAAAGTAAATTTAAAACAACCATATATTTGTATATTTCAACCAAAATATAACAATATATTTCAAATATTACATTTTGTATTATGCAAATAAAATTGAAAAAATAAAAAACAATATGTGTCCATAAATAATAATAATTATAATGAAAGTATAATTAATAAAAAAATAATATCCATACAAAATATTCATGAAGGAAAGAAGGTGATAATAATATAGTATAATATATTTATTCAATATTTTCTTTCAGTTTTCAGCTTAATTGTGTTTATTAAATACATTCAGTAATATTATAATTTTGCCTACATGATATTCAGTTATCAGTACTCGCATGCATTTTATTAACCAGTACATAATATTTTATTATTTAAACCCACAATTTTTATTTGTCATTGATATTGAGATCCAAATTTAAATTTACTTGGTATATATACGTTAAAATATACATTACTTTGAAGATCTCTTAGTCCACATCTGTTTCAGATGACAATATATTTTAAACTTTCCCGCAGCAGGTGATCAGGTTTTATTGCGCACGTGACATAACGTATTTTTAGGTACAACGTTGCTCTGGTGGATTTTAAAAATTTAATGAACGTGACATTGGCGTTCATTACTTATTTAAAATCGGTCGCCTAGCAAGTGTTGTACATAATCGCGTCTTATATTATAAATCAATAGACCATAAAACAATTAACTAAGATAATACAATTATTACAAATGAGTAACAAGTGAACAGAACATGCACTATTTCGTTGGGTCCAGGAGGGTTTCATGATGACTGCTAAGCTATAGTTAGTTATCATAGATATCATGGAGTTGTTAGTCCGTAACAAGACAAGAATATAGTCTATGCATTAGTTAATATTAACCGTTTCATAACAAAACTAACAGCTTACACGATCTCAACAATAAAAAGTTCTAACTTCTAGACATACGTAAGCCAAGAATATGTTAATTATATAAAAAGAACATGAGGATACTGTTAAAGTGTAAAATTAAAAACCTAACAAGATATGAAAAGTAGATATTAAAGGATATCCCAATCAAACTTCAATTATTACGTTATTCAGCAATTTATTCCACACAAAACGTTCGATATCATCGTCGTCAATAGAAAAATTATTCCATTTGTCACATTACTTTTTAAACGTCAAGCAACTACTATTTTTAATATGGCCATTCTTAAATAATAAAATTAATATTAATAATGCAAGTGAAATTTACTAGATCTTATATTAATCTATAATGCGATAATGAGAATATATTACATAGTATATAATAATTAATAAATACATCTTAATATTGTACTTTGACCAATTAACCTTACAGCTCGGCCATCCTCACTGAGTGGGTCCTCCCACTTGCTAGTATTAAAAAAACAAAATATAACAAAAAAAATCAGCGCGACGTAGTCTTAGTCAAATTATATTATTCAATATTATATATTTAGATTTATTATAAACTGACCTACATACATCATGTAAGGCTGGTAAAGAAAATACAAATTGTAACACAACAATCTTAACACAACAAGACAGTACATTGATTGAAAAATATATATATTATAGTTTACATTAATACATTTCAGGTCAAACTAATTAACATAATTCATAGTTATATTCCTAATTATTTGACTTTATCACGTACATATATTATATTTGATTAAATATTCTCATTAGATGCCTAATATGATCACAAATCTTTCTTATTATTAGATTTCATTAATAATACTTCTATATTGTCGTTCTTTTTTTTTTTTCTTACGTAATTTGTCACAGTCTTAGGTCATTTGTGCGACACCGTTTATTATGGTGTTATTCATTGTCTGCACTGACCAGTCATAATAAATTTACGCTCAAATCTTACAAACTATCTTGCAATCATCTGTGCGACATCATCTGATGCCATTCATTATCTGCACTGATCGCTCATAACAAATTTAAGTTTAAATCTTACAAACTATCTTGCAATCATCTGTGCGACATCATCTGATGCCATTCATTATCTGCACTGATTGCTCATATATCAAAAAAAAATTTAAACGTTCTTAGTAATGACACACACAATTTCATAAGTGCTAACAGGGGAATTTAATAATAAATAAATCACTGTTTGATTATAACTGTATCTAACTCTCTAACATCTGGATCCTCACTCTTATCACTGTCAGTGCTATCAATAATGCAACCTTCGAAGTTCATCCAGGGATGGATTTTATCTAACGCGATAACATTCTCATTCCTCTTGTTACCCCTTCGTATTAATAAAATCTGTCACTGGGTAACATCTTTAGAATCCTATGGGGACCTTGAAATTTAGAAAAGAGTTTTTATGATTTTTCCTCCATGATCTTAGTCTATTACTGTCCTTTCTTTCTTGACCAAATCACCTACATTATACCACCTCTAAAATTTCCTATGTTTATCAAATGTTTTTTTTTGTATAATCCTGTTGTATTTCTATTTTCTCTCTAGCATCTGATCTCAGCCAATCTAATATCTCACTCTCAATGCGTTCGGATGTTTCAGTAACGTCGGGCAAAAGATTTTCATCAATCTGGATACAAATAATAATTCTGAGGCGTTCTTTCTAGTCGTTTTATTAATAGTGGTGTTAATGCCTAACTGAACTTCTCCGACACTATCGTCCCATATACTATCATTTGCACTAGTATTTTACATTCACCGCAGTCTACAATCTATATTGTACTTGCCTAGCATCAGATAATATTCGTTTTTTGACGTACCCAGAAACGCGAAACGAACCCGAATACTTAGGTAGTCGTAGCAGGACTCGGTAACACTAACATCTCCTTGAGCGGTAAAATAACATCTGATTTTAAATTTAAATACAGTTTAACTGATCGATCTCGCGTAAATAATAAGGAATTTATAGTTTTAATAATAGTTATATCAGGTTTCTCTGTATAACTGTGTCCAATAAGAACTTAATATTTACTGTAGTTAGTCATATTTATTTCAAGGAAGGCAATCTTGGGCAGTTGGTAGACAAGTGACCTAATCTATTACAACTATTACATTTTAATATCTGTTTCGGGCATCTCGAACTGAAATGTCCAGACTCATTACAATTAAAACATACCACTGGTATGGAATTTTTGTGAGAGCTAGAGGTCCTAGATTCGCTGTCATTGATCACTTGCATAGAACAATTCACAGACGCGTTGGTACTCTCATTTCGCTTGTCATAGTTAAATTTTGTTTTGTCAGATTCGTGAGGTTGCCGTTTAATAGATTGAAAATATTTTAGGACTTGTTCTGGTTCCTGGCACTTTGCAGCTTTCGCGCCTAACCTTAAGAATCGATCTTCAATACCGTATAATAAACAATCTACCGCTCGCTTACCTTGTATTTCGCATCTATTTAAAAAAATTAATTTCTCATAATAATAATGTTCTAAAGAATCGTTAAATTTGACACGTTTGGAAAGCAATTCTGTTAATAGCTCAGCATAGTCGTCGCTACTAGGAAATGATTCTTCTAATTTAGTTTTCCATTCGGGCCACGAATACGACATGGTTGGGAGTGCTTGGTACCACGTCTTCGCAACTCCAGTCAGTTTAGGTAATGCGTAGTGAATTATTTGATCATCTCCCCAACCGTAAAGCCGCGCACACTCTTCCACCTTATTAATCCACATAAATATGGTCTGGCTCTTGACCATAGGGTCGAAATCAGGAATAACGTTACCCAACATAGGAAATTTGTTACTTTGAGGTCGACTTTTGGCTAGCATTTCTACTAATGAGGCAAGAAACGTTTGTGTGTCATTATTAATAACGTTTGTGGTACTCACGTGCGCAGAGGTTGACAGTGTATGAGGCTCGCTGCCAGGGTCTAGGCGTCCGCTGCGACCTCCGCTTTTGCTTCTGTTGCCAGAGCCCCGATGAGAAGGGCGGCGTTGATGTACGAAAACTGGGGGTGTATGACCCCCACTGCTAGTCTCGGAGCGCCTGCTGCGGTGGTCCCTGCTGCTACTTCTGTCCGAATCCTGGCGGCGGCCACGTCGATCCGGTAGCTTACAACTGCTACACCGGCTGCGATGTCTGCTATGGCTACGACTTCCGTTCGATTGATGGTGACATCTTGTAGTTCGTTCGCGAAGACTGCGGCTACTGTCACGAAGCGAATCCGAAGAACTATCGTTCGATCGGTTTTTCCGCTGCTTATGAATGCTGCTTTGGTCACGGCGACGTTTACGCCTGGTTTTATCATCAACTTTATCCATTATTACTTAAATTTACTTAAAATTGGGGGCGCAATAGCAAAATCCCACTTCTGAGATAAAGGATATCCCAATCAAACTTCAATTATTACGTTATTCAGCAATTTATTCCACACAAAACGTTCGATATCATCGTCGTCAATAGAAAAATTATTCCATTTGTCACATTACTTTTTAAACGTCAAGCAACTACTATTTTTAATATGGCCATTCTTAAATAATAAAATTAATATTAATAATGCAAGTGAAATTTACTAGATCTTATATTAATCTATAATGCGATAATGAGAATATATTACATAGTATATAATAATTAATAAATACATCTTAATATTGTACTTTGACCAATTAACCTTACAATATGTCTAATATGTCATATTTATACGTTTCGTTGCTTAGTAACCAATAGACTGCGCACAGTTAAAAATACTACGAGTACATACATAATTCTAACTTTAGCATATAGATTCCTTGGGGAATGGAGGAAATTATTAAGAGAATACTCACGATAATGCTATAAAAAGGGAAAAAAAGGATGCGAGGACAAAAAATGATTGAAAATTATAAATAATTATTATTGTAAATTAAAGGCCATATAAAATTATTAATTTTAATACAACATACCACAGTCGA
The DNA here is from genome assembly GCA_037178615.1 of Dione vanillae. Taxonomy (NCBI): domain Eukaryota; kingdom Metazoa; phylum Arthropoda; class Insecta; order Lepidoptera; family Nymphalidae; genus Dione; species Dione vanillae. The sequence goes on from JAZFAU010000073.1 coordinate 359,006, forward strand.
TATTTAAAATACAAATGACATTCAGAGGTATTCTTTTTATAATCTCAATTATTATTTTAAACTATGATTTAAATGACTTATAATATTAAATCACATCTAACAACTTTGAAAATACCCTTACACAGTATCAACAGCACAGACAGCCTCACATTTTACAGAATTTCTATTCCAATACACTTACAATATTATTTAAAATAGTATTTTTCTATACTTCACGAAGATTTTACCTTTATACGAACATTACTCAATTTTGAGATCACATAACGTATAGCAAATACTATAAAAAGGATTATAAGGGAAATGAGTCCTAGCAATACTAATATGACATCCAGTTGGTAGTATTCGGCCCAGGTCATGTTTGCTGCTGGCGTGGTTAAGTGAGCACCTCCAGTACGCAAAACGTGTTCCGTCCACCACACTGCTCGTTCTAAAGGAGATTGTGGTTGATCGTGTAATAGGCTTTTGTACCTTTTCACATTCTCACGGTATCTAAAATGTGAAATATAAATATTTTATTTATAGTTTTCATTTTCATATTTCAGAATTATTAAATGAGAAGCTTAGAAAATCTACACTAAAGTAATATGTTAGAGCTCCCGTTCGGTAAGGAATCGGTATTTGTATTTTGTTCTGAATTGAAGGGGGAAACATTTAAAAAATATAACACAACGAAAGCCTACAAATACTTAATAATTGCACACGTAGTACATTTTAGTACATTTTAAGAGTAGCTTTAATTTAAGTTACTGTTACAAAAATTATAATTTATTATAACTTAAATAGTAAGCGTACCTTTCATTATTATCAAGAATATCTTGAATTGCTGTTCTAAGAGCATCTACGGTGAGATCGTTGAGAGTGATTCGTCGTCCTAATTTATGTATGACAAAGTGATCAGCATTGAACCATTGATCCCAAAGCTGAGGTATACCAAGGAGCGGCACTCCAGCCGATATGCCTTCGTCAGTTGATTGTAAACCAGCTTGTGTGATGAACATTTTAATTTTTGGATGTACTAAACAAACAAGAAAATAAAATTCATTGATTGCATAGTGAATTTCACATTCGTTGCTAAGAAAGCATTTAAAATTACATTTAATGCCAAAATCATTTAATATATTAAATAAAAAAATTGAAAGACATCAAAAATTTGTTTACAATTTAATATAACGGCTAATCTTACCCAGTATGTCGGTCTGAGGGAACCATGTACCGATTCTTACGTTCTTCGGGCACTCTGGATAGTCTAACACATCCCATCTCCATAGAATATCGTATGGTAATTCTGAGAATACTTTCGTAAGTACATTCAATTTGTCTTTTGGCAAAAGTGACGGTTTAATATTTGAACCGAAACTTACATAGATAACACCATTTTTAGATGAGTCAAGATAAGTTTTCAAATCCTGAAAAGAGAATAATTGTTACATTATATAAATAAGTATATATAATAGAAAAAATACTAGCTTAAACTTTGGTAAGAACGTATAGATTCAGACAGATCTATTGTAATGAAATAAAATATATTTATATATAGAAATTATACATGTTTTTGAAAATAAATAAATATTTTTAATTATAATTATGTAATAATAATTTATTTATTTATTATATATTATTTGCAATAAATAAATTTAAACACCTTTTACAATCTAGTCTAGACTATGAAGTAATATTAAACTATTTTTAGTGTAATTTAAATAACATTTTGATTTTGATTTTATATAGAAACAAATATTTAAATTATATAAATTTTGAGGGAATCGCGTCGCAATTGCTTCTGATTTTAAACGTGATGCTCAGTTATAATGACATAACTTAGATCGGTTAAATAATTATATTTTTAATATTTTCTTTATTTAAACCTATTTAGAAAAGGCAAAGCGCTAAGCTGAAACGAAAAATATGAAATTGGCTTACATTTGGCAGTGGATTTGTTGGTTTAACGTGAAAAGCTCCTCCGATGTACACGACATTTGGGGGTACCGGACGGTTAAAGTCCCAAAGTTGATGAACGTTTAAGAATAACATTTTAATATTTGATTTTAAATCATTTACATGTGGGGTGTCAGAACCAAATACTCTTCTCATCATTGCAGTTTCCTCATTTTCTAATTGGTAATATTTATAATCGACGTAATAGCGCTTCAATAGTTCTGATACTTTGTCCCATAGTGATAAATTAAGAGCTTTTTGCTGAGTTTGTATCGGATATAAAAGCGGATTAGTTACAGCGCCTATTGTTTCAAAGTCACCGTGTTGTCCACCAAAAGAGCTGAACGCAATCACAGGAGTTTTAAACACATGAGCAAAGCCCAAGGACGGTCTTAACATTGATTCTATGAATAATAAATCAAATTTGTTACTACTATTTTTTAAAAGATCCTGCGTTTCATGAAATTGAAATTGTGCTTCGCAAACGCCTATTAACCGTTCATAAGCTCTTGGTAGAAAGTCCACAATGTTTTCCATATCTCCGGCGTTGTGGGCCAAAAAATCTTTCCATAAATAGTATGATACGTTATGAACATCTATTTCTGTAAAATTTGGAGGACCTTCGCCTTTAGGGAATATTGCATCTGGCGTTACAACCGTTACATCGTGACCACGTTTGGCCAATTCAAGCATGAGAGGACGAAATACTACTTGATGACTTATAGAAGGTATAGGATATACTGCTAAAATTCTTTTTGATTCACAAGTGGAAACCACTATTAAAAATAATAATATCACTATATATTTCATTTTAAATTAATAATTTTAAATTCACTAAGATACGACCAGCACGCTAGCGTGCTTAATGTACTAGTGTCTCTAAAGCCTTTTCCTATATATTTATAATAATTTTTCATTACAATACCATGTTTATTAATGTAGCGTTATCATGTATCTTTAGGGTTCCTTACATATTATATAATGATAAATAGGCATGAAGATTGTGTATAAATATTTTTTATATATATTATTTAAATATGTATATAAGTGTCCTAAAAGTTTATATTTAGCTATTAATAATTGTGACTTTTATTTCTAGAAATACTAATAGAACGTTAAATCCGTAAAAGTACAAGAACTTGAATAAAAATTTCTCTTGACTTTTAAATTAAATATATATAGAAAAGTAAAAACGATATGATGTCAATTATAAGCTAATACATTTAGTTTATCTACTCTAATATGCTTCATATTGGTGTAGGTAAACTAAATGTATACAGAACCAGCGCATACATTGTTTTGAAAATTTTCAATTCTATTAGTTGGTTGCAAATTGTTTATTACTATCTCACGTGATACTTATACTTGATAAGTCTGTCCGGGTCGTTTAGACTGTGTGATAATTGTTTAGTAATCCGACTCTAATTTCAATGAATTGTAAAAATTATAGACTTCTAGATATGCAGCATTTGTGAGTTTCGAAAGTAAGGATAATTGTTGATTGATTATTTTCGTTTTATACTTAATCCTTTGATGTATTGAAAATATTTATTTTTAATTCAGAAAACTTACAATAAGCGACCTTATCACTATAACGGTGATCTCTTCCAGGCAACCTCAACTCTTTCTTCTCCCCATTATGTCCTATGCCATATAAAGACCTATAAGGTCATTATATGTCATAGGACATAATGGGGAGGAGAAAGAGTTGAGGATGTGAATAATAAATATCATCATTATGCATAGTAAATATAATACGTACTAACAAAATATATAATAACATTTTAATTAATGTAAAATATTTATAAATCTTTAAATTAATTCCCACTCGGAAAACTAGGTAAAGCGCGGCGTTGAGTTCCGCCACTCAACACGCAATATATACATACATACACATCACATGGTGTTTAAAAGTATAATTTATTTTATGTACACACTAGAGGTAAGATCGCATTTCAGGAAGCCGGTCTACATTGTCATATAAAAATTTTACTTACTAAATAGAACATTATTAATCTCAAAAACAGCATGGTAAGTAGAAATAATTTGTTACCAAGACAGTCTGTTTTATATTTTACGATTTTTATCAAATAATTTATAAAAAATCATAATTTTACTTATGAGTAATATAAAATGTAGATAAGTATAAAATATTCTATAACGAGTATTCAATGTATATTAATTTATTGTTACTATTACATCATAACGATATCGTAATTTATTATACAATTTGATATATAATCATTAGATCCTTAAATATGAAATCTGAATGAATCTAGATATAGGCTCTTTAAGTTTAAGTGTATATCCAGTACAAATATTGTTATGTAAACTGATTTTGGTAAAATCATTAATATTCTTCTCAACATACATTAAATTTACATAATTATATTGTGATGCAACTGTCAACATTTTAATTTGTTTAAATTTTTATAACAATGAAACTTTAAGTTCTAGATTAGCTCGGATAGACAGATTAGTTACGCGAATATACTACTGCTACGTTAGTTGTTTGTACGAGTAGTTGTTACGCTTGTTTTGTATTAGAAAATATAGTGTCTTATAACACAGTGCTGTGATAGAAGGTAAAATAAATAAGGCGAGCCGTTTCCACGTCAGTAATCCATCAATATGGGTCTCTACAGTAGTTTGTCGAAAATCAATGGTGATATCGAGAAAAACCTTAGAATCAACTGTATCAACAGTTTATTTCAGTTCTCAAGGCTAATAATACAGGAGTAAGGAAGCAACTACCATGTATTCAAAGGTACATTCAACATATTGTAAAAAATACCAAATAATATTGTTCCAAAATTTTACGGGTGAAAATTTTACGTGACAACGTCTTTTTCTCGGTAGAATATTTATTGATATGATTAATAATTATAATATAAATTGCACAAATTTTAACTAAAGAAAATATATATTGTTTACTAAAACATTGTACATGTGTCAAGTGATACGCGCGGCGGACCGATCATAGTTCGGTGACAGTTGACACATCGTTACGTTACCTTTTTCATATGTGACTCCGAGCCGCAACCTAATTTAAGACGTTGTCACGTCAAAAAATACGCTTGTGTGGTCAATGTGTTTATTATTATCGAAATTGAGGATTTTAATAATATATTACGAAACTTACGATTATCAAGGATTGATGAGACTGATTTGCTGATATCTGATGTTGGTGAAACGACTTAGTTTTATTTAGCGTAGCTACTAAATATCAATCATCAATTTGGCTTAATCGAAGTATAACATCAATTCATTATGATATCTGATGCTACGGTGTGTAATATATAAATATAAGACTATGAATGTTTCGTGTATCTACGATTTTTTTTAGCTTCACGCTGTATCCCGCATATTGCAGGGTAGGCAGACGTAACTGCAGGAACTATATGAACCTAGTTTTAAGACACTCCATTGCTTAGTCCCTATGTATGACGCCACCTACTGCTTCTGATAGTAGTTTAGAATGATATGTTTGGCTAAGTGACACGCTAAACCATAAATATAAAAGCTCAAACTGTGGCTTGTGCACTTGATTCGATTAAAATGATGGTTTGCTAATTCAGTCTGAATCCTAATATAGACAGTATCTAACAGTATATATAACCTAAACCATTGTAAAAAAGCAGTCAGTAGTACTAGCCGTATTATAACATTTATAAAAATTACTATGTAAAATTATCTTCATTTAAAAAAGGAAAGCTTAAATATGTATCAATATTACTTATGACACGAAATGTACAGAAAATATACTATATTAAGAAATAATAACAATTTTAACAGATTTAATAAACATATAAATAAGTCCAATATATTACGTGGAAGTGGATAAATACAGAAAGTTAAGCACAAACACAAATATATGTGTATGTATGTACGTATGTGTTAGGATTTACTTCAGTGGACTTATAAAAATTGATCATTTGCCAAGGTATTATATACACACATACATACATAGCTTCACGCTCTATCCCTAGAGGGATAGTCAGAGAGAACGGAGCGCCAAACGCTGTGGTCTCTGCATACCTCTTTCGCGTCGTCTACTGTCATTAACCTCTTCATACATGCTCTCCGGGGAGTCCTCATGCTTTTTACGTGACCTTCCTCCAGTATCTATATTATATGCTTATTATAGATATTATATGCTTCACATATGTTCGTTTAATCATTGCATTCAATTAATAAACATGAAAGAACGTATGTAAAATGGACATACAAACGTAATGGTCTCTATTAAGAGAAATGGAAATATGTAGCCTTAATTAAAGTTAGGTCTGTGAAATTGTATTCACTGGCGACAATGAACAATATAGATTAGCACCACCGTTGTACATCATGATGTTTCTACTTTTTGTTTTCAAATTAATAATGTAATTAACCTAGGAACTATAGAAAAGTATTAGTAAGAAAAAAATATAAGAAGCTATTCGAGGACCGTTGTGGCGCAGAGTTTCTGGGTTTGATTCCTAGTCGGGGAAGACGGATTTTTCTATTTCCATTTTTGCTCTGGTAACATAAGGTAAAGCGCGGCGTTGAGTTGAGGCGCCACTCAACCCGCAATGCCTCGAAAAAGGTGGAAAGCGGGGACAGAGAAAAACGGGACTAAGCAACGGAGTGTCTTAATACTAGGTTCCCACGGTTCCTGCAGTTCACTCTGCTTATCTTACTTGCCATGTTGCGGGATAAAGCGTGCAGCTAAAAAAAAATATTCAAAAGTAAAAATATATGCAACTTTTTGACCTTACGAGATCCTTAAGGATTTACGACCCCCATCGAAGAATACTTCATAATTTCACGAGGATTAAATTCTTTGACATTATAATGTGCTCCAATTAATTCAAGCGCTATTTGCTACTCTTAAGCCTTCTTGAATATGGAAACGATAATTTCAATTACGCTACATTGTACAATGTATCGTAATTCAACTTATCACATTGCTCCTTGAATGGAATACGAAGTACTCAATAATAGAACACAAGTACAAATTATAAATCGATACTTTTATATTGTCATCCACGTGCCGCCTATACTATATGACTAGAGATACTTTAAATTGATGAAATAAGTTTAATATTTTGTACCTTGCTATTGACAATATACATTACTATATAATGTAAAAGTCTTTTTACGATGTCTGCGCCTACGAATGCTTAGATTGTTAGAACTTCACAATTGATATAATATATAGTAACTTTATATAAGAAATATATGTACAACTTATGTTTTTTACTATTAAAAAAACAATTCATTTACAAAATTGTTTATCTTTGACTTTCCCGTGACCAATTATATGTCGCCCTTTAAAAGTGTTTGTATAAGAACAAAAAAACTATGATCGTCATATATTAAAGATATCTTTAATATAAAGATGTTGTATACTATCAGCATTGCTCCCGTACAAAGCCGGGGTGGGTCACTAGTTTTTGTATAAAGTGACATGACGCACTTGTTTCACGCGTTAGACTCATCTAGTTTAAATAAAAATGTGCTTTGATTATAAAAATACAAATATAAAAAGATCAAAATTAGGTCTTTTTAAGTCCCTGAAACAATACTATCATAGAATTACTAACATTCTCAACTAACTGTCACGTTACTTGATTTAATTTTGATTCAACAGAATCGTTAAATTTTAGACACATAACAGTTATTGCTAGTTATTATAATATTATGTATATTGGATACTCTTGCAATTTTGATCACTGGAGTTTATTATTATTAGAATGTGATATTACTACAAAACTTTATGTAAATCCATTTAGTAATTTTTTGCGTAAATCCGGAATATAATGTTTTTGAATGCTTAAAATACTTATTTAGGAAATGGTTTTCCACAAAGCGCCTTCATAAAGACCAAAGGCAAAAGGTGTCAGATGCGTCACATCGTGTCGTCGCGAGTCGCGACGCAAAGTCGCGCCGTCGCGTCGCCTCTCCCGCCGTGCAACCATCCCATAGTCTGTAATAATTTCCATAGCCCATGAGTTTGCTGACCTGTCCTCAAAGTATTCAATTATAATGTTAAGTGATCTAAAAATTGTGTTTTAGTAATTTGTTTTATTATTAAAGGTTCGAGCTTCCCTTTAAGATTGCAGTGTAAGATTGAATTGATACTGGTAGAAAATTATATGACTCGTATGAACAAATTTATTATTATACTTTATTATACAAATTCAAATATCAATTGTAAATTGATTTATTGAGTAATAAATAATATTATTTTGAATATGCCATGTACAATATTTGTATAGGTATCAATGTAGAAAGTTTTACAGTTAACAATTTTTAGCTTAAATTAAATTTAAGCTAAAAGTGATGTGCTTATAGTATATATACATATGTGTATAAATCTTGTAAACAGAGGGAACGTAGTGTGAAGTAAAGACTCTTATTTGTCTGTCAAAAAGCACAGAGGATCGTCGGTGCCGCAGACGAGCAGCATCTGCATGAAAACATGACAGTTTATGGATTCTATTCCTACATAAAAATATATTTTTTTATTTCCATTATCATCGCTCTGGCAAGTAGTATATTCGTTGAGTTCCGCCACTCAAAACGCAATGCCTCGAAAGAAAGCTGCAAGGCCGAAAGCAGGGCACAGAGTGTCATTTCACTAGGTTCTCTGCTATGTAACACTCTAAATATAACTAATAATTATAATATAATATTAACGTATGATATTACATTTTTCATATTAGTTATCTAGTATGTATAAAATAAATCATTTATATAGTATTTAATTCATTAGTATGATTTACATAAGTAAGTGAATTAATTATGCATAACGTTTGAAAGATATGTTGGATATAATATATTTTTCCAACTCACTTTAATTAAAATTTAATTTTAATACATGTGCGTATTAAAATGAAATTTTCAGGTCAATTTAAAATATTTAGTTGATTGAACGGTTCGTTAATTGTCTTTTTTCAGTGCGATAAGTCTTAAATAATTAAAATTTCGAAATATTTTATGATAACTCTTAAAAACACGCCTTATTGAGCATAAGTTAACTGATAAAGCTTATTTTGACACGTTTTATCATCATGAAATCTTGCAATTCTACGTCGATAAAGTGACAATAAAATAATATGGTACTATTAATTTAGTCTAATGTTAGAGCCGGCAAATAACAATGAAATCAAAGCTCAAAATTTTGCTCCTGAAACTGCAAAATGGCTAGTATAACTCTATAGCGTCTAGTCCCTGCTTACTCCGTAAGAACTTACTTTTTTTTTTTTTTTTTAGCTTCACGCTTTTATCCCGCACATAGCAGGGTAGGCAGAGGGAACTGCAGGTACTATACAAACCTAGTGTTAAGACACTCCGTTACTTAGTCCCTGCTTACTTCGTTCCCGCTTTCCGCCGTTTTCGAGGCATTGCATGTTGAATAGCGGAACTCAACGCCGCGCTTTTGCCTTAGTTGCCAGAGCGAAGAAAATGGAAATAGAAAAATCCATCTTCCCCGACTGGGGATCGAACCCAGAAACCGTCGTGTTAGTCGCGTTACAGGCAGACGTTGCGCCTCTGCGCCACGACGGTCCTTACTTATCCTTACTTATAAAAGTTCTATTAACACATTTCGTTAATATACAGTTTCGTTGTGTTTATTTTGTAGTTGATTTTTTAGTTCACGCTGTATCCCTTATAGAACAGAGTAGCAGAATGGCAGGCAGAATGTAAATAGCGTTCCTTAACACTGTCCACTTTCTTTGGTTCGCCTTCTTCTGTTCTCCTTCTTCTCCATGGTACTGCGAGTGGGGTGGCAGAATTAAACGTCTCACTTTTTCTTCTAATCTGAGTGAGGAAAATGACAAAAAACCTCGTTCAACTTCAATGGGAACTGAACTCACAGTCAGACGCTGTGCCGTTGCGCCACGAGAACAATTTCAGATATTTTACATTCAAACTATGTAAATCGAAGAACACTATAAATTTCTCTGTTTAATTTTAACCACAATAATTTCTTCTACGGTTTAAATTTTCTTTTGAATTTAAGAAATATTTTATATTTTAAATTGAACTTTGAAATCCTGATTTTTGACTATTTAGAAATTACCTTTATGTTATCATGGATTCCGTACCTTATGTGAAATGTAGAAGATTTCAATTTAAATAAATAAAATATTATTATATATCATATTCAAATACTCGTTTATACAAAATTTAATTTTAAGACACCATTAAATTATATTAAAACACTTTCACACAACAACTTTAACAGCACTTTTTATAGCTTACACTGTGTATTGTAAAAAAATAATTGCGTCTAATATGATGCTTAATGCTTATCTCGGATAAGGGCAGCTATTATCTTACCATGCATATATGGAAATTGTAATCTTTAATGAGTTTACAAAATTATAATACATTATTTGGTCAAATCGTTATCAATCATCTTATTTTCCTAGAAATATATTTTGAAAACATTTCGAGGTATGCGTAAAATGAAAAACTTAATATATTTTAGATTAATCTTTTATCTCATTCTAAGACGAATAGTTCAAAGAACAGGACGGATGAACATACAGTTTGACAAACTGATAGATAGCTCTGATGAAAGTGACATCCGTTTAAAATAGTTTGTGGCATATTTATATTTTAATTGTTCAGAATACAAAACATGAAACTCCTGTTTTTTAAAAGACTTATTACAAAATATATAAAACAAAAGTTTTTGAACTTTTGTTTTACATATGTCAGCTTCTTAGCTTCTTTATAGTTTTTTTCTGAAATGCTCTCGTTAACCTTTAACACGATTTTTTAGTGTCGAAGCTTTTTAATTCGCTGAGCCAACTTAAATTTCGCGAAATTTTTGTGATTTTTTATTTATAATCGAGATCGATACTACTGAAATATACTTTTTAGTTTAGTAAAAAATGAATAATTAAGCGTAAATTTAAACTGTCCTACAAAAACATTTTTTGCTTATTAACTGTGTTATATGAATATTAAGAGCCTTATATATATTCCAATAACACACTACACTACTTTTCTTAAATACTAGCTGAGCCACCAAATCAGTTACTTTATATATATTTTTTAAATTGTACTCAAAAGTTCACCATCGGAATCGATTAAGCTGTTTCTGAGATTAATACATTAACGCTTATTTATATTGCCCTTATTATTATAATTGTTTTGAGATTGCATTTGATTATTTTCGTTACGTAATGAATGTAGGTAACTAGCAGTGGGTGTGATAAAGGACACATTCTAACAAATATCAGTTATAATGAGTTATATACATATATCACGTGATGTATACTTAATAGTATCTGGAGACTTCTTCAGTAAATTTACTATATCTTTACAAAATAAATTTACATAAATTTACTATATATTTATTTTCTTACAATTGACTCTTAAAGTAAATTATGATATACATACATACAAATCGCAGAGAATTATTTATCTCAGATTTATCTATATTTTACTTGGTTTATACCATTTCTTTACATACACCCTTAAAATGTCGCTTGTGATAGATTGTTAAATTAGTATAACAGATTGTTTAGTGTGATTATAAAATTGTTTGTACGCATACTTCGTTTAAAAACTAAATGAATTTTAAAGGCAATTAAACTTTTTTTTAGTTTTTAGACTAAGTCTAAGGAACGCAGCTATAAAAACCTACCTTAAACTAACTTATAAAAATAAATAAATACTTGTTTAGTCAAAATAGTCAGGTGATAAATCTAAAGACAGTCAATATTTAAGTCTAGAATACCTGAAATGAAATTCTTAGATAAGACAACCGCACTACAAAGAATATTGAAGCCCTACATTCTCGCCGCTGGATGATTGCAATCTTACTTTCGCGATTTTTATACATTTTAAACAAAACAATTTAAACGGATTATTCACATATCTTATCATTTTATTTTTAATATATATTTTTTTAAAAGAAAAAAAGTAATCGACATAGCCCAACGAATTAGTAAATTGAAGTGGCAATGGGCAGGGCACATAGTAAGAAGAACTGATGGCCGCTGGGACAGAAAGGTTCTCGAGTGGAGACCACGTACCGGCAAGCGCAGCGTGGGACGGCCTCCTACCAGGTGGACAGACGACTTGGTCCGGGTTGCAGGCAGCCACTGGATGCGAATAGCATTAGACAGGGCGCACTGGAGGTCCCTGGGGGAGGCCTATGTTCAGCAGTGGACGTCCTACGGCTGACATGATGATGATGATGATGATCATCTCAACTATCACAGTTATCTACAGTTAACAAGTTTTTGTTTCAGAGAGCCAACCACCTCTACGACGCCCAACATCTAAAGGACGAGCTTCGACTGGTGAAAGATGCCCTTCATCAGAATAATCTGCCAGTTCCCCGTCAGCTTTGTAGTAACGCCAACAAGTCACCTTAGTTAGAAAGACAACCAGCACTTCTACCACTTGTGGGAATTACAGACAGGATTGGCAAACCTTAGGAAGAGCTTCTATAAAAACTACTTTTTAACCTAACAAAAAAGTGGGCCAATTTGTTGAAACCAGTTAAATTTAATATTCCTTTGCAGTGTGCAGGTGTATAGAAACTTGATTGTGACCGTAGCTTATCTATTGGTTAAACAAAGCATCGGTATTAGGGTAAAAGAACACATCTCAGATATCAAGAATGAGCGTATATTGAAGTCTGTTGTGTGTGAACACTCAATGAACAAACCCAACTATTTATTACATCAGGTTTGATAAACTTTATATAGGTACTCGCTAGGCAAAATAAATATATACCCAGAATGAGCCGTGAGGCTAGTGAAATACAAAAATATCCCAATTTCAATGGAGAAGATGGTTAGAAAGCTTTCTAATCATTGAGATCTACTTATAGAAATTACAAAATTAAGATATTAACACATACACTAGAAGCAGTCAGCTCGTTCTGCAGGATTCCGAGTCAGTAATTGGACATAATAATTATATGAAGTGACAGAGGATTGCCACCTCAGTCTAGTAACCATGGATTAATACAAAGTATTTAAAACGTCAGGTTTCGAACATAATATAAAACTCATATGTTGTTGTTATTAAGTTAGAAGATTTTTTTGTACAAATGTTCACTATGTTCAATTTACTTATTCTCTTTTTTAAAACACATACGGAACAGTTAAAAGTAAGTCGCCAAAAGCACATTACGTTATGTAAATTAAGACCATTACATTCTTTATCATCTTTCTTCACCGTCTTCATCTATTTTTGTCATAATAGGCTTGAATTTTGTAATTTTCGTGTGTATCACGTATCATGACAAGGAAATCAATAAGCATAAATTGGTACCTGTAAGATAAATAGATATAATACCCGAAGTAAGATTTATTATTATCTTCCGCAATAAGTCACGTCATCTAGGATGCTGGGGTAAATGCTATTGTAGGTAAAGTTTAATAACTATAGTATATTGTATATTTTGTATTGTACTGTGTTGTATATTTTTATAAGAGTGTGTATAAAAGTAGAATATTTAAATACGCTCTTCAAACCCTTTTAACATTTAGCAAAATAGCTTAAAGTTTCTATCTAAAATAGAACAAATTCTTTTTAAAGAGTACAACTGTTACAATACAAGCTTAAAGCTAAGATTAACACAATGCACTTCAGGAACAAGATATTTCTTTTCCTTTGTTACAAACGCTATTGGCGAGTTTCCAATATTTTACGTAGACGATAGATCTAATCGACTACTTTGCCGAGAAAAGGCAACAAAGTAAAGTGATTAATTAAGTTTACATCACAAAAACGACATTTACCAGACAGACGGAGATTTTTCCATCAATAAAATTAATGGGTAAAGTGGATTAAGCTGTGATGAATCGGCGTACACGCGGATAAATTGCAATCCAAATATAATACTTCGCTATTGCAAAATACAATTATTTTAATATTGATACACAATTTTCTTAATTTTTTCATATAATTCATATTTTGATTGCAGTTTGTGTATAGTATTCAAATTTAATTTATTTAACGGGAAATGGCAACGAACTTTAATTCTTTTTAAGTGTAACACAGATTTATATAGTTACTACTAGAAATATGTATAATAATATCACTGAACTGTTTTCTTTGACTGCCATTATCAAACAATGTTTGTATTTTTACTTTGCGATAACTTTATCATAAGTTTGTTAGTATTTTTTAGGAAAAGGGGGAGTTTAAACTTTATATAAAAAAGTATAGCAGATAAAGTATAATAAACATTTGATAAATCTAAAAATTAAAATACAATAAACAGAAATAATAAACTTTTCGTTCAGTTGGACCAATTTTTTTGAGCTTAAAAACATATTAATCGCGATTTAAAACACTCAAGATTGCCTTCGATTAAGTCAAAGTCAAAATCGAATAATTTTATTCGAAATAATACGCGTTAATAACAGACAAGCATTTATTGCATGCTTTAGAAAACGGTAATTAAGAATCTAGAAGTTCAATAACTTATTGAAGGAAAACTCTAATTAAAACGCAGGAATTGAGAATAATGGCAATGTATGCACAGTGGCTTAAAAAATTCTATGTGCCTGGTGTATTTAAATATAAATACATAAAATTTTTATTGCATCAACGACCTTCCATTCCATTTTTTATAAGTTACTGATTTTGCTTCACAGAAGCCAGAATGGATAACGTCATATTCAACGCAGCTGTTGTCCAAGCTGCGAAAATCGATCGAAAATGTTCGTAATCATCAATTAAATCAAACTTAGTAATATATTAAGTTTTAATCGTACAATAAGTATATTGTATACATACTTATTTTTTAGCGGAATAAATAGATAACCTTGTGTCAAGATCAGCCGTTTTTTGCTTTTCGACCACATTCGGTCACGTGCAATTCGAGAACTTATAGGGCTGGCGAATCCGAGATGTCGCATGTTTAACAACTTGAATGAAAAATTCTGTCACCCGTGACTTCGACATTCTACTGGCCACGACAGTCTGTATCTAAAATCTAGTCCATAAATTATTTAGTAACTTTGTTTCGAATAGACAAAACCATTGTTATATATATGCATAACTAGTCTATTAGATATTTAAATTTATTTGAAATAATTTTTCACTATACTAATGTACTGAAACATTGGATTGCTCACGCCTTCTTAACTGGATTGTTTATATTTTATGTGAATGTGTGTGTATATTGCCAAGCATATAGTAATCACTTAAAAATTAATACATCGAACTTATTTGCGTTGTTGAATATATTTATATTAAATAAAAAGCATATTTACTTATAATTTTTAGTGTTATTATTCTAGAAATGTAAATATATGAAATGTTAAAATTCAGTTTTGTATTTTTTGGATCCTGCTAAACAATATTTTATGATCCTAGCTTTAATTTAGCTAATTCGATTTGTATCGTTTCAGCATAGTATATAAAATATTATCTGAACAAAGCTCGTGTTGACCGCACAATTACAGTATTTATTCATTTAGATATATCAACAACACTTATCTATTTTATACCATTATTAGAAATCCAGTAAAACTTGTCGGTCTGTAAATTGAATACTTTACCAAAAAATTATAAAGCTTAAATGTAATATACTAATAACATAGAAATCCATGAATTTTGTTTGATTCTTTATCCATTTACGAAAATATCAAGAAATCGAATGAACATTTTGTTTGTATTGCCATTTGTTATAATATATCAAAAGACAACCACAACGGAATCTTGATATTTTGATACAGTGATCTTTTTTGAGCATGAAATCCATGATAATGAACTTCTACTCGTTCAATATGAATATTTTGAACAGTGTGCTTTTGTGCTTTATAGTTTATGCATCTATTATGCAAATAAAACGTAATAATTTATTCAAAACGACATTTTTTTGTACGAGTATGTCAAAATGGCCAGACTGGTAACTAGAGCAGACTCGAAAGTTAGTAACGCAATATAGTACATTTACAGAAAAGTGGTTATGATAAAATATATTAAATGAAAGTTCCACCTCCATTGGCTCAGCGATTAACTTATTCTTAACGTACAAAAGTTGCAATAACCTCGTACCATCTGTTCCGTCCCCTATCTGTTAAGTTGCAACAGTTGAGCTTAACCACCCAGAAATAAAGCGATTAATTTTAGAGAGACCGCCTTACTGTAGCTTCAGTTGATTTTATAGATGTTAGGTGAGTACGAGTGATTTTACCAAAATTTACTTATAGTATAGCTTTTGTGCTTGGATGACCCTATTGTACTGTGAATTTTATATATTTTAACATATTCAAGTTTTCAGATTCAAGAAGTCGCGTATGAAAATGGATATACA
Source organism: Dione vanillae (assembly GCA_037178615.1). NCBI lineage: Eukaryota > Metazoa > Arthropoda > Insecta > Lepidoptera > Nymphalidae > Dione > Dione vanillae. Next base: position 375,228 of record JAZFAU010000073.1, read on the forward strand.
CGATATTACTGAACAAAGTACCTAGTAGTAAACTAAAAAAGAATCATATTATCTAATATATTATCTAGAAATATGTACAAAAAAAAATTGTTATAAAAACACAGTAAAAATTGGGAGACTTATCAAAAATCGTAGAATTGCAGTGCATAAAATTCCAAGGTATAAAATTCTACTACGAATACAATTCAGTTCACTATAGCAGGCAAAGCCGTAAGTGAGTTGCTAATATATAATAATAATAATGAACTAAGATAATTAACATCTACAATGACCCACGTTGAACTTAAACGATCACAAAGAACAATCAGGAACTACACCCGTTTTTAACGTTTTACAGCATTTATAACATTGGTTCAGTAACAAAATATTTAATTTTGTTTTGGTTCGGTAAAAGACGGCGCTAAGCTACGTTACTCAACAATGTGAAAGACAAAGTGTCCCGTGCGTACATAATTTCTACTATATTGAATAGCACGCAAATGTGGAAAGCTGCTTGTGTTTCTTTTAGATTATTTAAATTATGTACACGCATCTCACGTTTCGTATTTGCTTAACTAACTTTCATAATTACTAAAATAAAGCTTTTAACAAATAAAGTTTCTCTACGATTAAACGAGTACCCTAAAAATTGTTTTTATTAGATAACAAACAATACTATAACTGGAGCTGTAAACGTATCATTTCTCATATTGTGTTTGTATCTTGCAATCACAATGCTTACAAAAGTATTCGTTTTTCTTGCTATTTGTTTTATTAATTGTGAATCAAAACGAATTTTAGCCGTATATCCAACACCATCTGTAAGTCATCAAGTGGTATTTCGTCCTCTTATGATCGAATTGGCCAAGCGTGGACATGAAGTTACAGTTATTACACCCGATCCAGCTTTCCCTAAAGGTCAAGCTCCACCTAATCTCACAGAAATAGACATTCATGATGTGTCATATAAATTCTTCAAGATATTTTTGGAAAAAAGAGCAGGAAAAACAAATGGCTTAGAACATCTTCTCGCAACTTATGAAGCTTTTGGAAAATTTTTCGAAGAGCAAATGAAATCTGCCGAAGTTCAAGCACTCCTCGGTAACAGCAGTATTAAATTTGATCTAATATTTACAGAGTCGATATATAGACCCTCATTAGGCTTTTCACATATATATAAAGTTCCGGTGATTGAATTTAGTTCATTTGGCGGCCAGCACGGAGCTTTTGAAAGCATCGGAGCGGTTACACATCCACTTCTGTATCCTATTTCGGCGCAGCAGAGAATTTATAATTTAACATTTTGGGAGAGGGTGTCAGAACTATTTAAGCAATATTATATTAACTACCAGTATAATAAGCTGGAGGAAACCGAAAATGTAATATTGAAAAGAATATTTGGAACGTCTCTACCAGATTTAAACGAATTAAGAAAAAATGTTAAAATGTTATTTTTAAACGTACATCCACTTTGGGATTTCAATCGACCTGTTCCTCCAAGCGTTATATATTTGGGTGGTTTACATCAAAAACCTCAAGCAAAATTACCCCAAGTAAGTGTTTTTCTACCGAGCTAATAATTATGTTATTTGGATGAATATATTAATTTCTCAATAATTCTAAGAAATTAAAACACATTAATTAGAATAACAATACAATTTCAACCTTCAATAAAACTATAAGTAACTAAGTAATTTTCTTTATTTTTTTTAAATAATAAATCATTATTATAACCAATAATTATTAGTAAATAAAAGCCAAAAGCAAGGTAATGATAAAAGCAAAAATATCAAGATTGTTACTTGATCATTAATAGACGATAAAAAGGGATAAGGGTAACTTTACTACCATTGCTCTTGTTTTGGTGTTAATTTTAAGGAATATTATTTTTTTTATTACTTATATTTGTTTTAGGAATTAGAATCATACTTAGATTCATCTAAAAATGGCGTAATTTACGTAAGCTTCGGTACAAACATGAGGCCGTCATTGTTTCCGAAGGATAAGCTAGAAATATTCACAAAGGTATTTTCAGAATTACCATATGATATTGTGTGGAAATGGGATGTACTAAACTATCCAGATTGTCCAAAAAATGTCAAAATATCTACTTGGTTCCCACAATCTGATTTACTTAGTAAGTATTGGGTATTAAACAAATTACTTAAGTATATTGATATTTTTGCTCTTAATGTTAATATTAAAATGAAAATAAAATAAAATGTTACTTTGAATTTATTTTTCAGGGCATCCAAAAATCAAACTTTTCATTACTCAAGCTGGATTACAGTCAACTGACGAAGCTATTACAGCTGGTGTGCCGCTGATCGGATTGCCTATGCTATGGGACCAATGGTTCAATGTAGAACTTTATGAGATACACGAGATAGGAATAAAAATTATATTTGAAACCCTCACAGAAGACAAACTGAAGAATGCTATTGATAATATTATTAGAGATCAAAGGTATAAATTTGTTCTATTTTATGAAATGATTATTTAAAATTTTTGTTTAGAATATTCAAATAAAAGTAAATATTTTCAAACCAAATTAAAAAAAAATATTATTAAAAATTTCTTAAATAGACGGTAACTTGAAGAAATTTGCTCAATTTTGTGGACGATAATGAACTTGGACATTTTTGATAGCAAATTCTTATATTTTTAGGTATAAGAATAATATAAAGAAACTAAGAAATATAATGCACGACCAACCGCAATCACCAATGGAACGAGCAGTGTGGTGGACAGAACACGTGCTACGTACTGGCGGTGATCATTTAAGAACTCCAGCAGCTAACATGCGATTAGCTGAGTATTATCAACTCGACATAATTTTATTTTGCACTGGGATAGTATTCCTTATTTCCATGCTCTTAATGTTAATAATACGTTACATTCAGTCAAATATCGGCAGTATTAATATAAAAATTAAAACAAAGTAAGATTGTGGGTTAAGTAATTAAGTAAGTTGTATATTGTATTTAAATAAATGTTTATTGTTATTTTTACATTGTATTATTATTATAGAACATCCAGATTCTTTGATATACATGAAAATATATTTCTATATATATATGATACGTCTTTGAGCAGAAAGAACTGAAAGTAGTCGCGGGGTATTATAACACTTCTGAATACACCAATACAGATGTATAATATTACAAATATAATATATACTGAGCTTCTGGTTTCAACTGTAATATTTTATTATTACAATATATTTATGCAAATTAAAACGAAAATTTGTTTTTCAACGCAATTCGCCGTCAGATGTAAGAAGCTGGCTTACAAAACAACCACAAGGTTACAATTTTATTTGAAATAGTTATGAGCACGATAATTGAAAAATTATTAGTGGGATCGAACCCACAAACCGGCGCGGGTTCAATTCCCAATTGAGGAACATGGATTTTTCTATTTTCTTCGCTCTGTCAGGCACTAGACACAACACAAAGGCAAAGCGTGGCGTTGAGTTCTGTCACTCAACACGTAATGCCTCGAAAAGGCGGAAAGCCTGAACGGAAAAAGCAGGGATTAAGCAACGGAGTATCTTAACACTAGGTTCTTATGGTTCCTGCAGTTCCCTCTGCCTATCCTGCTATGTGCGGGATAAAGCGTGAAGCTATTATTATTAGTCTTTTTATAGAGATCACTCAGCTTGTGTGCGAGGAATAACTGACTGGTCGCGTTGATTGTCAGCTGTGAGCTTCATTGTTCAAGTTTTTTGGAATAGCTGTCTCCAAGTAGTGAAAGAAAACGACATGGGATTGAAAGTGAGGGACTGGTAGGTAAATTATTATTATTATATCGTTTCTTGTTGCATCATCAGAGTGCGAGTAGCAGGCATTGGTATAAAACCAATGTGATAAAATGCAAAATGTGGCTTATTGATGCCGGCAACTGAATGAACGGTGCCCTACCTTTTTTTTTAATAGGATAGGTGGCAAATGAGCTGACAGATCACCTGATGTGAGTAAATACTGCCGCCCATGGACATTTGCAACACCAGAGGAGCTATAAAATGCGTTGACGGCTTTTTAAATAGGAATAGGCTCTTTTCTTGAAGGTCTGTAGGTCGTATCTGTCCAAAAATACCGCATGCGGCAACTCATTCCATAATTTTGTGGTGCGGGGCAGAAAATTTCTGCTAAAACGCACAGTAGTACTCTGCTAACTGTCAAGGTGGTGGGGGTGGTAGAGTTGTCGCGTAGATCGATAACGGGAAGAGGCGGCAGGGATCAGCCCGAACAGTTCTTCGGAGCACTCCCCATGATATAGGCGGTAGAGAATGCATAACGAGGCTACATCTCTACGCAGTGCCAAGGAGTCGAGCCGATCAGAAATTTCTTCGCAATCGACAATTCGAATCGCTCTCCATTGAATGCGGTCTAGAGGGAGAACCTGGTACTGGGGAGCCCCTGCCCAAAGATGTGAACAGTATTCCATGAGAGGCCGAACCTGAGCCTTATAAAGTTGCAGGCGGTGAGCCGGCGTGAAGTACTGTTTCAATCTATTGAGCACTCTGAGCTTTTTCAAGGCTTATTTAGCCTTACCCTCCAGATGGCCACGAAACTGGACTTCGTTCGATATGTTGACGCCAAGAATTCCGATATTGGCTGTGGCAGTTAGAGGAGTGCTCTCGAAACGGAGCGATACGACAAAAGGCAGCTTTTTAACGGTGAACGCGCAAACTTGTGTCTTCTTGGGGTTAAATTGAATCAAAAAATAAGAAAATAATTGATTTAGTTTACCTCAATCTGATATTTTCTGAAACGAAGTTTCAATTTCAGACACAAGTTTGGTTCGGCTTTCAATGACGTTTTCCCGAGAAATGTTAGCGCGGCCGGTGTATAAAGCATCACCCGTGCTGTCATCCGCATAACAATGAATGCCACTCATTTGCAGCATATCGTTAATGTGCAAGAGGAACAGCGTGGGTGATAGCACACAGCCTTGCGGGACACCAGCATTAACGGACATGAGATCGGAACATTCGCCGTTGACTACGACCTTTATGCTTCTGTTTGTTAGGAAACTGGTGACCCATTCGCATGATGTCTCAGGAAGCCCATGGGAAGGAAGTTTTGAAAGTAGCGCTTTATGTTAAACCCGATCAAAGGCCTTCGCTATATGCAGACTAAAAGCCACAGCTTCGCCCTTACTCTCCATGGCCTGTGCCCAATGACGTGTCAGGTAGACTAGGAGATCACCAGCCGAGCGACCCTGACGGAAGCCGTACTGATGATCGCTAAGCAACTGGTGATCTTTAAGGTACCGTAGGGGCTGGTCGTTAATAATGGATTCCATTATTTTCGAGAGCAATGAGGCTATGGCTGTAATTGGTCGGATCTGTGCGGTCACCTTTTTTAGGGATCGAGTACACTAAAGTTGTCTTCCATGAAGTTGGGACTACGCCGGAGGAATAGGAAAGCCGAAAAAAGCACGTTATTGCCGATGCCAACTCCGGAACACACGTATTTAGAACAATGGGAGAGATTCCATTGGGCCCACTCGATTTGTGGACATCCAGGGATAGCATTGCCGCACTGCTTTTTGGTGGAATCGGATGTCCGACATAACAGAATTGCACTGTGGTATTATCGGCGGGTCTTGGTCCTTGTTATCCAGGAATGATTTGGACGCAAAGAATTTGCCCAGGAGGTCGGCTTTCTCCTTTGTGTCGTGGGCCAATGAATCATCACCCTTGATCAAAGAGCGAAGATAGCGTACAGAAATTTCCCTGGACGACTTCAGCGAGGGAACAAAATGCGTGGGTTCCAGACGGAAGACGCTCTAGTCGCTCGCCAATCCCGGAGGTGAAGTCACTTTTGAAGGATCCGGAGGAGTGGTTAAAGTGGTTTTTTTTAAGGCATTCACATCCTTCGTCGCTGCAGCAGTCGCCCAGGCCTGGTAAGCCTCCCATTTATTGTGAGAAGCAATTTTGCAGAGTCGGCTAAACCAAGGTTGGCATTTGGCACCAATAGGGACCACAGAGTTTGGAATGAAAAGTTCCATATCCTACGATAGCATCCAGCACCACATCAGCGATAGCACCAGCAACGGCATTGTGGTCAACCAGTTCAAAGCAAACCTGACTCCATGGGAGTATGAGAGTGGCACCACACTCCGGATAAGGAATGGTCAGAGCAGCCTAGATACGGGATACAGTGTAGTCTTCGGGGTGGGAAGTCAGCAGAAGATCCAACAGTGAAGGTTCCTGATTTTCCACATCTGGGATTCGCGTGAGCATTGTAATCAGCTGCGTAAAACCGTAGGCCAAGGCGAAGTCATGAACAGAACTTCCAGCGTAATCGGTCTTGCGTGAACTAAGCCAAACGGCGTGGTGGGCGTTAAAATCGCCGAGTATCACGATCTCTGCGGAAGGGATCTGCTGTTGCACCAAATCTGTAGCCATTTGGACGTGCTCAAGGAGTCGCTCGGTTTTGGCATCACCGCTATGGGACCTGTAGAGGCAAGCGTAGATGCGGGGGTGGTCGTTGCTATCTACACGTAGCCACAAGATTGAGACGCCCCACCTTCTAGATTCCTGAGGCGGCGAGAGCTAACATCGTCTCTAACGTACACGCAGACACCTGCTTTTGGTACGAAGGTGTGTTCCAAACTGAAATCAGGGTAATGCAAGTAAGAGGTGTCCACCGGAGACGATATTTGCGTTTCGGTCAAAAAGAGCAACGGCGGCTTTACTTTCTCGAGGTGGTAGTGGACAGCATTTACAAAACTCCGCGACTAGTGTGGCAGGGGACGCCGCGTAAAGTCCGCTCTTGCCGTGGGAATTATTAAGCGCGATTTCGCCTCCCTCAGAATTCGCATGGCAGCCTGGACATCCACGCTCAGGTAAGTTGAGTCCTGAGCCTGGATGTCCAGAAAGGGATTCTCCAACACTAGCGCAGTTGGTACTCTCCTGGGGTAGATATTTTTCAAACTGCGCCATCATATGGGGGGAGGGGGGGGGGAATTGGGCCTCCGGTACCCTCACTCACTCGATGAAATACGACGGAAGCGCCATTTTACGCCAGTTTTCTGTGAGGCCGTGGTATCACTCTGGTCGAGCCGGCCCATTCGTGCAAATGCAAGGCTCTCCCACGGCTTAAACTGCTTTGTTGAGACAACGGAACGTCAATGTAGCTGCACGTTTGGCCGCACACAATGCATTCCTAGTTCTGACACTGTTATACAGAAGAAAAATGAAATAAAGAAGAAAATTGCAAGTTGCAGTCTTTTCGGATGATACGTGGAGTCACTTTAGATGACCGAATCCGTATCCGTTTATATATATATATATATATATATATATATATATATATATATATATATATATATATATATATATATATATATATATATATATATATATATATATATATATATATATATATATATATATATATATATATATATATATATATATATATATATATATATATATATGTATATATATATATATATATATATATATATATATATATATGTATACATATATATATATATATATATATATATATATATATATATATATATATATATATATATATATATACATATATATATATATATATATATATATATATATATATATATATATATATATATATATATATATATATATATATATATATATATATATATATATATATATATATATATATATATATATATATATATATATATATATATATATATATATATATATATATATATATATATATATATATATATATATATATATATATATATATATATATATATATATATATATATATATATATATATATATATATATATATATATATATATATATATATATATATATATATATATATATATATATATATATATATATAATGTATGTGTCTGTGTAATATATTCATTACATCATCAACGGATATTTTTAAGTGAACCGTAAATGATTGGTCTATCTGTACTTGCGGTCATGACTGTCTAATATTAAACATCAATTCGCCTTGAGGCCACCAAAAAAATTATCTTTGAAAATGATATACGCAAAAAGTTACGAAATTATCTTCATTTTTATATGTGGTTATAAAAAAGTGATAAACAAGAATAATATACAAACAAAGAATATAGCCGTCGTGGCGCAGAGGCGCAACGTCTGCCTGTAACGCGACGGTTACTTGGTTCGATCCCCAGTCGGAGAAGATGGATTTTTCTATTTCCATTTCCATTTAAGGCAAAGCGCGGCGTTGAGTTCCGCCACTCAACACGCAATGCCTCGAAAACGGCGGAAAGTGGGGATGGAAAAAGCAGGGACTAAGTAACGGAAAGACCACTGCTTGTATTATAAGATATGACTGATGTACTGCGTCATTCAAGAACCAATTATAAAATGCCAATAAAATTTCTTGGTAATTAACAGGTTGCTAGTATAAAATTGTCGCTACTAGTTAATTAAGTCTGAGCTTACTGAAGAAACGTAAAGTGTTGTTGGAAAAAATTAAATACGAACACAAGGTTTGTTTTGTTTCGACTGAAAACCAGCGTATAATTATAATACAATACCATCAATAGATTTTTACCTTTTAAAGTGAATAACATAAAATTGATATACATATATACCAACTTTTTAATACATTTTGCACAAATATAAAATAAAAACAGAAGAGAAATAAAAAATGACAATAAAATTAATACACGATGAAATGCTGATCTCAGGGATGTTCAATTGTAATTATGTAATATTTAGGCAAAATGTGTTTGTCTGTCTGTGTCTGTTATTATGAAAAAAAAAAGTGTCAAAATATTATATTTAAGAAGTTATGATTTTAGAAGGCAGACAACGTTACGTCTCTTTATAAATGCATCGAAAGGAGTAGGAGGAGTAGGATTTCTTAGGAACATGACTTTGGTCATACTATGGTAGTAATCATAGTATGACCAAAATCAAGTTCCAAAAAAATCAAAAATTTATATTAAAATAAACTTATATATTCACTTTGAACTTGTAGCAAAATATTGAATATATGTTAGTTATTACAGAAGGAACACTCTTATATGTCTTTTGTTTGTTCAGTGTCACAAAAACTGCAAAATAATTGTGCTTAGCAAACTCAAATTTACAGTTCATTGAAATTGATTTAAAAATTAATATACTTGCTACATAAAATGAAAGCCTATTGTAATACAGTGTCTATCTTTTGATAATACCATTTAGTTATTGGCTTATTAATATTATTGAAAGTAGCTAAGTTTTGTATCTAACGAAATAAAAAAAATACCTAGGAGCTAAAATTAATAAATTGAATGAAAGAGAACAAAACATATATTATGTTTTATTAGTTAATAATTATTTATTTTATTCTGTTTCTGAACCTAGTGACTATTTGTGATTTCAAAGTAGCTTAAGATTTTGCAAGTGCATCTATATTGTAAACGTGATGGTTTAAGGGTTCGATTTCCATTCAGGGAAATCGATTTTTTTCATTTCCATTTGTTTCGTTCTGGCAACTAGGCAAAGCGTGGCGTTTAGTTCCGCCAGTCAACATGCAATGCCTCACCGTCGATGAATGTCTCACTCGTAATACAATGTAAATCGATGTAATACCAAATATATAAAAGACTGTGGAACCACATTTTTGGATAGAAATTCCCGCGGGATTAAGGTTATTTAGTATTTATCACCTTGATAAATTATTAAACGTAAATCTTTCATAGACGAAACGACTAAAATGGAAAAATAAAGAAGAAAAAATGTAAATTACATTAAATCCAAGAACATCGATCAAGCGAGCGAAGCCCTGAAGACCTACTTTGGTATAAGATAGAAAATATTAAATAAACTTCGCAAAGCCTGGCTTGAATTTGGACTTAGCAAAATCCTAAGACGTCCATCTGAGGCAGGCCTACAATGATATAATATTTTATATTTTTTTTTAAGCTTCACGCTTTATCTCGCACACGGCAGGGTAGGCAGAGGGAACTGCAGGAACCATGCGAACCTAGTGTTAAGACACTCCGTTGCTTAGTCCCTGTTTTTATTCCGTCCCGCTTTCCGCTTTTTTCGAGGCATTGCGTGTTGAGTGGCGGAACTCAACGCCGTGCTTTGCTGAGTTGCCAGTGCGAAGAAAATGGAAATATAAAAATCCCTTTTCCTCGAGTGAGACCGAAGTGAGCAGTTCCCTCTGCCTACCCTCCAATATGCGGGATAATACTTAGTCTGGCCATAAATACTGTTACTATTCAAAAAAAGAAAATATTACGTTTGAATTTGGAATCTGTCATTTTTATATGATTGCTTGATGTGTTTTCTTATTTTCGCGCCATTATACTGTTAAATATTTTGTTATATTAAAATGGAGTGGGGTGATAAAGAGAACCGAATCGCTGTGATTGCCTTACATAAAGTAAGGCAATTTTTAAAACCCTCCACCCGCTTGGTATTAGTCAAATGTTTGTTTACCGGGCTATTGATAGGTACAATGATACCTCCTCTGTTTGTGACAGAAAAAGATCTGGCCGTCCACGTACCGTTCGTGTGAAAAAGGTGATTAAAGCAGTTAGGGAAAGAATTCGAAGAAATCCTGTCCGTAAGCAAAAGATTTTATCTCGGGAGATAAAGATAGCTCCTAGAACCATGTTGCGTATATTAAAAGATGACTTAGGACTTGCAGCCTATAAGAGACGTACTGGTCACTTCTTAACTGATAATTTAAAGAAGAATAGGGTGGTAAAATCCAAACAACTACTTAAGCGGTACGCAAAGGGAGGTCACAAAAAAATTTTGTTTACGGATGAGAAAATTTTTACAATTGAGCAGTATTTTAATAAACAAAATGACCGTATTTATGCTGGAAGCTCTAAAGAAGCTTCGCAATTAGTAAACAGAGTACAACGTGGGCATTATCCCACTTCAGTGATGGTTTGGTGGGGTGTTAGCTATGAAGGGGTGACTGAGCCATATTTTTGTGAAAAAGGTATTAAAACGTCGGCACAAGTTTATCAAAATACCATTCTTGAGACGGTAGTTAAGTTTTTAACTAACACCATGTTCAATAACAAAGAATGGTGCTTTAAACAAGACTCTACACCGGGTCATAGAGCTCGATCCACCCAATCTTGGTTGAAAACTAACGTTCCGGACTTTATCAGTACTGAAAACTGGCCGTCGTCAAGTCCTGACCTAAATCCATTGGATTATGATTTATGGTCAGTTTTAGAGAGTAAGGCTTGCTCTAAACGCCATGATAATTTGGAGTCCCTAAAACGATCCATTCGGTTGGCAGTGAAGAATTTTCCTCTAGAAAGAGTTTGTGCTGCTATTGATAACTGGCCTCAACGTTTAAAAGACTGTATTGCAGCCAATGGGGACCACTTCGAATAAACATTGTATATTTTTAATAGTTATATATTGATGTATTAAACTAACTCACTATGAAAGGAATAAATGTTACGTATAAAAAAAAATCGTGCTTTTCTTTATAACAATATTTATGGCAAGACTAAGTATATAAAATTTATATATATATAAAATTTGCAACAATAATACACTTGCGTTTTTTTTCTATCACAGGCAATATAATTTTGTAAAAATATTAAAATATGAACAGTAAATTCTCATTTATACAACGCAATCGGATTAATATAAAACAACGTCTTACTGCTAACTAAATTGCGAGAGCTGCAACGGCGTGCTCAACCAACCGCCTCTACGACGCCAAGTTAACTTACCTGAAAACCTATTTGCATTGCAACAAGCGTAATCAGCTTTTCAATTTAAGATTTATTTTAAGTCTCAGCTTTGTCTTCTTGAATTTGCCGTAACTTCGACTTAGACTAAGTGAGCTATTTCTCCGGATGATAAAATTTTAAAGGCTTCGATTGTCTAGCATTAAAATAAGTACTTATAAAACTATAATCTATATAAGTGTTAGAAGTTGATTATGTTACTGTATATGATTATTTATTATTAATTGAGGACCGTCATGGCCTAGTTGCGTCTAACTGAAAGCCGACGATTTGTGGGTTCGATTCCCACTGAGGGGAAGATGGATTTTTCTTTTTCCATTTTCGTTCCTCTGGAAAAAGGGCAAAGCGCGGCGTTGAATTCCACCACTCAACACGCAATGCCTCGAAAAAAGCGGTTTTCGGTCGATCGTAATTATGTTATATTATATGTTCATTTAAAACATCTAGTACATATAAAAAAAATCAGTGTATATTTTGAATTTTGGTTGAAAATATTTGGTAATTGTCATTTGACGTCTGCTACCTACAAGTTCTTAGCATTTCATTCAATTGGCCTATAGTCTGGATAATCGTCAATTCGTATAACTGAGGGCCGGATAATCGAGTTTCTACTGTAAATAAAAAATCAAACGATATTTTATGGAAATTCTATAACAGTTACATTCTTTTTAAAACCAAGAGAATTAAACGTATTATAACAAATTCAATTAAGAATACAGAATCCCCATAATCATAAGATTTAAGCCAGACGCTGTCATATTGCAACAAGACAGCCGTAAAAAATATGTGGATGAAAGATATAATATTTGTAATCTTTTTTGTTCTCATGGGATGGGTGTAGAATAATATTATACATATAATTACTTTTAATATAAATCAATCGTTATTATTTTTTTTAGCTTCATGCTTTATTCACATGGCAGGGTAGACAGAGGAAACTAGAGGAATCGAGTAACCGTTGCAACATAGTGTTAAGACACTCTGTTGCTTAGTCCCTGCTTTCCACCTTTTTCGAGGCATTGCGTATTGAGTGGCGGAACTCGACGCCACTCTTTGCCTAGTTTACCAGAGCGAAGAAAGTGGAAATAGAAAAATCGATCTTCCCCGACTGGGAATCGAGCCCAGCAACCGTCGCGTCACAGGCAGACGTTGCGCCCCTGCGCCACGACGTCAATCAATTTTAAATATTGTAAGTAAATGATTTTTAAAGGAAATATTATAATTTCAATTTTCGAACTAGACACACTTCTTTAACCTAAAGAAATATATTATTGTCTTAATCATTTAAATTACTTGAAGGAGAGTACTTGTTAAAAATCAATTATAAAACACTAAGGTTTACTAAATATATAAACGTTGTAGATCACCTTAAGCATGTTTAACAACATACAAATGAGCTCCACTGTATGAAGCAGACGTACATGCTCATTTGCTAAATTGGTTTTAAAAATACAACGCGATGTTTGATTTTTAACTATATATGTATATTTCTCATTTACTTCATTAATTTTATATTCACTTAATAATTAGGCTTTTACAGTTTAAAGTATTTACAGTTTAAATTGATATTTTAGAAATTTGGAGTTAAAATGAATTTGGAGTTGCTTACTTTTATAACATAACCCTGATAACAACAATTATCGAGTACATGTTTACACAATACACCATAATAGAGTCTAAAAGTATGAATAAAAATAAAAAAGAAATACTATTTATACCTAAAAAAACAAATACTACGTCCCACAAAGTCAATAATATTGTATCAACCCCAAGGGAGTCGCATTGATATACCACTAAAATAATTTCATGACAGTCGCTCCCTGGGGCATCGCCAGTCATTCAGTGCGTTCATTCGTTGCTTTTAATGTAAAAGCAATTTTGTGTTACCTACTTCGGCCATAGGGAAATGTTCTCATTTTTATCCGATCAATCATCGTCAGCCTTCTCGTTTTCATTAACTGGAACGCTGGCGTTGAAAATTTTCCATCAAAATTTTGTTTAATAAGCAGTATTTTGAAGGGAACACGAGTACATTTATAATTTTCAACATGAATTGACCAAATATTTTTATTTATAATAATATAACGTATCACATATAATTGATATATTTTGCGAGTGTAATTGGAAACATCTGTTCAGAAAACATAAAAAATCTATTTTTTATTTAAGAATATAATTTTATATATATATATATATATATATATATATATATATATATATATATATATATATATATATATATATATATATATATATATATATATATATATATATATATATATATATATATATATATATATATATATATATATATATATATATATATATATATATATATATATATATATATATATATATATATATAAAATTATATTCTTAAATAAATATATACATATACATATATATATACATACGTTTCCGTCCTTGCCATTTTATTTACATGTTTATATATGTTTATATATGTTGAAGAGTTTACTAACAAAAATATGAGAATTATTAATTGAGAAGTACCTAACACAGTATAAGTACACGTTTAGAATTAATTTACACTCTAACTTATGTTAACTGTTTCTTTAGAACTTTGTTTTCTTCTATGCTTCAAAGCCTTTATATAAGCATAATATCTATACACGACTTTGAGTATATGGTCTTGACGATCATATAAACACACAAAACGTGACCCTATAATTTTTTATTTTGAGGAATGGAAACCTATGAAATATAGAGCATAATTCATTCAGTGCAATTTGAATAAAATCCTTAAATTAAATCTACAAGTACGATTTAACTAACTATCGGTAAGTTAACTAGCTAACTAATATATTTACGCCGATCGTCAGTATAACTACCTAGTTATACTGACAATAGTCGTATATAGATATAATTGGAATATATATATTGACGTGACAACGTCTTAAATTAGGTTGCGGCTCGGAGTCACATATGAAAAAGGTAACGTAACGATGTGTCAACTGTCACCGAACTATGATCGGTCCGCCGCGCGTATCACTTGACACATGTACAATGTTTTAGTAAACAAAATATATTTTCTATAGTTAAAATTTGTGCAATTTATATTATAATTATTAATCACTCAATAAATATTCTACCGAGAAAAAGACGTTGTCACGTAAAATTTTCGCCCGTAAAACCCACTTTACAGGCAACCATTTTTTTTAACCTATGTTCATCAACACTTTATTGAGGTGTGAAAGTTTGTCAATGAATGACTTTAAAGAAGAATTTACTTAATTTTTTCGAAAGAGCAATATTAAATCAACAACTATTGTTGATCTATATTGTTTGATATTTTTTTATTGATTGATTGACTTAGACAACTCTTAGCCTAATACGAACCAATAGTTGCCACTTTGTCACAATATATATAGATATAATTGGGTTTTTGTATGGAATTTAACTACAAGATTTTTGACATAGACTATAAAATTTGTAAGTTGTTTTTTCAATATGTGTACTTGTTTTACTTTTCATCGTTAATTTATGTTTGGTTTTTGTCACCTTTTATCGTTAACAGAAAAGTAGGTGAAAAATAATTATCGAAATACATTTATAATAATATATTCTATCCTATAATCACTGCAGCTTTCGCGTACCAAAGACCTGTAAATTAAATTTGCATAGAAAATCGCTAAGCGAAAAGCGTTACGGTTCATGCGCAACTATTACGTTGCAGATGCAGTAGATTACTTTTAGAGTAGTAATTTCCTTTGGGAGCCGAATAACGGTCACACATTTAAAAACATTATCGGAATAAGCTTTAAATAGAGTAAGCTGTCTAATGTTGGTAGTCAGTATTTTGCTACCTCGCACTTTTCCCGTTTTCTGCCTTTAAGACATTACGGTGGCGAATCTCAATGATGGCTTTGTAATGCTAGTGGCATTCGCGACCGTCGTAAGTTCAATGTCCACTCGGAAAAGCTTCCATGGTATTTTTTATTTTAATATCTCGATCTTACTTAGGTAGATATATATGTACATTAGGTACAGGTATATGTATATGTACATAAGTATACATGTACCTAAGTATATGTACGCTCATTTTGCATTTTAAAAGTTTATTGTCACCTCGGTCTGCATAATTTGTATTCCATTACTAGTTTTACTAAAACAAGCAAAATAAATACTAACTATAACTTTTTACAACAAAAGTATTTCAATACTTTTCACTATTCATCTTATAGAGCTAGATATTTGAATATAAATGATTAAAATTGTTGTGAAATTTAAACAGAAGTAGCAAAGTTAATAATAAAGTCATCCTACTACTTGGAGAACTAACATTTGAATATTTATGGTAAAACTTTTGCTGTGGTGAGTTTATCCATTGCATACTATTTAGTAAACTATGTTACGCTATTAAAATATTTTTAACCCAATAACGGTATTTTTTTATTAAAAAATTTAAGTTATGAAAAAAGAATAATGTAATAGAAGACCGTCGAGGCGCAGAGGCGTAGCGTTTACCTGTAAACGCGACGGTTTGTTGATTCGATTCCCACTCTGGGAAGATTCTTCTTTTCTTCGCTCTGGATACTGGGCAAAGTGCGGCGTTGAGTTCCGCCATTCTACATGCAATGCCTCGAAAAAGGCGAAAAGCAAGGACGAAGAAAGCAAGTACTATGCAACGGAGTGTCTTAACACTAAGTTGTTATGGTTCCTGCAGTTCCTACCCTGCGGTAGGCAGGTAGAAGGGAACTGCAGGCATGTGCGGGATATAGTGTGTAGACGTAAAAAAAGTAATATAATTAAGTATGTATATCAGTTTAAAAAGTTAACCTTATATGGTTTTTGTACAAAAGGAAATGTGCACCTAATTCATGCACCGCATCTGCATAATTGAAGTGGCTATTTCCAGGATGTAAGAAAACACGAAACGTTGTTAATTAATATAAATTTTATATAAATGATTAAAAGATCATACAGTTTTCATCATCAGTACAGTTTTATAAGTAAACAATAGGGATGTGTACATTTAAATTAGAATTGTACATACGGTAAATGTTAGTATTATAATGTATATATTAGTATTTTCTGACATTATAACCACTATCATAAAACACACAGTATAAATAGCTTACAGCTATCTGTGTCGCTACGAGTTTTGATGCTAGTTTGAAATTGATTTTTATTTAATAAGTGGAAGGATTGAATGAGATGGATGGTTTCTATTAAGTAGGTATAGCATATGAACAATGTAGTAGAGAAACCGTCATCAAATTTTTAGGTTTTACATGAAAAATTTTATATCGCACTTATATTTATATATATAAAGACACAAATATTTATATATATATAAAGACTAAAAAGCTCTTAATATTGTATATAAGATTTTATCTGTATGCACTCGTGTAAAGCCGGCGCGGTCGCTAGTAATTAGATAGAATAAGATAACAACGTAGATTTAAAATCTAAAAATAATACTCAATCCAGAAAATTTTATTTGAATAATAAAAATATATTGTTTACTCATTTTTAGGGGGTAAAAGTAAAATTTATGGAAGAAAAATGTTATTCTAAAAATAGATACAAATAAATATCGCGAAACTGTAAACGAGGTTGAAACCGGGATCGAAAATACTGAATGTTGCTGAGATTTTCAAATTCTATTTGTCAATATTTTATTTCCGGCTAGCTATTTCATAACGTCCTTCTAAAACGAGTCATCTCAAAGAGGATTTGTTGAAGATTTGTACGTAAAACGTAGGCTTTACCTACAAGTATACACGTAAATGACTATGTGCGCTAAATATATATATATATATATATATATATATATATATATATATATATATATATATATATATATATATATATATATATATATATATATATATATATATATATATATATATATATATATATATATATATATATATATAAAAATCATTAGAACAACAGTAGAAAATTAACCGATACAAATTTTGTTCTATTTTCATAATGCTAGCAGTATGTAAATTAGCCACTGGTAAATTGCTACTGCTACATTATAATGCAACTATCCAGCTGTGAGAATATTAATTATAACTAATATAAATATTTTTGAACTTTACACTAGATCCCACCCATTGCAGCGTAGACGGAGAGAACCGCAGGAGCCTTCAGAACCTAGTGTTAAGACACTCCATTCTACGCTTACCAGCACTCGAGGCATGGCGTGTTGAGTGGCGGAAATCAATGCCGCGCTTTTGCCTACAACTTATTTGTATGGTCGAAAGTAGTTTTTTTTAAATTCAAACTGCTACTAATTATAACTACTGTTAACTAGTTATTAAAATCGTGTTTCAAGGTATTTTTATTAAATCTCGACTTTTTGGACTATGTTAATTTAAAAAAGGTCTTTGAAGGACAATAATGTTTTTAATACTTAGTAGTACCATTGTATTTTTTCATTCACATCACTTATGATTTTAGCACAAGCTAGTGACTGGATTTTGTATACTTGTAAAATAAGACCAAAAGTTTTGTCATAATAAATATTATCCACATTTCAGAGACCAAAGCTTATTCACACGTAAGTTTTATCGTTCATTTGGCTACAGAGAGCCTTGAAGTTTGAACATAAGTAATGCAATCATGGCAAAGTTCACTACGTACTTAGTCCTTACCCATTTCTCTTAGTGTAGCCATTCTTTTTATTGATTTATAGTAGAACTTAAAATTTAAAGTGAATCTATTTTTAATTTTACTTCACAGAATTTTTATTTTACAGAAAAAACTTTTGTTTAAAAACGTTGAAATTGCATAAATTTGCATAAATAATAAAAAAAACAATTTAATTTAACTATATTAACTTTAAGCTTTTTGTCGTAGTATTTGCACGCATATGAGTTTACGCGCCTGATTAAATTCAATAGCTTTACGTTCTGTATGATAAATGTATTATATTAATGTTAATTCAGGTTTCTTAATGAAAGTAATTCTATGTAAAATTATGAATTTAAAATAAACAATTAAAACCAAAAGAAATATAGAACATTCAATCATTTTGACATAATATTATTTAATATGTTTTCTTATGATTACAAAAGATGTTAAATATCTAATATAACACGGTTGACAATAACATAACATAGAAATAAAATATATCATAGAAAAGGTACTTTTTTCCCCATTTTCCACCCAGATTTGGCTCACTGCCACCCTGTTGAGAAAATTCAGTGCTTTCTTTATATATCAGAATGAGAATAGAGAAACCTACAGCACTATCAGATGTTTCGCGTTTACTGTCAGATTTTATTGAACTACACCGACTTGAATAAAGTCATTCATGTCATGGGTTACAATTATTTAAAGTATACATTATAATATAAGGTACACAATAATAAGTTTTTTTTTATGAAATAGTAACAATATATCTTCAGAAACGTTTATAAGCTTCATATCCCTTTGAAGTTATTATAAACGAAAAGCAGTGTTGGTGTTTCAAGAAATTAATAAGCTAATTGCAATTGTATGTAATTTCCACGTCAAATTTTACTCTAAAAGTTAATCAAATCAATAACTATCGTAAGTACTCTCTAACAAATACCAAGTAAGCTTTTAATAGCACAAGCAATAATTAAACCTGCTACTACACTACTAACTTTACAACTTTGGCTTTACAATTGTACCGGATATACTAAATTATTTTTTCCTGCCAAGTAAAATTAGATCGCGGCCATGGTAATACTATAGATGCGTATTAATATTTATGAGTATACAAATTGTGTAATAACTGTAGGGTATTCGTATAATTAAAACGAAATCGAATATCCCCTTGATATTTATTGATTGTTCAATTTAACGTTCTGTTGACTGAGAGTGATAAGACTAATGTCATTTCAATCATAACAATTAGAGCAATCAATGGTAGATTTATTATTTAAATATATTAAATTTTTACTAGATGCTTTACTTTTTCCATAATTTCCGAATTTTGTAAATAGCAGGTATTACCCATTAGTAGTCTAGTCTTCTAAGACATACAGAAATAGAAAATTCTCTCACGTGCAAAAATTTCTTACATTAGTCAAATGATAATATTATAGTATGTGTAATTTAAGGATTTAACATAGATATATAACTACATTTTTCTGTAGTAGAAAGAAAATGTAAGTGATCTTTCAAAACGTTTTTATATATTTACTTTATGTTATTTTGAAACTAGCAGGGAACTTAATCCCTTGTTACTAATATAAATATTAAAATAGTTATTTATTACCATTAATTAATTCCATATAATAATTAATTTCCATTCAATAATGAAAAATCAAGTATCAAAAAAACTTGCCGATTAAATTAAGTTTATGCGAACCAGATGTAGAGGAAGCGGATATGCGACTGTTGACAACAGTCACGCCTGCTTAAAACTTATGTAGTGGAACACTTGTGCTTACACGAAGCTGCACATAATGAAATAGATATAAGCTCTTACCGGGCTATTTACTTAAAATACAAAAGCAAAATATAATTTTTGTATGTAGTTAAAAATTTCAATTATAATTATTGATTATATTTCTACAAAAATTGTATTGTGAAAAATTCACACCTTTGACTTTTATTAATAATATACAATCCTTCGAAATAAATTTAATAATCAAAAATCGTCTATACATATTGGAAATAAAATGTACGCCCTTTATTTTATTTAGAAAATCCGTGACATGAAACTAATCATTTTTTATTTAAAAGCTTCACTCGAGTACGCCATTTATGTTTTATTTTACAAAAGGTGGGTGAAAACAATGCTCTATACTACATTTTGTATATATAAAATATTTCATAAAGTCGACGAAATCGAAATCGAGATGCAGTCGAAACTCGCTCAGAACTGAATATTAATAATGTTCAACTGCGAGTTTATATGCCACTAGGGACTTAATTAATTTATAAACCATCAAAATAGTATTATATGTATTTATTGATTTAAATTTGGACTTTTCGAAGAAAAAGGATTTTAGGTTTACCTTAAAAGAAAAGAACGTAATTCTTATACGTTTACTTTTTGTAGGTCTGTTTGTCTGATTATTTTTTTATGACCATTTTTTTAATATTAAAAATTAGTTGAGCTGAATAAGTAGATGCAAAGAATATTGCAATATCAAATTTATTTGATTTTTATCTTCATTTTTTAATTTTAGGTCTAGGTAAGGTACGTTTAAAATACAAAAATTTTTGAAATTATTAAAATCAGTCAAGAAGCTAATAATTACAGTCTATTATAGTCTATTTAAAATAATAAAGAAAATTAGAAAATTGGAGATTTATTGGTATATTCTAAAAGAAAAATATTACAAACTTATAATTATTATATATTTCACATGTGATGACTGCACATGATCTGAAATAATTTTTATGGCTACGAATTCATGAGAGTGCTTCAAATTATTTTGTACGGATCATAATTTACTGAAAATTGTCTTATTCCTACCAAGGTATATCCAAACCCATTATATATCAAAGCCTACAAGTATGCGATCCCTTACAAGTTTAATAATAAAGTTACAAGGTCCGGAGAGCAATGTTTCATAATGCCCGCATCAAATTAACCGCTACACAGATGGTGCCAATTGCCAGTAGTTCTTAAATGATAGGGAAAGTGTTATTGGGACGTGCCAAACTATATACGATAGTTGTAGTTTCTAATGCGAGCCAGGAGGGACATATTCTGCTCGATATTTTTGATAAAGATATCTTTTATGGATAGTTAGAAAACGTGAAATCGAAAACAAAATACATACAGTTGACAGTAAATTCCATGAAATGAAGATAATGAAAATGTGGATAAATATTTAATATTTTTACTCTGTTAATTTGTAAATATAGATAATTACTAAATCAGTTTGCTTCCCTAGTTATTTGAAATTCATATAAGTATCGCTAGCTTTTTATAATATTTTGTAACCAAATTCTCATCAGAACCATCATAAAAAATTCTATATCTTAATAATTTTCACTATTTTCTATTAAAATTATTATTCATACTTTTCCCTAAAAGCCGTCAAATGTATATGTTAATATATGGAGTGAACTCAAAACCGAGCAAACTTACACCTACAGTAAAAGGTATCTAATTAACACATCTAAACTTGAAAAGGTGTACAATCCGAGACAGGTATACCAAATAGTATAGTATTTGCCGAAACGTTAGACGCTTACGGCGTTTACCCGCAATTACATAGAGGGTTGAAACGTAGTAAACCCTCGAAGGGCAAATTGTTTTCCTGCCTTAGGGCTTGCCCCACATTATCTACTTTTCCATTCCATTTGCAATGTTGGCGCAATTGGGCTTAAGCAGATTAAACTTTTTCGCTTTTAACGCCATATTAATACTATAATTTCAATGAATAGAGCATTAAATGAATCGTAGCACCCATAATTGTGTTAGTTTCATTTTACTATAAATTAACCAATATCATATTCATATAAATAAATGAAGTTATTCATAAAATTGTATTTATAATACTGGAACCACTGTATCGGTACATATGATAATTATGAACGAAATTCATAATATAAACTATTGAAATTAAATACGAAAATAAATATATATTTATTTTGTTTTTAATTCCCATTTATAAATAAATAAAAAGTTATATTATTGATTATGAATTTTAGTCCATGTAAACTGGTGCCCCGCTACAGATTTTACCTGTTTGGATAATACCAAAATATTATAATATATAAAAAGAGTTCACATTACCTCACACATGTTATTTCCTTTTGAATCGCTACATTTACTCTACCGTACATTATTTAGTTAAGAAGAAGTACGCTTGACATACTTTAGATGCGATTTATAAAAGTTATCTAAGTATAGTTATAGAGAACTAAGGAAACCAAATTGAATTTTAAATAAAAAAGTAATTTTAGTTTAAATATGACTTTTATACACAATATACTTACATTTTCTTCTTATGTCTTCACGCTTTTTCCAGCACATAGTAGGTAGGAAGCGTAAGGAACTAGTGTTAAAACAATCCGGTCCCCGATTTCGGCCGTTTCGAAGTATTGAGCGTTGAGTGGCGGAACTCAACGTCACGCTTTGTCTAGTTGCCAGAGTGAAGAAAACGGAAATGGAAAAATCCATCTTTTCCAAATGGGAATCGAACCCACAAACCATCGCGTTTACAGATAGATACTACGCCTTTGCGCCATAACAGATTTCTTACTTAAATTAAGCAATATTATCTGATTACTAATGCTAATAACATTTATGGTTCATTGTACAAATAACTAATAGAGTAAGAAGGATTAATTTTTATACCAATAATAAATACGTAACCCCATTCCGTACAGCCATTTGCGGAAGAATTCATATCCCTTTACGAGTTTCATTTGCGTTACACTTAATTAAAAGGGCTTACAAAATGTATTATATACTTCTGAGTAAGTTATTCTGTACAAAAGCTTACAATAATGAAACCAGAAAAATATAGCCGAAAATGTATTTTAGTGGGAAATTTTATGAAAAATGGATATTTTTCGTGTATTTAAAGTATAGTGTATTTATTTAGTATTTAAAGTGTAGTATAAAAAAATATGTTGCAAAGCATTATAGTAATTTATAAATAAGTCCATGTTTGAAAAATAATATATCCAGGACATAATAATATGCACAGACTTATTAAAATTTCTTAGATCGTTAAAACTATTCAGTATCGATTTTTCTTAATCAGTTCTATATATTTATAGAACTGAAAATATTTAAAAATTTAATAATGAATATGAAATAGTGATATAAAACATAAAACATTTATGTGAGTTATATGATAAAAATATCGTAAATATTATTATAATAATCATAAAATCTAACTATTTGAAATGTAGTGGTTTGTTCAAATGTTTATACATTTTATAAAAAAATGCCACACGAAAACATTTTACTCTATTGTGAAAAGACAACTATGAAAATATTTCGAATTCGTATAAATTTTTAAAATATACTGCGTATCTGGCGGTTAGTGCCACTCAATGCTTTCAATACTAATGGATGTTTAATGTGAAAGCCTGTATGTAGCATACCACATTTAAGTTGTGACTTGTGATTTAAACGTTTAAATATTTAAAAAACACCAAAATGTGTCTAACTTTTTCTTGATTTAAATGTCAAGGCCATAAAATTTATCTTATATCTTCATTTTATTTTTAATATTATAAATAAATCTTAATCATAAATAGCTGTTAATAAAATATACATCTAAAATTGTCATCAAAATTTTAACTTTTTTTCGTAACTAAGGAATTATTAAGCCTACATTATCAATGTCTATGCTTTTAGAAACCCTCTTGGGTGTGAGTGAATATATGTTTGTGTGTGTGTGTGTGTGTGTGTGTGTGTGTGTGTGTGTGTGTGTGTGCGTGCGGCAAACGTAGCGGAGGGCGGCTTCCAGCTCCATGGACTGACAACTTCAAAAAGGTTGCTAACTCTGACTGGATGCCAAAGAATTCTATGACAAACCTTAGGGAAGGCTTATGTCCAGCAAATTATAGGTAATTTCGTTTATTTTTAAGCAAATTTATGTTAAAGTCACCATTTCCATATTGTACCTTATTTTCCTAATAGTAAAAACATATTATAATTGGAACTATAATCTTAAGTTACACATTAAACATACATTATAAATGATGTAACATAATAATATATATTCCGTAAATCTACTTCACTAATTTTTTTATTTAAAATAAGAAATGGCTAGAAGATAAACAGGAAGTGATTAATGTACACTTTTAATTCAAACAAATGATTAAGCAACGTAGCATATTTTCCACCCTTTCGCATAATGCTTCGCTTTTCTTAATGTTATTCTTTTCAGTAAAATAAGCGATTCATTTAAGTGATGAGCTAAGAACAGGGCTTTTCGTTGCTGCTATTATATAATTTTGAAAGTGTTCGAAAGATACACTAAGGGAACTTTTTAGGCAAAAATATTTTGAGTGTGTGATATATAGGCTTTACTTGCAGCTTCGCCAAGTGCTCGATGAAGCACGATTGTTATTGAAGCTAGTTCCTGAATTTAACACTATCTACTAAGCAAACTCATTGTTCTTATATTTTTATAGTATAGATAATATTCAATTTTTATTATTAAAAATGCACAGTGTATTTGAATAACAGGTATTCTAACATATAAGATAAAATAAAATATATAATAATGTATAATAGTGACCACCCTCAATTTTAGCCTGCAGTTTACCTGGACTCTATATATCTATAGTTTTTTATTAAGGAGGATCATTCTTCCTACACTATTTCCATTTCCATATCAACTACTACACCAGCAAGTTTGCAAACAGAAATAAGTGTTTAAACACTTTATTAGCTCTACTTTTCAAAATTGAAACATTGCTTGTTGCAGCCGAAAACGAGAATTAAATATAAACATCACCCGTCACCCAAAACATCACTCAATGTCAAAAGGGAACTGATAACACTATGACCATTGACCATGTGCCATTACACAACAATAGCCTTTATCAATTAAGACCATAATCAATAGCCTTTAGTAAGGTTTCTTTTTCATTATAGGAGTATCCTAATGTCAATGAGTACGAGGGTCAAACTGATAGCTCTTAGAAAATCAAAAACTTAGCATTCATAAGTTTTCAAAATAGCGTCCATTTACATCAATACATCGCTGCATTCGATGGAACCATTGAGAAAAGCACCTTGCCCACTCGGCCTTAGGGGTCTCTTCAACGGCGTTTTGATACGCAGCCACTGCTTCTTCGGCGTCCATAAAATGTTTTCCTCGAAGTTTTTCTTTTATTTTCATCATCATAACAGTAAATCCAGCTTTCGTCACCTGTTAGTATGTCGAACACAGCATTTGAGTCACCTCCGTTAAATTTTTGGATCATTTCTCGACACCAATCAACACGGCGGAATTTTTGAGCCTCGGTCAAATTATACGGTATCCAGCGGGCACAAAGCTTCCTGACCGCTAAATGTTCATGGAGGATTTTGTGCACTTGACTCATACCTATGCCTAGACTTGTCCGAATCTGCTGATAGGTCACTCTTTTGTCAGTCTCTATCATACGCCGCACAACACTGATATTATCTTCAGTCGTCGCTGTAGAAGGCCGTCCCTCACGTAAATCATCGGTGAGATTAGTTCGACCACGTTTGAATTCATTAAACCAGTTGTAAACTGTGGCACGAGATGGGGCTTCATCGTGAAAAGCCAATCGAAGTCTATCAAAACTTTCTTGTTGACTTATATGACATCGAAAGTCATAAAAAATCATTGCACGAAAATTTTCTCGGCTTAAATTCATTCTGACGTGCACAGACAATTTTCAATTTGCCGCCAAATCGTAAAACAAATGATTATTTATTTTTTTAATATAATGCTTTAAAATTGCCAGTTCTAAAAACTTTCAGTTTGGCCCTCGTATGTCCACCACTACTTTTAATAATTATTGCTAAGGCGGTATTTTAATATCTTTTCAAAGTTATTTTGAACTTTACTTGAAATACGTTTAGCTATTCCAAAGATATGCACTTATAAATATACCAACAAATAAAAAGAAAATTTCTAAAAACCATGAATTAGTGTTTTATAATTGTTCTCATAAACCTAAATAATTTTTAGACTTAATGTTGCTTCAAGCAAAATCCAATTATGCATGGGAAGCCGTAGAATTTTCACAATGAAAAGTAGGCGTTGTCCTACTCTATATTAGAATAACATGAACTAAACTAGGAAATATATGAGGAAAGGAAATATATCAATTGCCTTTTTTTCTAATATGCGGACATCTTAGAAAATAGAAAGAGCAAAATATTTTTTAAATTTCCTATTTTAGACTTGTTGGGATTTTATTTGCGCAGCCCTTTATTGCACTTGGTGTAAATAGACTGGGAGAATAAATGCTATTGAGAGTTAGACCGATAGTTGTCACAAATAACTTTTTGTATTTATTCGCAATCGCAATGATTTATTAAAAAAAAACAAATGTCACAAGATATATCTTTTAATTCAATAAATTTAGTAAGACAATAGAAATAAAGACAATAAATAATGAAATCTATTTAAACACCATGACATAGTTTGACTATTCTATTTCTAGATGGAATTTGAACTTTTAACCATCCACGAAGCGTTACAGAACCTTTAACTATTAAATATGACATTCCTTTAGAAATATACTATTGTAATGACTCTAAAAATAAGCGTGATGTTTACAATGCGTCCCGTTCCGAACAGTCAACGCACACGTTCAGTAACGTCAGACGCATTAAGCCTAGTCGCTCGTATGACCGCACAAATCAATTAGAGCATTACGGAACACAAGTTCGAATTTTAAAAACTTTGACAATTGATGGACTTTAAGCGGGATTTTTTTATCTTTTTTGTTAAATTTTGTTTTAAATGTTGGTACCAAGATGGAGATTAGAGGATTATTTGTTTGTTTGTTGTTAAATATTTTTTTGTCAGGTGAGTTTTTTTTATTATATATTCAGTTAATAGTACTGTTAAAAAATAATAATATTTTAATGTAGTATAGTGTAAATATAAATCGTATTTATGTTTATATTATAGCATTTGCTTTTGAATTCTTTAACATTTTTAATCAATTATATCGATTGTAAACAATATTATTTTAGTTATAAAATTAAGAAATCTTTTAATATCATTTTTTTTATTTCATGTGACTTAAATATTACAATAATTAATTATGGAAAATAAAATAAACGCTACGATTTTTTAATAAAATTTGAAATATTTAAAGCTGTGCTTGTAGAAGTGGTATTTCCTGACATGACGCCGCATTTCTATTGCGGAACATGTAATAAAATAGCGGAATAGCTCAAATATAATGAGTGCATTTTATATAACTCTTTCTGGAATTCGTCTGCATACAAAAACGTAACGTGTGTTAAGAACATATAAGATTTTGCTTTATAATATAATAAATGATTGTGGTATTATTATATTGCTACACTAAAAATAATTTAAAAATTTAATTTACCGGCTGTTTTGAAGTGTGATATGAGTTTTATATTCTTTAGTCGATACTGTGATTTTCTTGTAAATCTTATATAAACGTTCATTGTAATTTCTCCTATGAATGGATTCCTATTACGTAAAGAAATAATAATAAAAAAATATATATTAAAACATTATTTTTACTTAGTGCCAAGGTACACTGTTCTCCATTCTCTAACTGAACTAAAAGAGAAAAATAATGCTTCCACTGTCTCATAACTATCGTCTTATTCAAGTACACATTACAGTCAAAGGACAAGTCGAAGACAAATAAACAAAGAGGATCAATAGTCAAGGCCGCGTCATTCTTATTCTTATGCCCGCTTTTTATATTTATTTACTCATACTTCACAATAAGTTACGTCAGGGGTGGCAAAGCAAAAATCCTTAGTAAAATATAGGATACTACAAATACATCGTTTTATTATTAATTATTTTCTTTACTTTAATGTTTAAATTAAATTTTAAAATCATGGTAATATATTATAATCGCATTTTTATTTGTATTTGTTTTCTTTTATATACTAAAAATGTTCAAAGATTACGCTGCGTTTAAGAGTATTTAATATTTATTTATTTAAGATATTGTAATGACAATTAATTTATATAAATATAAGAAGATTTCTATGTAATACGGCTTAATGTTTAAAATAATGGTACTTAAACATAGAATATGGAGTCTATTACATATGTGCTATTAAAATGAGTAATACAACACGTATAACAATTTGATGCGTTCGGTCACCAGCTAGTTGAGCTCGTTAAGCAACGCGGTACCAATTCCTAAAATTATGTACGCTATTGGTGTCATCACAGTGGAATTAAAGTACTTTGGTTAGATATTTGGCTTTGTGAAAAGACCGACACTTCTTGGTAATCTTCATTGTATTGAGGGAGGAGGTATATATATATATATATATATATATATATATATATATATATATATATATATATATATATATATATATATATATATATATATATATATATATATATATATATATATATATATATATATATATATATATATATATATATATATATATATATATATATATATATATATATATATATATATATATATATATATATATATATATATATATATATATATATATATATATATATATATATATATATATATATATATATATATATATATATATATATATATATATATATATATATATATATATATATATATATATATATATATATATATATATATATATATATATATATATATATATATATATATATATATATATATATATATATATATATATATATATATATATATATATATATATATATATATATATATATATATATATATATATATATATATATATATATATATATATATATATATATATATATATATATATATATATATATATATATATATATATATATATATATAATATATAGCTTCACGCTTTATCCCGCACATGGCAGGTAGGCAGAGGGAACTGCAGGAACCATATGAACCTAGTGTTAAGGCACTCCGTTGCTTAGTCCCTCCTTTCTCTGTCCCCGCTTTTCGCCATTTTCGAGATATTGCGTGTTGAGTGGCGGAACTCAACGCCGCGCTTTGCCTAGTTTCCAGAGCGAAGAAAATGGAAATAGAAAAGTCCATCTTCCCCTAGTGGGGATCGAACCCACAAACCGTCGCGTTCACAGGCAGACGCTTACGCCTCTGCGCCACGACGGTCCTATATATATAAAGAGGTAAATTTCTCTTTTCAAATTAAAATTATCTGATAATCTTAAAGTTACTCAATCTACTGTAGATAATATAAGTTCTGAAGTGCTTACAATATACTACTCTCTACTTTATTTAAATTTGACTATTAAAACACACATAATAAATACATCATAATACTCGTACACACGAATTTGTTCAAGCAAACCAAAGGCAGGGAAAATTTGCACTGATTTGGAAATTTCCGCCTCGTTGTCTAATTAACGAGATCAAACCGTTTGTAATAATATAACAACGATGTAACCGATGTAAGTCTTTCTAAATAGACATATTATGTACCCAAAAATAATAATTACCATTGTTATTTCAACATAATACTTGATGTATAAGCAAAACAACTGAAATCAGTATTGGAGAAAACAATACAAGCCAGTATTAGTAGATAGAAATATATAATAAGCTTATTGACTATTTATATTATTATTTTGTTGCAAATGTTAAATGCGAGGGTTGTGGGTTCGATTCTACTTGAGGAAAATGAACACTATAAATTTTTTCACTCCACCTTTAACTAATCGAGTCGATTGTAATGAATCTACGCTAATTCTGGCGGTTCCTAGCGCAATATCTATGTATATATATTTTTTTTAAATTATAGTACTGTATTTCATAAATATTCTGTTTTTAATAACTGGCTGTCTGTAAAAGACAAAGACACAGTGTTTCCAATCAGGGAGTATAAATACAATTCCCGGCTATGGTGACAAGACATAGCGCGGTGTTGAGATCCGGTTCAGCATACAATATCTCGTAAGACGGAAAGCGGGAAGCGGAGTGTGTCTACACTCAATTCCCACAGCAGACTCCACTACACTTGGAATTACCCTAAGAAACTAAACAAAAACTATTTATATGCATTAGAATAAAGCTATTGACGTCGTCTAGATGGATAAAATGTCTTCGTTATTAATATTTAATAGAATATAAGGTAATGGCAATAGATTCTGAGCCAATATCATATATTTTAGAATTTTTTGGTTAAGCACGCTTACTTTGGGAAGAAATTCAAATTTTTATGCTGTATAGTTGCTAGTATAACACGTTTTCTTTTGTAGTTAATGCGTAAAGAAATATAATTCACAAAACTATACAAAAGAAGAAAACTTTATGTAAAATCTTCAGCTCATTGCAAATGAACATAACAACTATGTAAATGTATTTAAGAAACTTGAGTGTATAAGATACTTCGTAGTTTCATTTTGCTTTTGTTACTTTGAGAATTTCAAAAACAAATAAATTGAGTTGAAGCATTTAAGTATATTATGACAGTGGTTTCATAAATAAGCTTAACAGCTTATTTGTTATTATAAAAATTGATTGTAGCCTAACAATTGATATATTACTGACTATTACTGACATATTCAAAATCAATACATTCCTTGAAATTAATTAAAATTGATTACATTTTTCTTCAATTGAATCTTATTATGGCCGGTCGTAATGTACCGTTCGGTCTCTGACTGTGGACGTTCTATACCCGCTTGAGGGGAATGAATTATATTTATTTTTCTTGCTAATAAAAAAAAATAATTTAACCAACGGGTACAGTAAATTTCGATTTAATTTCCATAAAAAACTTATGAATGAGATGAACTTATAAATTATACATATACAGATTCACGTTTTGTTCCTAGTGGGATAGCTACTGCCACTGTTATTAATGTACGCATACATGCCCTCAGGAAGGTCTTTGTGCATTTCGTTTCGACCTTCTTTCAGTATTTTCGACACTCTGATCTCGCCGGCCTTACCTAGGCCTTTTTGTCTCTCTAACCACTTGCTTGATATATATTTTTAGCATCCTTCCATCTCTCATTCTCTCAATATGTCCAAATATGAATTATTTTCACGAGAAAATAACCTTTTAAAATAAAATTTCATTCAAACATTATTTGTAGTAATATTCTTCAGTTGTCGTAATTTTCTACGTACCAACACCGGGTATGATGTAATTAAAGTACCTCGTAGCTGTTAGCTCTATAAATGCGAATAAGCATTGATATTTAATACATATTTATTTTTATTTTCTTGCATAGATAACATAAATATACATAGATACGTAATAATCAAGCTAATGGAACATATTCTCAACGGCCATGAACACTAGAAGTAATCGGAGATCAATCCTAGGTATTATTGAATCGCTTGACCGCTCTGCTTTTCCGTATATACTTTGTATAACCTTTAAAAATTACGTTTTAATTAAACTTGGTAAACTTTGCCAAATATTGTTCTAAAATCTATCAAGAATCTATTTGCGGGACCATTAAATATAAGACGACGCTTCTAACCTCATCTAACTCAAGAAACTAATTAATTGTTACTTAACGTATCTTCCGTTAGTTACTCGATATATTTTGATATTATCTTAAACTAAAATAAGCTATAGATATAATTAAAGGTTATATTTCTAATAATAAGTACTTCTTAGCACCTTCTTTCTTAAAATACATTATAGTAAAAGTTACCTGCGTTGAAATAAAGTTATTTCTGGTACTGGTGGCACGAATAAAATTTATCTTCTTACAGATCATTTTGTATAAAAATGACATTTAATGATGATGTTGAAAGTTACAGTTATTATTTTTCAAAAAAATATTGTAAAATATTATGTAAAACGCGTAACCCAGGAGCGAATCTGTTAACATACACTAATTACAAAAACATATACACTTATTAAAAGTTTGAAAGCATGGAGATTCTTAAAATTTTCCAAAGAATTTTTCTAACGGAATGATTAACGTAATTTTTTGAAACTTTTGCGTATTAGTCCCATTAATAGTTAAAAGGAATGCTGTCAAATATGACATTATTATTAAAGTACGTTAACGAGATATACATAAAAGCACCATTGTCATGCAATAAAACAGCATTGACAGCTAATTGCAAGAAATATTTTCCCCTACTTTTTAAGATAAAGTTAAGTTGTTCGCCATTTAACATGTAATTTTAGGCGGAAGGTGGAGAACGGAGTGTTTTGACAGTCCTCTTATAGTCTGGTCAATATAGACATTTGTAATAACTAAAATTCCCGGAAAGCCAAATATTCGTGAAGACCTATAGTTTACCATTACGAATCAAGTTTTAAAAGTCCCCATCGATCCTATGTGTGCTTAAAAAGTTATTCGAGGTCAAAGGTCAAAATTTGAGGTTATTTGGATTTTGCTTGAAAATGGTAAGTTTTATCAATAAAAACTTCAAACCAAAGTTAGTTACCATAAAAGAGAAACAAATAAGTATTTATACTTGTAATAAGTGCCTAATATGTATTGTAGGTACAAATATATACGTAGCTTACATGTGCATATCATGTATAATATGACTCTTAGAAACGCGATATCTCAGGAATGGTAACTTAGGAAAAAAATCATTGATACCATTTTTGTAGATAATTTTAAAATCTACAACTTTGGTTTGAAGCTGTTATTGATAAAACTTACCATTTTCAAGCAAAATCCAAATAACCTCAAATTTTGACCTTTGACCTCGAATAACTTTTTAAGCACACATAGGATCGATGGGGACTTTTAAAACTTCATTCGTAATGGTAAACTATAGGTCTTCACCAATATTTGGCTTTCTGGGAAATTTTGTTATTTTACCACTTTTTTATGTCTAAATTGACCGGACTATTAGTTCCCTAATATATATGTGACGTTAAAATAAAATACTTAGCTATTTGACATGAATGACTTCTTGACTTCTTAATAATAATCTTTACAAAATAGTCTTGAGAGACAAATGGAAAAGCAGTTAAATGAACAAAGTGATCTTTTTAAGCTACTTTTTTATTATTTTAAAGTACAACAACAATTATAATATTTCAGGAGTACCTTAAACAATCCTATCCAATTAATAGTAAGCAATGACTTCTATATGAAATACAACCTTTTTTGAGATTCAATAGAATTGGTATTAAAGTTTTAATATAAGTCGGTCTTAAAAGCTCTACCATCGCAATTTCCTTTTCCGTCGCCATCTATATTTGATAAGTATAAGCTTTAATCGGGAGCAATTGGTTACTCTATTTCTGTTAGACATTGTTTTATTATACGTCAATCTCAATAATATTTTTTAATAGCTTTATTCTAATCACATACTATTGTACTGTAAATTGACTTAAAAATAGCTACAAATTTTATTCTATAATAAATGAAGACAATGTTGATAGAGATGTCAGAAATTCCAATTACAAGTTTGGACGTCACTAAATTCTATAAATAGAAAACAAAAATAGATTTAGGGCCAATTTGAATACTTGATTATAAAGTCCTAGATAGGAAATATATTTCTTGTCCGGCAGATATAATCAAATTTTGTTTTCACAGGTCTCAGATAAAACTATCTAACAAATAAAGACATGTATAAACTATAAACTTTTATCTGATAGACAGCATTAACTGTCAGCTGTTCAAAATTTTTCTCTAACCTGTGAAATTGGTACTCAATCTTTCATAATACAAGCATACTGGAAAATATAAGATTTATTTAAATATTAATTAATATATTTGTTAGGATCGAAGTAAATCTGAACGTTCAACAGGAAATATTATTCGGTTGGTCATTTCGGTTAAGCCACCACAATTTGGTTTGTTATCGTGTATTCCACATATCGATGTTGATTTTGGTCTATGTAGTTAATTTGTATAATTTAAACAAATACTAACATTGTATATGACGTTAGATATTACTGTTGTATACAGATGGACGCTGATTAGCCTGACACAGCCAATGTCATAGTTTGTCCAAAGAGTGAATTTAATCGGATTGTGTGAAGGACGTTAACATACTTTATTTTTATTATGAGTTATTTTAGGAAATAAACTAAAAATGTTAAGCATTATATGTATATGTTTCAATTATTGAAGATATTGCAAGTATAGATTGCTGATAGAATATTTAGTGATAGATTTATAATATTTGTTTATTCAAACGAAAGCTCAACAGCCGCAAAAAGCTGCATTTATTAAAAATGTTTATTAATTTTAATTATTATGACCACTTTCATTATACATAATAATGTATATGTCCAATCATCTATATCACTTAAACTATAGATACTTTACGATCTATTTTAATTAGTATTTATATTGAATGAATTTATATATTATTTACAAATCTGTACAACTTATTTGAAATAAATTTCAATAGTTATATCAAAATAACTAAATATATTGTAAATTATCACTTAGGGTTCTATCCTCTAACTATCCCTTATTAATTCGCAAGGGAAAAATAATGTTATATGGAACATTTTGCACTAGGTATGCACTAACAAGACGATTGTTAAGGGTGGGAGAAGGCTATAAATATAGAAATGAGAAAAAATGTTTATACCTATGTATTTTGTTTTTATTTCTATAGTTTCTTGTGGGGTAGGAGCGGGATGTAGAAGTAAATCTCTATTATACACTTTTCTCTTAGTTCAATTATTGGGTAGTCAGAGACGTAAAAATAAGAAAAAGTTTAAAAAGCTTCCTATTCTAATTTTCGAGGAAAGGACATCAGATTAGTATTAAGTTTTGCATTGTCATTGTTTTGTTTTGTATATATACATATACATATACATTGATTGACATATCCGACACAAAATTGAATTTAGAATTATTTTATTCATTGAAGGTATTTGTAATAATTAAGGGGCCGTTTTACCGCAGCGGCACAACGACAATCTGTAAAAAGTTTATGGTAGTAAATAATTCGATACAAAGGGCGAATTTAGTAACAGTCATGGAAATATTTACGTAGTAAGTTATCAAGAGCTTCAAGCTCTTCATAAAAATGGATTCTTCATAGGGGATACTTTCTATATATAAATTTGTATTTGTATGTACAAATATACACAAATACACATAAACGATATACATATATATGATATACATATATACGTACAAAAGCGTCCTAAATAAATATTAAAAGTCAAACAGTCGCGAAAAAGGTGTAAACAAAAAATATTAATTGTCACAAATTACGAGCTGAGTAACAAAAAATACTGAAATAGTAAGTAGAATATTTAATGTTTTGATACCTAGAATGATTCTGTAATAATTAATCTATATGTGTACTTGTATAAGCTTATTACGACTTGAAATGAAGTAAATTCTCTAATTAAGGCAATATTAAAAAAATATATCTCACAACCGATGGTCGTGGCGATGAGGCGCAGCGTTTGCCTGTAAAAAAAATAATGATTAGTTTATTTATATTTTCTTCTCTCTGGCAACTAAGCAAACGCGGCGTTGAGTAACACACAATGCTTCGAAAGGCGAAAAGCAGGGAACGGAGTGCTTTTACACTAGGCTACCACCATTCCTGCTACGAGGGTGAATCGCGAAGTTTAAAAAAATGGTATCTCACATTACAAATGTCCGTTTAAGAATCAAACGCTATCGTTACAACTTTTGTAGTTACATTCCTTGATCAATGTGACCTTGCGTGTTAATAACCTTCTTGTTTATTTCAAACTTAATTTATTTTATTAAACACAATACATTGTATGTAGTGTGTTCTGTAATATAATGCTTGAGCAAATATGCTCTAGTATTTTTTACATATTACGCTATTTCGTGCATATCGCACGATATGCAGAAGAAATTCATAAAGAGTGTTGACACTCCGTTTTCCACTCTCTGTATATTGAGACATTGTGTTGTGAGAAGCGGATTTCAACGCTGCGTCTTGTCTTTGCGTGCCCAGAGCAAAAAAATCAAATTAATTACTCTATCAGAGTGTGAATCAATCCCATCATGGGAATTTTGTTACAGTTACACGTTAGGCTGTGTACGTTACATCTAACGACATTTTTATAACATTTATGAATTGTACTGGCTACAACTGGTAAAACCTTGAAAACCGATAAAAGTCACAGATATTATACTAGGCACCTTTATTACTAGTACTTATTCTATCATAATAAATTAATGAAGTGAAATAAAATTAATAAGACAGCGAGGTAGTTAATTTTTCTTCAAATTATTCACTTAAAAATGACTAAGAATGACCTAAGCGTGATATCACAGATATGTTCGTTTCAATCCCTTACAAACGTATAAGGTTACAAAGCACTTACTAAACAGAGCTGGGGTGAGTCAAGTTTAATGTCAACTCCGTCATGAATCCCACACGCCTTCCGAAACCATTTTCAATTATATAATTGTTGCGTCTAATAGCTTATTTCTTAGTATTTTTCTTATAATATTATAATAAAAGACATTATCTGATCGATATTAGACATGTCCGATACAAAATATATATTAATATGTTGTTAATAAAATTTATTAAATATTCTATAGAATTATGATAAAATTTTATTACACTGAAAAAGTTGTTTATACTATTAAGCTATAATTGTTTTTACAGTAGGTAACTGTAACTTATTCTCATAAATTATTATTTTTTGTATTTCATGCATTTTATTTATGCAGTTTACGGATTTAATGCATCTTGTGAACTAATAACTTGCAGCATCTACATTATATATAATATATTATTATTACATTATATCCCAATGAGACATAAACAAATAGCCATCAAATATAGAAAATGAATATCAAACGCAGAATGCAAATAGGCATTTGCACAATGTCCAATAAACTTTTAGTGTAAATTTATCATAATACATTTAATATTTATTTTTTCATTTTTCTATAGTAACCGTTAGATATCCGGATTTATCCGGAGATTTTGGATATATATTGATATGTTCTCCATAGTGTGATACATTTAATTACAATTAATAATTCACTACACATTATAATGTAATAAAACAGCTGACCTACTTATATTGTTTAGAACAAAACATGAACATTAATGGCCATGATAGTAATAAAATGGGTGGCGTATGGGCGTGAACAGCTGGTTCGCAATTTGGTAAAATTATTTTAGCATGAGTATTACAAAGCTTCATATTATTTTACGTAGTGAGTACCAGTTAAACCGTGCAAATTAGTTTGATTTTTTTTCATTAATTTCTTTATGAGTTAGTAATTAATGAAAAGCTAAGATAAATAAGGATCAATTAATTAAAAGTAATTTTTCTTAGGTTAACGTTAAAATACTTATCCAATTACTTTATATATTGCCCTTAATATCACAAATTATCATCATAATATTGAAAACCATACAAAGGACTATACCATAACAAATACTCATTTATATAGAAAGATATAAAAATTTAAAACAATTATTAAACTCGTTATAATTATGAAACAATTATGAAAGTAAATATATATAAGAATATAATAACAAATATAAGAAAAGCTCAAAGTAATACAAGCAACATTCTTTCAGTATCGTGAAATAATAATTTTATCTCGTACTAGACATCGTCGCAATGTCGGCTCTTTTCAAAGTGTGACCTAAAACTGGGCCTATTTCAACAACACTTGGCAGTCGGCGTAAGATATTAATACGCTATAATATGAGACCAAAATCTTTACATCATCTCTTGTTTACGAACATCAAAGATACTCTCATTTAACAAGACGTAAAGTAAAGTATTTTAAACATACATACCTATATATTAATGATACCTGAGTTTGGAATAGTTTTCTTTAAACAAAAACCATTAAATTATTAAAAATATTTTTATTTTTTAAGTTTTTGTCAATATTTCTTTATGTAGAATGGAGGAATGGATGGATATTAAAAGATTACTTAAATATATATTCGAATAGATAGTAGATTCCACAGAAACAAAAATACTACTCATTTAATGACTCTGAAACCCTCATGTATCATGTAACTAGTTTTCGAGAAACCACGCTCAGTAAGGCAAATTAGAACTTAATGTTTCAACTGATTGCTGTGATATGATGATAATGAGAGGATATCATCAAAAAAGCAATAGGCTCTGGCAATTGGATATTAGTGCTGAGGTATGTATAGAATTGGACATAACACAAGTAATGCTCATATTCTGCCACGTGGAGTTCTCGTTTCTTGGCTGGTACACCCTACTATGAGCTTACTCCATTCCATCGCTTACAACTTACGCAAACGAATGCTGAGATCTGTTTAAATCCATTGAGACTCAATGATCGCTGAAGGGCTGTGTACCTTGACATTGTGTAGATTTCTTTACTGTATGTTATTTAAGTGTAATAACTCTGATCATCTGTTTAATTTGATTCGTGCCGCTGAATTTTCTAATAGGATAGTAAATTTAGTACAAACCACGTACCGACCATCTGGGTACATGGTACTACTACTATTTTGTAGTTGTGTGGAAACTTCGTTCCGCTTGTCATACAAGTGTAGAATGGCCTACGTGTCGTATATATCACACTACTGTTACGGAACTATACAATATGTACATTGAAAAATACGCCAGTGGTGTTAGTTTACCTTATATTTCCTACAAAAAATAAAATAAAATGATAAAATAAAACAAATCAAGTTATTGTATCTAAAATTAAATAATTTTTCAGTATTATGTTCATTGAATAAAATAAATTATGAGATAACTATTTTAACGGAGAAAGCAGTAACTAAGCAACGGAGTGGCTTAACACTAGGTTCATATGGTTCCTGCAGTTCTCTCTGCCTACCCTGCAATATGTGGGATAAAGCGTGAAGCTAAAAAAATAACTGTTTTGCTTGCTGAAAGCGGAATACGAAGTGCCTTTAAATTTAGCTCTGTCTACCTGTTCTGTGTACTCTGATATACTAAACTAAAAAAAATATATAAAGTAAATATTTTAACACTCTAATTTACAAATACAAACTGGAACATATTTAGTAACAGATTACGCTATCAATCTTGTACGCTAAGTAACCGGATAAATTACTTAGTCTACGTCTCGAATATCGTTGAGTATGAGACTCGTATTTGTGATAAAACAATTTTTACCAAATTTAAACAAAACTTCACGGCAAATTTCAGTATTTGATAATAACGGTAATCCTTTTAGGTCTTACTATTTTAATTTAAATGTATAAAAAAATATTTTTACTCGAAAAACATTTAATAGAGACAGGGAAAACTGTCGATAAAATTAAAAACACCGGATTGTTTAAAAATATTTACAAATTACATAGCATGAAAACAGCTTTTAATTATTAAATTATTTAAGTTCAATAACAGCAGGTAACTTAAAAACAACTTATAAGTCTTTATAAAGGACATTTGTCTTCTAGCACTAGAAATGTATTTATATAGAAATAATATGTAATATTTTTTATAAATCTTCTTCTCTTCAAGGATGCCAATTGGGCACAATTCACTTGTACCAATTAAAATACTCTCTATACAAATAACTGATTTACTATTAATAAGTGAAGGGACTTAAATAATTTTTACGACTCCAACCAATTTGGATGTCCTATTCACAGAGAAATAGCAACTAAATAACCCTAAATGATGGATGGGTTTGCGTGGGTTGTAATCTTATTTTTTCTTACAGACAGTCACGCCTGTTTTACTAGCAATCAAGTGGAGTCTATTAACGTTAAAACAGGAAGTACGTTTTACCAAGGATGTAAATGTGAACATCCTGGTCAAAATGGCGTATTCCTTAAGTGGCTGAATCCACATAATGAAGAAATTAAAGATGTGAGGTATGTAATGATTTATATTATACTTATATGTATGTATTGACATTTAAATTTTACTTCTTAATTTTGCTGTGATGTCAGCTGGTCATAAAATGCATGAACTTTTAAGTAGATTAGCTTAAAGTTTGTTTACTGTGTGACGGAATATCGTGTGTCTATTTCGCGAAGTTATAAATACATATAAAAATTTAAATGACGCTTAAATTGAATTCTGTTTATTTACAATAAAACTAGTTTATTTTCATGTAAAAAGCTTTTATACCTAAAGTAAATGACTGTTTTCACAAGACCAGGTACAGAACTGAACGTATATTCGGAGTGGTCAGATCCGAACACTAAGAGTTTATACATATCAAATGTAGTCAAATCTATATCGGGAGCGTACAAGTGTGTGACATTCCGCGATGGTTTACTGTATACCTTAACGTACAACGTGGAAGCATATGGTGAGAAGCATAACTATACTAGTAATTGTTTATTTATTAAACCTTTTTCTAAGCATCATGCAAAATACATATTTATTTAAAGATGCTGCTCTTTATTATTTTATTACACCAGAAGGGATGAGATCCAAAATCATACATCTAATCCCAAGGCTTGTCACATACCATAATATATATATATATATATATATATATATATATATATATATATATATATATATATATATATATATATATATATATATATATATATATATATATATATATATATATATATATATATATATATATATATATATATATATATATATATATATTCATTTATCAATATCGGAAAAAATGAAAATACTATCGTTTTCTTGCATTAAAAACTATAAAAGCCACATTTTTCCTGTTATGTTAATCCTTTAAACATGAATTATCGTTAAAACAACGTTTACGCTCGTTTTATAGAGATTTAAACTACAAGTCAAGTAAGTGTATAATGCGTTGACTTATTTGAAAAATAACCTATATTTAATTGATAGACTTGCTCGTGTAATAAAATATAATTGATATCAAAGAAGGAAAAATTTTAATGAAGCTCTCTTATTAATATAAAATAAACACATCATCTTAATTAAAAGACTCTTATTACATTGTCGTTCATATTTTTAATTATACGGTACAATATACTTTATAAA
This sequence comes from Dione vanillae, assembly GCA_037178615.1. NCBI lineage: Eukaryota > Metazoa > Arthropoda > Insecta > Lepidoptera > Nymphalidae > Dione > Dione vanillae. The sequence continues at coordinate 416,371 of JAZFAU010000073.1, forward strand.
AGCATTTAATTGTGCTACTGTTATTAATTTAAATACACAGTAGTAACAAAGTAGATATATTTGATGTATTGATTTTTTTAACTATTTCATATTCTAACATTTTTTTCAACGATTATAAATAGATCCACCATACTTCATAAATACTGAAGATGTACAGTATGCGTTGAATGGAAAAGATTCTCTAATAAAATGCGAGGCACGAGGTGACTCGGACCTGTTGGTACGATGGCACAAGGGAGGAGACGAATTCATTGAGGTACTAGTAACCTTATATTATATTTACATATAAATTATAAGCACTAATTATAAACACTATTAAATAAATAGTATAGGTTACAAATATGATATTGTATGTTGCATCGTCTGCCTGTAACGCGACGGTTTCTGGGTTCGATCCCCAGTCGAGGAAGATGGATTTCTCTATTTTCATTTTCTTCGCTCTGGCAACTAGACAAAGCGCGGCGTTGAATTCTGCCGCTCAACACGCAATGCCTTGAATATGGCGGAAACCGGGGACGGATAAAAGCAGGGACTAAAGGACAACGGAGTGTCTTAACACTAGGTTCGTATGTTTCCTCCCCAAGTCCCAAGTTACACATATTCATGTATGTATCATACGAGGGTCAAACTGAAAGTTTTTAGAACTGGCAACTTAAAAGCATTATATTAAAAAAATAAATTTAAATTTTGAAAATAGAACTCTTTACCAATAATATTGAGTATAGATTTCATTCATTTGTCATTTGTTTTACGATTTGGCGGCAAATTGAAAATTGTCTGTGCACGTCAGAATGAATTTAAGCCGAGAAAATTTTCGTGCAATGATTTTTTATGACTTTCGATGTCATATAAGTCAACAAGAAAGTTATGATAGACTTCCATTGGCTTTTCACGATGAAGCCCCATCTCGTGCCACAGTTTACAAATGGTTTAATGAAGTCAAACGTGGTCGAACTAATCTCACCGATGATTTGCGTGACGGACGGCCTTCTACAGCGACGACTGAAGATAATATCAGTGTTGTGCGGCGTATGATAAAGACTGACAAAAGAGTGACCTATCAGCAAATTCGGACAAGTCTAGGCATAGGTATGAGTCAAGTGCACAAAATCCTCCATGAACATTTAGCAGTCAGGAAGCTTTGTGCCCGCTGGATACCGCATAATTTGACCGAGGCTCAAAAACTCCGCCGTGTTGATTGGTGCCGAGAAATGATCCAAAAATTTAACGGAGGTGACTCAAATGCTGTGTTCGACATACTAACGGGTGACGAAAGCTGCATTTACTGTTATGATCCGGAAACCAAAAGACAGTCTGCTCAGTGGGTGTTTGCTTCCGAAGAGTTGCCAACTAAAGTGAAGAAAGGTCGAAGTGTTGGAAAAAAGATGGTGGCCTCGTTCTTCGGAAAGACAGGTCATTACGCGACAGTTGTCTTAGAGGATCAGAAAACGGTTAATGCAGAGTGGTACACTAACAACTGTTTGCCACTTGTCTTGGAAAAAGTTCGGGAGAAACGACCTCGCAGCAGGATCCTCCTTCATCACGACAATGCCTCGTCGCACACCGCCAGGCAAACGATCGACTATTTGGCGACCTTAGACGTGGAATTACTGGGTCACCCGTCGTATAACCCCGACCTCGCACCCTGCGATTTTTATTTATTCCCGAAAATGAAAGAGAAACTTCGAGGAAAACATTTTATGGACGCCGAAGAAGCAGTGGCTGCGTTTCAAAACGCCGTTGAAGAGACCCCTAAGGCCGAGTGGGCAAGGTGCTTTTCTCAATGGTTCCATCGAATGCAGCGATGTATTGATGTAAATGGACGCTATTTTGAAAAGTTATAATAAAACTAATAACTTGCTAGAATGCTTAGTTTTTGATTTTCTAAAAACTTTCAGTTTGACCCTCGTACAGTAATATACAGACTACAGCTTTATTAGAATTTAGAACATGATTAAATTGATATTAAAGAAATTTGTTTAAACTTTTAGTTTCAGTTTTCAAAAGTTAATATGCATAGGGTTGTAGACTTCAACGGTGCTTTATCTTTTTACTGTAGATATCAAAACGTGGTATTGTTTCCTCACTCTGACAACAAGTTAAGGTGCAGTGCTCAGTTTTGCCACTCTTTATAGATCAAATATGAACGAAATATGACGATTTTCTCTCTGTTTACTGTGCTATATTCGTATACAAAAATAGCATATTCTTTCAGATAAATGACGACGATAAATACAAAATAACACCTGAAGGACTACTTATAACAAGTGTTACAGAAAACGATAAAGGTGTTTACAAATGCATTGCCTTTGAACTTGCAACGGTCGAAGCGATAGACAAAGATATAACTGTTGAGGTAAGTTCTTAAGTGTTTACACTACAAAATTAAAGATAAAACGATCGGTATCTATTTAAATTTTGCTTTTAGTTGTTTATAGATATATAGGTCCCAACTGTTAATCTTTTTACTTTACTAGGAAAATAAAATTAGATTAGATTTTATTTATTTTTGTGCCAATTAAAAATCATTTCAAATTCCAAAAATCGATTAGAATTTCAGTTTTCAGTTAATTGCGACAACCTTCAATGATAATTCAACTCGATACAACATTCGTTTACTTGTTTTATTTATATTTTTAGGATAAGCTCTAGTTAATGCGATTATTTTATAAATGATTAAATAATAATTAATTATTTTAAATTTATTTTAATATAATGTTTTAAGTTTTTGTTTACATTTTTTTAAAGTAAAATACATATGAATTTGACTCCAAATTAAGCAAATAATAATAATATTATTATTCGAAATGCTGTTTAGCAAGAACTTGAATTTTTCCCTTGTTAAGAGGCTTTTCAAAGTCCCCCTCATATTTCTAACGACGTTAACATGAATATTTAAATGATGCTTAAGCACCGATCAACATTTGACCTACTTTTATTTTATACTATTAACAATGAAATGAAAGCTAACTTATCTCAAAATAGCTTTAAAATATGAATTAAAATTATGACTTGTAATGCAAAATAATATTAACATACAGAGCTTTTTTAAATAATTAATTATTTTCGGTAAAATGTATGTAGAGTGAAAATAAATTAATATGAATTATAAAATCAACATTTTTATATAACAGCGAGTGATGACTATAAAATATATCTACAATACAATTTGGCTTGCTATAAAATTTTACTTTTAAATAAATTTTCTTTCTTGTTTGCTAATAATCGTCGACCAGTCTATTATGAGTTAATTTCTAGAACGTGCTACAAAACCTATTAGAATCATATCGAATACGGTTAGATTAGAGGAGTTCAGATAATGGAAGTGAACTTTAGCGCGCATTTCAAAGAGGCCTCTTAACCCTACACTTGCGTTGCCATCTTAGATTTCACTTTGAGTTTTCAGATGATGATTAGTATCTGCACACGTACATGCACAAATATATTGCTAGCCTATGCGTAATTTTAGGAATTTCTACGATACGATTAATGTCGTGTACAACAAGTAATTTATCATAATATTAGAATATGTCCGTCGTGGCGCAGAGGCGTAAGCGTCTGCCTCTAAACGCGACGGTTTGAGGATTCGATTCCTACTCGGGGAAGATGGATTTTTTTATTTCCACTTTTTTTACTCTGGAAACTAGGCATGGCAGGCAGCGCGGCGTTGAGTTCCCCCATTCAACACGCAATGCCTCGAGAAAGGCGGAAAGCGAGGACGCAAAAAGCAGGGACTAAGCAACGGAGTGTCTTAACACTAGGTTCACATGGTTCCTGCGGTTCCCTCTGTCAACCGTGCAATATGCAGGATAAAGCGTGAAGCTAAAAAAAATTAAAAAAAAAATGACATCGTATTTTATACAAGTCGATGGAATTATAGAAATTTACTTAATATGCAATTGACAATGAGCTTTACTTTTAACATCTGATGAACAAGCCAGAATTGTTTCCGTTCCATATTCATACTTTATAAATGTACCTACCAATCTATACACTTGATATAAAAATGGGTAAAATTAAGTACATATTAATTTTACCCATTTCGGTAGAATATCTTTATAGGTTTTATTGTTAAAATATTACAATGAAAATTCTTGGTTTCTCAAAAATTGGATTTAGTGAAAGTGATTAAAGCAATCAGAGCTACTAACAAAAGCCTATTGAACTCGCTTATACTCACACAAATCATAGATTAGTCCGTTTGAAACTGACCCCCTTTTGGTTTTATATAGTTTTTTTACAAAAATCAAAATAAGACGTATTTTGTAACAAATTTTATCTCTTCATACACGAACTGCTATTGAGATTTAAAAAACTGAGTAGAAATTATAAACAGTAATCAGTTAATTTACATTGTCATAAAATTAATTATTATTAATTTGTATAGCTTACTGCAACTATCAAGCATTACTTATAAGAGATAAATAATGCTAAAATTTAAAAAAAATGTTATTTTGATAATTTTACAATTTTATAATAATACTTGATAATTTTATTATACTTTTAATATTTATTTTATTCATTTCATTATTATTTAGGTAATATCAGTTCCCACTATAGTAGAACTAGTAGCAACTCCAGACAGTGTTGTTGCTCTAGGCAGCGATTTATCTGTTGAGTGTCTTGTAGCTGGCGTTCCGCATCCCGATTATGTATGGAGGAAGGTACCTCCCGATGTAAGTACAGTACTACTCGTATATCTAAACTTTGAATGATGGCGTTACTTTCAAAATACTTGCTTTTATCATGAGACATTTTTCAATATCATCAGTTGTATATATTCTTGTTCTGGTAACGTTATTCATATGTCATAATATATTCAGTCCGACATAAGCATTGCTCACAGTAAACGTATCAAGCCGTATTGCATAATATTTTTAATATTTTATTGAAATTGACGGATAAAAGTTATATTTTCGTGTACCATAACTTTAAAATTAAAGATATCAAAAAATTTAGTATTTAAAATAAAAAAAAACTCTATATAAAAATCGTATTATATGTACATTAACAATAACTTTATGTTTTAGGATATTGAAAAGAAAAACGTGACATATTATCAGGATGGTAATAAACTAATTTTTGAAAATATAACCTATGAAGATCGTGGTACATATGAATGTGTCGCAACTAACAACGCTGGAATATCCACTAAGACTATAGAAATAGAGGTATTTATGAGTATACATATAAATAAATAAAGTTCTAAGTTATATATAAAGTTCTGAAAAAAATATAATTATGTCTGACGTTTTACATATATGTTAATTTATAATTTTTATTTATCAAGGTGATGCTTCCTCCAGAAATAATTGAATTCAATAACGTAACTGCAATCGAAGGCTCGATAGCACAGATAGTTTGTAAAACATCAGGAAACCCAGTACCACAAGTGAGTTTGGATTTTTTAGGTGAAGAATCAGACGATCAAAGGTAAAGTAATATTTTATCGACACTTTGTCGGCTAGGTTAAGGCAATCTGGTCTCATCAAAAATCTCAAGATGTTTTATTTATTTTCATTTAATTAATTGAAGTCTATTATATCATTTTAACATAATATTTCAGCATTGTATGGGATACAAAGAACACGAGCTTAACTGAAGTTGATTTCTATTTGAGTTTTCTTAGAGTCAACCGCACTCACGCCGGAGTGTACGTTTGTAATGCTTCGAATGAAGGTATATTTACATAATTATGTTTCTTAATTGTTTACTTTTATAGATATATAAGAAGATCTAAAACCTTCTAATTAAGAGATAATGCAACATTATATAAAAACTTATTAACAATTCCATAAACTTATCGTTTGATATCTTATTTTTTTAGCGAAAAGTGTTTCATCAGAAATGTATTTAACGGTTCTATACGCACCATATTTTGATGTCCCTTTTGAAAGAGTATGGGCATGGAATCATCAGCATATCAATTTGAGTTGTGAACATCATGGTAATCCACCTGGTGTAGTTACTTGGAATTATAGGTATAATTCTCTATATTTTTGAAGCTTTTCGCTTTTTTCCATATAACAAGATAAATAAAAATATCTTAAAGTAGTAAGCGATTAACCACTTACTGTCGAATCTCAATGCCTCAATGCAAAACACAGCGCCATTCTTTGTCTAATTAAAACAGAAAAAAATGTAATTTAATTCCTTTACTTGCTGCCTTCGCCATCACGCCAATTTTCTAAATTTTGGTCCATTATACATGTATTATTTTCTAAGTGGATAGAGCTATAAAAATATTTTAGTGTTTAAACGGGTCAAATATGCATATTTTGCTTGTTAGGTAATAATATTGAAATATCCCATGTACGAAGAGGCTTATGACAGTGGACGAGGCGAAAGAGGTATGAAAGGAGTGTTTTACGTTAGGTTCTCTCTAACTCTACTCTAGGTACTCTTGGGATAAAGCGTGAAGTTATGTGTGTATATATCGCACGGTAAGAGTCGATTTTTATAAGCACTACTACACTAGGTAGTAGTACTATATAAAAATCGACTTTTAGGATAATTTCTTTGCAAAACAATTCTGTATGCTTGGTTAACTGTGAGCTTTAGACACAAGAAAAAAAAACATTTTTATTATTGCTTATTTTAAAAAAAATAAAATAAGTAAAAAAATCTTATCTCTGTAGAAACAAATAGTGAAAATTTATATTTATATGATTTTTAGTGTTAATCTTATATAATTATTATTGACTGAGGATAGAAAAAAATGCTTAAAGATAACGCACGCAATAAGTTGTATAAAGTATTTGTAGTTGTTGTAAGCTGCATAAAAATTCACTCACAAACTTGACGCTTCGTGATAAAGAACGCATAGCTTAGTAGCCAGAGGTTCACGGCTTGCAAGAGGCGCGGGTTCAAACCCTGCTGCGTTAAAATTTTGATATAAAATAACATAATCCTATAAATAATATTCATCTACAAAAAATAAATTAAACATGTATGAAAGGTAAACTGTTTCTAGATTGACAGATAGAAAATTATCAATGGAAGAAGAAGTGGAAATTAATAAAATAATGGCAAATACTTTTCACAACGATCCGCTTGTCATTGTAAATAAAACTATGTATGGAATATTCGAATGTACAGTAAAAAATGAGTTTGGTCAAGCGAATAAGACTGTACTAGTGCAAGAGGGGTTTGCACCGCCAGCTATTAATAATGTAATTTTTTTTAATTGTTTACTTATTTATATTACCTTACTTTTTACTATTACATTCGATATTAAAATCAATGACTATAAAAAGGATGAAAATATTTAAAATTTTAATCATTTCCCCCAAATGGTAATCGAACTTGCAAACATTGCATCTTGACCTCTTGTTAGCGTCAAACTTTGTCCGGCACATTTAGCAGGGTATGCAGAAGGAACTGCAGGAACAGTGGGAACCTAGTGTTAAGACGCTCCGTTCCTCGCTTTCCACTTGCTAGTCGCCAAAGTGAAAAAAATGAAAATGAAAAATCCGTTTTTCTTGAGTGGGAATCGAACTCACAAACTATTAATTTATTGATTCGACGGTCCAATAGTAATTTATTAATTTTTACAAAAGAAAGTGTTATTTATATTTATATATTTTAGGTAGCAATATTAAACATAACATCAAACTCCGTTATATTTTCAATAGACGGTCCATATGAAATAATCGGTCCAGATGTAATCGGTTACAAATCTGAATACGACGAGTCTGAAAATTATAACATCACCGATATTCATATGAATAGAACTTGGTCTATAGATAGACCATTTAAACTGGATCGGTTGAAAGCAAACACTAGTTATTATATTAGATTTGCGGCCATTAACAATGTGGGAGACGGCGTGTGGAGCGAGACATTTGACTTCGTTACACTTGAAAAGTAAGTACCTTTAATATCTATGTAATTTTTATACTAAAGCTTTATTGCATAAAAAGTTGTTAAGGCATCTAATTTTAGATTAAATATTTAGTACAGAAAATTTGTAATAACAATATTTAATTGAAGAGACTATCGACTGAGATACATGACGCATATTGATTGAAAAATATAATATACATATGTATATGTAAGAATAAAAGCTATTATCAATTTGCTTTTATTTTTCTAAATTTTACTATTATAGTATTAATATTCATAAAAAAGTAGAGTCAGCTGCGACCTGATATTACGCTGACTATGTGAGAGTTCTTTGAGTTGCGTCATATTTTAAAATTATATTGAATGTAATTTTCTTGAGTTCAATCTCATATCTTAATCTTGTATATACAAAACACAAAATGAAAAATGAGGAAAATGTTGTTTCACAACATTAAGTGTTCTCTGTCTGCTTTGCTATATGAAAGTTAGCGGGAATCTAAATATCCAAAAATCTAAAAAAATCCCAATCATAAATCCAAGTTACTAAAAATTACAATTATAATAAAACATATTTATTTTACGATATAAAATATAGTATATTGAATATATATTATATTAAAATCTCTAAACAATTTACATTTACTTTTTAAAATAAACATTCTGATTTTTCTTGAACGACTTTCTCCTGTAAAACATATTAAATAAAATTAATTACTAAACTTATAAAACAAACGAATAACTAAAGTGTCATTATTACAGAATTCCTCTAAAATAAACAAAAATCACTTGCTTACAATAAATATTAAGGTGTAAATAGAATTTAAAAAATTATATATTTTCATAACTTGTGCCTTAACTTACATGGTTTTAATTTATTGTACACAGGTAGCATCGGTTTAGCACTATACTATAAATAGGTATCTTATAACGGTACTGAGCTAAGAGACTTACGCTGAAGCTCATTCGGGTTCATGAAGCGAGAATTTGAGTTTACTTTGATCGTCTCATTTAGGTAGTTACGTGCAAATACGCTAAATATTCGGGAATATATTAAAATCCTATTTTGAGATGAAAGCTTACATGATGAATAATGAAAAGTAACAAATATTTGTCTAAAAGTCATTGTGCTGACTAAAGATTTTAAAATCATTACAAAATCGTAATTTTTTTATTACGATAATAAATTTAAAAAGCATTCATTTGCTAATTTCACGTTTGCTTTTTGGTTCATGAGATTCTCTTCAGTAATGGTGCATACTGTGATTTAAAAATTAATATTTCAAGATTAAGATTTTATTTTTTTAGCTTCACGCTTTATCCCGCACATGGCAGGGTAGGCAGAGGGAACTGCAGGAACTATATAAGAACCTAGTGTTAAGACACTCCGTTACTTAGTCCCTGCTTACTCCGTCCCCACTTTCCGCCGTTTTCGAGGTATTGCGTGTTGAGTGGCGGAACTCAACGCCGCGCTTTGCCTTAGATGCCAGAGCGAAGAAAATGGAAATAGAAAAATCCATCTTCTCCGACTGGGGATCGAACCCAGTAACCGTCGCGTTATAGGCAGACGTTGCGCCTCTGCGCCACGACGGTCCTCAAAAAAAAAAAAGATTTTATTTTAACTGTAATCATTAATATGTATTTATTTGACACCTTTACGTTTCTTCGTTTAGGTCTATTTCGATACCTAGTCATTAAGATACTCTTCGATTGTAAGACTTTTTTATTATTTTACTCACGTAAAAGGAAAATAATATATTTAGAGACTAAAAATTAAAAAAAAAAAAAAAAACAATTTGTTATTAAATCGAAACGATTAGTAAAATGTGATAATTAAAGTTTTTTATTTACAATTTGTGCCTCTGCACATTCTCCTTCTGTCCTTGGAACAAGACTTATACCTTTTCTTTTGTTTGTTTTTTTGTTCTTCTTATATCTATTTATAACATTTCAAATGTGCCAGTTGATTAATTCACATAGCCTATGTCACACAAAGGAGAATTTATGGTAAAAGTGATATAACATTACATAATAGAAAAAGATGTTTAAAATAATGTTTAAAAGAGATTCGACCTTCTATCCTCAAGTAGTAGATTTGAATGTACTGCGATTCACGTTAAAGTGCGACAAAAAATCGGGATGTATTTTTATATATGTTTCTGTTGAATATACTTAGTCTACTGGAGCTATTTACAACACAATTCTGTCCGTGCTGCAGCTTACATCAAATGATTGAAGTGAATAGTCTAAGGTCAAGTGCTTTTTCCATAAATATTATTTAATTTATATCAGCTGATAAACTCTTAAAAGTTAATATATAGACAGTTTAATTTTAACTCCTTTCAAATATTTCTATTTGCTTTTTTGCATTCTTTATTTTTCATTACTAATTCACCAAAATCGTCATAAAATAATGAAATTGTGTGAACATATCGTGTTTAGAAACATATATTATAACAAATAAATCACATAGTGCATACATATAGTTGCAATTCACGTTGTATCCATGTATTCCAATTTCAGTTTCAAAGTTAATTGCATTTCAACGTCAAATAAAACTGATATCCAATTTAGCAAATGGTCATTATTGATTTTATTGTTTTAGTTTAGTTTTGATCTAAAATCTGAATCTCTAATTATTTTTGGTGACATAATATCGAAAATTTAGGGCCAGCTTCACGGTAACGAATTTCTAGGTAACGAATAAACCAGTGTAACCAGATAAAAGCTGATACAATTATATCTGAGGCTTCTAAAATTAAATTAATTGTTAGTCTGCCGTAGAAGTAACATATCTGGGACTTTATCAACAATTGGTGAAATCAGCTGTTAATATTTTTAATAAAGTAATATTAATAAGTACCTACTTTCCACTTTAGAACTGATTCCAGAACAGCACCCGACGAACCAGTTTTCGAAGATAATATTCATGAACTTGTTGAAACGTCAAATATATTGAAATGGAAAATTTTAGATACTGAGGAAATTGATTCTTATTCACTGCGATACTGTCCAGTAAGTGAAATTTACTTTACGTTTATTTGCATATTAATAATATCCAAAGGATAAAATCATCGTTTTGAGATGTTTTTGCTAATAAGAATAAGTCAGATCATATCAGATCCATATATTTATTTAATCTTTGCTCGGCCTTAACTTCCAAGCCAATTATATTCTGCATCTGTGGATTGTATTTTGAAAACTAGTAAGACTGGTGAAATAAATTTGATGTGTTTTTACCCTGGATGAGTTAAAATCACTGATCATCATCATCATTCATGAATGAAAAAAACAAAGCAATATTTATTATTTTATTTACGCCCAATTTACTCTTACTTTAAAACGTGATTTAATAATTTTACCATTTAAAAAAATGTATATAGACGATGTAAAATATAAGTAGGTTAAGTTGGTAGGCATATTCAGAGGCATGTATGTAAGTATTGCAAGTTGCAATCTGTATTACATAAATGACCAATTGATTTCAGATGAATAATGGTCTGATAGATGACAGTAAATGTGAAGAAAAACCAATGGAAACAAATAATGAATTTGATTTGAATAAAATACAGTCCAACACTACCTATTATTTTGAACTCGTTGCTCATAATTCGTTGGGAAATTCTACCCCAGCACATGTTATTATAACAACTGCAGGTAATATATTGCTATAAATATTTTAAATTAATGTAAGATAATTTAAAGCTGGGACTAAGTAACGGAGTGTCTTAACACTAGGTTCCCACGGTCCCTGCAGTTCTCTCTGCCTATCCTGCCATGTGCGGGATAAAGCGTGAAGATAAAAAAAAAAAAATTACAGTGGGAAACGAACCCACAACCTTAACTTTACAATATTTTGCTAAGTAATTACTAGCATTTTTCCTTAAAATTAGATTTACGTAACCATAGACATCATTTCTATCATTAAGGGTTAAGTTATTTGTCCACCTTGAATGTTTTTAATGCCAACTTGAGAAAAAAAAGGCCTTTTTCGTCATCATTTTTTATAAGTGAATCGTGTAAAACATAAAATTTATCATTTATTATTATTATTTTTTTTCTTTTTTTCTATTTATTAATTAACTTTTGTTTTTAAATAAATTAAAGCACAAGAACAACCATTATTAACGTCTGGAGAAATAATAATCATAGCAATTGTAATTGTATTCGTTTGCTTGATACTATTGGACGTTTTACTGTTGGTTTGGAGAAAACAAGGTGTTATTGCCAGTTGTTGTAAAAAGAAGAGGAGTAAACGTGAAGCATTTATTAATTCGAGGTAAGTTATATTCTATACATATAAAGAACTAATCTAATCTAAATAAATAATTAATTAACTTAATGACTATATCATAATGAGAAATGTCAATATTTTTTTTTAAATATTAAATTATAAGTATTATGTGAATATTTTGAGGAACGTTGTGCCGCAGAGGCGTGTAGCGTCTGCCTGTAAACACGATAGTTTGTGGGTTCGATTCCCACACAGAGAGGATGGATATTTTCATTTTCTTTGCTTCTGGTAATTAGGCAAAGCGCGGCGTTGAGTTCCGCCACTCAACATGTACTGCAGGCGGAAAGCGGGGAACGGAGTGTCTTAACACTAGGTTCCCACGGTTCGTGCAGTTACCTCTGCCTACTCTACTATGTGCGGGATAAAGCGTGAAGCTATAAAAAATATGAATATTGACGACTACGTAAGTCGTAAATATTATATATGTTATATATTATATAATAATTAATAATCATAAATAGCATAATGCAGATCGTTATATAATATATTTCAGAGATAAAAAAGGTCTGTTAAAAAACAATCAAAGTGACACGGAATCGCGTCACAACGGCCACAAAGAGTACGAGTACAACAAAGCAACAGGAATCATAACCGGAAAACATTCCTCTGTGTAGATATATTTATGTTTTTTTTGTACTATGGTATTTTAATTTGTAATTTAGAACTTATTGTGTTTTTCTAATAAAAACTTAACTGAATTAAGATACTTTTAAAATTTTTATAATATCAGTAATATTTATTATTTTTCGTGATAATTTCGAACTTGCATTACTATGAAGTTATTAACTTCTTTAATATTTTGAGTATAAATAATTTCCCTTCTCTAAAAATTTATATTTTAAATAAAAAAAGATTTACACTATGTAGTGTACAATACCTGCATGTACGATATAAATATTTAAGTAATTTTCGTCATATCAATGTTTTCGGCATTTTAAAATATCCGATGTTTCAAGTACTGTACTATATATGTGTGTAAATCAAAATTCGCCATTAATCAAATGACAATAATATTTGATATTTTCATTTTTCAGTGTCTAGTTAAGTATTATTAGATTTCTGAGTGCCTAAGTAGGTTATATGATAAGCATAACATTATTAACATTCCCAATTAAGTTATATATGTAAGTTATAGCTATACCTTATTCATATATATTTAACTTGTAACTTTTATAGATGAATTAACCTCTTAATTATAATATAAATAGATATTGCGATTTCATTTATTGATAAGTGGTTTAGTTTTAGTAATACAGTACAAGTAATTGAAAGTGGTCTCAAGAGGAGTATTGTCGAGGAACGTGAAGGATTGTTAGAAAATTGGATGGTGTTATGCTAATGTACTACAAATATATATATATACTCGTATATATATATATATATATATATATATATATATATATATATATATATATATATATATATATATATATATATATATATATATATATATATATATATATATATATATATATATATATATATGTATGTATATATAGTAAGTAAATATATTAGAGATAGTAAAAGATTCTTAATGTTAATATTTATAAGATAACAAAAGATTTCATTTGTACAAATGTGAGAACTTTGATTCGGGATAAAAGCTACGGCCCTTACATGAAAACTCTTTGTCGTAATAATATTTACTTGTAATGTTTTCTTTTTCGAATAGTATTTTTGTTTAACATTGTTTATATGGAGAAAGGTATTGTTTAGAAATTATTTTGTTAATAAATATTAAGTTTATTTATTTGTTATATTGACTTATTGTACATGGAGTAACAATATCATTTAATTATTATCTCTTTTACTATGTGGCGCAAAGGCGCAACGTCTGCCTGTAACGCGACGGTTACTGGGTTCGATTCCCAGTCAGAGAAGATGGATTTTTCTATTTCCATTTTCTTTGCTCTGGCATCTAAGGCAAAGCGCGGCGTTGAGTTCCGCCACTCAACACGCAATGCCTCGAAAACGGCGGAAAGTGGGGACGGAGTAAGCAGGGACTAAGTAACGGAGTGTCTTAACACTAGGTTCTTATGGTTCCTGCAGTTCCCTCTGCCTACCCTGCCCTGTGCGGGATAAAGCGTGAAACTATAAAAATATTTAAATAAAACAAAAATATTCTTATTACGTCCTCGAAAACAATAAAAAGCATATCATAAGGATTGAATATGCTATTTTTAAAACAAGTCAACGATGAATAAATATAAACGAATCGAAAAACGAAATATTCTGAGTAGATGGGTTTTATTTTATGATAATAAATTCAGTTATCTATAATTTGTCTTCAACTAAAATATAATTAACATTTCAATTTTATTATGTAAATATTTTAATGAGTCATAATTTCACGTTTTTTATTTTATTTTATTTATTATTTAATATTAATTCAATTATTATTTTATTTTATTTATTATTCGTCAAAATTAATTAGGCGAATTAATTTTTATATGCCAAAGATTTAATAATAAAAGTAACCTTAAATCTTGGATATTTTGTTTTATTGTGTTGTTTATATTGAAAAACCTTATTTAGATAGAATTACATTTTAATGAAGCAAGATTTGGGTTAAAATTGTTTTTGAAGATACACTTGATATATGTCGAAAAAGTCACATTCACAAAGTTATAGCGATAAAACTTTCATTGTCGTAACTAATATCTTTTTAAATACTTTTTATATTTAATTTTAATTATAATTAAATTTATTTTTTAATATTTAATATTTTTTTATAAGTATTTACTTAATTATTAAATAAGTACTACCTAGAATGTATCGCAAAATAAAATTCACATTACATGCTCAAACTATTAAAAATATGGATATTAAAGTTACAAATATCTCCTATCCACGTCATAGCTAGAGGAAAATTTTAATATAAAAACAATAAATAATTTTAAGGGTCTGCCTGTAAACGCGACGATTTGGGGGTTCGATTCCAACTCGGGAAAAGTGAATTTCTATTTCTATTTCCATTTCCTTCGCAACCAGGCAAAGCGCGACGTTGAGTTCCGCCACTTAACACACATTCCCTTGAATAAGGCTGAAAGCAGAGATAAAGCAACGGAGTGTCCTAATACTAGGTTCCTGCAATTCCTTTCTACCGTGCCTTGTGCGGAATAAAGCGTGAAGCTATAAAATTAATATTTTTTATGTAAAATTGAATTGAAAATAAAGATATAAAAAAAACTTACACCTTAAGACTGCACGATAATTGTTTAACCACCTATGCCTAAATTAAGGCACGATTAAAATACTAACATAAAAAGTGATGCAATGGCACTATTGACGTAGATATATTTAAAAAATCTTTAAACCTATAATTATGGTATACAATCAGTCACATTCCAACTAACGTTCAAATATAGCGTTCAAATTACACAAATAAAATATACTTTTTAATAGCTTGTAGATTTATAACAAACTTCAGGCACGTTTGAGAGTTAATTTTATGGGAAGAATAAAAACCCAAGAGATAAATTACTTTTTTACATTTTCACGGAACTGGAAGTTTTAAATGCAATTTCAACAGAAGATGAAAATACAGGTATTGTTTTAACTTATCTCTTAGAGACTTTATTGTGCTGTAAACAGCTACTCTTGAGCAATTGTATAGGTTTCGACGAAGTGGACGGCATTATCCGATGTCAATGTTGTCGGAAATGGTAATAGTTCACTGGTTTAATTAGTTCATTTTGTTGTTGTATTACTATTTCTAAAGTTGTTTATTTAGATTTATGCTGTATCTTTTTAGTTAGTGTATTTAAACTTGCACTTTCTTCATCTACTGCTGCTGTTCAACAAGCAATGTTTTGTGAACGTAGGTTAAAGGAGTTGGTAGGTAGAGCCTCAAAAAACGTGGAGTTTATTTTAACTACTTTGCAACATAATATTTACATGATATGTGTGATGCAACAATTTAGTTTTTCAATTGCTAGAACTGTGCACCAAATCAATATTTAAATTCTTATTGATTTCTTGGTATTTTTTAACACAAAAAGAAACCAAAATAATAATAGCCAAGCCAAGCTATATGTATCTTTATACGTTAAATATGTTATGGGTATTTTTGTGTAAAAATGATTCTAGAAAATGTGACACCTTGTTAATTTTATAATTTTAACAGAAAACTATAATATAATTTAAAGTTAATCAAAAAGTGTAACCATCATGGCGCCATAAGGAAAGGTCTGACATTTTTATTTACTTTAATATAGGATAAAATATAAGCCCCAGTTATGTTTTATAATTTTATTAAACCTCATTTTGGAACTTTGTAAGTAAATTATTTTTCTGTAGTAAACACAATTTTTAACCACAAACAAATTCACTTGTATTCGTGGGAGCGATAGGAGAGAAAAGTATTCTGCTAGCTGTGTATGTATCTGATTACTACAAATTCTAGTTTTGATCAAGGAAAAATCCACTGATAATATATAATAGAACAATAAATACTTGCGGTCTCTGAATACCTCTATCGTCTTGTCCACTAGCATAGCTCTCCGGGTGACTACTTTAGTATCTTTGACATTGTTTTTTCAAAAGTCTACCGATGTCCTCCCATACAAGGGGTACCACTCGCTATTTGTTCATATATCTTTGTTACTATTCTTTCATCACACATTATGTTCATTCCGTTATGTAGGAGCACGTTCTTCTTTATTTTCCCAGTAACTTTATCGCCGGTACCTACTATTCTTTGTCGAAAGTTCAGTCAGTTAAACATATCCTCCGAATAGATCACATCTCTACATCCTTCATTTTTTTTTTAAACTTCACGCTTTATCCCGCACATGGCAGGGTAGTCAGAGGAAACTGCAGGAACCATATGAACCTAGTGTTAAGAAACTCGGTTACTCAATCCCTGCTTTCTCTGTCCCCGCTTTCCGCCTTTTTTCGAGGCAATGCGTGTTGAGTGGCGGAGCTCAACGCTGTGCTTTTGCCTAGTTTCCAGAGCGAAGAAAATGGAAATAGAAAAATCCATCTTCCCCGAATGGGAATCGAACCCTCAAACCGTTGCGTTTACAGGCAGACGGTTATTCACAGACGCTCTTTCATTCCATTTCTGAAGTATCCACATTTCACAGCTATATAAAAGCATCGTCACCAAAATTGCATTGTAAATGGCAAGCTACATAATTCCATACTACTCATTCACTTGTTTTATTAAATTTCCATCTAAAAAATCTTAAATTTTATCCTTTCATTATTTATTACCATTACCAGAATCTTTAAATAATAACGTGATCATTGTTAATGTTTTTATTGAAAGCATTATTCAAACAGGTACAGGTGGATGTGGATATGGCGGATGCAATAGCTGGTAAGAATATATATTGAGTTCAGTCATTCAGTGTAATATTTCGAATTCAGATGAAAAGTAAACAGCGAAGTGTGTTTGTTAACTCCGGGAGATCTCTGTTTTTGCCGTGCAAAATAGAACGAGAGGCAGAAAGAAATATAGTCTACACTTCACTAGTAATTGGAAAATCATGTAAATAGTAATTCAATTGATAAAACATAAAAATAGATTTTCAACGTGAAAATTCACAGTATGATATATATGGGAGAAAATCAATACAAATTTAATGTTTTAATTGTTTCGAAAATACCTAGTATTGAAATATTTTTTAATTATTCAAATGAGTAAAACCTGTTTGTAGTGTATTTGTAATGTAAGGATTGAACAGAAATGTCAGTTGCAAGTCGAAAAATCGTGGGGCGGTTTGTGTCATATTTTTCGTATATAAAGCAACTGAAACTATATTGTGATATTTATAAAGATTGAGTATGAAGGGTGAGGAAAAAGGAATGACCAATTTTTCACAATAATATTAGTATTTTTCGATCATTACTGTTTTTAACTAATTTTAAGAATTATTGTTTACTTTAGTTTAGTTTGATATACTTAAACTTTTTTACTGGACGGGATTCGAACCCACGACCAAAGCATGTAAAGTCACTGCAAAAAAGTTACTGCAAAACCGCATATCAGACCGCTCGGCCGACGAGACACATATGTACGAGAATCGAGTATACTGACCACGGTTTTTCAGTCCAAGTAGGGTTACTCAGATACAAGTGAAACTAATAAAAGCGTATTAGAAAGGATTGAATTATTCCAAATTAACAGTTCCTATAAAGAGTTGTATTTAAGATATTATTACGACTTCTGTGTTAGCCAACGTACCCCTTATTTGCAATCGTATAAATTTGCAAAACTTTTGATTAGAAGCAGACCACGTTACGGTTGAAACTAGGGAAATAAATCCGTCATTTTTAATTAAACACTGGCCGGCAGAAGTGTAAAGGTTAATTTATGGGAGACGCGTTGAGTAATTAGTGCGCACTGTCCTCACTGATGATTTACGAGGAAAGATTTTTTTTATCATCCTAACCTAGCTTCTAATTTCATTTCTCTCTTAAAGGCTACATTCGTACGTATGTGTTCGATTTGTGTGTAACTAACCATTGAAACATTCAAAGACTGTGACAATCGCATAATGTTAAAATATTTATTATAATTATATTTTGATAATTAATAATTTATGAAAAGTAATTAATAACTTTAAAAACTAATTAATAATAAAATATTATTCATTAATCTAAAACAAAATGAAAAATATTTATTTATTATTGATAATCGATATCCGAAAAATTATGTGTCACTTAAAATAAATAGAAAAGTAATATCTTATGTCGTTTCAGAGTTCTTGAATCTTAAATACTCTTTCGTACCAAAGCTATTTTTTTATTTAAAAAATAATAATTTTAAATATAATCTTTATATATGTACATATGTATAGAATAAAGATTAACACTGAAACAATTTTATTAATTTTTAAAATAAATAAACATTTTAAATAAAAATTAAAACGTTACAACGCAAAAAATAAAGTCTAGCAACCATTATCGACACCTGCAGCGAGTGGTGTTGCTATTAAAAACCTCATAAATCGAGCAAATCGGAAACGCGAGAAGTATCTCTTGCTTTTAGCCCTCGCGCAAATTGAAAATGAAACCCAATTTTAAACCATTTTTAGAGAAATAATATTTTTTTAACTTTCAATTAATAATAAGATAAGGCACGGTGATTTATTATAAATTGGTAACCTCGTTCTATTATATGAATACAAAGAATACTTGTATTTTCATGATCATATTTATTTTCAAAAAAAACATTATAAAATAATAAGTACTGAAATACATTCGTGGGTATCTTACACTACACTACTTACGTAGTCGATGTACTTACCTATGTATACAAAAAACAGAATATATCGATCAAATTGAGAACCTCCCCTTTTTGAAGTCGGTTGTGTTCCATAAAAAACGACTATATAATATTACGCACGTCGGTACTTGTGGGCACATAACGAAGTTAGTAGTTATTTAAGCTATTATTTTCTAACTTCCTTTTGTGAATAGCTCACTTGGGCTATAAGAATTTAGTATAAAGACACTTGCACTGTCTTTCGAGTGGTGGGACTCCAAACTGCACTGTGTATTATATGGCAGCATTGAAAAAAAATCAATGTTCTACGTGAGAATCAAACCTATAATCATCACTAGTACAATCAGACGTATACCTCTTTGCCACCGGGAGTTCAAATGTAAAGTGCAAACAATCCAAAACAAATATGTACATATATATGTCTATTATTTATTTTGTAAATAAAAGTTTATTCCTTCAACAAAATAAAAGGAACAGCAGACTATTATCGACACCTGTGTGGCGAACAGTGAATGAGTGTTAAAAAGCCCATAAATTAAATATATCGTCTTAGAACAGCGTGAGAAGCACCATTTGCAGCTTCCATGATCCAAGTATCTTTTCTATCTTGCTGACTGTTATTTATTTTTGCAGTATAAGACGTTCACGGAGAACTAAGCTAAAATTAATGTATATTTTTGTGTGTTTATCGGAAATTCATAAAATGTTTGTTAAGAGGCCTTTGTGGTTATGTGTATGTATTTAATAAAGTTTAGATGATAGCAATTGTTATATGTGTTACTTTAAATTGTACTTATCACACGTTGATTTTTTTATTCATCACCAGTGAAGAAGATGACAAGTTTTTCCTATTCTGTTTATCTGATATCATGGCCGACAAAGGGTCGTATCGGCCTAAGATGTTTTTTTTCAAGTTTACGAGTATATAAGAATACATGAAAAAATATTGACATTCATTATCGATTGGTTTGTTAGATAATTTAGTTATTACTAGATATTATAGTTCGAATTAAGTACATGATAACTTAGATACCTCACGCCACCCCGGTTTAAGCTATTACTACAACTTATCTAGAAAAAAATATAATATTTTTCTCATGCTAAAAAATTATTATTCATAGCAAATTATTTTCCAAGAGGTGGGTGGTGATTTACTGTCTTATAAATAATTAAATCGTAAGTGAATAAATAAATTTTCACCTAAAACAATATCTATATAACTTATAAATAACAATTATATAATCATACAATATAACACGTACAGCCCGTGCCATTAGAGGTGCCAGTTCTAAACTAATGCCGTCTACGTGCTGCAGCCTGTACATGAAGAACGGATCTGGTAGAAATTGCTTTAGTAGTAGGCAAATGTAAAATTTAAGGCGAGACTATCTATAACTTTCATAATTGCCTGAAAAATGTAATTATTATACAAAATATTTTTGTAAAGAATATAAGATTTGATGGGACAGACAGAGGGAACTTGTAGTTAAGATACTTTCCGCTAAATTTTCAGTACATTGCGTGATGAGTGGTTGAACTCAATTCTGCAATACATCTTGTTATATAATTTCAAAAAACAATTCACATGCCCAAATGAGATCGACCCCAACTGTCGTGTTTACACACACCTACTGTGTTGTCGCGCCACGACGGTAAATTTGAGAAATTTTATTAGATATTTCTTATATTTTTTTTTGGATATTTAATGCTTACACAAACATACATTGGATAGTATGATTACATATTCAAAATAAATATTACCTGAAATACTTAAAAAAAGTCAGTTTTTAAGGTACGTTTTTCTGCTATATATATATTTACGCAGTTCGTAAAAAGGTTTCCCCCGTTCCAGGGGTTGCAAGCTCATGCATAAGATATGTGTTGAAATAATATTTATTTAAATTACCACTCCCCCGAGCAAACCTTCTCCTTGAATATTTGATACATATCGCTGACAGGCAGTTTCACATTTACAAGGAAGAGTTTGGATAATTAACCAAGAGGGCATTCGGCATACTTAAAGCACCTTGTTAATAGTTTACTATTTGCACGTTGTAAACATTCGTTATTTCGCTTCATTTGCTTCGCTCCGTTTATTTAATTGTTCATTATAACAGAGTTAGGTAGTATCTAAGTAATATTTGATTTTGAACAATGCTTTCTGCAATGTGGGAAATTGAATTAACTAGCAGCTAGACAAAATAGAGATTACGTTGTTAAGTTCGTAGGTAAAATCTAATTGAGGTCTTCGTAAAATCTGTATTAATCTTCGAAAAATCGACTATAACTGGAATTCGATATTAATAACTTATATATTGTATATTTTAATTATACTATAATATTACAATAAGCATATTGTTTACTTTTAAACATATTCTTTATTGTCTATATATTATATATATGTATATGAATATTTAAATATTCTACAAATATGATAACTTAATAAACTATGGAGGTAAGTCCAATTATTTATGTATTTTTAAATTTGTATATGAATATTATATTATTTATAACTGACAAATAATATTACCGCAGGTGCCCGATTTCTATTTATTTTGACCTTGTATTCATATAGCTAACATAAAAGGTACCTACTATTTATACTGTGCCATAAAAATGTGTTCGCCAAGAAAGTAAACAAAATATCGTAATTGAAGTAACTATTGTTTTCCAGTTTATTTTGGGGTTCCTTATCAAATTTAGCAAAAGACTTTGGAACATTGATTGATCACTATGAAAGCGATCCTGACGCACCCCTGACAAGTTTCAAGGATACCAAAGAAACAACGCTTAACAATCATGGAGCTTATTCAAGTGAAATCATACAAATTTTTCACAAATTTCTTAGAGTAATATAATTTTTTTTTATTATTCTACTACAATATGCTCGTTGGCTTCCAACCATAACCAGATGGTGTTAATTACGTAACAAGAGTTCATAGTATGAAAAAGATGTATGCCGATGACATAGCACTCATTGACGAGAACCGACTGACGCTCGAGCACAAAGTGAAAGTCTGGAAGGGTACGCTTGAGAGCGGTGGTCTTAAACTGCGTTGAAGACCGAGTTGAAGACATGGCTTGTGGGAGCCCGGACTCGAGCACTATCCAGATAGGTTCTGAATCAGTCGTCAAGACGGAAAAATTTAGATACCTTAGATCCATTATGCACGAGTCCGGAGGCATCGACCACGGTATCCACGCCTTTATTAGCGTATTATTCATAGTATGAATATCCATCTTTTATGAATTATATATATCCGTATATAAGTAATTATGATCTGTATTGAGCATCTTTATATTATATATAATATATTGTACTGTTGATATAGATAGTGTAGGGGTATATGTATATGTTTTATGTACATTCATGTGTTTTATGATTAAGTGATAATAAAAAAATATATAATAGTGGGTGGTATGATTACAACATAATATAATAATACATAGAAACATATACATACATAGACATGCCACACATATAGTATTTATACCTATATTATATTAGGCAAAGCACGGCATTGAGTCCCGCCACTCAACGCGCAATGCTTCGAAAAAGGTGGAAAGCGGGAACGAAGAAAGAAGGGAGTAAGCAACGGAGTGTCTTAACACTATCTTCATATAGTTCCTGCAGTTCCCTCTGCATACCCTGCAATATGCGGGATAAACGGTGAAGCTAAAAAAAGAATATTAGTAGTATTATTACTATTATATTTATTTATTTTTTCTCGGTTTTCACCGGTATACTGATATGCACGGGCCTAAGCCAAGTGCACAACAGGGTTAGAATTAACAGAGGTGGTTTGTGGAGTAGGTTGTGAAGCAGATTCTATGAGGTTTTCATTTTCAGTTTGTAGGAATTTTCTTACTATCCGGCAGGTGTTGAGAATTGCAGCTTTCTGTAGTAAAATGTAGGTGTTGGGGGGTAAATTAAGTGTCTTTATAGATTTGTGTAACTGTTTTGGTATGACGCCGGTCGTGGAAATGACTATGGGGACTATTATTACTTTCTGCAGGTGCCAAAGTCGCGTTATTTTATCTTTCAGTTCGCTATATTTTGTCAGTTTTTCAGCTATTATAGTTTGTAAGTTATGGGTGTTAGGTACAGCAATATCTATTAAGTATCCGGTTTTATTGTTTTTATTGATTAATGTGATGTCTGGTCTATTGTAATGGATGGTGCGATCAGTGAGGATAGCTCGGTCAAAGTAAAGTTTGCTGGTGGAGTTCTCTAACACACTTTCTGGTATATATTTATAGTACGGCTGTATGGAGGCTATTAGGTTTTGTTGATGGGCAAGTTTTTGATGGATGATATTGGCTATTTGGTCATGCCTATGTTTATAATCTGTCTGGGCTATTGTTTTACATGCACCTGTTATATGTTGTATCGTCTCTGGGCAACTATTACATTTTCTACATGTATCGGAGTGTAGGGTCTTCGTAATATGTTTCTGATAGTTTTTAGTCTCAACTACTTGGTCCTGAATTGCCATAATAAAGCCTTCAGTCTCCGGAAAGAGATCGCCACGACTCAACCATGCGTTCGACGCCTTTTTGTCGACATTAGGTTGGTTTAAGTTGTGGTAGTGTCTCCTGTGCAGAGATTTTCCAGCCCACTCAGCGTGTTTCGTCTTGTCGTCAGTTAGTTTCTCGTTCTTTTGGGATGTATTGTCTATTAAGTTTAAAGGTGTAAATTTATGGTCAGTTTTAACTATTGCTGTGTGGAGAGGAGAAGATTCAGCTTTGTTAAAGAAGTACTGTCTCAGGGATGTTATTTGTTTGTTGTGCAGGTTCGTAATGTCAATAAGGCCCCTACCTCCTTCAGTTCTTGGCAGTGTTAGTCTTTGTAAACATGATCTAGGGTGGTGTTTCCGGAACTTTGTCAACGTAGTATTAATAGTACGTTGCAGGGCTTTAAGATCAGACAGTGACCAGTTAATAATGCCGAAGGAGTAAGTTAATATTGGGATTGCAAACGTGTTTATTGCTTTTACAGTATTACGTGAATAGAGCTGAGTTTTTAGAATGGAATTGAGTCTGTGACGGAATTGCTGTTTTAGTTTTACTTTAGTGTCTGTGTGCAGTATTTGACGTGACTGGTTATATCCTAAGTATTTGTATGTCTCTCCTTCGTCTAATGGTTGAATTTGTTCCCCTGATTCTAGACTATAAAGGTGTGGATAGTAGTGTCCTGATTTAAATGAATTGATTCTGCACTTGTCAATACCAAACTCCATTTTAATATCATCTGAAAACTGTTCAGTAATATTAGCTAATTCATTAAGGTGATACTCACTTTTAGCGTACAGTTTTATATTATTACTATTATTATATTATTATTTAATACAAATAAATGTATTAAATAAGTCGTTGGGTTATAATGTTACGTGAAGCCTGCATACATACGTCATTATAAGCGTACATCGACATCGGTCAAATAATTAACGAATTTGGATTTACAAATCAAATAGCAAAGAAATCTAAATTATTTTTTACATTTTTTCTAAGTATAGAAAATATTTACAGCTATGTAGAAATATACCCTCTTATATGAAGACACGTAGCAACGGGACGAAACCTATTATTACGTAGACCGCAAAATAGATTTTACTAACGAATGAATTGTGCGCTTATTGGTGGGACAAGAGCAATGATTGCGCCCCATGACCCCACACAATCGATTTAACCACGTGACGCGCAAACTGATACTGGCATGCCTATTGTGGGTACTGAAAATGCTTTTTTTATTTATTTTATACTAAAATGCAGAACTATATATAACAGCTGCGTGTACGTAATTATCACTTGTTTATATGGATATTCAGAACACATAAAAAGATATATTTTTTGTTTTATTTATAAAATTCTCAACTTTCGCTCAAATTCGGGACATTACGAATTAAGTAATGGATTTCATAATGACGGTTTCAAAGCAAAGTTAAAGTTAATATTATTTTATAGTGCACATTGGGCAATTTTTACAATTTCGTAGATACATCAAGAGGGAAAATGAAACCTTTACAGGAATATTTTGCTGTCCGTCTGGCTGTCTGTTTGGAAAACTTTCTCAAAATCAAGTAGAAAAATTAAGCTACAATTGATATCAAACATCAAAAGTCAGCCTTATATGCAATCAAGTTTACGTTTAATTTTTTGAATGTTGTATAAAAATCAAACTACCCGGCGACCTAGAATTATGCATTACAAATTTAAACCTTGTAGTACAAATAAAGAAAAAACCCCAAAAAGTAGAAATTTATATATATTAGAAATTTATTTATCGAAATATTCGCTCTGGCAACTAGGCAAAGCGCTGCGTTGAGTTCCGCCACTCAACACACAATGCCTCGAAAAAGGCGGAAAGCGGGGACGGAAAAAAGCAGGGACTAAGCAACGGAGTGTCTTAACACTATGTTCGTATGGTTCCTGCAGTCCCCTCTGCCTACCCTGCCATGTGCGGGATAAAGCGTGAAGCTATAAAAAAATATCCTTAATACTATTTCAATCAATTACCTAGGTACGGAAACATCGGTGCGCGACCACTGTTGGCTTTGGATTAATAAGTTTTTAGTATAACACAGACATATATGCTTGAATACCACAGATTCATTAAGAAAACGATAAAATAAAAACGTTAATGATTATTACTTAGTTGAGAGAAATCAACAAGACATTTTTTGCAGCAAAAAAATATTCTATGTGTGAATTGCATCACCGACGGTTATAAGTATAAATCGTGGGAGATACTGTAAGCGGGCGTCTGCTTTTCAATAGGCAACGTAATAAATGTTACACAGAAGTTTAATTAGGTTTATTTCCAACCCCAAAAGCAATCGCAGCCGCAACGTGACTTGTAAAATAATGTTTTTCATAAGTCGTTTCAACGTTTATTTACATTAATTAGAAATCAAGGAGTAAATATTAAATATTTTGAAATCATTTTGTTTGATATTGTTAATCAAACAACGAATAATCTTTAACAATGAGAAATTTATGGTTAAATCATGAAAAAAAATCGTCCCTAAATTATTGTGAAATTGTACCTTACATTTCTTACAAAATGGCATACAGCGAAATTATAATTGTTCACCTAATCATGAAATTGTTATGAAAGCTTCTATTCACAAGTACTTCTCGCACAAATTATTTATAACATACGTCATACATCCATCGCTTCACGCTGTATCCCTAGCGGTGAACGGACCGCCAAACGCTACGGTCTTTTCATACCACTTTCGCCTCGTCCCTTGTTATTAACCTCTTCTCGTTGCGGGAAATCCTCATGCCTTTACGTGACCTTCCTCCAGTTCCTCGATACTGTAGTTTCAAAAATTGTTTATTAGAAACCTAATAATAATTTAACTAAGCAAATAATTCTAAGGGTTAATCAACGTAATTCGTGTAACACTATACATAATTACACATCTAACGCATCACACCTTAATTCGTGGGCGGGCAATTACTGTCCACTACGAGCTTTGAATATGTTACGTTGTTATAGTGAATTACCATCGTTACTAGTTTATAGAGGATATATCTAACACTAAATTGTTATATTTGCATATTTGATTAGAGTATACCATATATATATTGCAGATGTTTTCTATGTATCTATTAATTTTCATGCACATTTTATTATACAAACTAAAAGTTAGCTGCACGCTTTATCCCGCTCATAGCAAGATAGGCAGAGGGAACCACAAGAACTGTGGTAACCTAGTGTCAAAACAGTCTGTACCCCACTTTCCCTCCTTTGGAAGATTTGCGTGTTGAATGGCGAAATTCAACGCTGCGCTGGCCTAGTTGCTAGAGAAGATGGAAATAAAATATTCCATTCGCCCTGACTGAGAATCGAACCAAAAAACGGTCGTCGCGTTTACAGGCAGACACTGCGTCTCTACGTCGGTCATTCATCATTATATTGAATATATTAATTTTTCCAAATATTCTTTCATCAGTGTACATTTCAAGTCTGAATACTATAGATTTTGGGTTCGATTTCCCTCGAAAATATTTGTAAGTTATGTTTTATTTCTCCACTCCAGCATTCAATTTCAGACCAAGTGCCCTAAGGACAGAATGTGGACGGAATGTGAAGCAAGAGTTACACTAGCATCTAGTGTGTTAGAAAGATAATATTGTATTAGAATGTGTATTTATTACCTAGTACATACATATATGGCAGTTTCTAAATCAAAATTACATTTTCACTGAGCCATTTAACAAATTTATTATGTGACGAAACGACCCGCAAGCAAATCCAAATTTCGCAGGTTAGATACGTGATTTGCTTAATAAGCGTAAAAGCTTCGTACCACCTACGAGGATAAACGTAAGATTAATTCAAAATAATTACGTATTACGCGGTTGTGGCACTTTAAAAATTAAATAAAATAAAAAATCATAAATAATAATATTCTGAAGATACGCGGTTTATATATCGTGTATGCACCAGTGTTGACCAGATCTACTATCGAAATGTATTGCCACTATTGATAGGAATAGGTATTTCTGTTCAACATGAAAATAATATCACAAAGAACTTTAAATTAAAAGTTTTACTGAATTGAACGATTAAACATTAATTTCAATACTAAATACTTTCGAAACAATAAAATCATAAAAGTTATATTGTTTTGCGCCCATATATATGTATATATATACAGATATAAGATAAGAGAGAAACCAAATGACCGATTTCAAACAATATTGGATAAGTTTCAAGTGATCGCTTCACTCAACGAGATTAGAACAGCTCGGCAGGTTTTATTAATTTGCTTTTGTTATAAGGAGTTGTTAGAAGTTGAATAAATATCCTTGGAATTAGGCGAATTTTATTCCTTTATAATTTAAAAACGTTTAACATTGTTCTGGAATATTGTAATATGGAAGCAAAGTCTGAAATATTATTAAAAAAAACCTTAATTCTTATTTTCAGGGAAAAATACTAAAGTTTGATAATGTTAAAGTTTGTCAAAAAATCTTATGATGTCGAAGATTATATTATATTATCGGATAAAGTAAGTTTTGGTATAATGGTTTTAAACATATCTTAGTGAGTTAGCCGAATAATTTGTTAAAGAAATTTCTCTATGATAATATTTACTATAAAAAATATATATATATATATATATATATATATATATATGTATGTATATATATATATATATATATATATATATATATATATATATATATATATATATATATATATATATATATATATATATATATATATATATATATATATATATATATATATATATATATATATATATATATATATATATATATATATATATATATATATATATATATATATATATATATATATATATATATATATATATAAATAAATGTTTTAGGCGAAAAATACGTCGTGATTTTTTAAAGGAAAGGAATATTATTTCATCTACTGAGTTTTTGCCCAGTTAGGGCTTGATAAGTCCTTATATATTAAATTAGCATTTATTATGGAAGGAACATAATGCAGAATATTTTTTAGTATAACATGTTTATTAATCAAAGCTTTGTTATCGATGCACTTTTGCCATCTTGTAAGTAATTCATTGATCCTTTTACTTAAAAAAACATTCGTATGGAAATCAGTAAAATTTTTAAGGAAGTTTAATTTGTCCCATCAGAATTGACATTTTCCAATGGAAGAAGTTATCCAAATTTCGAAAAAATGGCAGTCTGTTGGAGCATGGCTCGGGGTGTACGGTGGATGTCTTAAATGCGCTTCCTATTATATTCTTATTATCATAGAGAATCCGCATTTCACAGATAACGATTTGATTTAATAACCCTTAATTGTTGTGCATCGTTTACCGGTTTGCTTTACTTAATTCGTGAGGCATCCACATTTAAAGCTTTTTAAACTTCCCAATTGGCTATCGGTGGAATAAAACAGTTTTATAATTTACACCACAATAGCCTTCAATTATACCTACATTATAAATTTGGGTCTCTGGCAGTCCACAATCCTTGTTCTGCAGGTAGAAAATTCTGGAACGAAAACGCTAAAACTAAAAACGCAATGTTTTACGGTAGGACTGCCAATACATTCGACGGTCTCAGCCGTTTATATTTAATATCATGTTAATTACGAGTACGAGTGCATCTGCACTCGTAAATAACACGATATTTCTTAATTTTCTATTTTGTAAGCTGAAAGACGCAAACAGAAGAAAAAGAAACGAATGAGGGATAACAAGACAGAAAATTTGGTTAAATAGCTATATAAATTTAAATTTGGAGTTCTTAACTTTTTACTATACCTCTAAGTTATAAAAATTATAAAGCCCTGATTAGTATAAATATAAACTAGATTTAAAAATGAGTTAATAAGAAGTTCCAATTGTAACATGGGTGGGTAATTTAAATTTTTTTTAAATATATATCCAAATTCAACGAAACTTTTCTATGCAACTGTACCATATGAAAGCAATATACATATACGTTGTATGTTGTTACATACAACTTGTCTAATTCAGTTAACATTCTCAACTATACTTTCGAAATTGCAGACTGAAGTCATTATTATGGCCTAAAACACAACTCTGTGAAGTTATTAATAAGCAAACAATCATTAATAAAAGTTGTAGCAAGATTTTGAAGGCTAAATATGCACATTCCAATATGAGGACCGTCGTGGCGCAGAGGCGCAACGTCTGCCTGTAACGCGACGGTTTCTGGGTTCGATCCCCAGTCGGAGAAGATGGATTTTTCTATTTCCATTTTCTTCGCTCTGGCAAACTAGGCAAGGCGCGGCGTTGAGTTCCGCCACTCAAAACGCAATGCCTCGAAAACGGCGGAAAGCGGGGACGTAGAAAGCAGGGACTAGCAAAGGAGTGTCTTAACACTAGGTTCCCACGGTCCCTGCAGTTCCTTCTGCCTACCCTGCCATGTGCGGGATAAAGCGTGAAGCCAAAAAAAAAAGAATATGCACATCTGCTACTGACACAGTATAATAAAACTTATTAACGTTATTTCTTAAAAAAACACATTACAATTGACACTTTTTAATGTCTTTTTTATTAAAAAAAAACCTTAAAAAATCAACTTATCAATCTAACAAAAACAAAGATAAATAAATATATATATATATATATATATATATATATATATATATATATATATATATATATATATATATATATATATATATATATATATATATATATATATATATATATATATATATATATATATATATATATATATATATATATATATATATATATATATATATATATATATATATATATATATATATATATATATATATATATATATATATATATATATATATATATATATATATATATATATACATATATATATATATATATATATATATATATACATATATATATATATATATATATATATATATATATATATATATATATATATATATATATATATATACATATATATATATATATATATACATATATATATATATATATATATATATATATATATATATATATATATATATATATATATATATATATATATATATATATATATATATATATATATATATATGTATATATATACATATATATATATATATATATATATATATATATATATATATATATATATATATATATATATATATATATATATATATATATATATATATATATATATATATATATATATATATATATATATATACATACATACATATATATATATATATATATATATATATATATATATATATATATATATATATATATATATATATATATATATATATATATATATATATATATATATCTTTGTTGTTGTTAGATTGATAAGTTGATTTTTTAAGGTTTTTTTTTAATAAAAAAGACATTAAAAGTGTCAATTGTAATGTGTTTTTTTAAGAAATAACGTTAATAAGTTTTATTATACTGTGTCAGTAGCAGATGTGCATATTCTTTTTTTTTGGCTTCACGCTTTATCCCGCACATGGCAGGGTAGGCAGAAGGAACTGCAGGGACCGTGGGAACCTAGTGTTAAGACACTCCTTTGCTAGTCCCTGTTTTCTACGTCCCCGCTTTCCGCCGTTTTCGAGGCATTGCGTTTTGAGTGGCGGAACTCAACGCCGCGCCTTGCCTAGTTTGCCAGAGCGAAGAAAATGGAAATAGAAAAATCCATCTTCTCCGACTGGGGATCGAACCCAGAAACCGTCGCGTTACAGGCAGACGTTGCGCCTCTGCGCCACGACGGTCCTCATATTGGAATGTGCATATTTAGCCTTCAAAATCTTGCTACAACTTTTATTAATGATTGTTTGCTTATTAATAACTTCACAGAGTTGTGTTTTAGGCCATAATAATGACTTCAGTCTGCAATTTCGAAAGTATAGTTGAGAATGTTAACTGAATTAGACAAGTTGTATGTAACAACATACAACGTATATGTATATTGCTTTCATATGGTACAGTTGCATAGAAAAGTTTCGTTGAATTTGGATATATATTTAAAAAAAATTTAAATTACCCACCCATGTTACAATTGGAACTTCTTATTAACTCATTTTTAAATCTAGTTTATATTTATACTAATCAGGGCTTTATAATTTTTATAACTTAGAGGTATAGTAAAAAGTTAAGAACTCCAAATTTAAATTTATATAGCTATTTAACCAAATTTTCTGTCTTGTTATCCCTCATTCGTTTCTTTTTCTTCTGTTTGCGTCTTTCAGCTTACAAAATAGAAAATTAGAAATATCGTGTTATTTACGAGTGCAGATGCACTCGCACTCGTAATTAACATGATATTAAATATAAACGGCTGAGACCGTCGAATGTATTGGCAGTCCTACCGTAAAACATTGCGTTTTTAGTTTTAGCGTTTTCGTTCCAGAATTTTCTACCTGCAGAACAAGGATTGTGGACTGCCAGAGACCCAAATTTATAATGTAGGTATAATTGAAGGCTATTGTGGTGTAAATTATAAAACTGTTTTATTCCACCGATAGCCAATTGGGAAGTTTAAAAAGCTTTAAATGTGGATGCCTCACGAATTAAGTAAAGCAAACCGATAAACGATGCACAACAATTAAGGGTTATTAAGTCAAATCGTTATCTGTGAAATGCGGATTCTCTATGATAATAAGAATATAATCGAAAGCGCATTTAAGACATCCACCGTACACCCCGAGCCATGCTCCAACAGACTGCCATTTTTTCGAAATTTGGATAACTTCTTCCATTGGAAAATGTCAATTCTGATGGGACAAATTAAACTGCCTTAAAAATTTTACGGATTTCCATACGAATGTTTTTTTAAGTAAAGGGATCAATGAATTACTTACAAGATGGCAAAAGTGCATCGATAACAAAGCTTTGATTAATAAACATGTTATACTAAAAAATATTCTGCATTATGTTCCTTCCATAATAAATGCTAATTTAATATATAAGGACTTATCAAGTCCTATTTAAATTGGGCAAAAACTTGTTAGAGGAAGTAATATTCTATAAATTACAGGAAATATCGCTTCCTTTTAAAAATCACGACGTATTATTCGCCTAAAACATTTATATATATATATATATATATATATATATATATATATATATATATATATATATATATATATATATATATATATATATATATATATATATATATATATATATATATATATATATATATATATATATATATATATATATATATATATATATATATATATATATATATATATATATATATATATATATATATATATATATATATATATATATATATATATATATATATTTGTGAAAATAAATAAAACAACAAAAATGTAGATATTATATTATATTATCATATTGTCGATATTATGATACATATTTATTTACAAAATTATATAAATAGAAATCTATAAAATCTTAAGTATCTAAAATCTATTTCTTCGATGTAAAAAATCGCTAAACATACGAAAAGCTTCAATAGCGTATTTAAATAACGAATACTGGATTATATGATATACATAATAATACTTACATAGCCTTAAATAAAGCTTTACACTTTAATAGTCACTTAAGTAGATTTCAGTTATATTACTACTACAAGGGCTTTTTTGCCATACAATATTTCTTTTTACTCATTTTATTTAAATAATATTTCTGAAACAAAAACAGTGCTCCATTTGACAGTAAAATTTTGTTTAATTTCTTTACCAAGTTTTCTAAAAAAAAAATAATAATGAATGATGTTGATGAATTAAAAGTGTTGTATTTTTAAAATAAGAAAAAGCTCGAAAAGCTTTTAGCCTACTATTTTATACTCGATTTAATGCCACACTGTTTTTTTACCTGTACCAAAATTTTCATTCACAAACTAAGGGTTTTTAGTAAATAAATCTAAAACAGATTTTTTTTATATATTGTTAAACTTGAATTATAGGGATGTATAAACAAGATCTTATATATGGTACAGTGTTATATTATGTTATATTATGTTTTTCTGTGTACTGTAAGAAAAACTTTTCCATTTTTTATTTTGTGATTTAATTCTATATAGATCTATATAATTTATATCTATCGATATTAGACAAAATATATATACGTGTATGTCATTTCATATAACATCAAGTTGCTACTGTGTGATGAAAATGTCACAAGTTATCCTAAAAATATTTACTAAATTGATACATTCTTTGATCATTTAAACATATAAGTACAATTCTCCACAAACATTTAGACCGACAACAATTTGAGCGTTCAGTAAGATTTAGAACTGGCTTCAAAAGTGTTTGATAAGTTCCTGATACCTACAACTATAGATATATGTATACTATATGTTAAAATAAAATATTAAATAAAATTAATTAATCAAAATATCAAAAACAAATCTCTATATAATCATCGTATTAGTAAAAAATAACAAATGAATGCTTTTCATATGGGGTAATATAACTAATAGTCTGTAAAATTAAAAGTATAGTAGATAACTATCAGGTAAGTTATCAGGAACTTAACTTAAACTTTGTCAAACCAGTTGTAAAACACAGTTATTATGCATAAATTAAAGCTAAGAACATGACATGAACATAAATAATATATCTAATAAATAATATGAGTATAGGGAAGTATGAGATTATTGACACATCTAATGTGGGCATATACGAGTATACACTATATTGAGTGTTGCACTAAATTGAATAATTTGTTCTAACAATAAATTATCGTACAAAAAACTAAACAAAAAATGTGATGTTATTTTAATATAGATTGTAACAGAACGAATGAATAATTTTAATTAAATAATTAAAATATATAGGAGTACCATAGGAGTTATTTAAAATGAATGAATGGTAACGTTTTTATCATCATTCCATAGTAAGATACACTCGTAGTCTAATGAACACTATGTTGTTATTGCTAGTATTTTAGTCGGAATGTTTGTCCTATTACATTGTTAATAAATAATTATTGAAGCATGTCTCTAATATTAGGCCTAGTTATAACGCCGCCATAATCAAAGTGGCTTAACTCAAAAAACTTAATTGATGGAAATCATCAGAACAGTTTTTCAGTAATAAAATCAAAATTTTTAAGTTTGGCCACCTTTTATTGTAATATAAATTACCATATACAAAAATTAAATCTAGACAGATATAATAACTTTTTAAGTAGTATTCTATGATACATTCACTTGTGTGTTTTAAGCATAATACGATCAAAACAGACAAATGATTTTTATATTTAATTTAATAATATTAACTAACAAAATAAACAAAATTTAAGATTTAATATATCATTATTAAAATAAAACATATATTAGTGTTTCAAATCTTTAAAAAAAATCAAAATAATTTTTTTCATATATATAACATATCGTTTTTTATTGAATAATAATAAAAAAATAATTATTTAAACTAAACTTTAAATTTTTTTTTTGAAATTGTCTCTTAATGTCTATAATTATGTATTCTTATTAAACATATATATATATATATATATATATATATATATATATATATATATATATATATATATATATATATATATATATATATATATATATATATATATATATATATATATATATATATATATATATATATATATATATACATATATGTTTATACATATATGTTTATACATATATGTTTAATAAGAATACATAATTATAGACATTAAGAGACAATTTCACAGGTTACTGATGAAATTTCAGATAAAAGTTGATAAAGCTGATTGTTAAACCAAAATTTGTTGTTTATCTAACAGACAGATAGTAAATTTCCTATCTAGGACGTTATCAGCAAGGGAAACTGGCCGTAAAAGCTATTTAATTTTACCTTGTAGTTAAATCACTATTATTTAGCTTACTTTATAATGAAAAAATTCATTACATTTAGGCTATTACAATAATTTGAGTACAGACTGTAAGTTCGATGGTAGTGAGTTCAAATACTTTAGGGAGTCAAATATTTTCTATCTCTAACTTTAATAACCTAATCTGCTTTTTACCTATAGATCGTAAAGTTGACAAAATGGTTTATATACCAAACTTTTTTTTCTCTACACCTTTATTTTAACGAAAATATAATACTGCAATTATTTTTAGAGAAAAATTATGAAACATATAACATATGCACTAATAAAAAATTAAATAAATTAATAATAAAATCTAAATTTTTGAGTAATATTAATTAAGGCTTAGCACTAATATATATGGAATAAGGGCTTAAAACATTTTTTTGTTTCGGTGATTAATGAAGAATATATTATGATGTCAAGTTAATTAATAAATTAAATAAGTAATTTATAGTTTTTGGAGACACAGTTTTTAGGATTACAGTGTAATTGTTTTCAGTCTGTATGTAAAAAGGATCTAGAATATAGATCTCAAAATTTGGCAGATACGTTCTTTGTAGAATGTAAGAGAGCACTAATTCTAGGAAAGTACGTGAGGAGTAAAATGGAGGCAAAAGATTGCTTGTTATTATTTATATTTTGAAATCAACAAAAAATATTTAATTACTTTTGAATGCAATAAGTTCTCTTATTTATTGTGTGTCTAATCGATAACCATACATGAACGTGTAAATAATTATTAAAATGACGTTTTGACAAAAAATAAAAAAAAAATTTAAAAATATCCTTTTTGTATTTATGAAATGACAGGGAATGTATATTTAAATATTATTTATTATCTATTTATTATCCTAACTAATACTACACTGGCTATTTCTATTGAAAAGTAGCACTTAAGTAACGATTGTTTATATATTTCTATATTATATGTTACAATAGCATACACATATATTTTGACGAGTATTATTGTTTTATAATAAATTATTCATATTTAAAAACGTCCCAGAAAAAAAAATATATCTGCAGCCAGTATTAAATTGCAAAATAGTTTTTCCTTTAAGTCGCTTATATTTCTAACATTTACCTTCAATTATTGCCAATTTATTTAAAATCTTCTAATATATATGCTTAATATTTATATGTATATATGTATACTTAACATTAATTAATTTAAATACGACAAGTATCTTAAATATATAAGTTAAGGTTATATTGATCAGAAAATTTACCCGAGTTTTAACTCATCCATCCATTAGATTAAAATATTTTACATATTTCGCCATTTTCTTTTACTGAGACAATATATTTAATTTTTGAAAATTATATGTCTCCATTCCATCTTTTATAATAAACACGTAATTTAAAGTCAAAAAATGTATATATAATCAATAAGGAATAATACACTAAATAAGTGTGTGGTAATCATTTTTTCAGTTCCAAAGCGATCGACGCTAAATTAATAAAAGTAAACATACAAAAAATTTTAAATTATAATAATTCTTTAGTACAACATACTTAAACATTTTTATTAATTGGATATTTGCATTTTAGTAAAGTTTGCAATTTCATATTTTGAATGTTAAAATTATTACCTGAAACCTATGAAGAAGTTTGTTCAGACTTCAATATGATCGTCGGGTATAGGCGGGTGTTTTAGTTTCTTAGGGTTAAGTATAGAAGGTTTTTGAGTGCGCGTGTGCCATACATACACTTTAGTACAATTTTCAGCTAATGGTTCCATTTCATCTTTGGTCGTCACGTATTTTAATATTTCACTTTCCTGTAAAAATAAAGACAAAAACAATTTAAATATGATAACAAAAACAATATAATTTCCACCTGTTCTCGAGATTGACGATCGAATCCAGAATCCAATAAAAAAAAAGAATCGAAGAATCATAACAGATTGACAATCGAATTTACAAGATTTATTTTATGTCAGAAGTTAGTAGAAATCTTCAACGACAGTGAAATTACCATTGCCAATAATTTTTATATTTTCACGTAAAACATCTCGGAAGATACAAAATATTAATAATATTTAAAATATTTACATAACACAGCAGTCACGTTACATTTTAAAAATGTGTTATTGTTATAAAAGGAAGTGATCAGTGAACAGTGCGAGAGAAAGTGTGATAACGCTTATCACATATGACCGTGCCGTTACCAGTTTTTTAATCTGTGTTTTATTATTGTTATAAAAAGTTTTTTATCAACAAATCATATGTTTTAAATTTGTCACAGATTTATAAATTAAAAAAGAAAT
This sequence comes from Dione vanillae, assembly GCA_037178615.1. Taxonomy (NCBI): domain Eukaryota; kingdom Metazoa; phylum Arthropoda; class Insecta; order Lepidoptera; family Nymphalidae; genus Dione; species Dione vanillae. The sequence continues at coordinate 454,335 of JAZFAU010000073.1, forward strand.
ACTATCCATGGCACTTTTTCTTCAAAGAAAGAGAAAATAAACATATTGCGTAGACATTTTCAAAATGTCACATTTAACTATATAGTTCATATTTTTAAATACTAAATATATGCACACACAACCACTGATTTTAAATTACCTGAAATCCCGATTGTACTTTCCTAGAGAACTTCGCGTCTTTGTGTTCCAAGAATAAGGTAGCGTTTATGGCGAAACCTGCCATATCTATAGGGAATGGTCTAAACGGTTTCCATACAGCGTTCCACCCTGACACCTTGCCGTTGGTGACCAATGGCATTTCGACTCGCATGCCACCGACTATGCCTACGGGCCATACGCCTACTTTGTTGATTTTTCTCATCTGGAATAGAACATTTTATTTGAAATGAAAAAAAAAATAGTTAAAAGATGGAAGAGGAATTTCTTCTTGATCTCATAGGTATATCTATCTTATCTATATATCTATGAGGATCGTCGCGGTGGAAAGGCGCAGCGTCTGCCTGTAAATGCAACGGTTTGTGGGTTCGATTACCACTCGTGAAAAGGTGGATTTTTCATTTCCATTTTCTTCCCTTTGGCAATTGGGCAAAACAGCAGCAGCAGCAAAAACTCGAAAAAGCGGAAAGCAAGGAACGGAATGTCTTAACAATAGGCTGCCACGGTTCCTGCGGTTGCCTCCCCATACCTTGCTATAATCGGGTTAAAGCGTGAAGCTAAAATAAAATAAATATATATCTTTCAGTCTAGAACTGCAATAAACACAATAGGGTTATTATATTATTTTTATTAATAAATATGACAATTTGATATAAAACTTAATAATAACTGAAATGATTAGTATGGCTGATAAAGAATGTACACATTTAATGTGTTTCAATACTGTTTAATTAATGAATATCGGTTTAATTGCTAGGTGTGGAATATACTCCACTCATAATATACACATAGGTATATAGTATATGACAACGTCAATATGTTACTACTTACCGACTTATTCCTAGTATAAAGCTAGGTCATAATAAAACAGAATAACTTTTAACTTTTAATAACTTTTTTGTTTTAATGAGTTAAGTTTTTTTATATATTAGATTTGGTCCCAAAACTTGATATACTTGTATACTACCTCTATGTTTGCAGCCTCCTATGATTGTTATTTTTTTTATTTCATTTATTATAACATAACTTTACTATTACAGCGGACACTTGCTTATCAATACTACCAACTGGATATGTAGATCATCAATCATTATCAATACTACCAACTGGATATGTAGACATATCATCTTCGCTTTGAGAAGATTTAAGAAAATAAAATTAATTTTAAATTTGCCCATGTTTTTTTTTAAATAATGTATTCAATGAATGAATGAATGCTGCGATTGCAAGGCCGATTCATTTTAATGGCACACAATCGCATTTCAAAGTAAACAACAATGTTTACGATAAACTTTTTGCAGAGGTACAATATTTTTGTATACGTACATACTATATAGTATATGGTACATACTATTATTGGTCTATAAGATAAAATTAGGTCATAAAATATATTATATTATATAACAACTAAAAGTATATATTATCTTTATATGCAAAAAGAATGCAGGAAATATAACATTAGAATAACAGTAGTTTTAAAAACATTACAGGTTAAATGATAGGGGTATACTTCAGTACATTGTTTAATCTCACAGAAAAAGAAGACATTTTTATCAGTTTTACCTATTTTTTATAAACGAGTGAACTCAAGCTATTTTATTGTCAAGACACTCTGTGGGCTGAGTGTAGGCTAGGCTAAGTGTTAAGAAATTCACGTAGAGTGTCAGAACTCAAAACTGCATTTGGTATCTACTAAACAAGGAAATACGAATCATTTATTCCCTTATTAAAAAATTACGACTGCGATACAATGACCTCACTAAAGTTGCTTTAAATATAAACACAGCCCGGAAATGAAAATTTAAGGTTATAAGTAAAAGTATTTTCGTATATATTGAATTGTTTCCCGCATTGTTAATTGTTGTGACGAAAGAGTAAGAGAGAGGTCAATACATACTTTATAACCAATAGAGAGAGACAGCCATATTTAAATAATTTAAAAAATAAACAAACAAATTGCATGTCACTTATTTGTATATCATACATTCATAAATTGTAAATCACTAGTGTATATTGTCATTTGTTATTTATATGTAGACGTGTTTTGTTTTTGCTATATAAACATGTCTGACTAAGTCTTTTTGTTACATTATTACTATTGAAATTCCGTTGCCTCTTAAATAAGTAATTCATAATAATTAATAATGAAATAAACGATAAATAACTAAATAAAATCCACTAAACGAAGAGAGGTGAGATTTGATTGGATTGTAAATTAATTTTTAGTATATCAAAGCTTGTAAATATTTTTTTAATATCTAATAGCTTTATGCTTTTAATAGTACTTTAATCAAGAGTGGGCAAAAGGAAAGGCTAGAGTTAAGACACTCCATTTCCTTTTCGCCTTTCGACGTATTGCGTGTTTAGTAGCGGAAGTAACTTAGAGCCGCCCTTTTCAGAGTGAAGAAAATTGAAATAATTAACCCTATCCAAGTGGAAATAGAAGCCACAAACCGTCACGATTACAAGCAAACGCTGTCCTCTGTACCACTACTCCTAATAATATTCCAAAAAATAAATATTCCTCTTGCTTGATTCTTTTAATATGATTTTTCTTTGTTTTAAAACAAAATATAAATGTTGTTCTATAATTTTAATACAATAAAAATGCCAAAACTAAAATCAATTAATTGACCTTTAAAATAAAACAAGAAAAATAAGGACATAATTAAACTGTATTTTTTTTAATAATTAATATTTTTATGTCTACTTATACTATGTATACATTGTAAAATTTCTATATAGCTATTATATATAATTAACAATTCACTTACCTTAAAATTATCTGAAAAATAGTGTTAATATCTATAAATTTAATAAGAACGATATTTTTGATATACATAGCTAATTTATCTAAAAAAATTACTAAGCATGAACCATTGTACTTTATCTTTTTAACATAAAATTATATTCAAGGCTTTTTCTGCTTATTAGCATGCTAATTAATGTGTATTTTAAATTATTATTATCAGTTATATGGTTTAAATAACAATGAAAAATGAAGATACATATGAAATTTACAGATAATATTATTATGTATATGATGTTTAAATTATTACCAGAACTTAAGCGTAAGGCTTAAAAAGCAAGAAAAGACAAATAATCATAAATTACAGAATAAAATTCAATTGTTAAAAAAATCAATTCACAACTTGTTTTTTTTTTTACTTTACTTACTTGTAATCTTAAGGTTCAATGGATAAAACTACTGAGCATGTGGATTTATATATAAAAGTATAGAGTTATTTGAAAATTTAACATACCTCATCAAAAATCTTCAATGCATAAGTATTGTCATCGTCCATAAAATACACAACACCTTTCTTATCTTCCGATTCTTTCAAATGTTCCCGCAACCAATTCAATGCAACATTTCTTTGTTCAACTCCACTTGCCTGTAAATAGACATTTAAAATATTTTAATGACTATTAAAATTATCATTTTAATTGAAACTATTATTTGGATTACCATTTAATTTATTAAGTTGTATTATTAAAAAATATTTTTTAAAGTTACAATTAATTATATGAATTAAAAAGAAGAGTTATACTGCTAATTTATTAACGATTAAATATGAAGTTAAATTAGCATTCAACAATAGTACTAATATATAGTATCTTACTTATATTATACATATTGGAGTTCCTCAATAATTATTGAAGCTACATATTATAATTGATAAGTAAAACATTTTTTATATTATTAATAAATTAAAAATCAAAAGAAAAATGAGAGAATTAGAATTTAGGAAAATTATTAAATTATTCAAACTATATAAACTAGTAAGTTATATTATATAAACTAGTAAGTTATGTTGCTTATGAATTATTTATAAATATAAATCTTATATGGTTACTGCTTTAGTATACAGATCATTAGTTGATAATAATAAACACACAGAAAATGATAAATTTCAAACATACACAATACCAAGAAGTAGTGGCTAGTTTTGTTCTAAACAAACATATATTGATATCCATACCCTGAAATATTAATTTTTTAATAGTAATATAAGATATTTCACTATTTCAATACATATGTTTTTAAATAAAATAAATAATTCATTGTATTAGGTCTTATTTTCTTTTTTGTTTTCATACATTTTTTACAGACAATCTATAATTCAGATTAGAAAAACCAATAATACTGTTTTTAATTAAGTGTAAACTTAAAAATAGTTTTTATGCAAGATTATTACTACATTATTTTATAGTTCCTAATTATTCAGTTTTTCATATAGAATTAATTTATGCTGCAAATAGTTACACCTATATAAAAAACAGTAATTTCGATAACATTAAAATACAAATTACTTACAGTTGATTGTTTTGATTTGTGTGTCTTTACATTAAGATGAGTATACTTCAATGTAGACTCTTTTAGTAGATTTTCAACTAATTTAGTCTTAGTTTCTGAGTCTTCAATTACAATCCAATGAAAATTCTTTACAAGCATCAATGTTTGTGATAATCTGTAAAAACATTCGAAACGATTGGAAAATAAAATAGTAAAATAATCATAATTAATTTATTAGTTATAACAAAATTAATTCAATTTTAGTAATAATAAAAGTTCCCTTTTAAAAAGCCGGTCTTTTATAATGATACTAAGCATATTTATCTTTTTTAAAAATAATTGCACAAATAATATGTTTTATATCTTGGAATTTAAATATTTCTTTATTTGTTTTTGCCAAATTGAAAGCCAGACTAATGATGTGTGTACATCAAATTTGCAATCAAGGGCAATATAATCACGACAAAATGAATCTTACCTTGTGAGATCGGCCTTTTGAGCAAGTCTAGCGTACGTCGGTGTTATGCCGTATATTGTCGGAAGATAAGTTGTTTGGATTTCTGGCGAAAATTGACATTGAAAAGTTGGTCGGCTGTTAAAAATAAATAAACCTACAAAAATCAACATTCCGATTGCCAAATATTGCTTTTTAATATTAACAAAACGCATTTTATTATCACTTATGTTTTGTCGATATTAGCTTCCCGTATATACAACGCACGTTCGCGTCTGCCTTTTTCCTTAATATTGACTCACAACATAATTTAAAATTGCTACGCGAATTCATCCACCCCCATTACGGACCAGTTGCAGTAATCACTGATATCGAGATATTAAAAGTTATGATCGTGACCCGACGATATAAAAACGGGTATACGTATACTGCCGACGCTGCATGAAGCCTCGAATGTCATATGTCAATTGACAAATCGACAAAATGACATTGACAATTAATAGCTAACAAAGATAAACGACTACAAATAAATGTTCAGCACTTGTAAAATACAGAACAATCATTAATTATCGTTAAATACAAGTCAATATAAAATTTCCGTTATGTAATATTTATTTCTTTTTTTTAATAAAGGATGAAATAAAATTTAATAAACATCAGATTTTTATAATATATGCTGGTTATATTAGTAATTCAGAGATGGCGCTACAGTACTAAAAATAAATTTATGTACCACGATACCCTCTGCCTACCTTGCTGTATATAATATGTCTTATCCATGCTGCTATGTGTTCTTCGGTCTTCTTATTCATTCATTTTTTAAAATGTGATTTATGTTAATATCTTTAATGACTCTGTAACTTACGAAATAAATGATTGTTCTTGTCTCTTTTGGGGTTTAAATTCGACAATGTTACGCCCACTTCCTTCTAAGAATTATTCAAGGGAGAGCTCAATCTCAATATCAGACACCATTTGTGCTCTGGCAGTTATTTCTACTCTTTTACCTCGGCGTAAAAGATATTACTCCATCTAGCATCAAAAGCATTGCCCGTGCTGTCATATACAATTATTAATGTGCAAGCTGACAATATGTTATTGATTTACATAAAGAAGCGGGATCCCTGGAATACAGCAAGGATGTACTAGGTCGCATAGTATCATCATCAACAACTTTTTTGCTCCACTAGTTATGAACACTAGTTAGGCATAATCTCGGGAATTCCTTATGATGGCAACTTTATCAGATGCGATTAACAAACACTTTTAGCAATAGCTGCCCAGCGCGGAGGTAGGTCATTTCTTAATTAATCAAGGACATGTGAGGTTGTCACACGCTCCATCAACTTAATAAATATTAAATTTATCACAAACATTACCGCCCCTTCACTAAAGTTAATGCCTCAAACTTAAATAGAACCAGCGCAAGAAATTCAGTGAGACTTTTTTGTGGTTCATTTAGTCACTTGACAAAGATACGTTTTATTTAGACTGGAGGGAGGATTTCATTTTCAAGGTGTGTTGTATTTTGTAAAATCATTAGTTCAGTACGTTAGGTAGGCGTATAACCTTTAACATACGAGTGTCATATCACTTTTTGTTTTTAAAATTGTAAAGTAGAACGTACTAGAGCGTTCTTTGGTATCATATTATAAAAGTGCACACATTGGCGCATGAAGTATGTATCACAAACTTTGGTAAAACTTTTATTTTTTACAATTTTGTGTAAAATTTCAGGAATATATTGCCCTCTACATAATAATTTCCTGGAAATTGTCTCTTTAAGATTCTTTAGGACTTAAATTATAGGTTGATCGTATAGCTTGCTTCTGCAGGAACAATTGAATTGGTAGCAGCTGCGTCACCCCGAATGTATAATGTCATGTCATGGCATGGGGAATAATACTATATTATTATGTTATATTATTTAATGAGGTTATCGCAATAGGATGACAATTAGACTGGTCATTACCCTTTTATTAAGCAATGCTGAAAACTCTCAGTCTCATTTCTTCGTGCCACTAAATAAATGCAGGGGAAGATCCATTGAAATTTATAACAGTTAACATATGAAATCAGTGTGTATAACACATTATTTCATTGTTTATGTTCACCGCAAAGATGTTTGAGAGAAACGAAAGCTGACCGCATAATGTACTTCGGAGTTGTGGTCCACATAAAGAGATTATTCTGTTGAATGATATTGTCAGTCGTTTAACAGAGGAATGCGGTTTCATTTTAAAACAATCAATTTACTTTCTACTTCATTGTGGTTTCAGATGTTACAAAATGGGTTTGGTGATTGTCCTATTGTAATAACTAACTAGCATATTTTGCCCGCTTCGCTGGGCTTAATCTAATATTTACATTCATTGAAATCGATCTATAACACGTTGTTTAAATCTTATAATACATTATAAAAATATGGGGTATATTTATTACGGAATTATTTATAAGTTCACCGCAAGGCCCATGGATCATGTGCTTTAGTAGTGTTGTAAATAGATGTAGAATAGAGACGAGCTACATATATATGTATATATAAATTGTAAGTAAGTGACACAAAATAAAGATTCTTTTTATTTTATGTACATATAAATAACTTTTGTTGGCAAAAAATGTCACAATGTAACAAGTCATTGTGAAGGTTACATTCTTTTCTACCCACCAAAATTATGCTAGCAAATTCTCTTTTATTACCTATTCTTGATTACGCCGATGCAAGCTTTACCAATGTCACCGAGGACCAACTTAACAAACTTGAGCGAATTCAAAACCTAGCTATTCGATTCATATTCGGGCTCCGTAAATATGATCATGTATCTTACTTTCGTTCAAAGCTCAAGTAGCTTCCTATACGTTGTCGCCGGAATTTACGTATTTTTACCTTCTTGTACTGTCTGTTATTCAGTCCTACTGCTCCTTCTTACTTGAAGGATAAATTTGAATTTACCGCTGCGCCAGGGAATGCGGTTCGATCTTCACGCAACTTAACGTTACGTATTCCGTTTCATAGAACGAAAATATATGATCAGTCTTTTACAGGTCAAGCGATTAAAATGTGGGACAATTTGTCTATAAATATCCGTAAGGCAAAATCATTATTTTCGTTTAAAAAGGCCGTAAAACATTATTTACTTTAATTGTCGACAAGTCCTTAGATTATTTTTGTTTGTTTTGTATGTATGTATGTATGTATGTATGTATATATGTATGTATGTTCGTGTAGGTATATAATTTTGTATATGTGTTTAATGTATATACGTATGTATTAATTGAAATAATAAATTAGATAAACTTATTTATTGCCTTATAGGTATCATATTATATTTGTTTATGCTTACTTGTAATAGTTTATATTTCTTTCTCACTTACCTCTTTTAGTGTAAAGTATTTCTTTTCGCCCTAAAGGTTATCTGGAAGAGATGGCTACTAAGCCATAAGATCGTCTTTTGTGTATTTTCTCAGTTGTATGGTCATCATTTATAAAAGAAGAAATAAATAAAATAAAGAAATAAATATGTAACAATGCTACATTGTATCGATATAGAAATAACAAAAATTAGCGCGGCTACGAGGGTCAAACTGAAAGTTTTTAGAACTGGCAACTTAAAAGCATTATATTAAAAAACTAAGTTTAAATTTTTAAAATAGAACTCTTTACCAATAATATTGAGTATACATTTCATTCATTTGTCATTTGTTTTACGATTTGGCGGCAAATTGAAAATTGTCTGTGCACGTCAGAATGAATTTAAGCCGAGAAAATTTTCGTGCAATGATTTTTTATGACTTTCGATGTCATATAAGTCAACAAGAAAGTTATGATAGACTTCGATTGGCTTTTCACGATGAAGCCCCATCTCGTGCCACAGTTTACAACTGGTTTAATGAATTCAAACGTGGTCGAACTAATCTCACCGAAGATTTGCGTGAGGGACGGCCTTCTACAGCGACGACTGAAGATAATATCAGTGTTGTGCGGCGTATGATAGAGACTGACAAAAGAGTGACCTATCAGCAGATTCGGACAAGTCTAGGCATAGGTATGAGTCAAGTGCACAAAATCCTCCATGAACATTTAGCGGTCAGGAAGCTTTGTGCCCGCTGGATACCGCATAATTTGACCGAGGCTCAACAACTTCGCCGTGTTGATTGGTGCCGAGAAATGATCCAAAAATTTAACGGAGGTGACTCAAATGCTGTATTCGACATACTAACGGGTGACGAAAGCTGGATTTACTGTTATGATCCGGAAACCAAAAGACAGTCTGCTCAGTGGGTGTTTCCTTCCGAAGAGTTGCCAACTAAAGTGAAGAGAGGTCGAAGGGTTGGAAAAAAGATGTTGGCCTCGTTCTTCGGAAAGACAAGTCATTACGCGACAGTTGTCTTAGGGGATCAGAAAACGGTTAATGCAGAGTGGTACACTAACAACTGTTTGCCAGTTGTCTTAGAAAAAGTTCGAGAGAAACGACCTCGCAGCAGGATCCTCCTTCATCACGACAATGCCTCGTCACACACCGCCAGGCAAACGATCGACTATTTGGCGACCTTAGACGTGGAATTACTGGGTCACCCGCCGTATAGCCCCGACCTCGCACCCTGCGATTTTTATTTATTCCCGAAAATAAAAGAAAAACTTCGAGGAAAACATTTTATGGACGCCGAAGAAGCAGTGGCTGCGTTTCAAAACGCCGTTGAAGAGACCCTAAGGCCGAGTGGGCAAGGTGCTTTTCTCAATGGTTCCATCGAATGCAGCGATGTATTGATGTAAATGGACGCTATTTTGAAAAGTTATAATAAAACTAATAACTTGTTAGACTGCTTAGTTTTTGATTTTCTAAGAACTTTCAGTTTGACCCTCGTATAAACAGATATGTGTGTCATAATATAATACGTAATCCTTCACAGTCGTGAATTCTTCCAGCTTCCTTCCATTTATGCATTTCGAAATGTCAATATATTGATCTGAATAAAATGTGATAATATCTTTAATGACAACATTTATAAATGTAACATTTTATATGAGTGTGTATTTAAGTATTTTTGCCTCTGCCTCTGCCTCTTAATAAGTAGGTTTTTTAACCTTCATCCACTTACGTTACAGTCTATCACTATCCGTTTCCGTCACTTCGGTAGATCGTCTTCCTACTTTTTAATCTACCTCCCTCTACGTCTCTTTTAGTTTCTTTGGTACCATTTTGTGACTTTTTGAAAGTGAATTTTGGAAGGCCTTGACATTTTGAAAAGCCACACGATAAGACAGGCAAGTGGGTTGCCTGTCTCATCATGTGGCCAGTCCATTACCAGTTCATTTCAAAGCTCGGGTTTTAATTATTTTGCTTTGTAATATATATGGAATATGTTCTTGGCTTGTATTCTCTTTAAATGTTGTACTATTTATTTGCTCCCTTTAACTGTCTTGACTTGAGAATCCGGTAAAGTAAATTTAAAATTTTTACAAGAATACCTACAGATCTTTCTCTTAAAACTTATATTCATATTTGTTTACATACGAACATACCTAGAGCATACTTGAAAAAAGATTTTTTTAAAAATCTCAATAAAATTTATTTATTTAAAAAAAAATCAAATATTTCAAATCTTCCTGTGCGTCTAGAAATTCACTATTTCTTAAGAAATATAAGGAGATTCTTTATTGTAAGCTAGATTTAGCACCGGAAGATACAAAAAATGTCAGCAGCGTTCAAGAATTTGAATAAAAGATTTGTTGCTAGTTATAGCTAAATAGTTAAATAAAACATATTTATCGTTGTGAAAAGTGGAAGTTATATTTTAAACTTGGCAAATTTTGTTCCATATTGTACGTAAAAATTCGTTAATATTGTAATGAAAAACAATATTACGCAAAAAGAGCTGTTATACATTCTATAAGATCTAAGAATAAAACAATTCTTAGTGTAATTAGATTTTCGGGTAGGAATGTAGAAGGTGTATCTAGATCAGACGTTGAAAGTTGGGTGAAATATTTGTTTTTTTTTTTAGCTCGCACAAGGCAGGGTAGGCAGAGGGAACTGCAGGGACCGTGGGAACCTAGTGTTAAGACACTCCGTTGCTTAGCCCCTGCTTTCTCCGTCCCCGCTTTCCGCCGTTTTTGAGGCATTGCGTGTTGAGTGGCGGAACTCAACGCCGCGCTTTGCCTAGTTTGCCAGAGCGAAGAAAATGGAAATAGAAAAATCCATCTTCTCCGACTGGGGATCGAACCCAGTAACCGTCGCGTTTACAGGCAGACGCTTACGTCTCTGCGCCACGACGGTCCTCATATTTATGTTACTTGGTAGATTGTTGGAATTTATAAGGTTGTATAATAATTTTCACAAAAATTTTCATAACTATATATTTTCTCCCTTTTTAATTATAAAATATTTTAATTATCTTTATTTATATTTCAACCGCCATATAAATCAATGTTGCATACATACGTGAATCCATAGTACTGTTAGTTTCAGAAAGGAAAAGCAGGCTCAAGTGAAATCTAACGATGACTTGTACAATAGATTAAGTGTACGTATATATATAATATTTTTCTTTATAATTGTTTCTCTACCTAAATATGAACACAAATATTTTGTAAATCCTAAATTAAAAAATAAGGTTATTAAATAATAAATTTTTAAGGTTTTTAAAATGTCTGAAATGTACTAAAAATCCACAATCCAAGGGTGCAAAAGAAATGTTATGTATTTTCTTTAAGTATTTTATTCTTTGTGAAGATTAACACTTAAAAATAATAAAAATATTTAATAAAAATAGCTCTCTCGCCCAACAATCGTATTGTGTTGAATAGTCTTTGGGCGCAAATTGGGAAGAATCTCTCTTCAGAGATTCTAACAACGAAATATAAAATATATTATAGTTTTATAAAGCATATAAAAATTTTGACGAAGCGTGATTGTGTGTGTGTGTGCCTTGTACCCATGGCTTAGCGATAAAACCGTTTTCACGGTTTGCAAGAGGTTCGGGTTAAAATCCCGCTGCGTTCAAATTTTTATGTTTTCTTTGTGTGTTACGAATGAAATAGTCGAATTAAATCAGATTTTTTTAATAAAAACCTCATTACACAATATTTGTAAAAAATTTGGAAAAACTATATCCACATATACGCCGTCTTTTCGAAAATTAGCTAAGTAGATCCATATGAAGTCTTGTACAATCTTCTTGAACTTATATATTTAAAGAAAAATGCATTATCAGGGTACTGAAATGTAGCAAAATCCTATAGAGTTTGTATAATATTAACAAAAATGTTTAAAGGAAAGATTCTACATAAGAGCTCTAGACAGTCCAGAAAATATAGGTTAAAAACTACAGAATACCCTTGCCACATACTGCTTGCATTCTATCCCCAAAAAGGAAACCTTAAGTTATACACTCTGTTCATCTGTCTGTTTGTTTGTTTATCTTTACTCTTTATATCACTTCAAAGAATCAAGCTGAAATTAATATGAAAGTGGCCATTAAAAAAAAACTTAAAACTGCAAAATTTTGAGATTTATTGTTATCGAATAGATATGAGCCAATTAGTATAATATTTTTGTAATTTATATGTAAATCGTCGCGTAATTAAAACCTTCCCGTTGACATAGAAATATGAAATGTGGTAGTAAGTAAGTTAGAACTTATTGTATAAACAAAAATACCAAAGAGTACCATACGGACGCGCAATACTAGGGCGTCCTCGTGAGGCGAAGCGCATCAGTGCGCCTTGCTGGTGTGAAAAGTGACGACAAATGCGGCTTTGGGGACCGCCACCCAGCACGCCATTTCTGAATAGGCTGAAAGTGGAGAATGGAGCTGCAAATAGCTGCGTAGAATGTAAAAGGAGGGATGGAGCAGAAGATAAATTATTAGATATGATGGATGAGCGAGATTTGGATGTCATTTGTATGACTAAGACCAAGCGAAAGGGCAATATTGCAATTGATTTGTCGGGCAGCCGCGTCGCTCTCTGGGCCGGCGGCCGGCGGATGTCAAGGTGTAGGTGTGCTATTGTCCACTCGATTGGTTAGTGAAGTGGCTCTACCATTGCGAGGCGATCAACCCGAGACATGCTTTGGGTTCGCTTCAAGCTAGTGGTTGGTATCTTTAGCTTCATTGAGCAAGCTTGAGGGGTTTTGAGAGTGTGTCAGGGATTTTCTAGGTAGTTTAAGAGAAAATAAAAAAATAATACCACGTTGAGACTTGAATGAATGGGTCAGAACCGCGTGAAGTAGTTACGAAGATGTGTTAGGTCAATAGAACAAGAACAAGTGACAGAAGAGTGAATGAGGCGACAAAGCTCATTTTGAAACTTTGTAAGGAAATTAATTTGTTTGTGGCAAAGACGATGTTTGACCATAAACATATTCACATGTATACATGGGAGCGAATGGGAGAGTAAAATATGATTAACTTATTCCTAGTAGATCAGTGGATTCGAAAATAAGTGATGGACACATATGTGTTTAGAGGTGCCGACTTGGGAACGGACTATTCGTAAACCGGCGTAACCGCACGAGTTGTGCACACTTGGAATCGAATCATCGCATAAGAAGCTAAAAGCTTCTAGTTCCATCGATCAGAGGAGTAAATAGATGAGTTTTCAAAAAACTAGACAGTTGTGAAATAGAAAACGAAAATGTTGAAGTATGCTGGCAAAACCCTAGAAACTGCATGGTGAATGCTGCGATAGAGGTACGTGGCCCTGGGAAAAGTGCCTTTAGGAAAAAGCGCGATGAATGGTGGGATGATAAGGTGAAATGTGTTGAAGAAAGGAAGAAGAAGGCATGGCAAGATTATAAAGCCTCGAGTAAAAATAAAAATATGAGACAGATTAAAAAGAAGGAGTATAAGCTGCAAAAGCACCAAACTAAACCACTGATAAAGATGAAGCGTGAAAAAACTGAGAGAAAAAAGATAAAAGGTTGACGAGCAACTTCCGGGAAATTTCGAAGCTTTTCTGGCAAGAACTTAGGATTATTAGGATGAAAAGGGGTGCTTTCGTGGTGTATGAATTAGATTACGCTTCTGTCTCAAGTAACAGCGACAAGCTGAGTCTTGATGTAGCAGATGGTGAAACCAGTATAAGTAAAGTATAAAAGAAGTTAAGAGTACAATAAAAAGCCTGAAATGCGATAAGTCAGCAGGAGCAGATGAAGTTACTGCCGAAATGACCAAATATGCAGAATAACGTGTTCAGATGGTTTGGGCCCGTCGAAAGATTGAGTGACGAAAGAATGGTAAAAAAGATATACGACGCAATAGTGAGTGGTAAGAGGGGTAATGGGCGACCTCGGTTGACATTTGAAAAAACAATATAGAATATTCTGAAGAAAGGTCACGTAAAAAGCATCAGGACTTCCTGGAGAGCATATATGAAGAGGCTAATGACAGTAGACGAGGCGAAAGTGGTATGCAGAGACCGCAGCCTCTGGCGCTACGTTCTCTGTGACTACCCCGCTAGGGATAGAGCGTGAAGATATGTATGTATGTAAAGACCTATAAATTGAAGAGAACACTTTTTATTATTTGTTATCTGCAATGTATATATATGTATTGCATAATTGTGTAATATTGACAGTAACTACATATCCCTTAAAATAAAATTGTAACTTACTTGCGCAATTTTCTGAAACTTGCAACCAAAATATTACTTAAGGGAAGATTTTAGTGATTGGTTTAAAAAATGAACATGTTGTATACATGTTTAACAAGATACTTTAAAGTAGTGGTTTAACCTAAATACTTTCAATATTGAAAATCGTAGCACGTAGCTTTTAGTTCACTATTTACTCTTCGTTCGTACTTATCATGCAAACTCTAAAAGCTACGCCGTAGCAACTGTAGCCGATGTTCACCATTATATCTCAGTAAATAATATGTAACTCTGATATTTAACAAATCATATAAATGAATATGGGTATTTATTTACAATTGTGTAGTAAAAATTTTATTAAATTAAATCACGAATTATCAATTACATAATAAATTTATAAAAAAGTATTGTAATAAAACTCTTCTATTTTATTTTACTAGCTATTCCGTATCTATTAACTTAAATTTGAGGCACATAATTTAAATTTGCTGATGGCTGTAAAATTGTTATTATTGCATAAATTGCAATATTACAATCCAGTAAAATATACCGGTTTAATTAAACCAGAAAATTGTAGCAACTCAATGATTTGATCTACAAGAACGCAAACTGCGAAATTTGATCTATTGAATAAATACATTAGTATATTGCGGGAATGAGAGGTATGCCAAAGTTAGCAGGTACCTCGTACACAAGTTTGGAGAGCTTCACAGTATATTCATAATTATGAAGTTAATAGAAACAATATCCAACAGAGCGTCGACACACAAGTGTATGCGTGTACTAATGTAGGTATGCGCACACAGCTAGTTTGTGTTCATCCAGCCATTTCATTGTAAAAGCGGTATAGATAATATGCGAGCTGGCTGGGGTCGCCCGGGCTCACCTGTGCCAGTCTAGGCAGGCGCGCACACAGGCGCGTGGCGAGGGGTGGCACGGGAGCGCTGGTCACACGCGGGTGAACCTTCCCGCCGCGAGGACCTCGAGTCGGCCCGCGCCGCCCGCCCTAGCCGCACCACTTGTTGAATCTCCAAAGACTTTTCATATCACATTCGAACTCGATAGAAGACGCGCGCGCGATTTTATTTATCCGTAATTTCTAACAAACTTAATGTTTTCTCTTAATATTTCTACCAATAACCTGTGATGTCTACTTATCGCTGTTGTATTTCACTTTTCGCTCCTCGAATCCAAATTTCACTTCATTTGGTCTTCCTCTCAGTGTTGTTATTGTTACGGACGACTTTTTATCGTATTATACGCGAACCCTTTACCCGCGTTTGTTGTACTTTTGAATATATTTAAACTATTGTTAAATACTTGTAGCTGTGTTACCTGTTGACTATTACTTAAATAAATATTCATATTAAATTTTCAATGTTACGTCGCTGTAAAATTACAACTTCTGAAACTCAACTCTTCGTGTGAGGTAAGTTTTCTTATTGTATATCGATTTATTCTAAAATATACAATTATTTACAAAATATTTTTATTTTAAATCTATTAAATTTCAATAAAAAAAGCAAATTACAACAAAATATTCACTACCGTTTCAAATTATACAGAGAAATATAAGATCTATTATTTTTTAGGTTATTAAATTTTTAACAAAAAAGATTGCATTTTATGACAAAAAATGTTATATTATTTAATATATACAAAAGTACAGCCCATGTATGATCACAGGATTGTTCTACTTATTAAGGCGATGGAAATGGGGACAGTCAGTCAAGTATAAGTGATTGATTGAAATAGTACTACACATCAATAATTATAAATGATACTCAAATTCGCAAAAAAACCCTATAGCATTACTATAAATTAAATATTAAATAATAATAATTAAAAAATACTTCAAAATTTTATAATACTTGTTAGTATAGAAATGAGTTTAAAGGGATTTTCAAGGATAAATACGTTGGAATCTTCAAGCACGTTTCGGATTTATTTTTTGTCCGACATCGTGGGACGGCAACAAATCTCCATACTTTAAATATGTACATACATTATCTATATGGAACTTAGAGACATTATATACAGTAAATATAGTGAATATGTCATAATATATTTGCTATATAGAAAAGAAATGGCGAATAATTAAGATTTTTAAAATGTACAAAGAAATTAATTGTTCTGAGCGAGGGGAATCTAGTGTTAAGTCACTCAGCGTTAAGTGGTAAAGAATAGAAATAACTATTTTCCCCAAGTTGGGATTGGAATCCACTACGACCTATGACTATGAGTAAGACATTATCTGGCTACAGCCTACGACGGCCTTATCAAATGATTATCAAAATCAATTCAATATAATGGCATATTTAGCCAGTCAAATAATTAATAACACTACACCTGAAAAAAGCTTGACAACCAACAGATATTCTTTTTTATTTATCATTTTTAAATGTTAATCCATCGTAAGATGAGAAAACTTATAGATAAGTATTGCAAATTATAAGTAACTGGAACGCACAGGAAATAATAAGTTCCGTTCACCGATGACGTGCGACGGCAGAAGCTACTTTCAAATAGCAGGCCATCATCATTCCCGTGGAAATGAAAACCGCCTATAAAATTTCCAAGAAAGCCGACCAACTGACAGCTTTGATATTTGTAACTTAATAAATCCAAGTTCTATGAATATATAAAATATGGGCAACTTGATTGAACTGAAACTTAGTCCTAACAAAAATCTGCTCGCGGCGAGCCTCTCCAAACTGTCTAAAACAATATTTTAGATGTAAATTGTAAATATCGCAGTTTAGAGACTGTTAACGTTTTATGAGGTTCTACAACTTTTTCGATTACTAAAGTAATAAATGGGCTATTTTAACTGACATTTAAAATTTGAGTACGTTACTACGCTAGCTTTAAATTGGTTTTACTGATTTTCTTTCAAGTATATAAGACAAACACAGTTGGGAAAAAGATTCCATTAAATTCATTGCTAATATTTTTTTTTTTCCGAAACTGCTTGAAGTCTTTGTTAAGAATATTGGCATTATATAAATACCGTTCCTAAATTTATACTGGGTTAAAAGCCTTATTTACAGCACATTAAACAGTCTACTCAGTTTCAGTAATATATAAGAGATCATTAATAATGAATATAAAAAATATGTTTCATTCCAAAACGAAGGAAAGCAACAATCAATCTTAATTTATACGTATAACTGTACGCGGCCTAATACTTCGGTCAGAGATATCATTAATACCAATTACTTTGTTTGTTCAAATAACGCACCTGTAAGGCCTTCGCATTGCGGAAGGACAGCGACAGCAAGTTTTATACGAAAACCAAAAAAATATATACAAAATTCTTTTTAAATAATTAAATAAATAATAATTGTATAAAATAGTCTATAGGTGTTGTTACTTTTTGCGTAAATCGAATATTATGAACGTGTATACAAATTTTACACCTGACTTCTCATTCCCCAACTTATGTACTAAAATTAACGTTTATCTACGGCTTCGGCCTTCGGTATATGTAAGTAATCAAGAGTTGGGTAACATTGAGCATAATAAATCTGACCAATGCAGTTTCAGTGAGTCACATAGAAACTATTGCTGTAGTATAAGTAGATTTTAAACAAGAATTTATTCGTTCAACCTAGTTGTTTCTGAGATTAACACTTCCAAACAACTTTTTTAGTATTAGTCTTACTAGTCACTAAGCCTAAAATTAAGTTTAAATTTATTTATGTATATAAATTTCATTATAATAAACAGGTATCATCTCCGTTAACTTTGGCTATAATGGGGGAAGTGTAAAACGATTTATCATATGTATGCTGGTCGATGAACGAATGCCGTCAGAATTTAATTAGAGCTGTACTGGAACGGTATTTTGCGAATTATTGCTTACATTTTGTTACACCGATGAAGGGTTGAGAAGTAATTATAAAGGATATATAAGAGATTAAATTCGGCGGTTAATTAAAATGTCAATTTACGCAGAAAAAAATGATATCCTCTACGAGACGCTAAAAACAATATACTGATACTTATTAGAGTGCTATACATGTGTAAGCGTTTTGAGTGTAGTTTACGCTTTTTAAAAGGATAATAAAAGTCATTACGTACACGATATTTTTTTTACATCCTCGCTGGTACATGTTATTCTATGAGGATTTGATCTAAACTGACTCTGCATACCCCCCAAATAGATCACGTCGTCGTAGAATTCATCTTTCTTTTATTATTTTGTAATACCCAGGTCTCACTGCCATATAACAGCGTCTGCAGAACATTGTGCATTGTGTATGGCTAAACGTATTGACGTTACACTTCTCCACAGTGCAGACAGGTAGCGATTTTTTTATGGGCAACAAAACGAATTTCCACGTCCTTTACATATTTTCCATTTCTACTAACATACTTCCAAAGTTACTAGTTATTCACCTGTTCTTGTATTGTTGTATTAAAAATAACTTGTATTTCGTCCTCTTTTTATCTCTTTCAAATACCAGAAGTTTTGGATTACTTGAGGTTATTTATTTAAATAGAATACGTAATAAAATGTCAATAAACGTTATTATATTTTATAAAGCACAAAAACGCTACACAAAGCCACTGTGGCGTTATATATTTCTCCATATGACACGCCCTGGCCGTTTTGTAGGACACGGGTCGCTAAAGGAATATTAGAATAAGGCCCACGTTACTTTTATTGAAGAATGTAAAACGAGCAAATAAATTAGACTTTCTCATATAAATCAATTATACTATTGCGTCACTTTTATTATGTATTATTATTATTATTATTATGTTTTTGTACGAAACAGATTATATGACATCTTTTTTGTTAACCTGAATATTTTTAGGAATTCTGTGGGCTCTATATTCTACATTGTAAACAATTCTTAAAACGTATAGTTTAAAAAATATCGGGCAAGTATGAGCTGCAGTTATGAAAGCCTCAGTGCGATACCGAGGCTTTGGTAGCAATTTCATGATTATAGGTCAACGGGAAGTACAACTTATGAAAGTTGACAAACTTGAATTTGATGTAACATGCACTCATTTTGTATAAAATGTACAATGAATATAATTTTAGAAGGATATTTTCCGTGACATAGAAAATAATAAGCTAAATAATCTCTATGCCAAATTTAAAGTTTAGTTTTCTAGTCAGGCATAAACTCGTGTACTTTTGTTTACTTAGAAATTTTGATTTTTCTGTGACTCAAAGGACTAACTCTAATGAAACTGACACTAATAGACAAAATTTTGAAAAATCTTTTAGATTATTGAATGGATAATTTATATTTTAGTAGATATTATATAACATACATTAACATACCATCTCATCTAAATTAAAAAATCTGTTAGTTTTTGTATTACAAACATAATTTATAAAAATCTTCAGGCGTTAGTGGTAAAATTAATTTAAAGCAATCTTTCATAATATTTTTACACATTTTATTTGCTTATTCACATTCTTTGCCTGATGAATGATACTGATAGTTTATTTAAACAACCATATAATTCTTAATGAAGACGCTCGAAAGGTCAAGACATATAACTAGAAATACCGCTGTCTATGCAAAAATAGAACGTTTTAATGTCTATCTTCTATAGATGTCGTTTATTTCAAGATTTTCTTTTAAATATTACTTAACTGGAAACTTCAACGTATTTTCTTAAAGCATTTGTGAGAACAAAATAACAAAATTACCTTGAACTTCGATTAGTTTTTGTTAGTGAAGTGTTTATAAAATATTGTGATATTTGTATAAGTTACTATATTATAAGGAAATTTATTGTTTCATAATAATAATGTTTATCAACAGATAAAGTGACAAAAATAATTATAATCTTACGTAAAGTTACTTTAAGCAAAGACCAGGTCAGTAAACATTTTAAATATATGCAGAACTTATTGTTGTTGAGTACAAGTCAAATACATACAAGATGTATTTGACGATTTAAGAGCTAGTAATGATGCTATTTAACACACTGTTCTGAAAATTTAATTAATAGCTTCAGAATATTTTGTAAACGAATGTATAAACGTTTTGGATTTTTAACGAACAGTACAAATACTTCTTTGATTTATAGTCTATGCCCATAATCCTACTTTCTATCACAAAAAACAAATTCAAACAAAAGATTGGTTTTTAAATAAAGCTTTGTATGTAACAAGAAGTTTCGTACACTTGAATACGTTTTATATCTGTGGTAAGAGCCACCCACATAAACTGTTATTGTTTATAGAGGCTAAAAAGTAAAAGAAAATAAGTTTCCGTAAAGATTTATTCAAGTAAAGTTTTATATATACGTGCAGTCAAAACGAAATTAACATATTAAAATTGTAAGTGATATATAATTCATGTACACTTTATAATATATTTTGTTCTTAGTATTATTGAATATAGTGACTAGTCATTCTGCTCTCCAATCTTAACAATATATGGCGATTGAGTTCGAACACTACTTGGAAAAAGTATTTTGATGACACATTTATGATAATTATTTTGAGACTGAAAAAAAGTAACATGGGTGTAAAAGTGGGTGACTTGAAGGTAAATTGCTTGTTGTACGCAGATGATGCAGCATGCTTATTGCATCATCAGAAAGCGAGTTGTAGGCATTGGTCATCATTCTGAAAGACGGGTGTGAAACTAATGGTCTAAGCCTGAATGCAAGACAAAGGTTCTGGTATTTGAAAGAGACGAGGAAAGGACAGAATGCAAGATTTTCGTGAATGGAAAATTATTAGAACAAGTGAATGAAGTAGTATACTTGGGAAGTACGCTAAGTAGACATGGTAGATACGAAATGGATGTGGAAAGACGTGTTGCTGCCGGTAACAGAATGAACGGTGCCTTAGCTGCGTTGTTGAGACGGCAGAACGTCAGCGTCGCTCCACATTTGGGCGTACACAATGTAGTTCTGATTCCGACGCTGTTATATGGGAATAAAACGCCGGTATTACAGAAGAAAAATGAAAGAAAGATGAATGCTGTGGAGATGCGATCTCTTCGAAGGATATGCGGAGTCAGCTTAGCTGACCGAATCCGCAACGAAGAGGTACACAGGATGATAGGTACCAGCGAGGATGTCACAGTAACAATGAAGAAAAACGTGCTCAAGTGGTTTGGGCACGTCAAAAGAATGAGTGACGAAAGAATGGTAAAAAAGATATACGATGGAAAAGTGAGTGGTAAGAGAGGTAAGGGGAGACCTCGGTTGACTTTCGAAGATACTGGAGGAAGGTCACGTAAAAAGCATTAGGACTCCCCGGAGAGCATGCATGAAGAGGTTAATGACAGTGATCGAGGCGAAAGAGGTATGCAGGGATCGCAGCGTTTCTCTCTGACTACCCCGCTGGGGATAGAGCGTGAAGATATGTATGTATGTATGTATGTATTTTAAGATATTGTTACGCAATCGAAAATATTATAATTACAGACGGAAATCCTAAAGAGTGTTTTGTGTCTCAAAACACCCTGCTTTATATAAAATACAGTGAGAAAACTACCTACCGTTCATCTAGGGTATTCATTGACCAACTATTTAGTTTCATACATCTATAGTTTCCACTATTTAATTCCTTAATTCCTAAGGAACAAATTGGTGATATATTAAGAAGTATTCTCAGATTAATATAAGCGTAACAAAATTTTGTGTTTAAGTTATCTGATAGTTGTAATTTAATATAAAATACCTACTTCTTAAGCTATCCTCCTTTGAAGAAATTGCAATTGATCATTGTTAACAAAGAACAGCTAGTAAAGTTTTTATATTGAAAAAAGGTTTTTGCTTTCAGTACAAATAGCTTCCGTTATAAAAGTTTTCGTATGTGAACCGTTTGTATCGTTTATTTTTATATAAGTTTAGAATAACGTAAACTAGGGCCGCTGTGGGTCAGAGGCGCATCGTCTGCCTGTTAACTCGACGGTTTGTGGATTTGACTACCACTCAGAGAAGATATATTATTATATTTATCAGTCGAAAAGCGGGGGCTGGAAGATTTTAACACGATGTCCTCATGATTCTTGCAGTTTTTACTGCCTACCTGCACCTATTGGGATAATATTTCGTTTAGTATAAGTAAAAATCCTTAGCAGAGACGGACAAAGCAGGAATTAAGCAACGGAGAGTCTTTACACTAGGTTCCCATAGTTTTTACCCTGCCATATACGGAATAAAAGCGTGAAGCTAAAAAAATCCTTAATAAATTCGACCAATAGTTATTAAACCAATATTATTTAATAGAATTTCAGTGACGTTGATATGACGTCCTCAAAATTAAATGAAATAATACTTGTTGCTACTGTTAGCTTGTGAGACGCTCAAGATTGGCATCTTGCTAATTAAAAGTTGACTGACAAACTGACAGTGATTATGTTTCATTCTAAATAATTTGATATTTAGCAAATGATTTTTTCTGCTCTCCTTTAAACGTATAACGGTATATAATCAGTGCCAGGTACAAAAATTCATATTATTATTTTCAATCGTGAGACTCGAAGCCGTCGTAGCCTGTTGCCTGCCTGCACAGCAAACGCGATGGTTTGACATTGGATTGAAGTAGAAGTCCCTAGGTTCCTTCTGCTCTGCTACGAGTATATGCAGAATACAATGGGCAGCTAAAATTCAATTTCACATCTGTCAATATTGTACCTAAAAAAATTCTGCTATATTTTTGTGATTGTTTAAAGAGTAAATCTACAATGACGATAGAAAAAATACTTAAAAATATTGTGCGATTTAAACCTGCCCCTCATGGAAACTGTCCAAGCCCCCTCACCACTAAGCCATGCCATATATTCATCATGCTGCTTCAAATTTACTCAGTTTTTAAAATGGAAATATCGAATTTAAATCATCATCAATTAATATTACACTAAACTATATTATCTCAAACAATGTTTATCAAATTATTAAAATATTATTGAGTTTCACTTAATATAATTTACGAACATATAATTACAAAATGTAATGTCATTCAAGTAACTGTCCTATTTGGATTAATGTATTTAAAATATAATAATAGCAATGTTAATTTATAGCCAAAAAACAATTAATATAGCTCTAATGGCCTTTATATTTTTTTGTTTGGTTTATAAATAGAGAGGCATTTGTGATAAACTGTGCTTATTACATTATACAGGGTTGTTATATATATATACATATATATATATATATATATATATATATATATATATATATATATATATATATATATATATATATATATATATATATATATATATATATATATATATATATATATATATATATATATATATATATATATATATATATATATATATATATATATATATATATATATATATATATATATATATATATATATATATATATATATATATATATATATATATATATATATATATATATATATATATATATATATATATATATATATATATATATATATATATATATATATATATATATATATATATATATATATATATATATATATATATATATATATACACTCGTAATTTCGCCCAGAATGATATAGTACCATACATAACATCCACACGTCGCGCGTGGGTATTTAGAGAGCGGAGTATACTATAAACCGAAAAGTATAATCTGCCACTATACAAGAACGCACTTATGTCGGTTCGAGTACAGGAGCGATGTACCAAGGCGATTATATTGCATTTTTTTACTTTGAGTGTAACTCAATATTTTCAAATTCTATCCAAATATTAAACATCACTATAAATTAGAATGGCATTTACATTATTAATCATCTACTTTAATATACTAGAGCTTCTATGCATAATCTGAATCTAAATCTGCAAAAAATATAACGCTATAATTAAGCTTACCCAGAGGGAGGTTTCTAATTATTTTGCTCAGGCTTTACCGATTAATATGTCTCCACAATAAGCTCTCATTAAAGATTGTAAATATATTAGACGTTTATTAGTTACTAGAATAATAAATTGGACATCGATTTTAATCTAAGATCGTGTCTGTTTAATGTGGTATAAAATGTTAAGGTTATTGGCATATTCAAATTAACAAGGAAACATCAATATCCCCAGAGGTTCTGTACTATTTCGCAAAGATGTCCATTATAAGACTCTAATCAGGAGCTGGGCTTAAAGTTACACACACATATATATATATATATATATATATATATATATATATATATATATATATATATATATATATATATATATATATATATATATATATATATATATATATATATATATATATATATATATATATATATATATATATATATATATATATATATATATATATATATATATATATTCTCTTTTACATATATTTTAGTCTGTTTTCAGCTTCTTTGTCTATTTTGATCATATTTCTAATGCCTTTTGCTTTGTACTAATTGAAGCAGCTTTAAAAGTTATGTAAAAGGTAAATACATTAGGATTATCTTCTTAAAGGCGTATATCGTATAAAATTATATTAAGCCACCCACAACGAAACACCCACGTACCGTATCTGAGTAATAGTTATATACAAATTCAATCACTACTTTGCTTTTAAAATTCAATAATAAAAAACCTTCATATTTGCCTACTTCGTTTGTGTCTTCGTGCATACTTTTAATTCATTTCCAGTTTTTATATTACTACTTTAACTATATTACTTTAATTAACGAGGTTTTCCACTTACTTAGGAGCTTGCGAACATAAAATCATAAAGAATTTTCAATTGATTTCGTGAGACCGTCGTGGTGCAAAAGAACAGTGTCTGTCAGTGAAGAACTGTATATCTTACTAAAAATAAGTAACAAAAATATTGTAAAAAAAACGATGGAGTACAGATATTAAGTTGTAATTATCACCAAATATCCAGGCCTGAAGCCCCTTGTCCCCTACTTTTTAAATAAATGCGATCAAAATACATAAACGTTTATGCGTCGTTTTAATACGACTGTAAACTTAAATCCGAAATATTAACAACCCCTCAGTACGAAATTTACAATTTATGTATTTTTTCCAGTGAGTTTTCAGTTTTCAGTGAGTGAAGCTCAATGCTACGCTTAGTGAAAATAATCTATAACTGGAGCTCGATGCTACGCTAAGTTGAAAATAATCTATATCTTATTTTATGACTAGTTGCTATACGAAACGTCGTTTGTGTGGAGGTTGTGATACTTTTTATATCTTAATATTTGTAATTTCGAATATTTTTATTTTCCAAATTAAACAACTTTTGCTTATTTACAATTTCCTTGTATCAAAATAGAGATAAATATTTAAAAAATCATAGAAACTTATTATTATCTTAATCGTATAAATATCTCCATTTATTCTTTCTTTATTTTTGTATAATATAAGTTAGGTATACGTGGATTTAATTTTTAATTACTATCGTCCACAATGTATTTCATCTTTATAAACATTTTTCCTTAACAAAAATGTTTATACAAAAGTTGATTGGTCGGGGACGAAATTAATTTAGCCTGAGGTCTTGGCAAATATTTTGTTGACTTTTGCAGTGCTCTTGAGACTACGAAATTCTTGTTAAATAAAATGAGCGACAACTATCTTAAAAGTATATTAACAAAGAATTAACTTTCAACTGTTTAAAAATTATATAATTTATATGGCTGACGAAGCTGTAGATGTCTAGAACTTCGTAAGCGTGAACTTTGTGCTCCTTGACGACTTTCAAGAAGTCAAATTAAAAAAGACATACTAATAATATGTTGGTGTATAATACATATATTAACATCTAGGCTTACAACGTCTTAATTATAACCGAATTGAATGCAATATATTTTAATTGTTTCAACACTTAAGTAAAAGATAAATATACAATTTAAATAACTTAAAACAAAATTATACAATTATACTAGTTTTATAAATAAATACTTTTATAACGAAAAGTAAAATAAGTATCACTTTTGAATTTGAAATCTGTCGTTTTCATACAATTGTTCATTGTGCTCTTTTATTTTCATGTTGACAAATTGTAAAATGTTGCGTGATACCAAAATAGAATGGGAAGGTATATTTAGCACCCCACTCCACTATTACTCTTGGAGTCGCTGTGATTGCAATATAGTAGATATCTTGCCAAATACTATGTATAGAATCCTACTGTAAAACACACATGTTATAATACATTGTATACCCGGCTAATGTTATTGATAGAACCAATAAAATCTCATCTGTTTGTGACAGGAAAAAACCTAGAAATCCTGTAAAAATATATCTATAAAGATCAAGACAGTCACTTACCACAAGACCACAAAGGAATGACTACACTATATCTTTGTGAAAAACATAATAAAAACTTGGTACAAGTGCATCAAGATACCATTTTATACAAGGTAATTAAGTCTCTAAACATTATGTTTAATAGCTAAGAATGATTCTTTCAGCAAGATTCGGCGCCGCGTCATAAAGCTTGATCCACTTAATCTTGTTAGAAGCAAACGGTCCGGATTTTATCGGAGCTGAAGACTGGTCGTCTAGTCTTGATCTTAATCCACCGGATTATAATTTGTGGTCAATTATAGAGAATACGACTTCTTCAAATTACCATGATAATTTAGGAGTGCGTGCTTTTGGTAACTAGTCAAACCGCTTAATGCACATATTGTGTATAAGTGGAGGGAAATACAGGAACCATAGGAATCTAGCGTTAAGATACTTCGGTCTCTGCTTTTCGCATTTTTCGAGGCATTGCGTGTTGAGTGACGAAACTTCGCGCTTTGTCTAGTTGTCAGAGCGAAGAAAATGGAAATAAAATAATCCATCTTCTTCGAGTGGGAATACAAGCGACAAACCGTCGCTTTACGCGTCAGCGCCACTACTGTACTCAACAACATTTGTGGCATATAGTCCTATAATATATTCTTTTGTAAAAAAATATTGCACATATGGTTAAATAGAGCGAGCTCGGACAGAAGAGGTGAACATTAATGCGCTTTTCAAAGGGGATTGAGCGTGCGAGCGCGTTAGTATAGGTACATATACCTAACAAACATTAATAAAATATTTACAATGATAAGCATTATTTCTGGCGACAAACAACTATCTCAAGTGAAATTAAAAGACCAGCTACTACATACAAAATAACGGCCCAGCCTCATAATTAACGTATATAAAGTGTTACACGATGTGTAAAGAGGCAGGAGGGTATCTACACGTGCGCGGCAGTTTATTTAGGACCCAATAGTCGATGAAAACAGGTGACTAGTACAATTAGAGTGGGCCATAAATTCAAATGTAGCTGCGGGTGGCAGTTAGAAAATAATGTGTGGACAAAGTATTATAGTTAAATACGCTTATTGATATATACGTATGGTATATATTATGATACGCGAATTAAATTTGAATTTATTTCATGTTAAAATAGAATTCATAACCGACACGCAAAGGCCATGAATTATGTATATTATATTTTGCCTTCCATACTTTTCTGTGCTTTAGGATTTCATATTATTATTATTACTTTATTTTTTTTGGTACTTTTAAATTATACACGATAATTATGTAATCGAAATAACATACTATGTTATTTCAATATCATATCGTAAATGAAAATAATTTAGTTTCACGTTTTATCCCGCTCGTAGCAAGGTGAACAGAATTATTGCAAGCCTAGTGTTAAGACATTTCGTTCCGTGCCTTTCGCTTGTTAATCAAACCCACAAACTGTCGCGTTTATAAGCAGATATTGTGCCACGATATATCCAAAATTTACATAAAAAATATAGTTTCAAAGATTTTCATAGCGCTGAATTTCATTGAAATGGCATGATAATTTCACAGTTCATAATATTATCAAACCTACGCACATTACTCTTCTATACAAGAATATTTTTATTCCACAATATGTGAAGATCCACAATATTTCAATAATATGTGAAGTGGTAAGTATACAACCACGTAAGTAGCCACACACTAAGTGGCCTCTTATTATATATATCAGACGAAGGTCACGCAGTACGCAGAGAAAAATCTGAATTTAAAAAATATTTGTTTGTGAACTTTTATATTACATCGATCGACTTTTTCTCGTCTGTATATGAAGACTGTGGGTTCCACATCTATTTATCGTACACGGAAATGTTAACGTCGTGAAAACTTAATATTTATATGATTAATATCGTTATGCGTCATGTTCAGGTTACCCGAGAAGGGGAAAGAGAGAAATTAAGGTACGTAATTTATTAAATTATTTCACATTTATTTAAAGCGGTATTGTAATACAATATTTATTAACAGCCTCTAGCTTAAGCCTTATATTTTAAAGAAGACTGTGGCTGTTGTGACACAGTGAAAAAGCGTCTTATTATAACAGGCGAATTCTTGGTTGCACCGTTGATTTCCGTAACTAGCACGTAATGTCTCGAAAATTGGGCAGCATATGGGGGTGTCGTAACTCTCACAGCCTATCCTGCTACATGTCGGATACAAAGTGTAGGTAAAGAGCGAGAGTGGATCTGACACACTTTATAATTGTACGTCAATGGGTACAAATTGTAAAACTTGATAAACCTAACTTTGCAAAGTTATGTAATAACTTAGTATAAAGTGCACTACAGACATATTTGTATTGGTTTCTTCTTTGATATACATAATATTTTCTCATTTATTATTTTTTTCAGCAACCCATAATACTTTATAATTAAGTATAATGATTTTACAAACAGCTCGACAGCGTTTACACAATCTGCAGAATAATGAATAACGAACGGACAAACTGTTTGACACAGCCAGATCCAATAGTCTCATAAAAAGGAATTATTACCTTCTGAACTGGACCGTCGTAGCGCAGAGGCGTAACGTTTGCCTGTAAACGACCGATCGAACCGACGATTTGTGGGTTCGATTCCTACTTCACTCTGGAAATTAGTCAAAGCGCGGTGTTGAGGTCCTCCACTCAACATGCAACGCCTCGAACACGGCGAAAAACGGGAACGGAGAGAGCAGGGACTAAGCAACGGAGTATCTTAACACTAAGTTCGTATGGTTCCTGCAGTTTCCTTTTGCCTGCCGTGTGCGGGATAAAGAGTGAAGCTAAAAAAATTACTACAAAAACATAAAAGCAACCTATTATCATCAGTATTTTCAAAAATAATATATTTAAGTAGCTTGAGTACCTACTTTAAATTCGCTTAATGAACTTAAGTTTACGTTATTAGTGAATATGTAAATCTTTACATTGAATTTTGCACAAGATTAAAATTTTCGTTAAGTATAAAATTTCGAACCAAGAAACGAGGTAAAGTTGTTCTATTCACAACTTCAACACGTTTTCGAGCAAAGATAAACTATAAGACTCTCTTTGACTTTGTACTGAAAACATATTTTGCTCCTTTTAAATCAAATTTTAATAATTTTTAATAAAAAAATGTTATTTATGGAGTTTTTTTATTTTGGCCTATTGTGGACAGCAAGGACGCGATAAATGCGAGTTCATCATTCTGTCGAAAGAATTATTTCAGTTCGTTAGCCAATCTTCTCTATACTGTAGGTATATCCCGTAACAATGCGTAAAGCTATAGTATATTCATTTTCCTAAATTAATACTTAAGTATATTTTAAGAATAAATCAAGGTTTCAAATTATTACAATTGTAAGATAGCCACCACTACGAGGATCGTCGTGGCAAAGAAGCTCACCGTCTCTCTGTAAACGCAATGGCTTGTGGGTTGAGTTACTCCGCAAAGAAAATGATTTTTTCGTTTTCTTCGCTCTGGCAATTAGGCAAGCGCGAAATTAATTTCCTTCACTCAACTTGCTTCACACAACACGAAAGGGAGGAAATCCCGGAAGCAGAGTGTCTTAACACTAGGATTTCACAGTTCTTGCGGTTTCCTCCACCTACCCTGCCATGAGCGGAACAAAGGCTGAAGCTACAAAACATAAGATAGCTTTCCTTATTAGTATGTTGGATATTAAAATATTATTACGATTGAATCAAAAATAAAATTAATTTACAATAATGTTTAGTTTTAATTACCAAAAAAGGTCCGTTGTACTAATTAAGTATATAGGTTTAATTAAAATTAAGACCAAACAAGCGTTTTTTGTCAAGTGAAAGTAAGTCTAAATAAAAATATACCTTTATTTAGAATAGTTATAGTAAATGAAAAGAAAAAATAAATCAAAACTTAAAGAAATTACTGTGACGAAAATTTCATCGAATGCAATGTGAGGTGGAAAACATTCATCCTATAAATAGAATTACGTGATTTTATATCCATATCTTGAGTGCTTAGATTTATTGATTCGATCCAATCATATCCGGCACATTCCGCTCCAGTAGAGGATGTGACACTGATACAGAGGGTATGCTCGGACAAATGCTCTATCACCGTAGAATTAGGAGAGGTTTACTTATTTTAGACTTATATATATATATATATATATATATATATATATATATATATATATATATATATATATATATATATATATATATATATATATATATATATATATATATATATATATATATATATATATATATATATATATATATATATATATATATATATATATATATATATATATATATATATATATATATATATATATATATATATATATATATATCTATATATATATATCTATATATATATATATATATATATATATATATATATATATATATATATATATATATATATATATATATATATATATATATATATATATATATATATATATATATATATATATATAGAGGTATAGATATAGATATTTATATACGCCTATTGTAGCATAATTATGTATATACATATATAAATATTTATTTATAATGATTTTTCGTATAGAAAAAAGCTTCACAACCGAAGGAAAAGGGGAAGGGAGCGATGGTATTTAGGCTATTTAAGAATTAAAATGGCTTGTTAAAATACTGAACAGATTTTAAAAGACAAAAATCATTAACTCTTCACAAAAACAAAATTGATCGAATATTCTTTATACATGCGATTTCACTGTGGTTTGTTATATAAAACACATTGAACAGAACGTGACCATCTACGGGGCATTTATTTGACAAGTGATTAATTTGATAGCTTACCGATATCGATGCTACGTTTACCTACCGCTTTTACTACTGGTTCTTATCCAATGGCTTATACTTTTTAAATGACAGGGATATTTAATGTTTCATCAAAAAAAAATTGAACAAAACTTTGAAAGCAGCAACATCTTGGCATTAGCTCAAAAAAACTAGAACTTTTTTTTAACTTCACGCTTTATCCCGCATATGGCAGGGTAGGCAGAGGGAACTGCAGGAACCATACGAACCTAGTGTTAAGACACTCCGTTGCTTTAGTCCCTGCTTTCTCCGTCCCCGCTTTTCACCGTTTTCAAGGCATTGCGTGTTTAGTGGGGGAACTAAACGCCGTGATTTGCCTAGTTTCCAGAGCGAAGAAAATGAAAATAGAAAAATCCATCTTCCCCGAGTAGGAATCGAACTCAGAAACCGTCACGTTTGCAGGCAGTCTGCCCTACGATGGTCCTCAAAAAAAAAAACTTTGAATAGTTAAAAATCGATTAGATATGTCATATACACACAAATATTAAATTTCTGATATATATATATATATATATATATATATATATATATATATATATATATATATATATATATATATATATATATATATATATATATATATATATATATATATATATATATATATATATATATATATATATATATATATATATATATATATATATATATATATATATGATATTAATAGCAAGGACATGAAAATAATTATCCAATTACGTCACGATTCATTGCTATTAGAGTACATAACTAGGCTTAATTTTTTTTTGTGTTAGGTGGCTCAGGCTTCTCAATTAAACCAAGTGAAATTAATGCGTTAGTACGAAAAATAAGATATTATTTTAAATGACAATCATAGTACGTAAAAAATATATAAAGAAAATCATATCTTCTTGTACATCATAATAGTTGTAACTTTATTTTGATAAATTATTTGACGTTTAAGAAATAAAACCTGTGACTTCTTATTTGACTAAAAATGAAAAAGTACCATCGGCTTCTTAAAACCGAAAATCGCTATTGAAAATGTGATTAAGAGCGTGTATTTTACAAGGATTTATTAGATTCCCTTACGATAAGGTAAGCAATCATCGCAGCTCGGGGCAATGTAACACGGTTTTCCAATATACATCGGCGGACCGCTATTGTGTGTACTATGTATTTTCTTATATATTTGAAACCACTAAGTGCACTCACATTATTTGTATAAGTCAATAAAGTCAGTGATTTTTTTAATACTTCTTAAAATTACTTAGAAGGGTCGGCGTTACCACGTCACTATTTTTTTAAATTTCACGCTTTATCTTGCACGTAGCAGGGTAAGTAATGAAAATCCATCTTCCCCGAGTGGGAATCGAATCCACCAGCCGTCGCATTTACAAGTGAAAGCTACGCGTCTGCGCCCCGACGGTCCTCTCAATTTAAATTTGAGTCATTATATGTTGAATTGTGGAGCATAATGTCGCATTTTGTATTATTGAAGTGAAAAAGCGGAAATGATAATAATTTACTGTCCCGAGAGATATGTAGGGATCGACCCTAAAATTATCACATATATGTATGAACCTTATAGTCTGGAGCGTAACAATGGCTTTAATTTCTTAATATACTTATATATATAATCAAGTAAATTATATATCAATAAATTATATCATTAGTAGCATATTAGCAGTAAATAAAATGATTTTCCATTTAAGAATTTCGCCTGTGTGTTATAATTATTAATTATTTAATATAATTATGTAGACGTTTTGAATAAAAATCATTTACTGCAACATTGGACATTTCTCTTTTTTTGACGAAGCTACCTTTCGAACACTTCATTAACCGTATTCAGGGAGACATATTTTCATTTAAAATATGTAAAGATCATTGAAAATAAAAAACCTTGTTATATTTACTATTAAATATTATAAATAATCATGTCCGTCCATTATATTGGGTTTAGTGAGCAATGAAAACTTGTTAATAGCCTCTAAAACCTGTTAACGGATTTCGTACAACATTTTATAACGCTTTGAAATGTTTTGTTAAACTTCATAAACATTGTTTTCACTTAAGTTAAGGGAATTATCTGATTTTATTTGGAGTTTAGAACATAATTATAATAAAATAATAAAAAAACACTGTAGCAAAGTGGATTAGTATCTTACTACAAACGAGATATTTTCTACATAAAATCAAGTTATAAAAATTTAATTTCTGTGTGATATGATCTTGCGCTTCATTGAAACCGTCTAAGCTCTTTGATCCGTAGCCTATAAATAATTTAAGATATTTTTTGTTAATCGATATCCATTAAGCCTTAGGATAACACATACACACACAGCTTCGCGCTTTATCCCGTTCATAGCAGGGTAGGCTGAGGGAGCCGCTGGAACCGAGGGAATTTATTGTTACGAGATACTGTTCCCCACTTTCCGGCTTTTCGAGACATTGCGAGGCAGAACTCAACGTCGCGCTTTTGCCTTGGTGCCAAAGTAAAAAAATAATGAAAATGAATAAAATCTACATTCCCTGCGCTGGAATCGAACTCACAAACTGTCGCGTTTACCTACAGACACTATGGCTCTGCGCTTAGGCTAGTAAAAGTTAGGAAAATAAATTGTTTTAATTGCCTCACTGTGGTTAAACAAGCTGCGACGTTTAGTTGCACTATTCCACACGCAGTTTTTGGAACCCATAAAACGCTAATAATTACTTATGACACTTGAAGCAGAAACACACAAGACATTTTTGTAAGACAATCTATATATTTCTTACTTAGTTTCGAGCGTTATGTCATGAAGTCGTCTGGAATATCAGAGCCTATAGATATTCGGTTTTCTTGTCTCTACCGGAATTCAAGGCATAGAGTGTTGTACGGTAAGCCAGTATATACACATATATATACGAAATTGTTATATTATTATATATATATATATATATATATATATATATATATATATATATATATATATATATATATATATATATATATATATATATATATATATATATATATATATATATATATATATATATATATATATATATATATATATATATATATATATATATATATATATATATATATATACACACATATATATACGAAATTGAATGAAATATATCGGTATAGTGGAAGCAGTAAAATGATTTTGATAGTTCAGACGTGTGTAAATCAGAACTCAATGAAGTGAAGTGAACAATGTAACGTTTACTACGCTTCCTTGAATGTGTTTGTGAATCTACACGTAGCATAAACTATCTCATGGGTGTATAAGGCTATATTACATATATAGTATAAGAATCGATTGTCAATATTATATAAATTCTCGACCAGAAATGATGACTTTTAGGTAAATAGGCACACATATAGATATTAATAATATATTTCTTCTTTTTTATACTGAAATGTCCATTGTGTTCGCTATGGCAGCTAAGCAAACCGCGGCGTTAAGTTCCTCCATTCTATTATACAATATAATATATGTATCTATAATATTTTAATGTAACAATTTTATGTCAAGCTCTAAAAAATTGTTACAGGCTGTGATGAAAGTAGTTAGTAACATTAAATTAGTTACAATATATTTCATTAAATGTGTATAAGTTAGAGTTATATAATGCATTAGTACGATCAAAGTATTTGAATAAAATAAGAACAAATTTTTAGACCCTATCCTGAGAATTTAGTTTACTCATTAAAATATACACAGAGAACAGTATTGACCTTAATGGCAATCTGAATAAAATTCCATTATTTTAGGTATGTTTCAAACTCTTAAAATCATATTTCAGAGCAGTACAGTATTTATATGACTCAATATGACGGTTTTGTATCAGATTCAGGATAGTGAAATGGTTGCATGTGCTCGCTACAAAAAAAACTGAAAATATTGGACTTCGCCACTGAACATAATGATGTTTTTTTTCATTTTGAAACCATGGTAACTAAATTAAAATCAGTTAAAAATTAAAAACATATTAAAATAAAGCAAAATATAGTTCGAGAAGACCAAAAAAATAAAATTGCTTTTAAGTAACGTACAGTACAGTAATATAAGCTGTTAGTTAGGCTATCGAATTCGCAACTAAAAATACAAATCGAAACACTAGAAAGAATCACGACCATTGTCATAGCTTGTTTGTGTTTTGAAATAATTTTGATGGAACTTTGTCCGGCTTACATTAATATTCGGGACCTGCAGATATGAGTCGACAGCTTCGTCCGCCGCGGTCGCTTTCGCTGTCCATATTTAATTTTCTAAGTGCTTTTTCGTGTATACAAGTCGAATTCTCGCATAAATTCCATTGTTATTTCGATTTCCTCTTCGTGAAATGTTTAAAATATTCATGTGAATTCAGTTAAATAGTTTTTGACCTTTTCAAACATTCCTGTCTTCACTATTCTAATTGATATTGCCCAAACTACGAATCAATGGAATTGGATTAAACGAAATGAGCAAAGCACAATGAATATTTATTACATAGTACGAATAAAGGCTTAAACATGTTTTATTTATTAAAATTTAAATTATGCTTTAAAATTTCTTCAAAAACCTAGACCTATATACAATATGTAAGTGAGATAGCCTGAACGATTAAAAAATAAAACTCCTATAAAGTTAACTTGGAAAAAATTAAATAAATAGTGACAAAATAAATTCATTTTAAAATTGAAAACGTTAAACGAATTTTTAAAGTTATTTAGTATTTGTAGAACACCATGAGCGCCCAGATAGATATTTATAGCCGACGATAGGATTTATTGTAATGTAATTCTATCTTTAGAAGGGTGGGACAAGATACATGTGGCTGCATCTGTAACTGTTACTCGGCCTGCCTCTGGGCGATGTGATACGTTATGCCTACAGATTTATATTGACTGGAATCCATATTATTCTTTCTCAAGATTACGAAATCTATATTGAATTTGTATGTGTTGTTTACTTAGAACTAATCAAAGCGTCTTTCAGTAAATAGCACACGAAACAAAATGGTTTGACTGAAGTGAGATATATGTTGTGACATTTGGAACGTCTTGTTTAGAATATTCTATTTATAACTATTTTATAGTACACTGTGTCCCATATACATATAGTAAGTTCAGCAGAGGCAATCTGTTCGCTGTTCTTCGCTTTTGTTGCTCTTCACTTTCCGTATGTGCTGGAAACAATGTGTTTTGATTGGCCGAAATCAACGTTCTACTTTGTCTTACCAGAATGGTGAGATAAGTCAATTTCACTGGTTGAATATCAAACCATCAAACCAACATCCATCAAGTTTAGTAGTTTCATGAAAGCAACGGCCAGAAATAGTATCGGCATTGTAGATAAACAAGAAAGTAAGTACGAGAGAGAGGGTATAGAGCGTGAGGCTCTCACCAAGTACTCAAATATTTAACTCTTTCTGTATTATAAATCTTTCAATTCTTCAGGGCTAAGACTAGAGCCGTAGTCCTGGACCCAGTGCAGTACAAATCATAACACCTAACTTGTAAGCCAATAATACAGCATATGAACAACAAGTTTCATAAATGCACTGGACTCGTTCGGGTAGCTTTCAAAGCAATGTTGCGCCCAAAGAAAATATTAGGAAGACCTTCGAACTTGGAACGGTCGGTTAGAGTTGTACAATATCTGCTGGGAAAATAGTTAAATATTTCCACACGGTTGCTTACTGTGGATATATGGCTTATAAGGACAAAGAAGTACCCACTAAAGAAAAAAGATAAAGTTGCCCAAATTAAAAAGAATAACAGCCACAATTACTAGAAATAACTAATTCCTATATAAGTCAATATTTTAGGACGAGTGAGTTTAAAAATTGTACCTGAATAAAATAAATTATAAAGAAGAAACACGATTTTGAGAAATTTGTGATGTAATGCCACTTCTTGAGGTCCATCGCTTTACGTAATGAAACAACTTTTCAGATTAAAATTTTTAGTATACGACTGTAATATCCTTGTAACTCTAATTGAGTTCAAGAAGTATTTTGTACATTCATAGACTTAAATAAAAACTCAACTCAACTAACTCTCAACTCGTTAAAATAGAATTGTGGAAAGATTTAGAATGTTCAAGTTGTAATAACAAATCAATTAACCTTATATATGTATATATATATATATATATATATATATATATATATATATATATATATATATATATATATATATATATATATGTATATATATATATATATGTATGTATATATATATATATATATATATATATATATATATATATATATATATATATATATATATATATATATATATATATATATATATATATATATATATATATATATATATATATATGGCACTAAATATGATAGCACTGCTTTAGTAAAACCTCAAGTGTAATTATTAAAATAGTTTAATACGAGCCGTTGGCCTTATAAATGCCAGGACGACCACAACGTCGAGCATAACAGTCTGTAGGGGTTCTGAATTCTGAATAAATAGTGTATATTTAGCTTTTATGAATATATGTTGTGGGAATTGCAAACGGGACATACGTACTTGTAATATCTTTGACTCGCCATTGCTGTTCATTCAGCTGTTGGTTGTAAACACAATGGTCGTGAGTTAGAATTTCACTCAGAAAAATTAAATTTATCGACATCCCCGCTCTAGCAAAGGTAAAGCGCGATAGCTCTTTACTTACCCTGATATATGCGGGATAAAACATAAAGTATATATATATATATATATATATATATATATATATATATATATATATATATATATATATATATATATATATATATATATATATATATATATATATATATATATATATATATATATATATATATATATATATATATATATATATATATATATATATATATATATATATATATATATATATATATATACATATATATATATATATATATATATATATATATATATATATATATATATATATATATATATATATATATATATATATATATATATACATATATATATATATATATATATATATATATATATATATATATATATATATATATATATATATATATATATATATATATATATATATATATGTATATATATATATATATATATATATATATATATATATATATATATATATATATATATATATATATATATATATATATATATATATATATATATATATATATATATATATATATATATATATATATATATATATATATATATATATATATATATATATATATATATATATATATACTTTATGTTTTATCCCGCATATATCAGGGTAAGTAAAGAGCTATCGCGCTTTACCTTTGCAAGAGCGGGGATGTCGATAAATTTAATTTTTCTGAGTGAAATTCTAACTCACGACCATTGTGTTTACAACCAACAGCTGAATGAATAGCAATGGCGAGTCAAAGATATTACAAGTACGTATGTCCCGTTTGCAATTCCCACAACATATATTCATAAAAGCTAAATATACACTATTTATTCAGAATTCAGAACCCCTACAGACTCTTATGCTCGACGTTGTGGTCGTCCTGGCATTTATAAGGCCAACGGCTCATATTAAACTATTTTAATAATTACACTTGAGGTTTTACTAAAGCAGTGCTATCATATTTAGTGCCATATATATATATATATATATATATATATATATATATATATATATATATATATATATATATATATATATATATATATATATATATATATATATATATATATATATATATATATATATATATATATATATATATATATATATATATATATATATATATATATATACATATATAAGGTTAATTGATTTGTTATTACAACTTGAACATTCTAAATCTTTCCACAATTCTATTTTAACGAGTTGAGAGTTAGTTGAGTTGAGTTTTTATTTAAGTCTATGAATGTACAAAATACTTCTTGAACTCAATTAGAGTTACAAGGATATTACAGTCGTATACTAAAAATTTTAATCTGAAAAGTTGTTTCATTACGTAAAGCGATGGACCTCAAGAAGTGGCATTACATCACAAATTTCTCAAAATCGTGTTTCTTCTTTATAATTTATTTTATTCAAGTACAATTTTTAAACTCACTCGTCCTAAAATATTGACTTATATAGGAATTAATTATTTCTAGTAATTGTAGCTGTTATTCTTTTTAATTTGGGCAACTTTATCTTTTTTTTTTAGTGGGTACTTCTTTGTCCTTATAAGCCATATATCCACAGTAAGCAACCGTGTGGGAATATTTTAACTACTTTCCCAGCAGATACTGTACAACTCTAACCGATCTTTCCAAGTTCGAAGGTCTTTCTAAAATTTTCACTGGGCGCAACATTACTTTGAAAGCTACCCGAACGAGTGCAGTGCATTTATGAAACTTGTTGTTCATATGCTGTATTATTGGCTTACAAGTTAGGTGTTATGATTTGTACTGCACTGGGTCCAGGACTACGGCTCTAGTCTTAGCCCTGAAAAATTTAAATATTTATAATACAGAAAGAGTTAAATATTTGAGTACTTGGTGAGAGCCTCACGCTCTGTACCCTCTCTCTCGTACTTACTTTCTTCTTTATCTACAATGCCGATACTATTTCTGGCCGTTGCTTTCATGAAACTAAACTTGATGGATGTTGGTTTGATGGTTTGATTTTCAACCGGTGAAATTAACTTATCTCACCATTCTGGTGGAATGTTGATTTCCGCCAATCAAAACGCAATGTTTCCAGCACATACGGAACGTGAAGAACAACATAAGTGAAGAACAGCGAACAGATTGCCTCTGCCAAACTTACTAAATGTATATGGGACACAGTGTACTTTAAAATAATTATAAATAGAATATTCTAAACAAGACGTTCCAAATGTCACAACATATATCTCACTTCAGTCAAACCATTTTGTTTCGTGTGCTATTTACTGAAAGACGCTTTGATTAGTTCTAAGTAAACAACACATACAAATTCAATATAGACTTCGTAATCTTGAGAAGGAATAATATGGATTCCAGTCAATATAAATCTGTAGGCATAACGTATCACATCGCCCAGGGGCAGGCCGAGTAACAGTTACAGATGCAGCCACATGTATCTTGTCCCACCCTTCTAAAGATAGAATTACATTACAATAAATCCTATCGTCGGCTATAAATATCTATCTGGGCGCTCATGGTGTTCTACAAATACTAAATAACTTTAAAAATTTGTTTAACGTTTTCAATTTTAAAATGAATTTATTTTGTCACTATTTATTTAATTTATTCCAAGTTAACTTTATAGGAGTTTTATTTTTTAATCGTTCAGGCTATCTCACTTACATATTGTATATAGGTCTAGGTTTTTGAAGAAATTTTAAAGCATAATTTAAATTTTAATAAATAAAACATGTTTAGGCCTTTATTCGTACTATCTAATAAATATTCATTGTGCTTTGCTCATTTCGTTTAATCTAATTCCATTGATTCGTAGTTTGGGCAATATCAATTAGAATAGTGAAGACAGGAATGTTTGAAAAGGTCAAAAACTATTTAACTGAATTCACATGAATATTTTAAACATTTCACGAAGAGGAAATCGAAATAACAATGGAATTTATGCGAGAATTCGACTTGTATACACGAAAAAGCACTTAGAAAATTAAATATGGACAGCGAAAGCGACCGCGGCGGACGAAGCTGTCGACTCATATCTGCAGGTCCCGAATATTAATGTAAGCCGGACAAAGTTCCATCAAAATTATTTCAAAACACAAACAAGCTATGACAACGGTCGTGATTCTTTCTAGTGTTTCGATTTGTATTTTTAGTTGCGAATTCGATAGCCTAACTAACAGCTTATATTACTGTACTGTACGTTACTTAAAAGCAATTTTATCTTTTTGGTCTTCTCGAACTATATTTTGCTTTATTTTAATATGTTTTTAATTTTTAACTGATTTTAATTTAGTTACCATGGTTTCAAAATGAAAAGAAACATCATTATGTTCAGTGGCGAAGTCCAATATTTTCAGTTTTTTTTGTAGCGAGAACATGCAACAATTTCACTATCCTGAATCTGATACAAAACCGTCATATTGAGTCATATAGATACTGTACTGCTCTGAAATATGATTTTAAGAGTTTGAAACATACCTAAAAAAATGGAATTTTATTCAGATTACAACGAAGGTCAATACTGTGTGCATATTTTAATGAGTAAACTTAGTTCTCAGGATAGGGTCTAAAAATTTGTTCTTATTTTATTCAAATACTTTGATCGTACTAGTGCATTATATAACTCTAACTTATACACATTTAATGAAATATATTGTAACTAATTTAATGTTACTAACTACTTTCATCACAGCCTGTAACAATTTTTTAGAGCTTGACATAAAATTGTTACATTAAAATATTATAGATACATATATTATATTGTATAATAGAATGGAGGAACTTAACGCCGCGCTTTGCTTAGCTGCCATAGCGAACACAATGGAAATTTCAGTATAAAAAAGAAGAAATATATTATTAATATCTATATGTGTGCCTATTTACCTAAAAATCATCATTTCTGGTCGAGAATTTATATAATATTGACAATCGATTCTTATACTATATATGTAATATAGCCTTATACACCCATGAGATAGTTTATGCTACGTGTAGATTCACAAACACATTCAAGGAAGCGTAGTAAACGTTACATTGTTCACTTCACTTCATTGAGTTCTCATTTACACACGTCTGAACTATCAAAATCATTTTACTGCTTCCACTATACCGATATATTTCAATCAATTTAGTATATATATATATATATATATATATATATATATATATATATATATATATATATATATATATATATATATATATATATATATATATATATATATATATATATATATATATATATATATATATATATATATATATATATATATATATATATATATATATATATATATATATATATATATATATATATATATATATATATATATATATATATATATATATATATATATATATATATATATATATATATATATATATATATATATATATATATATATATATATATATATATATATATATATATATATATATATATATATATATATATATATATGTATATATATATATATATATATATATATATATATATATATATATATGTATATATATATATATATATATATATATATATATATATATATATATATATATATATATATATATATATATATATATATATATATATATTATATATATATATATATATATATATATATATATATATACATATATATATATATATATATATATATATATATATATATATATATATATATATATATATATATATATATATATATGCTGCGTGTAACTGCGTGTGGAATAGTGCAACTAAACGTCGCAGCTTGTTTAACTACAGTGAGGCAATTAAACAATTTATTTTCCTAACTTTTACTAGCCTAAGCGCAGAGGCATAGTGTCTGTATGTAAACGCGACAGTTTGTGAGTTCGATTCCAGCGCAGGGAATGTAGATTTTATTCATTTTCATTATTTTTTTACCTAGGCAAAAGCGCGACGTTGAGTTCTTATATATATATATATATATATATATATATATATATATATATATATATATATATATATATATATATATATATATATATATATATATATATATATATATATATATATATATATATATATATATATATATATATATATATATATATATATATATATATATATATATCACAATTCTTGCAAGCATAATAAGAAAATAAACTAAATTATATTCATTATTTCAACATAGGATCATTTTAATAAGAGAAATTGTTCAAATCGTTATAATGAGGTACAGCTTATATCTCATTCTATAATGATCTTCACCTCTAAAGGTGTACGTTGGCATGTGTCACTATTCAATTTCTTCAAAGGCGTCTTCATAATGCCGCATGCGGTTAATTTGCCGAAAACAAAAGGGGTTTTGTCAAAATGAAGATCGATTGTACTCCATTAGGCGACACAAGGTAAAGCTTTTAAAGAATATATTCATAAGTATATTGGATTGTAGGTTTTTTTTGTTATGTTAATAGCGTTTAAGCTGCATAGCGTATATAATGTATAGAATAATAATAATAATTTTAGGTGAATATTAACTTGATGAATTGAACAGCTTTTTGTATAATAAGCTAAATTAGTAATGCCAATTTTGTTGTATTTCATATACTTTAAGAAAGGTTTTAATTGTCTCTAGACTTGACATAACCGGTCAGATATCTAAATTGACTCTGACCTAACCGGTTACATATTCTCTGACCTAGCCGAGTCTGACCTGATATGAGAAATCTACATTTAACGTAGAAATATTGTTAATACACTAGCTATGTGCATTCCTTTATACTCCTGTGCATTTACAATCGACAGATTTAAAATCGTATATTTCTTTTAGTGCAGGACCCATACTTT
Source organism: Dione vanillae (assembly GCA_037178615.1). NCBI lineage: Eukaryota > Metazoa > Arthropoda > Insecta > Lepidoptera > Nymphalidae > Dione > Dione vanillae. Next base: position 498,302 of record JAZFAU010000073.1, read on the forward strand.
CGGTTGTTTTCAGCTTCGAATTAATATCTAGGTCAGCGTTCAAAAAAGTAAAACCTTTGAATTCAACCTAGTTCGTAGAATGAATAGAAATGTTTCTTCGGAGCGTCACTAGGCCTTGATATAAGTATCTATACCTACCGCCACAGATCAAATCGTTACAGGTTAAGTCCACAGTATCACTCGTCAAAAAAACTTATTTTACAATATCTGTCTATGTCTGGGTTAACGAATATGAAGATAATTTGGTACATTCTTAACATTTTGTTGCTAAATTATCTAATGACAGCATATAAACGCTTAATATATGGCTACTGCAAATTCTACCTAAATATGGTAAGAATAACATTAGATATAATTTAGAGATCTTTTTGACAAATTTCTTACTAGGTTCAGGTCCTATGGAAACTGGGCTTATTTTTCATTATTATAAATAGGGATGATAGTTTTACAAATTTACATGGCATGACAATTAAATAACACTAGCACAAGTTAACCAACTTAACGTAACTTACTATGACTAAGGACATCGCTTCGTCACTGTGTCAGTTTGATCTCAAGTAATTTATCAAATTTATATAAATAGCAGAACTAATAAAATGCCGAATATGGATAAAGTTACAGATAGCTGGTAATTGATAATGCTGTCTACCAGATAAAAGATGCTATATTTTTTCTGTTTCACTGTCTATCACTTCGATTAATTACCTGATAGGCAAATTCAAATTTAATAATCGACGAAAAAAATTTAATAATCGACGGAACGGCAACAACACAAAATTACGATTTTTGTGTTTGGTTACTTCAACGTAAATTATAAAACAAAATTTAAATTTTGAAAACAATTTTTATAAATTACTTAATACAACACTTTTTATTGAAAATATTCCACGTCAAATTTTTTATATACTTTCAAGTATAATATTATTACTGAAAAACGAAAAATACTTTTTTTGTTCGTAAGATTTGTTATATAATTTATATAAAGTAAAGAACTCAAGTGTCACTTATTTTGTCTGAAGTTCTTACGTTGTTGTTATGTCGTAATTTGGTTTGAAGGCCATTACACTGTTTAACATTGTTTTTAAGCTTTCTTTAGTTCTTTTTTTTAAATTTTCATTTTTTTACATTACGGAAAGATATATGCAAAAGAAAAAAAGAGAACAAATGTTCAAAACTTCTCTCTGGATGAGACAAAAGTCAAAAGGCCACGCTGAACATAAAGCAATGAATTAAATTAAAAACTATATGCGTTACCACCACTTATAATTTTTAGCGTCACTGTTAGCTACTTGAATCGGCAGATAGTTTAGGAAGGTCTATATCTGTTAGATATTTCTATTGGAGACCTACGGAACCAATATTTATTGTTTATCTGCCAGATAAGGAACGTTCCTATCTAGAATTTTACCAGCAAGTGGAGAAAGCAGCCCTCAATCAGGACAGGGCTATACACGCCATTACGGTCTATCTGTTAGTAAAATAAAAAATAAGACGAAGTACCTGTCATCGCACAGATAATAGAATTTTAAAGCAATATAATAAATCACGACTTCTTTTTGTCTTTTTTTGTTTTACTTTTGCAATTAATTTCATAGCTAAAGCTATATTTAATAACTGTAGTCTTTTAGCAAAGCTGGTATAGTAATTTCATTATTAAGAGTCCTGTATACCTCAATTTCAATAAATAACTGTTTCAGTTCTTTAGTATCTCATAAATATATTGGAAAGATACTCACACATGCATCACTAACATGATTCTTATAGAAAGCAGAGAACAGGTACAAAGGATGATGTCACGTGTAATAGATATTCTATTCAGTAAAAAAATGTCACGGTTCCAGAGCTCTCAAAGCTGGGCTTCAGGTCACATTTAGTTGATTGATCTCACGTCAAAAGCGTTTGTATTCAGAGCTCTTTAGTGGAATAAATTTTAGGTTCCTCATTACAACTATAAGAAAGTCGACGATGATATTGCGTTTTGAGAGTTTTAACAAATGCCCCTGATTTTTATTGTAATCTAGATTTCAAAAGGGGATTAATTTGTTAGGAAGGCTTTGCAATTTACTTCTTAAAACTTTTGTGTAATCCAACGTTTTATTGTAATATTATTTTTTTAATCTTATATTAAGCATAGTATTTAAATGAATTTAGAATTACGAAGGTCAAATAAGAAAACGGTCTGTCTAATATATTAGGAGGAACTACGAAGCCCGTTTGTGGACAAAAATAATTTATTTTATCATAAGATTACGGACATACGGATTTAGAATGTAGAATCAGACAAAGACAGTAAATTACTTTTTATACTTTCCTGCAAACACACACACATGCTAATAACGTAATGGTTTGATACTTTTACCAAAACATATATCGTGTGATAACCCATTGTTGACGTTATATACAATTATTTTTTAAAAGAAAAAATATAAATTTGAAAACATTGTGATCACTAAGCCATGAAGTGTCTTCATCAAGTGTCGAAATTCTGAAATGCTTTATACGTTTTATAATGTTGTTAGCATTTCTGTAAAGAGATTTTACATAATTCCGCTTTCTATCCTTGTATGGATTAAAATCTTAAAAGTCTTAAAAGTCTACGATCAAATTCATTATTGAAAATTTTATACAAAAACCCTAAGTAAGAAAAGTCTCTTCTACTAGTAGTTAAGTATTCAATTATATTAATTGTTCTACGCATCGACTTACAAACGAATTTCAGGTTTTTATGTCTACCATTAGAATTATAGAATTCTATATTGTAGTCCATGTTTTATAATACTATTATATACTTTTATTTAGGGCTTTATGTGCCCGAAACACTTTCTTATGAAGTCTAAAACCTATCAAATTTTTTTTATAATTTTATCTACGTGTGTTGTAAAAAGTAAATCTTTTGTCTAGAATAATAAAATATTAATAATAATAATATTTTTTATCACATTTAACATCCATATAATATAATACAAACCATCATGACTCAAATAGCTATTATAAAGTGGTCAATTACATTTTGAATCAGAAATAAAAAAAATATTTTATGAGCGATATTAATTATTATGGTATTAATTATTATGGTATTAATAATAACGGTCTTGATGACCAAAGCCTCCGATGCTAATAGCTTTGCTTAACCTATTAATGCAAAACATCAGACCCTCCTCGCCATCAGAAAAACAATAAGTCATTGTACTACCTAGGATGTATTAGCCACTGCCTACTGACAGAACCTGGTGACTGATAAATGTGAAGAGAAATATGTTAACACGGTCATTTTAAAGAACTTTCGCTGACTAAGACCAATATAAGTAGTGAGGAGCACGAAAATAAATATTACAAACGTATATTTACTTTTCTTGTATGTCTTTCTGTTTGTTTCTTTTTTATGAGACTTTTATTTGAAAGTAAAGGAGGTTATGATGTAACAAATAGGCTCGTCTTTATCACAGAACTCCTGCGGAATCTGAATTAATGTAGAAAAATTATAATTACTGCCTTAAATACGTTGTTCTAATCTGTCTGGCCATCCAGCTTGGTACAAAACTTGAAGTTATGTTTTTATATATGTACATATGTTTTTTTTACTGATACAAAAATACCAAACTTGTATGTTCAATATATGCCTATTATATTAGAGTTGGTTCACACGTTCGTGACTCGTAGCACTTCTTCATTGTGTATTAATCAGGTCCTTATAAAAACAAGAATTTCTTCGATTACCTTGGTTTCTCCTACAACTTTATCTGATCATTGCATTTCATTATTAAATATAGATCTGCGAGTAAGTAAGTAAGTAAGGTTTCATTAATAATTATAAATAAATCGGCAGCATATTGTGTCTTTTTGTCTTACAGGATACAATCGCTCTAATTTGGATTCAATGCAATTTTTGATCTTTATAAATAATTATGTGCTTCTTTGAAGCTGTTAAATAGTAAAATATTTTCTTATGTAGATAGCTTTACCGAGAATTTGCTGCGTGAAATTTTTGGAACAGCACATGTTGGTTCGAGTTTGTTCGGCACAGTTGGTTCGAGTACACATTGAATGAAGAGAAAATCAAATTTATGTTTAATATACCTAAAATAAATAATCTTAGTCCTAATTTTAACATCATTGTTTATACGTTTAGATAAATCTTACTGTTCATGTTGTAAACATTAACCAAAGGTAAGTGTTAAGTATTTAAGGATTACCTCGAACGGAAATCTGCGGTGTAGGAACCATGCAAAGGGGTATTTATATTTACTATTACTATGTATGTGTCCATTAGATCTTTATTTTTGTGAAAGCTTATTCTTTTATATATATATATATATATATATATATATATATATATATATATATATATATATATATATATATATATATATATATATATATATATATATATATATATATATATATATATATATATATATATATATATATATATATATATATATATATATATATATATATATATATATATATATATATATATATATATATATATATATATATATATATATATATATATATATATATATATATATATATTCATAGGTTTTATATGTATCTTTATTAATTTAAGATATAACAAATTGTCATCTGTGACTTACTCCGTGGCAGCAAGTAATATAGTATCAAAATTCTTGTGTTCAGTTACATATTCGACCGATGTTTTAGTGATAATGTATTTTTATTTATACATCTTGTACTTATATTATGAATTTAGATCTGATTATATGCGAGCCCATAATATAGACTTGTGACAGTTAAACCAGCTAATAAAACCTCAAAATCATTTTTAAGACCTCGTAAGGGCGTCATGAAACATTATGAAATTTTTTTGAATTTCAGTTCTAAGTACGGAAAAGCTCCAAACTTTTAATTTTGTTACTTGAAAAATGTGTTAATTAACTCAGATATGATCGATCTATAAGAGTTCTGTTTTTTGATATTTGGCTACGAAATCCTAAAAATGAAAGACTTTAAAAATTCAATATTATCATTTTTATATTAACAGAAAATTCTGAAATTTAAATTTCTATAATTGACTAATATATAAAAAATAATTATAACTGCTGTCGGCAAAACTTAATAAATATGCTATTTTGGGTATAATATAAAAGCAGCACAGAGCTACCAACCTCATCCTTTACACACAACCAGAAATAATATGATTTATAAGATCTCCACTCACTTCCATTAGCAAGGATAAATGTATTATGTTGAATAAATAAAATCTCTGTAAATAAAATCATATTGTACTTCACTTTGTTACGCCATTTTATTTCTGAAAGAAAGTTAGTTTACACTTTTTATATTAAGTTGTGTTCTTATTTTAAATAGGTCGTGTGTAATTAAGTTATAGTTTAAGGTAAAACATGAACTCAAATAAAGCTAGCAACAAAATAATGGTCAATGATAAAAAAAATACTAAAAATAAGGATATACTTTTTTTTAAGTTGTCCACAGTAAGCCTACATATACAGCCTATATATACTTGTACTATTCTTACTGATAAATGTATATATCTACATACATATATAGATATATACATATATACTCAACACCACTTTGCAAGTTTAAGTTATAAAAACGTATACACTGCTAGGCACAACGATTATACATCAAACAATTATTGAATTACTAAAAATTAACCATATAATAAATAAGTGAACACAATAATTAATAGAATAACGAAGTAGTAATAAGAAAAGGAAGGAGGACCGTCGTGGTGCAGAGTTAACATCTGTCTGTCCACGCGACGGCTTCGATTCTCATTAATGGAAGATGGATTTTTCATTTCCTTCTCTGCTGACAACTAAGGTAAAACGTGGCGTTGAGTTCTGCGATTTAACACGTAAAACCTCAAAACGGCGAAGAGCATGGAACGGAGACTCCTTAACCCTGTACACCTACGGCTCCTACAATTGCCTTTGTCTACGCTGCTATGTGCGAAATAAAACGTGAAGCAAAAAAAACCAGAAGGATCGGATTTATATTCCAACCTGTCCTGTCCGCTCCCGTCTACACCATCAAGGCTCGACCAACGGCTTTCGTTTATCAGTAGGCTACATAGGAGTATTTATAAAAAATGTATAAATTCTATTTAATTATCGAGTTATATACGTTTGTTTTTATATTTATTAAATTTAAGTATAAATAATAGTTACCTACATATCTATATTAATCCAATTGTCTAGAGATTAAAACTAGGATATAGTTCGTTATTTTCTTACCATAGCAGTTATCTAAATTTATGCATACTTTATGGATGTCTTATTCGTTATTTAATTTTATTATAAATCAATTTGCAGTAGGATTATTTTTATAGAAATAGCAAATATCAATAACTGGTCCCTCCCTGCTTTTATGAATATATAATTATTAATTGAATCTACTTCTTCTTTAGCTCATTAATCATCTTATATTCTGTTGTATGCGAGACCGTTCATATACTATAAAAATAATAGAAAAATTAGAAGCAAACGATATAAATATATTAAAATCTTGAATATGACATTGAAATTAACACAGATCTATTAACCTTTAAAAGTCGCTGATATATGAGAGAAAAAGTTGTGGAAAATGACTTCATAATTGGTTCATTATTTTTAAAAGATAGAAATGTCCGAGTCCAGATCTTGATTTCACTAATAATTTATGATATGAGCACAATCGAATTGAGTAGGGTTAGAATCGATAAGGAAAATATATCGACATAATAAACTCTTATTTGGTAGGACAATGGACACAATGGTCTTAAATATACATAACTAGTGGTTAACTTTAGTAGCATTGTGTATTTCTTTAGCTTTCTAATGATCCAATCTTTCTAATGATGATGAATCCTAATTCATGATTATCTAGGACTTACAAAACTATGTAAATCATATATGTTGCTGCTAGACTTTTAATAGCAACAACAATGAGAAACAACCAAAAAGCAATTTCTAGAATTTGTGAAAGAAGGCTTGTCTAAAAATCTGCTCAAAAGCATTTCGCAATATAGAAATCATAAATTATAAAATATCAATTATAGTTTTGAATATAACCAATATTTGGATCTTATTAACGGACTGGCCAGGAATAGGTTTAGAGTTATTTTGTTCGAGGTAATAGTTTATTTTATTCAAGGTAAAAGTAGGAGCGAGGAGTATAGATAACTCTCTAGGTATACTTCATAAAATAATCTCGTCCTATGCAAGTCATTTCTACTATGTACTTCTAAGCCGGTACTAGTAAAATCATCGAATATATTTAAAAAGAGCTCTCTCTATCTATATATATGTGTATCTCAAAACTCTCCTTAAAACTCTCCTTTACTTGGCTCACAAGTCCCAGGAGGTGCTCTAAGCTCCTCTCTGTACATAATAATTTCTTGTTAACAAATATTTTTTTTATTTTTTAAATATCTTTGATATCAATACGCAATTATTTTAATATGTCTTTCATTTTTGGTGTGAAGATGAAACGACACAAAAAAATCAAATATATTATTGACAATCCATTTTATTATTGATTAATGAAGAAAAGAAAGGTATTGGCAGAATTAAAGAATAAAATTATTTAGAATTACAGTAAGAAGATAGCATTTTCTTTGATTTCATAATTCTGTATTAACACATCGTTAGAACATCCGGCTGAATCACATTATAGGCAGTGATGTGAAACAATCAACATTATTTCAGCTAGTGACGTACATTGTTCATAAGCCATGAGGTCACACAATTCTATGTCATTGTCAAGCACTAATGAGTGCACTTTGCTCAAGTCGTACCATTTACTAATTATATATAACATATATGTATATGTATATCATACAAATGATATATATATATATATATATATATATATATATATATATATATATATATATATATATATATATATATATATATATATATATATATATATATATATATATATATATATATATATATATATAAAACATTTGTATGAAAAGCTTAGCTTGTATAATTTATAAGAATATCTAGAATATATAACTTTCTAAAAAGAAATAAAAATATTTCTTACTGAAAGGGATTTATTTATGATACCAGAAAATTGCTCACGATATCTGGATTACGTTGTCTTGTGTCACCTTTGCAACAAAGTAATTTATTGTATTTTTAATATCAACAAATAAAAATGTCGTAATATTTTGACAAAAAGATCATTGTAGCAATATGGTGAAGCAATATATATAAATGTTCTTAAAGAAAACATAAAAAAATGAACGCGGATTTGAACCTAGGAAACCGTGCAAGTTCTTCATCATTCAAGTTTTCTTTAAGTCTTTTTTTATCCTTAGTGTGGATTAACACTTTTAAAATCATTAAAATCTTAATCTATTCAAAGCTGCCTCTGCTAAACGTATAAATCTTTATGACTGAAATACGTATAAGAAAATTACAATATTTTTTCCATCTTTTATGCAGTTCTAGATATATTAAGTCTTTTTTAAATGTTAACCCTACGCTCTATTTCTAGCGGAGTAGTCATAAAGAACAGGGCGAACATTAATAGTAATAAAATATTTTCTCTGTACAAGCTACATTTAATAAAGGCAAAAAATTACAGTATATTAAAAAAATCTCTTAAGTTACAGTCTCCACGATGTCTACAGCATTACGATATAAAAAACATATTTTAATGTTAAAAAGTTTTTAAAGGTTTTACGAAATGGCGTGGACATTTTCCATTTTCCGTTTAGAGGCTGTAATCTTCGACGATGGCCACTTAGCGCTTCGTGGAAAGTAAAATGTTGCTTTTTAGCTATCATACTCAAATATCAACTTAAGTCGTTCGTCAAAGTTTATTCAAATTGAAACGTTTTATATACATATTTTTAGAAAATCAACATGTACAGCGTTATCCTCTTTACTTTTTAAAAGATTTCTTAATAGGGAGCCGTTGTCGCGCATTGGCACAGAGTTCGACTTAGGGGGAGTGAGTTATTCGCTTTGCTAACATGTCTCAAAATTGGAAAATGGGTACCGAGTGTCTAAACACTAAGTACCCTCTGTTTATCCTGTATGTGAAATAGCGTGAATTTTAATTATTTATTTACTTTATAAAAATATTTACTGATTACTAGTCTTTAAAAATTTAAATAAATACAAACTTGAAAATTTATGGCTTTTAAAACGTGTGCGACTTTATTCACAGGTGGGAGGGAGGCATACGATATTGTGTGTTTAAATATGTATGCCGTGCGGGAACAAAAACAATAAAATGTAATTTTGGTATAAAAGCATTGTAAGATTATTTTGACCTTATTTTCTCGACGAAATGATCTTGTTAACATTGCTGACGTTACGAAAGAAATAAACGTGACGTTTTACCGTGAAATAATGTTTTTTCATCAAAATGATGATCTTTCGTAATATATTGACAAAAGTTTAGATTTATCAAGACGATCTAGTTAATAAATCATATTTAACATAGTACACTGTACTACGTACGTGTGTACATGTATCATCTCCTTATTAATCAACAAGTACTTTATATGCAAATGGAGTTCAATTTCAAACGTTTGTTTGATCGTTGTTTGCGGAAGACACCCGAGATAAAACAAGCAATACATGTTCTGAGATTAATGTACTAATAAATGAAATATCTGTTTGTACATCTAGAACATTTGTATTATATATATACATGTGTCATTGATAGTTTAAGCCATACCTATATATTTTTTACATTATAATCATTACGTTATAACACAAAGTTCCCTGCTATTTTTATCTGTTTGCGATAAACTGGAAAGGCACTGGACGAGTAGTTTTACTTAAAACAATAAGAAGAATGATCCTTGTTCCCTTCCAGGTTTTACTGTATTATAAATTTATGTTTTGCGTAAACTGATGGTATTACAATAATATTAATTCGTGTCGGAACAAATAATCCAATCGGTAGCTTTTCTCAAAGCCACTTTCAACACCTTTTGAATTATAACAAAAAAATCACTATAGCTTTCAATAACAATTTTTTGCTAAAACAAATTACTTTGAAATTATTATTAGTCATTAGTTTTCAAAAATACAATATTAAACCTCAAATGAACTTTACGAAAAAACGAAGGAAAACAGTGATATTTTATATGTAGGGTATAAAATTTCAAGTCAAATACATTATAGATTGCTTATCGGGCAAAGCTGCGAGCACGCTGCTAGTCAAACAACAAAAACACCGTGTTTAGTATATCAGATATTTTTAAGAAAATTAATTCAGAGAGACGTAAATAAATTAACTAATTAGAAAACAAATCTATTATCAAAAATGTGTTTATCAATCTGTTTGTCTTTTCGTACAAGCACATCTTTGGATCTATTGGAAGGATTCGAATGAAACTTTTCTTTTATATATAGTTGTTAGATTGAAGCAATGTCTAAGCTTCATCTTCTTCCTGGCATTATTTCTGACCTGATTTGTCACTATCTGCTTTCCGACTTTGCTTGATCTTCTACATCCTCATTATCTATCATTATCTACGTCACGATATCCAGCCGTCTATATCTGGATATAGACCGAACAGACATATGAAGGCAAAAATGTCTAATTTATAATTGATTTTAAAGACTGTGAACTGAATTGATATGCACTTGGCCACATAAACATCAAACAATAAAAATACCTTTAGAACCACTGCAGATCAGTTAAATTATAAGAAATATGGAAATGGCTTATTAGTAAATGATCACACCGGTGATGAACATCTTTTGTTGACATATAAATATTAAGAATCTGGAAAATCTTATGAAGAACACTATATGAGAAAAAGAATGACTTGAAGAACTTTTTAATATATTATTATAATAAATATTAACAAATATTTAAACAATAAAATTAATAGAATAATGTAATAATTGACCTTTGTATTTTGAGTTCTTATTTATGTTGACTTGTACCAGAACCAAAAATATTGTTGCTATGTGAGGGACTATAAAGAATTACATTCCCATATGCTGCTCAGCAGTAAACAGTATTTTGACATTTTTTTTGTATATAATATAGCAGATGTGCCTCCACCTGATGTTAAGTGGAAACCCTCGCCCATAGATATATACAAGGAGGATTTGGATGCGTTGCCAACCTTAGACTTATTTGTAAGAGTACATGAAAAAGACCCGAAAAACTGCTGCATTTATTGTGTTAAATACATTAATTTCAGCTTTATGAATGGTTTTTCATCTTCAGCAATATTCATATTCCTTTGTATTTTATACCATTATATATTAATATAATGGTACAACCATGAAATAAGCACGGAACCCACAGTGCGCGATTTTACTACTAACATTTTAATTAAAAACCTCAATCGAATAATTTATAAGACCTGAAAGGTATTTAAATGTTTTATTGCACTTATATGTACTTGTTAGAAAAACTTTACTTAAAGCACAGCGCAATAAAGATATATAAACATAAAAACTTTTATCGAAGAAGATCTTTGATACGTCTATAAAAAGTAAACTGTCTGTTACGAACGAGAGTTCTCTCCGTAATGTCTATTTTGCATACAAATTAAACATAACGAGCACTACGTTGTCACTTACAAGCATATTTTGACGTATACTTTCTTATAATAAATATTCAGCTATAAGAGATATAAGCATTTTTGATTCTATTACAATATATAAGAGTATATATATTTCAGCAGCTTTAAATAAAATACTAGAATCTAACTGCTCAATTTTCCTCTAAATCTTAGATCACATTAAGGAATAACCCCGCAACAAAGTTAACATTAACCTCTTTAGAGGTAAGACCCTGTGCTTAAAAATTGATGCATGTTATTATTTATTTTTTATATTAATATGTACCCCTACTCTTAGTTACCATAATTTTTTTTAGTTTTTTTCGTGTTTTATTTTACTCCAAACTTAACAATAACTCACGTTTCTTACATAAACGAGTGACATTGTCATTAATCCAAGACTAACCTAGTACGTTTATTTTTATTATGAATTTTAGTACAAGTTCTCGATTTTATTGCGATTCGAAAAGCCATCCAAATAAATATAAATATAAATATGTTTTGGTTGTATCATATAATTATTATCATTCCAGTTAATATTAGTCAATTGTTTTCGCATAATATTATAACTGCCGTGTACGGATGTGAAAAATCGTAAAAATGTATCATCAGCACGTGTATTAGTGACACTATCAAATTTATTTTCAATCCTTGTATAGTCCAGTACGTCCATAAAAAAACAGTTAAGACCTACCGAGTGTTTTGACTGAAGATCAATATTGGTGTCACCAATTAAGTTTTTGAACATCACGGTTCCATATTGTGGTATAGTAAATTTAAGGTGTTTTTTACGTAAATTATTATACCTCCGCCCTGTTTATCATTTCATGGCTTTGTGTCCTTGTTAAAGCTAGAAATGCTATGTAGCTGCACAATATTATGGTCGGACTAATTAACCTTAGTTAATACAATAACATCAATAGGATATTGGCAATTATGAATAGTCTGCTGCAACTTAATAAAACTATAGATCTAATATTGAAAAACAAACATGATAAAGATATTTCAGGTATCTTTCTAAAAAAGTTTTGATGACTATCTCCCCACGGAAAGTCTTCTTTAGCTCACGGCTAATGTCTTGTACAATTTTTTTTTTGAGTCTATTGTGTGTGCTGGATAGGTATCAGAATCATTTTCATCACCGTCTTCTTCAGGAATCACAAACGAGGTTCTGCAAGACTTATTTTTCTAGCAATCGTCACAGCTCCATTCTGTATCATATGAGTTCTTGAGAGTATTTAGTTGTTTGTTAGACAGCCCGGTGCAAATCTACATGGACAATTTTATCGAATTTATTGCATTCTTATCCTGAGGTTTTAACGAAATTGTATAAAATATACAAATATTTATATTAGTATTAATGATTTTTATATTATTCTTTCTATGACAGTAACATTTCTATTGTTTTTTCAAAGCATATAGACTCTTAACTTTAACTGTACTATTATTAGTATTATTTACAATGGAAGTATTAAATTGGTACATTCCAGTTGACGCGAGAAAATTAAAGAAAATTATAAATATCTTGTAAGACTACTTTGATTTTTCTGTTTTCGGTTCAACCCGCTTGTAAATTTAGATTCATGTCCCGATTATCTTTTGAATCGGGAGAAGTAAAATATATAAATGTACCCTACAAAATAATACATTATACTGAAAAGAATTGTAATTATAGTAAATTAATTAAATGTTTATTTACATACATATATTAAACATATAAAGCTACATATAAATAGTCTATATCAATTCAAATATGTTTCATATGAGAAATCAAATTCACTGAGAGATTATTCATAAAGGAAGAGTCGTAAGCCGATTACAATATTACCGAGTTATGGCGACTGATTCTATAACGAGCTACAAATGTATGCAAAGTGCATTCGAGTGATGAAGCTTTAAATATATTGCGTATATAAATTTGTTCATATTGTTATTATAAATGCGAAAGTTCCTAGAACTTTGCTCAAAATGCGATGGCTTATTTTCCTATTATTATTTTAATAACTTTATTTCAATTATTTATTTCATCCTAGCTTATTAGGATCTTTATGGTAGTTCGACTTTGCACTTAACCATGATGGTAGTGATTTTGATCCTCATTCAGGGGAATGAAAATATTCAAAATATTTTCTTTATAGTAAATAGTTAAACAATAACGTTAATTTGTTGACCGTTTAATATTTTAATTTGTAACGAATGCCACACTACTGTAATAACATTTTATAAATATCATCTTCCTGTATAAGATAACTTATTTAGTTTCGGTATTCATTCTGTACATTTTTGCATAGCATATACATTTAAAGCATAGAAATGGTCCTTAAATTCTTGTTCACGTGAGAGACCTTCCTTTTACATACATAAAGCAAAAGGTATTTTAAATTGAACAAAGCTATGTTTATTAATTTATCCACATCCCTTTGTGTTTTCATTTTCAGGTTTTTCCATATTTTTACGTCATTCTGCATTTATTTCTTTACTTTAGAATGAAAGCTACTGGGCTTAATTAAATTAGTAAAATTTTTATTTTTCAAGTATTCCACGTACGACAAAGAAGATTATGTAATCTGTTAAGAAATATAAATGTAAATTTTGTATATACGTAAAGACATATCATTATAATTTCACACTTATAATAACACTAATAATGATAGTAAGACAAAAATATGTATATTTAATCTACGAAAATACTGTTAATAAATGAAACTTAAACTAGATGTACTATTTTGGTTCTGTTACTAAAAGTATTACCCATACCAAAAACTTACCTAAAATCAGTTATGTCGTAGTCCATAGTAGTCCCTTTTTATAAAAGCATTTTTTAAATTTAAAATATATACTTTCTTACACGTTGCCTAAACATTTTAAACGGTTATAGTTTTGCGCAGTTTGTTTAGTCCAAGCTCAAACAAACGTGTTCTCTTTATGATATTGCAATTTCCAGTTAAAACTTAGTTTGTGTTGCAATGTAATATGCTGGGAAATAGAAACTTTGAGTAGTTTAGATACTGAACTGCATTTGTTGGCGCAGAGGACGTCATAGCTTTAAGACAACTGGGTTAGTCTTAAGTAGTTTAAAGTGATCACGTATAGTATTTCTTGCTTAATATGAGCTTGTCAGTAATTGGCTTCGTAATATGATGGCGTAAGCGTCTGCCTGTAAATGTGACGGTTTGAGGGTTCGATTCCCATTCGGAGAAGATGGATTTTTCTATTTCCATTTTCTTCGCTCTGGAAACAAGGCAAAGCCCCGTGTTGAGTTCCGCCACTCAACACGCAATGCCTCGAAAAAAGGCGGAAAGCAGGGACTAAGCAACGGATTGTCTTAACACTAGGTTCATATGACCCCTGCAGTTCCCTCTGCCTACCCTGCAATATGCGGGATAAAGCGTGAAGCATTAAAAATGAAAAAAAATATTATCTTCATCATATAATTTTAGTTAATATTTAATGCATAATTTATCTTTATACTATGATTTAACTTTAAAAATGTAGTGTCAGTAAATTTATTAATTTGAAGGAATGAAAAATATGCAGAAACTAAAATTAAAAAAGACTACATGTGAGAATTTTGAAAATTTGTAAAAATTTCACTAAGTATTTTTTCTATCCTCAGTGTAGATTAACACTTTAATAGTCATAAAAATATTTAATAAAATAGCATTCTCTCTCGATAAACGGTATACTTAGTAACAATCTTTGAATAGCGGAAATTTATAAAAATCTCCCAACAGACATGCTAACAACGAAATAAGTTATATAACGCATATAAAAACTTCGACGCAGCGTGAAGAAGAATGCATGGCTCAGATGTCAGAGCGCTTGCACGGTTCGCAAGAGGACGCGGGTTCAAATTCCTCTGCGTTCAAATTATAATAATAAATATTTTTTTTATGTTTTCTTTAAGTATTTTTTTCTATCCTCAATGTGGATAAACACTAAAAATCATTAAAATAAAGCTTATTTGAATTAATAGCATAATATTTTCTATGTGCGATAAAATTACTAAGCTTGATGTTGTTAAAGTGAAGTTAGATAATGGCTTATTGCTTTGTTTTCTACATTAATAGTTCACAGCACTGCCATCAAAAAGATATTACATGCATTTGATGGCAGTGTTAAACATATATTTATGTTAAGATCAAGATAATAGTAAATAATAGTCTATTATTTCACCTAGTAGAATGATACAATAAAAACTATTTCTGGCAAATTAAAAATATTAAATTCTAAAACTATATATAATTTAAATGTGTACGGCATTTATTTGCAATATATAGATTTAAATGTTAAGTGTATTATAATGTTTGCTTTTTTATCTTTTCTTAAAATAATTAACAAGAATTTAATTTAGTTTCACGATATATCCTGAAAAAACTTAGTGTAACGACATTCTGTTTATTTTTCCTCACAACATCAAATTTTCGCTATTAAGGCGACGAA
The DNA here is from genome assembly GCA_037178615.1 of Dione vanillae. Classification (NCBI taxonomy): domain Eukaryota; kingdom Metazoa; phylum Arthropoda; class Insecta; order Lepidoptera; family Nymphalidae; genus Dione; species Dione vanillae. The sequence continues at coordinate 514,269 of JAZFAU010000073.1, forward strand.
ATGACTTACATCCTCCTGAACGTATTGTATGTAATTCAAAGAAATCATTTACTTCGTAACCATTACATTTATTTACGCTACTCCATTCTGATAGTCATCAAACCTATATTTTTTCTATACACAAATATTTACCAAAATTATTATTGGGCGAAAATCCTTCTAAGAAAAAGTAATATTTCATATGTATTTGAAGCGTATTGTACTATAATACTATCTAACGTTTAATTCAATAAGTCCCAACCTAATCATCAATTCTCGTTTACATGCAAATTCGGCCTGAACACCTCTAACCCGTAATTGTTAAATCGTTTTACGCCTTAAATAACTTTTCAGCTCTGTCACAAATAACATATGAAATAAACCAATTGGTTTAGGAACGCCGTTAATATTAATGATTTATTTATTGTATAATACATACCTCTAACGCCTCGTCCATTGCCATTAGCTTTTTGTCACTGTCATTAGCTCATGCTTTTTACGGAGGAAGGTAGTTTTCCTCCAGTATTTTTCATGTTTTCGAAAGTAAGTCGAGGTCTCTCCTTACCTTCTCTTACGTCTTTACCTTCTCTTACCTCTCTTACACATATGGATCCTTATAATAAAAATATCTCCTTTATATCAATGTAGTAAACCATATATATTTTTTAAAAACTATATATTTTTTATTAAGTGAAAAGCTAATATATTAGAATATTACATTAGATGGAAAAAATCGAATAAAATTATATTTTTCTCCAAAATTACAGAATTATGTTTGTTTGTTTTTAAATATCATTATTGACACATAAATACATAAAACTTTATTAAAGTATATCAATATATTAATACTTTCATGTATATTGAAAGACTTTAATAAGGCGCCTCCAAAGTTTCTAAAAGTATTTTTTAAATTAAGTAAATAATGAGAAGAAACCACTTAGCCTTCCATGAATTCATCGTGCGGGTGCCGGGACCATCGCGTTGTAGGAAGAGGAGCTCCGATCAGCGCTTGGGACTTGCAACCCAAGTGTAGGTTTAAAGGGGCCCCTTTAAAATACATTAACGCTCACCTTCACTGTCCGAGCTCTTCCCACTACCTAACCAAATTTTAAACGATTCTACCAAAGTCGCCTTTGAAGTGCGTTCCAGAAATGAATTTGTGTTAGTTCTAGACAGGCCGAGATCTTTTAGCCGAAATTATAGAGAGATTTCGCTGTTATACCTTTCGCTCCTACTTCAACCGCAAATAAGCTATCTCTAAACCTATTCCTGGTCAGTTCGTTTGTAAGATCGAAATATTTATTAAGTTTTAGATGGTGACTTTCTGGGATGTTTCTTATACGTGTCCACCACAAGTGTCCAATCGGGAGCTGGATCTATTATAGAGAAAAGTGTTTGTGTGGGTTTTTTATAAAAATCTTCTTTTACAAACTCTATTGAGCGTTTGCTGGTTGTTATATTTCTCTTTGCTCTTACTATTTACACTCTGTTGCTTAGTCCCTGCTTTTAACCTTTTTTGAGGCATTGCGTGTTGAGTGGCGGAACTCAACGCCGCGTTTTGTCTGTATGCCTTTGTCTATATGATTTTATATTTTACTTAAGGAATAAAAACTGTATAGAACGCTAGAGAAAATCTGTAAATGCCTTTAGAAGCGTTGTAACAGAAACCACAAACAAAAAGTCAGTTAAGACACTTTTTAGCTTACGTTAATACTTACACTTAGAAGCTCGTGTAAAAATTTAATTAAATATTTTTTTGAGGACCGTCGTGGCGCAGAGGCGTGAGCATCTGCCTGTAAACACGACGGTTTGAGGGTTCGTTTCCCACTCGGGGAAGATCGATTTTTATATTTCCATTCTCTTCACTCTGGCAACTAGGCAAAGCGCGGCGTTGAGTTCCGCCACTCAACTCGCAATGCCTCGAAGAAGGCTGAAAGTGGGGACGGAGAAAGCAGGAACTAAGCAACGGAGTGTCTTAGCACTAGGTTCAAATGGTTCCTGCAGTTCCCTCTGCCTACCCTGCAATATGCGGGATAAAGCGTAAAGCTAGTAAAAAAAATATATTTTAAGTATTGTATTGTCTAGCTTATTTAAAGAAGTAAAAATATATAAAATTAATATTACTATGATTATTCTAGGAGTACTAAGCAGCGAAAGGCTTTGAAACGTTTCTATTCGGAAGTATATTAGACGTGTACAAAAAGGGTCGACAAAATTAAGAGTTAAGTTCTGCCTAATGCACGGGCATGCGGGAAAACGCTAATTAGTCTCATAAAATAATTAAAACCTGTTGGTTCTTTCTCAAAGAAATTCCTTGTAAGTATTCCTGGCCGAGAGGTTGGCCGACTTTCTACAAATAAGCTTTCTAGAAAAAAGCTAGCCCAAGTTTTTGATAACATTAAAAATATTTTATTAAACTGATAAAACTACTCAAAAATGACATGCGAATCGACTCCTTTGATACTTTAAATTATGATTAGGATAGATTTTTTATATAGTAAGCATTTTTTGTTTAGTTATTAAATAAAGTTGTATTGAATTAAGTACTTATGTATGTAATTTGATGAAATATATTTCTTCCTTTAATTTAACAAGTTCAGGCAAAATTAGGCCACAATAATTCTCACACCTAAAAGTTAATATAAAAATCAAAGAATCACTTATTATTGTTAATTCATATTCACATTTTTTTGTTATTAATTCATATTTTAAAAGGATACAGCGTAGATCATCGGCATTTATTTTCCAAGCAAAGAAAAACTCGAAAATTGGAAAAACATAGCTATTTGGCACAATATAATTTAATGACTGTGGTGTAGTAATTATACTAGTGTAGCGTGCTAATGTCATACTAAGAAGATTTTACGGTAAAGTAGACAAAACTACATAACATAAGAAAATAAACCACTTCTTCTGAAATCGATGAATTATTCGTCAATTCAAGATATTTAAATTTTATTTTTTCTAGATTTCCCTTAGATTTTAGCACCAGTTTTGAACCGAATAGTTTTAAATCGTAGCTTTACAAGCTATGTGTAAAGAGTATAAATGTTATTAAAGTGCATATTTCTTCATTTTTTAATCACAAAATAGTTTCTATTTGGTAAATGTTATACATGATACGTCGTTATCAAATAACAGATGTATGTATTCGACTATATCGGCCAGATTTAAAAGAGTGATTGCATCGCAATATACGTAACGAGACAAAATTAAACTACATTCGCTTTTACGTACGATTATTTTCATTCTTATCAAACGGATATGAACAAAACTGCAAATTGTAATGCCGAAATAGAAAAACGAAAAAGAAAGTTAAAATAGGGATCACAACTTTTAGTTGTAATGAGTGTTGTCGCAGCACTGTGCTTAAGAGTCCTTGTACACTTCACCGTTACAATAGTTCGCGAGTCCTTACCTATAGACCAGTCCAACTATGGACGTGTAAGAACCCAAAAAGGGGCTAACAGCTCTTTACACTCCTTTCCTAAGTAAATTAAGCCGAAAGGGTGAACTTGACCATTCAAACTAAAAAGGATATCGTTAAGCTTGACGAATAAATCAAAAATAATAAAGAAAAATCGTTCAAGTACAATAGAAAAATATTTGAGAAACGTTTAGTAGTTTATTTTAAACTTAGAGGTTAAGAATATCTCAATTATGAAACTGTAACTGATACATCGTATAATAAATAGTGCTGCAGTAAATTTGACATACAATTGTTATATTATTTAATATTCTAATATATTTTTTAAGTCATGAAAAACAAAATTTAAATATCGATAAAAACGTTAGGCAGTAGTTTAGCTTAACAACATACATTACATTACTATATATTTAGTTTTCGCCTATTTTAGGTTACATATCTGTTAGGTAAATTTATTGTGGTGCAAAAGCACAGCATCCGACTGCAAAGGATTGATGTTTGTGGCTGTCCTGAATGTCCTGAATTAGAAACAAAAGGTGATTGCCACTTTCGCCTTTTCACTAGGATCCTTCTACAGAATCGGGAATATAAAGAGATATGTCAATAATATACGTTTTAAAATTTTTAATCAAAATAACTACTCGATGGATGCAGACGTTCAGTAAATTACTATATTCGATTTTTGGTATAAATAAGTTGACAATTTGTAATAATAACCTCTATATAAACAATAAAATACGTATATAAAATCAATTAAATCTAAAATTGAAATACCATGCACCGTTGCTATGCTACAATAGTTTATTTATTATTTTATAATATATTTATACAAGCATAAATACAATACACATTAAAAGTTTTCAATAACAAAGAATATCGGCCAAATTGGACCTTAGCGTGACCAGAAGCAATTTAAATGTGAAAAAAAAGGATTTTTCATTGTTTTAGCGAGTAATTTCTTAGTATACAAAAAATCACGGTAAAAGATATTTTATGCTAAAATAAAAGTTTGAAACAAATGTCTACTTGGCTACGTACTATACGCTAAATGGAATACATTTTATTTGAATATATTCAATATTATATATATATATATATATATATATATATATATATATATATATATATATATATATATATATATATATATATATATATATATATATATATATATATATATATATATATATATATATATATATATATATATATATATATATATATATATATATATATATATATATATATATATATCCGCCTTTTTCGGGGCATTGCGTGAGTGGCGGAATTCAACGCCGCGCAATTCAAATATATATATATATATATATATATATATATATATGTATATATATATATATATATATGTATATATATATATATATATATATATATATATATATATATATATATATATATATATATATATATATATATATATATATATATATATATATATATATATATATATATATATATATATATATATATATATATATATATATATATATATATATAATATTTTTGTTTATGCTTCTCCTAAAGTACCAAATTAAAATATTTTATAGTAATTAATTTATTTCTTTGAACTAAGTCTGTTGGTTAATATTTTTTCTAATGCTTTAAAAAATTAAATTGGGCAATTGATTATAATATTTTTTAATGGCAAAATAACTAAACGTCAGTGGCAAATTTGCAAGTAAATCAAAGATTATCTCTAATGCTATCTTCTTTTTACCGTACATTCTCCTTTGTGTATTCTCCATTCAACGTGACATTGGTGAAGAGAAATGTGCTCAACTGGCACGCTTGGAGCGCCATAAATAAAGAGAAGAAGAAGATTATCTCTATACTCATTATAGTAAAATTAATGTCATATTCTCTAGCACTCTATTGGTATGTACAATGTATTGCATTTCCATTCCTTGCATTTGCTCACCCGACCTAACTTAAGAAGTAAGAAATTCAATTCTAAATTACAAAAAAAGGAACTTAAAATTTGGTATTTAATTATAATGATACCGAACCATAAACATAAAATTTAAGTATAGGAAAAATACTTCCGCAAAGGTTACAAAATACTTCTACAAAGGTTAAGGTAAGTGACACATATTTAGATAAGTAATAAACATATTAAATTAATATAATTATATGTTATTTAATTACTAATTCTAAAAAGCGGCGGAAGGCTTTAAAACATTTTTGTTTAAAATGTAATAAGTGTTTACACAAAGGGACGACGAAATTAAGAGTTAAGTTCTGTCAAATGCACGGACATGCGGGAAAATTTTAATTAGTCTCATAAAATAATTAGAACCTGTTGTTTCTTTCTCAAAGAAAGTTCTTGTAGGTATTTCTGGCCGAGGTTGGTCGACAGTAAAGCTTAATACGTCGTATAGCCTTAGCCTTTTCGTTCAAGTTAAAAAAACGTTTTTATATTTATGACATGATTAAAAAGTTTCTTGGGAATCTATTCCTTTTAGATACTTTAAATTATAATTATGATAGTTATTTTTAAATACTAATTACATATTACTTAGTTAAAGAATTGAGTAGTTCTAAATATATGTAAATACGTATATAAGGATAAAGGAGCGATGCAAAGTTATATATATATATATATATATATATATATATATATATATATATATATATATATATATATATATATATATATATATATATATATATATATATATATATATATATATATATATATATATATATATTATATATATATATATATATATATATATATATATATATATATATATATATATATATATATATATTATATATATATATATATATATATATATATATATATATATATATATATATATATATATATATATATATATATATATATATATATATATATATATATATATATATATATATATATATATATATATATATATATATATATATATATATATATATATATATATATATATATATATATATATATATATATATATATATATATATATCATACTTGCCATTTATATATACATTATACATTATTTTTCTTGTACAATGTATGCTGATTTTTAGTATAGTTATAGTTATAGTTGCTTGCTTGTTGTAGTTAAAAGCCTCTGGGATTATCTATGTAGATAATGAAAACAATGAAAATTCATTGGTTTTGTGTTAAGCTGTAGTATAGTGGATTGAAATTGATTTCTCGTATATTTAGTTTTAGATGTTAAGTACTATTTTATTACGCACAGTTAGCGTTAACAACTCATACTAACGAGTGCCCTCGTTAGTTGGGCATCAGTGGCACATGATTAGATTCTCTGCAACTACGTCACATTACGGCGTGTTCTAAAGTACTGTTAAAAATAAATGAAAAATTTGATAACATTAATATGTAAATATTGATGTTGATTAAATTAATTTATAAAAAGAAATCTTCTAAAATTTGTTTATAAAACTAGCGACTTGTGGGCCTTCGCCCACTATACCGACTTTTTTCGATTTGCTGTATATTATGATCACATTGGTGTCCTTTTATTTTATAAAATAAATCGGTATATCACACACATGATTACTTCAGGGCCAAATTGTATATAAGAACGTTATTATGAGCAAGATCATGTTTTATAATGCGAATTATGTTCTGCTAATACCTTTTACGTTATTAATGATGCTAGTAAAATAACAGCTGAAATAAGAACAAGTTATAAATAATCGAATATTTTCGTTTTCATTAAGATATACTTAATGAAACAGAAAATGTTCGAATTCGCGGGTCTTAGAATACACAGCACACAGCAGCACTTTAACAAATAAAGACATATTCGCTAATATATTTTTTGTAAGCATCTCTATAGGCAGATTTTTCCAAATTAAGGTACATCAATACAACCACAATAATAAGTAACCAACGAAATAATATTAAACATTAATATTTACAGAAAATATTGTCTTTCTCTACATTTAAATTTTACTTTACTGATATTTAAACATGCATAAGTGGCAAGAATGATTTTCACCACTTCTTAAGGAGAGCTGCGAAAAAATTAGAACAAAAAAATAATTTGTCAGGGCTTGTCTTCCAACTAAACGTACTTCACTCTACTCTGTCTACTACATCCTCAGTGGATAATCCATTGGCTTTCAAGTCCAGAGTAACGACATACAGCCATTGCTTACACCTCTAGACGGTCTAACTCCGGGTTAAGGCACGTCAAGGCATTTCTTCCAAAAAAGTTCTTTTAACCGGTGCATAACATGACTTTACCATTTCAGCTTATCACCTACGTCACGGAAACCAAGACTATCTCGATTGCGGTCTATATATCCATCTCAGCATTTTCATCTCTGTCGCATAAAACTTCTGAGTAATGAAAGAGGTAATGTTGGCCAACATTCGGTTCCGTACAAAAGAACTGATGGTAATAATAAACCCCAATGATTTTAGAATCAATAACTGATTCTAAGAAGGTTCTTTTTTCCCTGTCTATGACATGTCCTCTCTTGTCCATCGCCATGATTGCTGAATAATCAATAATCAGCGTCATGATCAAATTAAATGGAAAATAATCACTCTCCATCTCCGCGAGGAAGTCAGCTTACGTAGGTCTATTTAAGAACCACCACTTGGTCTTTTCATTTCTCAGCCACTAAAATGCAAATTCTGTAAGAATTCAATAAAAATTTAATGTTAATTTTAACTTAATTATAAAATAAAGTATAATAAATTGATGTTCATTCAATAAAAAAAATGATATTTACTTAGAATGTTAGTATGCTGTTCTGTTTCAATCCACTATACTACAGCTTAACACAAAACCAATGAATTTTCATTGTTTTCATTATCTAACACAAAACCAATGAATTTTCATTGTTTTCATTATCTACATAGATAATCCCAGAGGCTTTTAACTACAACAAGCAAGCAACTATAACTATAACTATACTAAAAATCAGCATACATTGTACAAGAAAAATAATGTATAATGTATATATAAATGGCAAGTATGATATATATATATATATATATATATATATATATATATATATATATATATATATATATATATATATATATATATATATATATATATATATATATATATATATATATATATATATATATATATATATATATATATATATATATATATATATATATATATATATATATATATATATATATATATATATATATCATACTTGCCATTTATATATACATTATACATTATTTTTCTTGTACAATGTATGCTGATTTTTAGTATAGTTATAGTTATAGTTGCTTGCTTGTTGTAGTTAAAAGCCTCTGGGATTATCTATGTAGATAATGAAAACAATGAAAATTCATTGGTTTTGTGTTAAGCTGTAGTATAGTGGATTGAAACAGAACAGCATACTAACATTCTAAGTAAATATCATTTTTTTTATTGAATGAACATCAATTTATTATACTTTATTTTATAATTAAGTTAAAATTAACATTAAATTTTTATTGAATTCTTACAGAATTTGCATTTTAGTGGCTGAGAAATGAAAAGACCAAGTGGTGGTTCTTAAATAGACCTACGTAAGCTGACTTCCTCGCGGAGATGGAGAGTGATTATTTTCCATTTAATTTGATCATGACGCTGATTATTGATTATTCAGCAATCATGGCGACGGACAAGAGAGGACATGTCATAGACAGGGAAAAAAGAACCTTCTTAGAATCAGTTATTGATTCTAAAATCATTGAGGTTTATTATTACCACCAGTTCTTTTGTACGAAACCGAATGTTGGCCAACATTACCTCTCTCATTACTCAGAAGTTTTATGCGACAGAGATGAAAATGCTGATATGGATATATAGACCGCAATCAAGATAGTCTTGGTTTCCGTGATAAGCTGGTGATAAGCTGAAATGGTATAGTCATGTTATGCACCGGTTATAAGAACTTTTTTGCAAGAAATGCCTTGACGTGCCTTAACCCGGAGTTAGACCGTCTAGAGGTGTAAGCAATGGCTGTATGTCGTTACTCTGGACTTGAAAGCCAATGGATTATCCACTGAGGATGTAGTAGACAGAGTAGAGTGAAGTACGTTTAGTTGGAAGACAAGCCCTGACAAATTATTTTTTTGTTCTAATTTTTTCGCAGCTCTCCTTAAGAAGTGGTGAAAATCATTCTTACCACTTATGCATGTTTAAATATCAGTAAAGTAAAATTTAAATGTAGAGAAAGACAATATTTTCTGTAAATATTAATGTTTAATATTATTTCGTTAGTTACTTATTATTGTGGTTGTATTGATGTACCTTAATTTGGAAAAATCTGCCTATAGAGATGCTTACAAAAAAATATATTAGCGAATATGTCTTTATTTGTTAAAGTGCTGTAATTCTAAGACCCGCGAATTCGAACATTTTCTGTTTCATTAAGTATATCTTAATGAAAACGAAAATATTCGATTATTTATAACTTGATCTTATTTTAGCTGTTATTTTACTAGCATCATTAATAACGTAAAAAGTATTAGCAGAACATAATTCGCATTATAAAACATGATCTTGCTCATAATAACGTTCTTATATACAATTTGGCCCTGAAGTAATCATGTGTTTGATATACCGATTTATTTTATAAAATAAAAGGACGCCAATGTGATCATAATATACAGCATATCGAAAAAAGTCGGTATAGTGGACGAAGGCCCACAAGACTTTTAGGGTCGCTAGTTTTATAAACAAACTTTAGAAGATTTCTTTTTATAAATTAATTTAATCAACATCAATATTTACATATTAATGTTATCAAATTTTTCATTTATTTTTAACAGTACTTTAGAACACGCCGCGTAATGTGACGTAGTTGCAGAGAATCTAATCATGTGCCACTGATGCCCAACTAACGAGGGCACTCGTTAGTATGAGTTGTTAACGCTAACTGTGCGTAATAAAATAGTACTTAACATCTAAAACTAAATATACGAGAAAAATCTTGATAGAACAGAGAAATGTGAAAACTAAAATTGTATCAACTTATAATTTACATTTTATCGATGGAAAATATATAAACATGTAGATATAAGACGACTAGACTACTATATAACATAACATATATTTTAACAAGTCATACATCCACAGGAAACCTATTGGGACATCCCAGAACTAACTAGTGTAACAATTCCATCTCACAGTCTCGGTTACATGTATCGATTTTAACCTGTTGCTCAACCCGCGATATTGTTCAATTAACCTTTTTATTTTAAATTTGTGTCAACATATATTTTATTTAAAATGGTTCACTATAATTCAGAAAAATAAAAATAGACTTTCTATTTTAAAAAATTAAAATAGACTTTCTATTTTAATATATTGATGTTTTGTTTTAAAATATTGAGTTAAAATATATTTTAAATAAAGTAAACTTATTTGTAATCAATAAATTTGTTTTTTATTATATGTAATTTTAGATATTTTACAACACATTTGATGTATGACAATCGGTATTATCACAAACATTTCAAATATAAAGTAGAATAAACTCTTTTGGTTATTTAATTTATACTCTGCGTCGTTTGTTTAGTTGAACATGATAATCTCGGAAGCTACTGGTTTATGGTGAAAGAAAAGACCTTAACTTAATCGCTTTGATGTGATACTATACTAGAGCTACTTAAGATACCTGTTGTGACGTGTACCGTTAACGGTGTAAATTGAGTGAAATGGATCGCAAATTAAAGTTTATCAATTTTTTTAGTATTATACTACTAGAAGGTCGTATCATCATTAAAACAATTAATTTTTGATAATATATTCACTAATTGTACAAAAAGATTTGTAAGTCAAAAAGTTGGAAGAACAAAAACAAAATAAAATAATAAATAACTTTTCTATAAATAAAAGTTTAATAATAAAAATTTTATCCATACCATTTCCAAGAAATGTGCTGTTCTATTGGGGGCGCAGACTTTTTTACAATCTGTTGCTTCCATCCCTAGTTATTGAGACACTTATATTTACTTGTGAGTTGAGACAGGAAAATAGTGATGTTCTAATATTTCTTATATCGTTATTTTTATATTCTTACGTTCATCATTATTAGCTGTATGGTTTATGTAGTAAATTACTCGTGTTATTATCGTTATGTACTTGTAACTTCATAAGATGATTAATGTTTCCTTATATTTCATTCTCGTAATAATACTCACATATTCTATTTGTAGATTTTGGGGTAAACATGGAAAACTTAAACAGAAATAGTGAAAATGTGGTTGTTTCCACATTTGCCACTGATATGGTCTCCACCTTTGCTCCCTTTTATAAATATGCAATATGTTTCATTTTATCAAAGGCAAACAAAATAACTTAAAATAAAATACATTTTTTTTTTTTTTTGCTTCACGCTTTATCCCGCACATGGCAGGGTAGGCAGAGGGAACTGCAGGAACCATAAGAACCTAGTGTTAAGACACTCCGTTACTTAGTCCCTGCTTACTCCGTCCCCACTTTCCGCCGTTTTCGAGGCATTGCGTGTTGAGTGGCGGAACTCAACGCCGCGCTTTGCCTTAGACTACTACTTAATACTGTTTATTTACAGTAATAAAAAATCTATTTAAATATAAATTTAATTATAATTACTACTTTTTATTATTAAAAGCAAAAGTGCTCCCGAATAGAGATTTTTGAATATAACTTTCCCTAATACTCCGGACTAAATGTTGCTTTCCCACTGTTGACCAGATTTTTAGCAATTTACCATTTCCATTACATAACAGCTACTTACTATTAAATCAATTAATTGGCCGCCATTCACACCGAACGGTATATAAGCATTAAAATCAAGGAAATATATAAAATCTCTTTTAAGAGAGGAAACCTTAATAAAATAGTTTTAAGCAAACTATTTTTAGTATATACCAATTGGCACTTTCACAATCCAATGACGTGCAATATTAAAATCAATGTTCCCGAACATAATTACATACCAATTTCATATGAGTTATTGCGTCGATATATCGAATATGAAATTCAATTTTCATCGAAAACTAATTAGCATGTTTCTCGTGAAGTGTTGTTCAAACCCATGTATATGAGCTAATTTGATCATATTCATTAACGTTATTCTGAAAGTCGAGACTCGTAAGTAATTCGTTTACTTTGGCCTTAAAATTTCATAAACAGCTAAGAACCTGTATCATTCAGTAAGCGGTTCATACTAATTATATATTTCGAATATTCAAAATACGTTTGAAATTTAAGATGTAACGTTAAGGTTATGTTCTTAAGAGGTTTATTAGTGTTGTTTATTTTTAATATATTGATACGTGACGAGCGGTGGTGTGTATTGGAAAAAGCGTGGCGTTAGATACCGTTACTCCACTGAATGGTGAAACGAATGAGGAAAGTGGACAGCATAACATCTTGATTCTCTTGATCTTGAGCAAGTTAATATAAGGACAATTTAAAATGATTAGTAAAATAACTAAGAAACATTGTGTCTACTAATTGTAAAGTTTCCCACTTGCATTTCCTCTTTTTAAGCAAAACACTAGTCTTTTAGCACATCATTTTAAAATTATTCTACCTTTTTCTGAACTTGAACATATCGACAACAATCTTTTTTTTTTACTTGTAGTACTCTGAAAGATTACAAAAATGGTTTTGGTTCCTTAAACGAATATTTCTGTATTGATAAATGGAATAGACATACAAAAAGTGTACTCTCATCTTATTAAAGCTATCCAATTTACAATCAATACTGGGAGTACTCGATGAAAGCTCATACACCTACGAGTACGCATTACGTTTTATTAAAGCATCGAATTTTTTTACATACACCCATTTCTATTTCTGCTGCGAGCTTTTTTTATATATGTTTGTGTAGGTAGACAGAGTCAAATTTCATGGCACTTTCACGATTGTTCTTTTTGTAATCGTTATAGTGTATTGCTCTGATGTTTATTTAATTGCTGTTGTTCTTCTTTGTCCCGAATTAATATCCATATTTTCAATATATACGATATTGCATTTTTACTTGTATTAAATAATTTTTCGTGAAGTATTAATTAATTGTTTTATTCATTTCACTAAAACAATATTATAATAATCATAGAAATTTCCATCTAGTTATGTTGTTATTTCTAAATAGCGTTTTATTTTATGTAATAAATAACATTATTCCATTATTACTTACTTACAATGCTTCCAGTATTGTTAATTTATGGTTGTGGGAGTTAAGCCAAAAATAACTACTTGCAATTCCTTTTCGGAGAAAGCCTAAAATGCCAAGAGACGTTCAATAGCGATAATTAGTTATCGCCTGAAAGAATAAAATCTGAGTAAAAGAAAGCTATAAGAGTTTATGAGTATTTCAATCGTATTGTGGAAATCCAATAACATTTACGAATTTGATCTACCATTTTAAGTGTACTTTTTATTTCGGCAACCATAATTAAATTAAAAATAATTGAGTATCGTATTGAATATCGACATTGTATTAGGTGACTTTTCTTCGTCTTTTATTTTTAAATTTTTTTACTATATAAATTTAAGTATGTTGTTATATATTTTTTTACATATAATATGTATATTTGGAAATCAGAAATTGGTTAAAGTTAATTTTTAAAGATCGATAGAACCTAACATATTCTGAGCGAATTCAGACAAAGAAGAGAGGTCATTTAAGACTACCCGTTTTTTACGTTTATCTATGTTTACTATAATAAGTAAATATTACTGTAATAAAGTCATTCTCACATATATCTCTCTAACATTTTCATTTGTATTTTTTTTAGCTTCACGTACGCACATAGCAGTGTAGGCAGAGGAAACTGCAGGAACCGTGAGAACCTAGTGTCAAGACACTCCGTTGAGTTGCCAGAACGAAGAAATGGAAATAGAAAATCCATCTTCCCCGAGTGGGAATCGAACTCAGAAACCGTCGCGTTACAGGCAAAAGTTGCGCCACGACCGTCCTCAGTTTTATATAGAGTAGCTAAATTTAAGAATTAAGATTTCTTATAATACGTTAAAATTTAACCTTAACTTTCTGCGAGTTGCGGGCACCAAATATATTCATGTTCTCGTAACTTTATCTTACTTATATATATATATATATATATATATATATATATATATATATATATATATATATATATATATATATATATATATATATATATATATATATATATATATATATATATATATATATATATATATATATATATATATATATATATTGCTTTTTTTTTTTTTTTTTTTTGGTTCACGCTTTATCCCGCACATGGCAGGGTAGGCAGAGGGAACTGCAGGAACTATATAAGAACCTAGTGTTAAGACACTAAAATTTTAGAAACGAAGTATGTATCCTTCAATTCTTTGCCAATATAGACACGTCGTAATTGGCAGCCCTACTTAAAGGGCAGCGCTGTCACGTCAATGTCAACGAAAAATGGAGGTTGTAGTATTATAATTTTCAATCATAAAAGTTGCTCTTTTTTAATGAAATATTAGAAATTCTGTATAATACTAACCACCCACTTGCTGCTTAGCCCGTAAATTTATTAAGAAAAAGAAATATATTAATGTACTTAAAAAATAAACATAAACGCAGCGGGACTCGAACACGCGCCCTTTTGCGAACCGTGCAAGCGCTCTCACCGCTGAGCCCCGCTTTATATGCTTTTATATAACTTATTTCGTTGTTAGCCTCTCTGTAGGGAGATTTTTACAAATTTCCGCTACTCAAAAACTATTAAAAAGAACAATCGTTTGGCGAGAGAGAATGCTATTATTATTAAATAGTTTTTGATTTTTTTAAGTATTAATCCATACTGAGGATAGAAAAAATACTTAATGAAAACATAAAAATTTGAACGCAGCGGGACTCGAACCCGCGCCCTCTTGCGAACCGTGCAAGCGTTCAAGAGTCCCGCTATGTTCAAATTTTTATATGTTTTCTTTAAATATTTTTCTAAACTCACTGTGGATTAACACTTTAAAAAAGCTTAAAAATATATATTAATGAGTTTAAAGTTGAAATAATTTGTTTTAAATATTGATACATGATTAATTAATGAGTAGTATTGGAGTATTTAAATACTATAATATTTTATGTAATATATTCGTAAATAAAGTTTTTTTATGTATATTGTAAGTTGTATTGTATGGTCAAAATTTTTTCAGATTTACCTTTAGTTGTACTATAAATTTTAACTTATTGCCGAATTCCATATTTCTCCTACTCGATGGGACTATCCTGTAGGTTATGATTACTTAAAAAATGTACACAAAATTCAAATAGTTAAATATGAAGCATCTTTTTTTGGCTTTGACTTAGATTATGTCATCAGCTTACATATTTGATGCTAATTTGCATTATTTTACGTGATTTAGAGATAATACTTTTGACAGACAGACGGACAAAAAAATGACGCACGTGCACAAAATCCGTTTTATTTTGAGATACAAAACCCTCCAAATAGGTACTAAGAGTTATTCTAGGAGAAAGATATATACTGTCGTAGATTTTTCTTTCGAATTTTTAAATAAAAATTCTCCATTTTTACGTAGCTTCAGCCACTCATGCTGTGCATTCTCGGGTGCGCGCTCTCTGCTTGTAATATTTTTTTATAATTATAAGATTTTATACTATATATTTTTATCGTAAATATTGATATTCATTCTTAAGTTAAAATTTTTTTTAACCGGAACAAGTATTTCGGAGCGTATTAATACAAAGAAGCAATCAAATATTTCATCATACTTAATATAAGCATAGAATAACCAAATATTGATGCCACCCTACAAATACACATACAAGTTTTACTAAAACAACATTTTATTATTTCATATAATAAATAAAAAGAAATAGTTAAATCATAGAAAGGTTATCTTAGTTGATCATTTGTCTTTAATTTATATACGTTTGTTACTTACGTTAGTAGTTAGTTACTATTACTCATATTATATATTTATTTACTTGGATTATTATGATTCAACACCATTAAAATCAAATATAAACATACATAAATTTTTTTTAAATAATATCGATTCATATTTTTTTTTAATATATATTCGTTATCCTAAATATATTTTTTGTACACATATTTTTTTCAAATGGTTAAGTTATCATTCCCATAGTCTTGGCTTTATATAACATTATTCATAACGAATTAATATTGTTTCCTTGTAAGCTGAGATTCATTGTTCAGTAACAATATTTACATTTTAATATCAAGGCTACTGATATTGTAGTTTCTTGTAATTTACATATAACGAATATATATGTAATGAATGAATGCAAATGATGACTTATTATAAAATTTCACTCGTAATTTCGCTTATGCAAGAAAACCATTCATAAAAACACCATAAGAAATCATTCTCCATAAAATTTATGGTCGGCTGATTTTCGCTTCAACGTCATCAATACTTCACAGCCACGTAAAATCAGCTAAATGTCTATATATGTTAGTCCTTACCCGTAAAAGGACAAATAGAATTGGCCATTTACGCGGGTCACGTACAAACGGACCCAAGGGATAGATTCCCGATTACAGGTTTTACTTCGTGCGGTAAATCTTGCGTTCCGCACTCTTATATCACTTGATTAGGAGAATAAGTATTTTATTGGTAATTGCGTGTAGTTATTACCAATTTAGTAATAAATACGTGTGAAAAAAGTATTACTATTTGTTTTTAAGTATTAACTATTGTTGTCCATATTAAATACAGTAAAAAGAAAATTAACTTTATTTTATTGCCTAAAAGAAGTTACTGTAAATTGATACTGTCATAAAAAACATAACGAGTTTTTCTTTAAGTATTCTTAACACAAAAACCAATGACCCAAATGAGAGCAGAACAGGGTAAAAAAATAAATAAAATTGTTTGATCAGCTTAAAACTGGACTCTGAAGGCTTCTTCACTTAGTACTTGTCTTGATTTTGATTTCCCTTGAGATATTCAACAAGCTAGCACAATCATGAGAACAACAGCCCCAATATAGCTACATTTAGAGAGATTGATTTTACCAAAAGCTTTAAAGTTTTCTTTAAATTGTCATCTATCCATTCTTAATTTTTAAATCTTTTTTTATTTTAAATTTATCATTTTTAAAATAAGGTTGAGTACAATTTAAGCAATTTTAGTTTGTATTGTAGTGTAAGGAGGTTGTTCCCTAAGGAAACAATGAGCTCATGTGGTGACTAATATACGTTTGAAAGAAAAAAAATTGAAGTTCTATTTGAATTTTTTATGTACTTACAAGAAATTTACAACCATTTTGACAATATTCTTTCAAAATATATACATAAAATATTATTTTGTGGAGCAGATGTTATTTTTAATCAAATAATATATAAATTAGGTATTTCTAAAAATTGTAGATATTTAGATCCATAGCTTAACTCAATTCCTTCTTGATGCGGTTCAAAATCTACACTATAAACTGTATTACAGATGTATGTACTTGCATCATATATATTTATACCTTTTAAATATACCAATCCAGTTCTGACTTAAAATAATATTAAATTCCATAAAAATGTTTATTGAGGTTAAAATAGAAATAAATTTTATCCTATACTGGACTTACACTCTGTTTATAGCTTAAGTTTAAAGTTACATTTTTTTAGTTACTAGTTTGAGTTACTTCATTAAAATTTATTGGAATAACGGGAAAGCTTTAGACGATCATGCGTGCACCGCAACAACGACTAAAGCTCTGTTAAAATTTTTCTTTAAAAATTTCAAATAAAAATCAGCAACAAGTTACATCTTTCTAACAACAATAATCACTACCATCTGTTACTATTTTAGGGTTTCGCACCTCGAAAAAGAACAAATCTCGTATGGAATCACTTTGTTTCATATCCGTTTATCTGTCTGTCCGTCTGTCAAAACCATTTACCCCACGCTACGTGAAAGAATGCTTAAATTATTATCGTATAATAATCTTCAAACTCAGAAAAAATCAAATTTGTAAGTCAAAGCAAATAAAAGATATCAATTCAAGCTTACTTATTAGAATTTTGTCTAAAAAATGGCAAGTAATCAAAACTCATAGAGAACTTTTCGTCGCCTTAAAGTTAAGAAATAAGCTAGAATTTATAGTACAACTAAATGAAAAACAAAGGGAAATTTATTCCCAGAAAAAATATTACACGAATAACAAGACATTACATATAAAACGAGTGCATACGACTGCAAAGTTCGTCTACTTTTATTGGTTGTATTTGATTGACCTAGACGTATAGGATTCGACCGCAAGTGAGATCTTACAAAACAAGTGTAAATTCGGTGCCCGATTACCTTTGGCTCGTTTTGCACTTATACGATTGTGATGTTTAATAAACTATAAAAATAAATAAAGGATATTTACGAATTGATTTCATACAATATAGCATTATTCGTGTACAACGTACTAAAATACGAACAGATCGCTAGAATATTTTTTATTATTCCATTAAAAAAGAATAAAAATGTTTCGTGATTGAAAATTCTAATAAATATTGCAACCTTCATTTTTCGTTAGCGTTGACGTGACAGGGCTGCCCTTTAAGCGAGGGCTGCAAATTGTGTGATACCGACGCGGCCATATTGGTAGAGAATAGAAAGGTACATATTTCATAGCCTATAATTTTAAAACTGACGTTTCGTAAATTAACATTTACATTTTATTAGTACTGAATAATAAGCGTTACGTGTACAGAAACAAATATATAGTAATATTATTTAAAAGCTAGAGAAATTTATGGGAACATAATTGCGCCTTATTTTCATATGAAATGGTAAGCAGTTTAATTATAATAATTAAACAAAAATCATAAGTCTACGAAGTGCCTGAGCAAATGTTTCACAATTCACCGTACTAAGGCTTCCTAGTACGTAGAAATGAAACTAACCTATAATACCTCCTAACTATATCGACCTGCCGAGTAGGATTTTTATCAAATATTATTTATTTAATTTTCATATTCTCCATCAAAGTCTTCGTCAACTTATAGTAAAAAATTATAGAATTAAAAAAACAATTTATATCCTCATCCATAGGAACGCTTCACGAATGATACGACAGTTCTCATTAGAACATGGTTAACATGCACAGTGTTAGAGAGATGTATTATTACATGTCATAATTGTAAATACATAGCTCATTAATAACATATTCTTACTATAATAACGGCATCAACTGTATAAAAAATCTTATAATGTGTTTTATACGACCTTTTGAGCACTAAGCAATGATTTATTTATAACATTTTTTTATATATTTTATTGTATTTATAAATATATCTACAAAATACTAATAATAATAATAATATACAAAAGAAAATTTCTTTCCACCGTTGAGGACCGTCGTGGCGTAGAGGCGTAAGCGTCTGCCTGTAAACGCGGCGGTTTGAGGGTTCGATTCTCACTCGGGGAAGATGGATTATTCTATTTCCATTTCCACCACTCAACACGCAATGCCTCGAAAAAGGAGGAAATAATAAAAATTCCTTTCCTAAATATGAATTTATTGAAATTATTGTATATAAAAACATAAAATAAAAGTAAAAATAAATGTAATTTTCAAGAATGTCGAGTATTCTTGTTTCAACTACAATGAACAATGTTACTAAATATTCAGCCAACTCTTCAACGTCAGATGATACACCAAAAACTATTCTACTAGCTCACTTGTTATTTAGTTTCAAGTTTATTGTTAAGTAGTTAATAAGCGACGCTCTTGTCTCGTATATTTGTTTATTACTAGAATTACCTAACACAGGTAGGTACAGTGTTAGTGTTGTGTTACATAGAACTGCTCGTCTTTGTCTATGCACCATTATTTTTGTTGAATCGATATTTTGTCATCAGTATCTTAAAAATATATTTCCTTCGAAATATACAGACTACACACGTGTAAATAATGTTACTGAGTAAGAAGATTAGATCAGTGAGAATATCAAGCTAATGCGGATACTAATACAATAATGCCGTGTTATTTAATAATACCTTCCATGCGCAATGTAATTTGGTTCACCGAGCCACACATCCTGAGATACGTGCGATGTTCGTAAGTGCCTTATGAGAAGACTTTTATCTAATGACTTAGAATATAAAAAATATTTCATAAGTTTTTGCATCTATATTATTAAAATGCTAAGTTAAAAAACGCACTTTGAACAACACAAGGGAATCGATACCAAACTTTTATTATGACGTTATGGGCCCTCAATCTAACTCTTATTTAGTACATAAAGAGGTTTCATTTGATTTCCGATGACTGAGCCCTTTAAACAGCGCCTTCAAGATAACAGTTCTCTGATGAAGCTGCAGCTGATTCGTTCATAAATCAACTTTATAATAAAGTGAGCTGGCTTTGTTGTATTAAGTTATTTGGATGTACTAGATAAAAAATTGTGTAACCAAACAAAAAAGTACCTTATGAAGATTGAGTACATTAATTCGATATATTCGATATAAAGATTGTACTTATAAATTTCTAATTTTCATTTTTCCTTGATGTTCAGATTATAAATTTTATTAAACCTTATATGTTTTGTTTTTTTTTTTGTTCCAAGAGAATGTACACTTGGGTTTTTAATGCTAATTTAATAAGATGATAAACAGATAGGTACACAAAAAAGTAAGCCAATAAAAATATGAAAAACAACTATAATAATTACTCGTTATTAATGTATTTATGTTCACGCTTTATCCCGCACATAACTAAGAAAACCACTGGATCCTAGTGTTAAGGCACTCCGTCCCCCATTTTCCACCTTTCAAGGCTTAGCAAGCGTATTGCCGGAACTTGCCTTTTTGGTAAAGTAATGAAAATGAAATAATCCATTCTCCCCAGTGGAAACCAGATCCACAAATCACCGCGTTTGCAGACCGATGCTACACCAAGACCTATAGAATTCATAATCCAACAAAACTAATCGAAAAAATTCTTCGACTCTATTACACCCTAATTATAGGTAAACACACGAGACAAGAATGTCACTTATTAACTACTTAACAATAAACTTGAAACTAATTAACAAGTGAGCTAGTAGAATAGTTTTTGGTGTATCATCTAACGTTGAAGATTTGGCTGAATATTGAGTAACATTGTTCATTGTAGTTAAAACAAGAATACTTGAGATTCTTGAAAGATAAAGTTTATATGTTTTATGCAAGTTTAAAATTTATTTCTTTTTAGATTTCCACATCAATAGATGAAAATTTTAGTCAGGATTTTTTTTTCCTTTTAATAATAATAATAATAATTCTTTATTGTACACCCAATAATATATACAGAATTACAAAAATAAAAAAATACGTTGGTACAAAATGCGGCCTTATTGCTAAAGAGCAATCTCTGCCAGGCAACCTTAATGCAGAGGAAATAGTAAAATTAAAGTAGGGATGGAGTGCAAGTAATATTTAAGTAGTGTATAAAATATACATAAATATGTACATACACACAAGCATATATATACATATACCCACATACACATACATATAAAATGTTCACTTCAATGTTCGATACCCAGTCGGGGAGGATGGATTTTTCTATTTCCATTTTCTTCGCTCTGGCATTTAAGGCAAAGCGCGGCATTGAGTTCCGCCACACGGCGGAAAGCGGGGACGGAGTAAGCAGGGACTAAATATTACGCAATAAAATATCTAAATACAAAATATGTGTCTAGTATAAAAATAAAGTACACAAAATTAATCGAAATGACAGGTAGTGTTTCTTTAAGCGATGTTTAAAATTAAAAATGTTTTGGCATTTCTAATATCGAGGGAAAGGGAGTTCCATAACCGACAGGCAGTTGTGGTAAAGGAGCAGCTATAAAAGGAAGAACATGGGAAGGAATTTTTAAGGAGAGGTTACGTTTCGAGCAAAGACATCGAGATTGTGACTCGCTGAATGTGAAAAATTGGAAACGTTCTTTAAGATATGGAGGAGAAATTGGATTGAACAGAATACAGTAAAGAAGATGAAGTATATGAGTATTCCTGCGAAGGCGGATCGGGAGCCACTTGAGTTTCTTACGAAAATCTGAAATATAATCATATATGCGTAGACCAAATATGAAGCGAATACATACATTTTGAAGGCGCTCAAGTTTATCTAATTGCGCCTCTCTGAGGTCAGGGTAGCATATGTCAGCATAATCAAGAATCGGCAAAAGGAGAGTATTTGCTAACGAAATTTAAGTTGGTACCGGAAGAAAATTACGCATACGTTTATGAGATCCTAATGACGCAAAGATCTTTCTACTTACCTCACTTACCTGTGAATCCCATGGCATATGGTTGTCCAAAGTGGTTCCAAGATCTTTTACCGTTTTACTATATGGTAAGGAGTCATTATTACGAAATACAGGCGGTAAAGTCGAAGCATCTATTTTTCATATAAGTTTAGAAGTACCTATTAAAATCAGTTGATTTTTTTTTTAGTTAATATGCAGACCAAATGATTTACACCAAAATTTTATTTTGTAAATACACTTTTAAACGCATATTTAAAGTTTTATTTTGTAAATATTTATAAAAAAATAATATTTAAAATTTCTATGTTTAATGCTAATAAGGTCATGAAAGCACAGTATTAGATTTTATGTAGATTTTTATATACGGTTGATGCACAGTTATTATAGTAAGAATGAATTATTCATAAGCGTCGCGTTTACAAATTACAAGTGATAACACTACTCTCTAACACTTTACATATTAAGCATGTTTTGATAAACACATTCATGTAAATATTACATTCTGTTGCAGTGTAGCAATGTACGAAAACAGATATTGTCTTATTTTCACGAACTTTAAAATAGAAAAAAAACTTAAAGAAAACATATAAAAATGTGAATCCGCAACTTCTGTAATTTTAACGCATCTGCGCCGTAGCACCGTGATACAGAAGACAAAGCTGAGTAGTAAATGTGTTAAACATTTTCCAAAAGGCACACGGGGTCTCGTTCAATTTTTGTACTTATTTTTTAAATATTTATATCGTAAAGTGACGTACATATGACAAGGCGAGGAAAAGACTTGTATATAAATGGATTTTGAATTCTCTTAGCTTCTTACAGTGTGAAGCTTTTTCTGAATTAACTGCAAAATACTTTTAAGGGTTAAAAAGCTAGAAGCCTTAATTTAATAATTTATTAATTAGTATGTATTAAAACATAATTCGAATATAATTTGGGGTATTCTTAATGCTGTGAGACAATTGTAAATGTGAAGATTAAATGTATAATAAATTATGAAAAATACTCGTAGTATATTGATTTCACTTTCACGAAAAGAGCAGAACCGAGTGTGTTTACACTAGGTTATCCCTGGTTACAATAAGCAGCTTAAATCCAAAAAGAATCTAATGCTACTCTTTGTCTATGCACCAATGTATTGATTAAATTGAATTTATTCATACATACATTCATAACTTTATCTCTACGCTTTATCCTGTGCATTGGTAGAAAGAGCGAATCACCAAATTCGGTAGCTGCATATCTCTTTCGCCTCGTCAACTTCTTCATACATACTCTTCGGTGGGGTCCTCATGCTTTTTACATGATGTTCCTAGAGTATCTTCGATAGACAATCAATTGACGTCTCCCCTTATGTCTTTTAGTACTCATGAATGAATTGAATTTTAGTCATTAATATCTTAAAAATTATTTTTTTCGATATATAAAAACTACGAAGACACGTGTAAATAATGTTACCGAGTAAGAAGATTAGATGAGTGAGAATATCAAGCTAATGCGGATACTAATTCAATAATGCCGTGTTATTTAATAATACCTTCCATGCGCAATGTAATTTGGTTCACCGAGCCATATATCCCGAGATACGTGCGATGTTCGTAAGTACCTTTTAAAAGACTCTTTGTTACATTATGACTCATAAGATAAAAAATAATTTAAAGAATTTAGTTTTTTTTAACAATCACGAATTGGTGATCACAATATAATGTATAATACATTATGGAGGACAGCAAAAGACCCTACAAATGTTCCTACTTTTTTTTACCAGAGCCGTGATTAGGAAACTCCTTGTACGATAGGACTATAGGTTCTATACTCACTTGTCCGATTTATCCTAACATTTAAATGTCATTTCTTACACCCTGCATTACATCTGCTCCTGGATCACAGAGTGTCTTTACCCTTTAGAGAAAACTCTACCAATACTGCCTTTGTAAAATATATTGTAGAGCTAAAAAAGGTATAAAATTTTAGCGTTAGTAGAGTATTAATATTTTTACGGTGGAACATTCGCATGTTTTTAATTTGGATTCTAATTCATAAAAAAGAAAAAAATATAAGAGAACCTGAAAATATTGTCGCACTAATGACTAACGTGTAGTGAGAATTTTAACTTTGCTCTTATTATATATAATTAATTTAGTGAGTTTAAGCGCAGAATGAGACTGAATTTTAAAATGAATATTTTTTATGTTTTATGACAATATATACCCATATATATATATATATATATATATATATATATATATATATATATATATATATATATATATATATATATATATATATATATATATATATATATATATATATATATATATATATATATATATATATATATATATATATATATATATATATATATATATATATATATATATATATATATATATATATATATATATATATATATATATATATATATATATATATATATGTGGTAAAGTACCTTCACTTTTTAAAACTTTATAAGTACTTTATAAAACATAATAATTAATTAAAAAGAACATAATTTATTTAGAAAACATTTTTCTGAAGTTATATATATATATATATATATATATATATATATATATATATATATATATATATATATATATATATATATATATATATATATATATATATATATATACATATACATATATATATATATATATATATATATATATATATATATATATATATATATATATATATATATATATATATATATATATAGATATATATATATATATATATATATATATATATATATATATATATATATATATATATATATATATATATATATATATATATATATATATATATATATATATATATATATATAACTTCAGAAAAATGTTTTCTAAATAAATTATGTTCTTTTTAATTAATTATTATGTTTTATAAAGTATTTATAAAGTTTCTAAAAAGTGAAGGTACTTTGCCACAAGGGTCAGAAATGGATCATAATAGCTGCATAAACATTTTGATGCGTAATGGATTAGTGGCCAAAACGCTTGCTAGGTACTTTTAAGAAGTTTAGGTTCAAATTCTGTTTTGTTCAAAATAATATTGATAGATATCATGTTAGGACTGCTATCACATATAACATACACCTTCAGGTCCAAACTGTGAAAAAAAAAGATGTATATCGTTTCATTTTAATTTATAACTACCCTCAGTAGCAAAAAGAAGTAATAAAGTTACGCTTTAAAATTATAACTTGTAATGCATAAAATGTTTGTTCTCAATGCCAAAACCAAAATGATCAACGATCTTGTCAAACTTTCACGAAACAATCCTATAAATCCGACGCGGAATTTAAACAACAATAGATTAGTTGTTTTGAAACTTAAACTTACGTTTATATACATTATATAAGTATATATGTGATGAAAGAGAGTGCTTGATTAAGGGAACATACTATGTCCATGAATATTTTTTTACGTATGTATGTATACATATACCGTTCGTAAATTTTTCTTCCAATCCCAATATATATTTAAGATCTTTAGGTTCCTATTAAAATCAGATGAGTTTTTTTTTTCGTGAAACGGAAAAAATGATGCTGTACTACTACTGTTAATTATTAGCTAGTTTTTTGTTACAGCCTCAAAATGATATAGGTAAGTTTTCAGTTTTTATATACGTATATGTATATGTATATATGTATATATATATATATATATATATATATATATATATATATATATATATATATATATATATATATATATATATATATATATATATATATATATATATATATATATATATATATATATATATATATATATATATATATATATATATATATATATATATATATATATATATATATATATATATATATATATATATATATATATATATATATATATATATATATATATATATATATATATATATATATATATATATATATATACATATCACAATCTAAATCTATATTAAGGTTTGTATTGCATTTTATAAAACTTGTTTTAAATTTCCTACTGCTATCTTATACATTTATCGTCGAGGAACAATTTACCATCAAGCAGCAATACAAGTTTAATTCGAAGTAATTTGCTTTCTGATCGAGTTTCTAAACTCCGGAAGGAATCACTTTTTCCATTCCTTATTTTATAACAAACACATTATATTTAAAAGTAATTATTTATACATTTTTAAAAACGTGTCATTATGTTAGTGGTTTTATACTAATTTATGTAATCCGTAATTCAGATATACTAAATTTTTGTTTAAATTAATTCAATTTTATAAAGATAATCGTGGCGCACTAAAAGATATAACAATAAGTAATGTAGCAAAAATCTGATCAAGCAAACGTGCATGATCGTATTTTATTAATTTTTATTTTTCCGCTTTTACAAGACAAAGCGCAGTTCTGGGACCCCATCAACCCCCTCGAAACAACGAATTGTTATATATATATATATATATATATATATATATATATATATATATATATATATATATATATATATATATATATATATATATATATATATATATATATATATATATATATATATATATATATATATATATATATATATATATATATATATATATATATATATATATATATATATATATATATGATCTCTCTCTCTCTCTGACTACCTATAGTAGGAATTTTCCCATAACAAAATGTATGATTCCAACAAAAGGAAAAAATTTAAATTCAGATTTTAATTTACAACACTTGGACTTTAATAATATTCTTTCCTCATAGCTTTTATATATGAAAAATAAATATATTTTATAATAAAGCTAATGAACTCTTTCTTTGAATTTTTTTGTATATTCATTTCCATATTTCTATTCATTTAAAAATATAAACTATATGTACCTATTTATTTTATAAGTTAAATTAAAAAAGGCATTTATCAAAATATTTTCAACCCTTTGTTGTTGTTCTAGGTTGTCTACTCGTAATCTTGCGAATATGTCGCAATAATTTACAACCACATGTGAAACGCTGTCATGAAGCTACAGCTTAACCAATTTACTGTTAATGAACGCTGCAGACTCTCTGGCCAGGTCTTGAAAAGTCAACACCTTCGTACCCATTTCTTCTTCCCAGCCCTAGTTGGTCAGAGATTCTTTTTTTTTGTGTATAACTGGGATATTTCATAATAGTAGGGAAAAATTGCAAATAATATTTTACTTGAGTATGACAGAATCAGAGTTAGCTAACAAATACAATTTTTTTGTCCCCACGAATGCTAAAGAAATTGTTAAAATTATTGATAGCCTTAAAACCAGCTCTTGAACCTTCTCTAGAGGAGGATAGCATAAGTTAACGTATCCTAAAACGTGATAAATCTGCACTTGCTGAATCCGTTTCGCATATTTATAATTAATTTAGAACTATAGACATACTTATGACTATAGTGCCAAGCTTCTTCAAAATTGCCCGTGCATATCCCATCTACAAAAGAGGAGATAATAAAGAAATTTTAAAACACAGACCAAGAATGTCAGAGTGAGATACTTTCGCCATCATAGTCCAAAATACTTGAGAAAGTCTTAAACATGAGATTCCTCGATTATCTTGAGTCAAAGCATATTTTATCCAATAATATTATTATTATGGGTATATCCGTATGGCTTAGATCAAGAATTTTAAATTGTATAATAAACAGCATTACATTGATCTGTCTCTCGATCTTGCAAAAGCGTTTGATACGGTTTCTCGAAAAATATTAATTAGGAAGTTAGAAGAGCTAGAAATGGAATAAGGCTTGTACTGTCCTGGTTCAACTTGTATTTGTCAGACGGAAAGCATAAAGTCAAAATTGGCAATCAATTTAGTTAATCGCGAGCCATAGACTTCGTGTTCCTCAGGAAGCGTGTTTGGTCCCACTCTCTGTTCGTTATATATTAACGACCTTTACACTACAAAGTTGAAAAACGCGTGCCACACACACACGCGTTCTACGGTAGTAACTGGAAAGAAAGTAAAGAAACTGTTGCGGCCACTCCGCAGCTCCTTTTAACTAGTTGTCCAATGGCTACAGTTAAATTTACTTACCTTAAATGCCGTTGCCTATAGAATCACCAAATATTCAGCTCTAGATGAGCTTCACACTAAAAATTTACAAATGTGATGATAAAAAATGGACCCTTTGCAAATGCACAAAGATTAAAGAACTAGACTCTATAAAATTCCTAGACTTAACGATGGATGCGAAACTGTCCTAGACTGTCCTACACATGTATGCTACCAATGCGAAGGCAAGAAAGCAACTGTATGTACTGTATAAGCTTAAGCAGGTAACAGACGTTAATCTTATAAAATTAGTATACACTTCTCTGTGAATCTGTCCTTAGCTATTGTGTGGCTTGAGGAGCTGCGTTCAAAACTCACTTTATCAAGTTGGAACGAGTGCAAAGAGAAATACTCAAAGTGGCATTAAAAAAAAACACGCCAACACTGTATCAGCCTGCTTTATAAAGAATGTCAAAAACTCACTGTGTGACAATTTTTCATCCTATCTGTGGCTTCGAGATTTCATAAAAAGGCGTTAAAATGTACTGAAGTGTATACCAGATTAGCTCTTTCATTAAAATGTAAAGTAAATTCAACCAGAACCACCATTTTATATAATAGAATTGAGTCCCCCTCTGCCTACCCCGCGATGTGCGGGGTAAAGCGTGAAGACAAAAAAAAGCTACACTCGCTGTCACAAAAATAAGATACTCCAAAACATATACATATGTAATTTGTATTTCAGTTACCTTGCGGTTATCGTCTAAAAACAAACGAATACGCTCAAACACACACACCTACACACACACACACACAAACATACGTATGCACACTAACACATGCATACATACACATACACGTTCAATAACATTTATGCACATTAATGTAAAAGCTATTCTAAGTAACATGGTTTGTAAAACGCTACTCTCGTACTATAAGTAGTTTTAATATAGGTTAAGATAAAAGGGAAGAGGCTGATGCCCACACCACAGGAAATTCTAGTGTGGATGTCAGTACGCAATCTAGTTTAAGTATTATTTGAAATACCATAAAGTTTTATTTGGTTTTTGTTTATTTCTTATTAAAAGATCTGTCGAAACTAACGGCAACTTTATATATTTCATAAAAGGGAACTTCATTAACATACCATACATAGTTTTTTGACTATTACACCATATATAATGAGTATCGAAAATGAGCTCAACTAATTATATTTTGTGTACAAGTATCAAAAATACTCGTATATCTAAAACTTTACTACACTTAAAATTAAAAGTTAAATAATTATCAAAGTTGTAAAATGAAATAACTGACAGGGTATTTTCATGCAAACAATATTTCAAAAGGTAGGAATTATGTATGGAACACATTAATTCCTACCTTTTGAAATACTGTGTAATCTCTATTCTAAGAATACCTCATTAAGGAATGTGTGTTTTGAACTAACAGAACTGTACATTTGGAGAGTTCTAGTTAGCCTTTCGCCATTCATAAATAAAATATGCTTAAAATTACAACCTTTTCCTTTCACTTCGTGTATTTATTTATTTCAATTGTAAGGTTATTTAAATTTTGACTTATACAAATTTTATTAATTACATATATAGTTTTTTTATTCATATATAGTTTCTTTAGTTTTTTTATTTAACCGGATATTATATAACGAAGACGTGTTTTTTTTGTATTTAAGCGGGTGTTAGGCACCTCTAGATTTCATCGATCGATAGATCTTTAAAAAAAGTTTTTCTACGGTAAATGGAGAGAAGAAGATTGATTCGTATTAGTGGCAAGGCATACTGATATTCTAGATCAAGACAAAACTATGTGATTTCTTCAAAATATACTTTTAAAGAACCTAATTCCATCGCGTGCTATATAAAAACAACTCCTTATTTTGAACGTGCAAAAAAATATCGACTTAATTCTATATAATTATTTTGTTTTGAATTACACGAACATTAAGTTGAAAGCGTAACGTGAACCCACCAAGGGAATAAACAGTTCTATTTTTATTTAAGAGGCTTGTTCTCAAGAACCTAGAATATACATTGTATTAAATTTATTTTAAACGACAAATGAATATAGTAGGATTGTTTAGTACAAATAACGTTTAGTTCTTGGGTATAAAATTTAAATTGTTTTTGTAGTGTATAGCTGATTTTTTAAACAATTATTTCATGATTTATGTAAATAAATAATTGTAGCTGTAGTAGATTAAATTATTATACATTATAGTAGATGAAAAATTAAAAAAAAATAGCATCACGCTTTATCCTGCACATAGCAGTGTAGTCAGAGGGAACCGCAGGAATCAATGGAGCCTAGTGTTTATATATTCCATTTGAGACAATACTTGTCGAGTGGAGGAACTCAACGCCGTGCTTGCTTAATTGGCAGAAACTGGAAATGAAATAATAAATCTTCCCCAATTAGAAATTGAACTCACAAACCATCAAATTTATAACCTCTGCTACAACGGTCGTTGACACTAAAAGTGAAAATATATATGATATTCAAAAATCAATTATGGGAGACCAGTTTATATTTACTAACAAGTAAGCATAAGGTACAATT
The DNA here is from genome assembly GCA_037178615.1 of Dione vanillae. Taxonomy (NCBI): domain Eukaryota; kingdom Metazoa; phylum Arthropoda; class Insecta; order Lepidoptera; family Nymphalidae; genus Dione; species Dione vanillae. The sequence continues at coordinate 545,457 of JAZFAU010000073.1, forward strand.
CAATATGATCTTTAGACAAGACGCCCGTTTGACGTTATTTTTGTATGTTTATAAAAAGTTAAGAGTAAAACTACTGCTATCATTTCTATGTTGTATATACTTAGTCTTGCCATAAATATTGTTATAAAGAAAAGCACGATTTTTTTTTTATACGTAACATTTATTCCTTTCATAGTGAGTTAGTTTAATACATCAATATATAACTATTAAAAATATACAATGTTTATTCGAAGTGGTCCCCATTGGCTGCAATACAGTCTTTTAAACGTTGAGGCCAGTTATCAATAGCAGCACGAACTCTTTCTAGAGGAAAATTCTTCACTGCCAACCGAATGGATCGTTTTAGGGACTCCAAATTATCATGGCGTTTAGAGCAAGCCTTACTCTCTAAAACTGACCATAAATCATAATCCAATGGATTTAGGTCAGGACTTGACGACGGCCAGTTTTCAGTGCTGATAAAGTCCGGAACGTTAGTTTTCAACCAAGATTGGGTGGATCGAGCTCTATGACCCGGTGCCGAGTCTTGTTGAAAGCACCATTCTTTGTTATTGAACATGGTGTTAGTGTTAGACTTAACTACCGTCTCAAGAATGGTATTTTGATAAACTTGTGCCGACGTTTTAATACCTTTTTCACAAAAATATGGCTCAGTCACCCTTTCATAGCTAACACCCCACCAAACCATCACTGAAGTGGGATAATGCCCACGTTGTACTCTGTTTACTAATTGCGAAGCTTCTTTAGAGCTTCCAGCATAAATACGGTCATTTTGTTTATTAAAATACTGCTCAATTGTAAAAATTTTCTCATCCGTAAACAAAATTTTTTTGTGACCTCCCTTTGCGTACCGCTTAAGTAGTTGTTTGGATTTTACCACCCTATTCTTCTTTAAATTATCAGTTAAGAAGTGACCAGTACGTCTCTTATAGGCTGCAAGTCCTAAGTCATCTTTTAATATACGCGACATGGTTCTAGGAGCTATCTTCATCTCCCGAGATAAAATCTTTTGCTTACGGACAGGATTTCTTCGAATTCTTTCCCTAACTGCTTTAATCACCTTTTTCACACGAACGGTACGTGGACGGCCAGATCTTTTTCTGTCACAAACAGAGGAGGTATCATTGTACCTATCAATAGCCCAGTAAACAAACATTTGACTAATACCAAGCGGGTGGAGGGTTTTAAAAATTGTACTTTTCTCCATACCTACTTTATGTAAGGCAATCACAGCGATTCGGTTCTCTTTATCACCCCACTCCATTTTATTATAACAAAATATTTAACAATATAATGGCGCGAAAATAAGAAAACACATCAAGCAATCATATAAAAATGACAGGTTCCAAATTCAAACGTAATATTTTCTTTTTTTGAATAGTAACAGTATTTATGGCCAGACTAAGTATGTTCATAAAAGATATCTTCTTCGTCTCGTCTTTTACGTAAATATTTTTTATTTTTATAAAATGTTAGGTGTTATATGGTGTTATTATGTTATATTTTAAGAGTTAACAGTTTTGGTTATTGTTAACTATAGAAATAGGGCCTGCCAAAATGTAGACCTTGATGAGGATTATTTAAGGCTAATCCGATTATATTTTGTTAGCGGACAACTATTGCTCACAAAAGCGAGGACAATGGACATTTTGTATTAGTTTATATAATTACTTGTGCATCTTTAAAGAATGATGTATATTTTTTCGAATTGATTATTTTCAATTCACCCTCAGATTAGATTTTAGTATTAACTTAATAATAAAAATGTTCCAAAATTATTTCAAAAAATTTCCACCAATACTTTGCTGAAAGTACAGAAATCGATTATGTCACACAAGTTCAAAAAAGCTCTAAGACCTGTGAACCTAACAAACGAATTATATAATACATAACAAAACATAGGCAATAAAGAAGAAAGAAGTAAAATCTTAAACCAAAATAATGAAACCAATTTCATGTGATTCTCATATATAAAAAAGTGTATACAGATGACAAAGGCAGCTATAGACCAGTCAAACTTATGACAAATGTGTACATGTTCTTTGTAAAGGTAATTCTGAAATGAATATCAAGGGTCTTAGACGAAACTATTTTAATATTTTTTAAAGTTTAAAACATAAATAAATCTATCGGACAGTGTGTACATAGAAATAAACATATTCATCTAAAAGCAAAAATTGTACTAACTTTACCACTTAATATTTGCGAATGACAATATTCTCTTTGAAGAAGATCTTTAGAAACTTAAGCACTTGGTGAAAGATATAGCTGAAACAAAAATAGTAAGTATAAATATTGATGTGAAAATAACGGTTCATAAGACAAAAGACTGGATCCGTAGATTAGATTTTAGAACTATTCGAAATATATGAAGAAAGAAGGAAAGTTGGATCGGCTTTAAATTAAAAGATATTCTTAGAGCAAGTGAACAAAGTGGTATACCTAGGAAGCGTGTTTTGTAAATATGGAAGATATAAAATGGATGTAGAACGAGTAAACGGAGAAGTTCTCGTCGTACATTAGATCGGTATCCGACTACAGACTAGACTAGCAGACTATATGATTTTAATTTTTAGCTCTGGTAAGATCTCTGAACTAAGCACTGAGTTTCATTACTCACGATATCTCAAATTACGATATCCAATATCCTGTAAGTACCAACCGTAACAATGTGTAAATCAAAAAAAGATACTTGGATCACCCAAGCCAAGTCTATGTGGTTTTCCCCTTTTAATTATACGTAGATTTACTTTGTGTAGCATCTTTTTTCTCCTACCGCAATGTGGTAATTCAATACTTACATTTTGTTTTTTTACAAAAAAATTTTTTTTTTTTTTTTTTTTTTTTTTTTTTTTTTTTTTTTTTTAGCTTCACGCTTTATCCCGCACAAGGCAGGGTAGGCAGAGGGAACTGCAGGGACCGTGGGAACCTAGTGTTAAGACACTCCGTTGCCTCGCCCCGGCTTTCTCCGTCCCCGCTTTCCGCCGTTTTCGAGGCATTGCGTGTTGAGTGGCGGAACTCAACGCCGCGCTTTGCCTAGTTTACCAGAGCGAAGAAAATGGAAATAGAAAAATCCATCTTCTTCGACTGGGGATCGAACCCAGTAACCGTCGCGTTTACAGGCAGACGTTTACGCCTCTGCGCCACGACGGTATTATATTTTGTTATCACGAATATGAATTATAATACACTTCATAAATACTAATTATGAGAAATTAACATATCAACATCGTTTTTGTTAATTGTCACTTGTTGTGACTTGACTATAGCTAAGCGAGTTGATAACTTTATACTATTTTACTTTAATTAAATACAACATTACTTATATTATCACATTAGTTATTGAAATAAAAATGCAAATATAACCTTTACATAAATATGTTTTTTAATTTACCACAGTTCAAGGAACTTTCTAACGATATTAAAATCTACACACAGTAAAGTATGCGAAAGAAAAATGGTTCAGTATAATGAGAACACTTCAATATAATGAGGGGCATCCTTGAAATATATGAAGTCTATATTTACAGAATATTATTTACACTTTTTTTTAATAAATAAATAAAATTTTACAAAAATAGGCTGCCAAGTTATGGTGATAATGTTAAGGTTCACTTTCGTCCAAAATGGAAAGAGTTATATGCTAAATTTTTTTCCATGTTCTTTATATAACGTTTGTTTGACAATACAACTACATTGACTTGCTAAAGTACACGCTATATCATTAGCACGGTAGCGAGAGAGAAAGGAGAGCCAAGCGCTTAGACGTTTAAGTACTTTGGCCATTTGTACTTGTCATTGATCACTTCATATTCCTCCTCGTGGTTTGTAACGTGACCTTTCTAAAGTCTTTAACATTGTATTTTCGAAGGTAAACCGAGGTCTTGCCTTCCCTCTTTTATCTCTCGTACAACATCAACGAAGCGATTTATGTTCAGACCCTTAATGCCACAATTACTAAAATGAACTGAACAGAATGATCGCAGAAATCAAAATAGTTAAAATGTGTTAAAAATTATTCCTCTGAATCAGGGGAACCTCGAACTATGTGCGCCATTATTGAACTACTATATAGATATATGAAAATTACTCGATTCGATAAAATTGAAATCTGAAAAAATTAAATTGAAGTCTAAGCAAAAAATTATAATATACTGGACTTGCTACAATATAACTAAGCCAATGGCTCTCAATATGCGAAACTACGCATGTAATCTTGCCTGGGCTCGTAATATCGATGTGGTGCGTTTAAAAGGATTTGCGGTGACAACCCCCCGTGGACGACATTGTACAAAGTGGATCTTACCGTTTACTTCAGTTAATCTTAGGGTTTCTTATATAAAATGAAACTCTTTGATTTCTTATAAAAGGAGCATGATTGACATAATTTCTTACCAACCCTTTTTCTTTTCTATGTTCATGAGTTATTGTTGCTATTTACTATTGCTATGTAATCAAGAATCTTTAGAATTAAGTAGTAAAATAAAATAACACAACAATGTTCAAGTATAGAAAAATAAAATTATTAAATGAACCAACCAGATTTGTACTCGCATCTTATCGAAATCGTCCAATCGCTCTAACCAATAAGCTGTCTTCTTCATTATGTTACGTCAAATATATCTTCTTATATGCTTTTTTTTTCAGAGTTATTGAATCTAATTTTTATAGGTTTTTGTAAGCAAATGTAAATATATTAATTTGTGCTATATGGAATTCCAAAAATTTGTGCTATATGTTTATCCGTTTGGTTGAATGAAGAGCGGAGAACGAAAAAATGTAACGAACAATATTGGAAAAGTAAAGAAGAAAGTAGTGAACAAAAGCTAAAACGTGAAACTGAAAATAAATGTCACGTAAAGTTATAACTATAACTAAAAAGGTTTTCTTGTACTTTACTATTAATTTTTTGTGCTTACTTGTACTAAATTGTAATAATTTAAAAATATTACAATTTAGTGCAAGTAAGGACAAAAAAGTTCGTCAATCCGTGGTCACAGGTAGACTGGACTACTGCTAAGTGTTCGAAACGTTGGGTTTCCAAAAAAAATATCAATTAAATTATTTTACTCAAAATGCACAAAAATTGCAAAAATCAAAGATCTTATTAAGGTGGAGTACGTTACTAGGTATCTACATACGAAGGAAATAGAAACAACCTAAAATTTTGAAACACATGTGTCTCTTATTTTCTAAATCATTGAATTCGTGACGTACGAATTCAATCTCATAACAACATGCAAAATAGATTTACTGTAAATGATTTCAATAAAATTTCGACTCAAATCTGGATTCGCTGTTACCAGATGTAAATATTTCGAAATTTTCTATATTTTATATATTACGTATACTCGATATTCGGCTTTTCGTTGACTATATTAAGTAAAGCTCGGAAAAGAAATATACTCAAAAAAGTTGCTATTAATTGATACAATGAAACAAAAGTCAATCTGCAAGTTATATAAAATTTTTATATTTAAGACATAATACTTAAACCTAAGTATGCTTGTTATACACGAACTAATTTTTAATTGATTCAAGTGACAACTCGGACAATTTATAAACAAAATCAATTACTCAATCAATCTCTGTCTTCTTGGGGAGTGAATAACGAGTTAGACTGAATAGAGTCCATCATAAGCCTCAGCGACTTTCGTCACAAAGCTCTACATGTTCACGTTCATCTATAAGATATCCTATTCCTCGCTACCCGCCTTACGAGTGTATATTAAGTCACACAAACTTAACGTCGTAGTATGTCTTGTTATCATAATATAATTAATTTACGATAATTTGTATCTATGTAATTTTATTTTAAATTTTCTATGATTAGAAAAGAAAGAAAAAAAAAATATATATATTGAAGTTGAAATTCTAATTAAGGTAAGGAAATAACAATTTTCAATATAGAAAAAATGGCACCAGTACAAAAATATTTCCTCTCGGGTTTCCGTAATTAAATTGCGAACCCTTGTGATTGCGTCATGTCCATTCATTCGTTGTATTGACGGAAAACATCTTTTACGTTTTTTATCGATACAAAATATTAAATTCTATTGCAAAATTGTTTTATATATGCTTCTACTCACAATTTTGGCTATACATGGAATAAGGTATATCGTTGTCAATAATGTGTTATTGTAAAATTCTAATGAATAATGAAAGAAAGGTTCGATAAGTATCTTGCGCCGGTTCCTCACGTGCATTAACTTCAATGAACTGGAAGTTATTTGAATTTGAATTGTGTAGACTATAGGCTATAGGCGATGTAACACGCTAGGTCAGACTTACTTAATTACTTCAATTTGACATCGGTGACACTAATCACACATAAAATCTAATTGATCAAATATGTTTACCAATCTTAGTATACGAGATTAATTGCTTTTTTTTTCCTTTAAATATTAATAACATTAATATTAAATATTAATAACAGTAATATTAAATATTAATAACATTTATATTAAATATTAATAACATTAATATTTAGCATTTTTTTTATTTCTCAATTTTGTTTGTATTATCAAATATTGTAACAGTGTTTTTTTACACGCCATTGTATACAAAAGTCAACGATTTGTTAATGTTTCATCTTGAAACGCTTCTAGTTTTTTAAATTGCATTATATCTTAATGGAAGCCATTTCCTTGTTATTCCGGATAAGATCTCATATAACCTTTAAATTTATCTAAATGAGAATGTAACATGTGTACATCTTTATAGATATTCTACATCCAATGATAGAAAAACTCACTATCCTTTCATTGATCAGCTCGTCATAGTTTGCCTGTCAATGAATTCCAAAAAAATCACCATTCTTCTTCTCCTCATGGCTAATTAATTGCTGGAAAATATCATATCAGAAGATTCTAGCGTTATTTTTTATTTAAAATCTTTAAGAAAAAAATTTAAATATTTTAAAGCCTTAGACTCACTCAGTTACAAAAAGACCCAATTTTGTATGCTAGGACGACATTAACTTAATTTTAGGACCGACAATTGCTTCCGATTTAAAATTATATTTTACCACTTCGTAATCAGTACAAGCATACATACATAACTTTACGCTCTATCCTTAGCGGGGTAGTCAGAGAGAACGGAGCGCCAAACGCTGCGGTCCCTGCATACCTCTTTCGCCTCGTCCACTGTCATTAACCTCTTCATGCATGCTCTCCGGGTAGTCCTCATACTTTTTACGTGACCTTCCTCCAGTATCTTCGATACTGTGTTTTCGAAAGTCAACCGAGGTCTCCCCTTACCTCTCTTACCACTTACTTTTCCATCATATATCTTTTTTACCATTCTTTCTTCACTCATTCTTTCGACGTGCCCAAACCTTCTGAGCACGTTCTTCTTCATTCTTACTGTGACATCCTCGCTGGTACCTACCATCCTGTGTACCTCTTCGTTGCGGATTCGGTCAGCTAAGCTGACTCCGCATATCCTTCGAAGAGATCGCATCTCCACAGCATTCATCTTTCTTTCATTCTTCTTCTGTAATACCCACGTTTCACTGTCATATAACAGCGTCGGAACCAAAACTGCGTTGTGTACAGCCAAACGTGCAGCGACGCTGACGTTCTGCCGTCTCAACAACGCAGCTAAGGCACCGTTCATTCTGTTACCGGCAGCAACACGTCTTTCCACATCCATTTCGTATTTACCATCTCTACTTAACATACTTCCCAAGTATACTACTTCGTTCACTTGTTCTAATAATTTTTCATTCACGAAAATCTTGCATTCTGTCCTTTCCTCGTCTCTTTCAAATACCAGAACCTTTGTCTTACTTGCATTCAGGCTTAGACCATTAGTTTCACACCCGTCTTTCAGAATGGTGACTAATGCCTGCAACTCGCTTTCTGATGATGCAATAAGCACTGCATCATCTGCGTACAACAAGCAATTTACCTTCAAGTCACCCACTTTTACACCCATGTCACTTTCTTTCAGTCCTTGGAGACAGCTATCCAAATACAAATTGAACAACCAAGCCGACGTGGCACAACCCTGTTTGACACCCGATTGGATGCCAAACCGAGGCGACATGTCGGCTCCTACTTGCACACAGGCTGAGTGATCTTTATAAAGAGATTTTACAGCCTGCAGCAAGGGTCCGTTCACATAACAAGCAGACAAGCAAAGACAAACACAGTACAAGCAGATTGTACAAAAAGATCTAACTTCTTAAAATGCAAATATTTTGCATTCTAATATAAACTTAATTATGTAATGAAAATCAAATAAGTAAAACACATGCTCAAAACTTAATATTTTTTTTGTCAACCGGTGTTATATTACTGAGAGTCATATCAAAATACGTCATTGATGTAATAAACGATCGACTTGCTTAATAAATTATGAAAGCTACTTATCAGTTCCCATGGGCATTCTCTAGGAATATAATACCTAATCAATAATACCCTAAACGATCATTCTGTATTGTTAAAAAATATGACTTTATAGAATAAATAAGGTTTTTTAAATTTTGATACTAAACATGAAAGAAATAGCACATACATATGAAGCGAAAGTGAGTGGTAGAAGAATTAAGGGGGCACCCCGAATAACTTTCGAAAACACAGTGAAAAGGACAAGAACACTTCGGAGATCATGTATAAAGACGTTAATGATGATCGCAGTGTTTGGCGCTCCGTTCTTTCTGACTACTCCGTTAGGGATAAAGCGTGTGTAGTTAGTTATGCTATGATATAAATATTATGTTTATATATTAATTTATTTTTATTATTTACTTATTTAGAAATTGAAAATATTATGCTATATTTGAGTGAACTTGACGTCGGCTTCAGAAGTAATGTTCTAAAATATTCAAAACACTTACTGCTGCTACACTGTTATACCTCTTTGTAATAAATGATAATGACGCCGATGGTGATGACATCATCAACGAGACCGTGGCATAGCGGCACAGTATCAGAGATTCGGAAGACTCGGAAAACTTTTTCATTTCCTCATTCTGAAAATAACACGATTACTCAAGGAAGAGCGCGGCGTGGAGAACGAAATGTCTAAAAAGTAGCTCCACACTTTCTTCTCTGCTATAAGCGTGAAGCTTTATTTATTTAGTAATGATTTTAAAATATTTAGCCAATATGTTTATTCGATACCTCTGAAACAAAGTTTAATTTATATTTCAAGCAATTTCCTAAAAAAAGTTTCATCTTACAAGATACGGTTCGAAGTACTTGCGAATAACAAAATAAAATAAAATAGTAAGATTTTTTTTTATTTAAATATATTTTACTCTACAGACACTTGGTCGTTACCCTTTTTTAATTTATACTATATATTCTTATCATAAATATTGATTATATTAATATTAATACATAATATATACATCTATAATAATCTTTACATTTTTTATATTTAATATTACTTAGAACTAAAGCTATGGCTGATAAGCGAATTACATAAGTTCATATATTCCATTTTTGGCATCATAAATAAAATTAAATTATTTAATAAATTAGGGTCACTTGATGGTGAGGTCACACAATAATGACGAAAAATAAGCTTTGATGCGACTTACATCTTAAATATTAGGGCATGTCCGCTATAATGGAAGTTGTGACCGCTGCGGTTCTGTCTTTCATGGCCATCTTCAAATTGTACTCCACAATGCTTTTAGCTGTTGCGCCCGTCGCATTGCGAATTAGTCTTATGGCATCATCTTTGCCCTCACTATAGTAGGTGCAGCTGTTGGTGTGACGTGCTATTGCTACGACCGCATGTGAGACACTATCATGTAGATGCAGCTTGGCCGATTTGCTGTTAATGACTACAACAGTCTCGCTAGTCCGGCCCTGAGCCTCATGAATAGTCATCACCTCCGAACCTGTTTCTTCTCCCCATCTCTGGCTAATCAGAGATTCTTTTTCTTCTTGTGGGTAAGTTAGGTTTTTAAGATTCCCAGACATTGGCGTCAGCTGATGTTTTTTGTAATAAGGACATGTATTGCCCTCCTTGAAGTGTATATGCCAGGATATACTTCTCGTAAAGCATAGGCAACGGCTAAGGGACTTCTATAGGTACACAACAAGTTCTCACTTATGCTGAAAATTCGTGACTGTCTTCGGTAAAATATTTTAAAAAGGTTCTCTTGATCTATATAGGGTAGTTGGTTTAGGTCTCCTATTAAAAGTACTTCGTCGGCCCCGGAAAATATGCTTGCCATTGCCATTGAACCAAAGTGGTTCATAAGGGCCTCGTCGACTATCAGGCGATTGCATTTTTGTGACCCTCCTTGTGCACCGTTCACCAGTGTTGACGCCACAGTGTGGATTTTACTTTGAACCAAATTCCCTATACGTTTCGATAACCTCTCTCTAAGCTTAAATATATACATATAAGTTATTATAAATAAAATAAATAACAACAGATTGTTTATAAAAGACCAGATAATAGAATATAGCCTATAATAATAAATATAAATAAAGTATTATATTATTGTTACGATAACTATATTATGAACAAACTATGAACTAGTTTATTCCTAATATTGAAATTATATTAGGTACCTATTCAAACACATAAGTTTGGGAGGTTCAGATAATCTTCCTGAGATCACTATTACTGTTAAGTCAATTGGAAAAGTATATATACAATTAAACTATATTGGATCTTGTGCATTGATCATGTAAATTAATATTCTATACTATTAATATATGTATGCACATATGCTATTTCTATTACTAATAACTAAATGATGTGTGTTGTATTGATATATCACGTATCTTTGATACTTAACCTGTTTACTATTTACTCACATGGAACACCAATTGAAAATGCACATTAAAAGTTAATATTAAATATAATTGGCATTTTTTAAAAATATTAAAATCCCGTCTTTAAAATTCGCATTCAACTTATCAGGGACACATATTTCAAAGTTTTCACTAGTGCATTCGCCTGAAAGTGAACTCGCTTAGTAACCATTAAAACCTAAGCCATAGTTGCGTAAAGATTCCATCCAAAGTAAAAGATAATTTTCATTTCGACCTTCCAACGTAGAAAAATTAAGAAATAATCGATTAAAATTCGTTACAAAAAAATATTTACTCTCAAGATACAAATTACTTTATTTTAAACTTTATCACAGATATCTTGCTTGTGGGGTGCAAAAACTTTAACCATTTATTCGTGGTCTGCACCAACTTCGAGTTCTGTGAAGATCAAAGGACTAAGTAGGAGGAGTAACACCGTCTCATATTTGAGTTTTACCTTGTTACATAGTTAAACAGAATCCATTATAATATAATGTGCAAACGGAAACAGTCTGTTTTATATGTTTTCCACTAAACTTAAAACACTGGTCACAGTATGACTCTTGTTTTTTTTAAATTTATAAACATAAACAAAAAAGTCGACTTCGATATTGAAATAATTAACTTATTAGGTAAATTTTTAAGTATAGGTACATATCAGAATGTAATCATCGTATATATTTTAATAATGAACAGTCTATATCATAAGTCATAAATTTTAGCAGGATTAATGAAAAAATACGACTCGCTGTAATAATGGGCGATAAAAGTTGTTACCTCAGGTGGCTATGCGTTACTGTTCGGCGAATAAATCACGAAAAACGACACTTTTAGTGTTCTTATACATCTACCTATATTTTCAACAGAGACCGTTATTTTGTCCCTTACTTATTCTTTAATAATAAAAGAGAAACCAAACAACAATATTGAGAACCCTCGCCGCCCATCTAAAATATCTTACCCATTATTGTATAGATATTTTATAAGGATTGAAATCTCAATTAAGAGGCCTAGTAATAAGAGATTATAATTTTATTTAAAAGGCTTCTTTCCATTTTAGGCCTTGGTTAATATAAAAAAATATTAGAAATTTATATTATAAATATCAGTAGGCAGATGAAGTAAACGTTAAGAAATTCTTTCTCAGCTTTCCGCCTTTTAAAACATTGCGAAACTCAGGACTGATTTCTCCATTTGTCGTTAAAATCCCAAATAGGAAATATTTACATGCGTGTACCAAAAATATGGTTTACAAATATACACATATCTATGATGTTCTTCATTATTAAACCTGCGAATCAAGCAATCTTAAATCTATTGAAGCAACCAAAAAACATCGTGGACTTCGAATAAGCAAACATTAAACTGTACACACAACAAAAGCGGTCGTGGAAATATCAACACAAGTTTCGATATTGAATTCTCCCCTACTGACTACCGACAATGGTTTTGACATGGGTCTGAATAAAAGTACGCCGTCCCTTAATTAGAGTTGATTGACTTTTTCATAACATAAGTTAAGGACCAGAAGTTTAATTAGCAGACTTTTGCAATAAATTCTAAAGAGCAATCGGTTAATTTCCCAGAACATTTGCGGTGTACATACGTTTCATTACTTACTTATTTAGAAAACTTTAGAAGAATACTGACAAGTTTTTAATGAAGGTCCAGGGAATGCTTCTTTAGAAGTTTTTTTTTTTTATTTTGTAAGATAAATAAGCTTGCTCGATGTTATGTTGTTGTAACTTTGCTATCAATGCTTGGTGCGGTTGCTCGTTTGATTAAAGTTTATTACAAATATTATTATTTTTAAAGTAATTATAAACTTTATATACTGTTTTTAATATTTATAAATTGACGTAAATATTTTCAAGCCTTATATAGAAGCACATATACATACATATTCATATAACTGTATAATATATTGATTATAAAAATAACAATGTAGCAATAGTTTATTTTAATGGAACCTTTTGTTTGTTTCAGATTCAGCCGGCAAAGTTATATGCTGGTAAGAATATGATGTCACGCCATTATGGCTTATTTTACCTATAGTTAATTGGTTAGGATTGTCAAACTACAATAGTGTAATTAGGTAATAAGCTATCTTTATTATTACGTTACATAACTTGAATAAAAAAAAATCCAGTCAGGTGCAAATAGCACAAGGATTCCGCCCAGATTTCAAAACTTAATTTTACGTTTGTATCAACTAATTTTGTAAAAAAATAACATTAATCATATATGTTACCAATGTTAAGAGTGCGTTTTTAAATATAATATAATTTCTCACTTTTCGTCAAATTTCATAGTCCAGGACAATGAAATACAATTTATTAGAGTCAAATTTATTAGAACAAACTTAAGCTCCCAGTTTTCTCTATTGCCCTTTTTGTGAAAAACATAAATATGACCAATTTTTAAATTTATCTTTGTACTACAAGTTTTGACTTATTGGAAAAATTTCATATCTCTAGGTCAACATGAAGTACCCTACAGATTTTGATTACGCGACAATTTTCATACAAAATGCAAAACATGTATATTTTTTGATGGTGTTGAAATCTAGTTTTACTCCAAGTTAGGATATTTTATATAAATTTCAATTTAATTCCTTCATGTGAAGAAAAATAGTCTTGACAAATGTACAGACTATAAGGGTTTGTTGTGGTGTGTTTTCCTTTTAAGGTACAGAACGTTAAGTAACAAATGTGAAAAAAACTCATAAAATGCAACACACACTGACCGACCTTTATACATATTTTATATACACATTGCTAGCCAATCAAGTAGCATTCAAATACTTTTATAACGGCAGTATAAATTGCATTCATTCATTCATTCTATCCTTAGAAAGTAGGTAAATATTACTTGCAGCCATACTAATCTAACCTGACCCCGATCCATTCACTTACATACTGGGAAAAGATTTTCTTACGAATTTTTCTGTATAATTTTCGACTTGACTTTATTTTCTATGCAATAATATTTTTATCTTTTATAAGATATATATTCAAAGCTTTCATGTTTTAAGTTGTTGCTATAGGCATTTTTGAATTATTTCGTTCATTTTAAAATGATGTAATAAGCAGATTATTTTACTTAAATAATAATTCTATGGTACCAAAATTTAATAACCTTCGAAAAGAAAAGTTGAGTACTATCTTTACATTCACTATGTTTCTCTATTGTAGGTAATTTGTTTATTATCTTATGCTAACAGGATAAATTAAAGTTAACCGTTAACTTGGCACAAATCAGTAAGTATATTCCAAGATAATATTGCCTGATACAAGTAGTTGTCTTAGTTCTGCTTCTATCAAACACCTATCAAAACATGTTACTTAAAAGTTGAAGAGCCCCTCTCAGGAGCTACACTTGTTTAAATTTTATTTAACTCTGGCCTTATATTCTGGCTACAATTTTTTTCATAGACAAATTGACTATAAAAGTTGATTTCAACAAAACAGTCAATTCGAGATTGACTTCGAGATTGAGAGATGATTTTGATGTGATGTTGTATAAAACGTAAAAATTAACGCAATTCGAATTACAATATGCTTGTACATAAATAATATAGTTCAAGTATACGAAGCCACTAATGGCTGCCAGATAGAAGCCACTAGATATTTTAAAAAACGCACAAACTCATCGCAGCTCTTTGCTCTTCAAATAAAGCAAAAAATAAAAAAAAAATTCTACCGATTGAAGAAAGAGTCAACAACTGTTGCATTTCAGTTTCATTTAATATTTCACAGTTTGATGACATAATAATACCTGAATATATAATTATTAATGGGAAAATTATAATATGATAATTATTTATATATTATAATTTATATCAAACACGTAACAAGTTCACTGAACATGTAAGCAATCTAAGACGTCCTACGCGTTATGCCTACTTATTCCGTCTTATTATGCTACCCCTGAGCAACGATTAGCAACTGAAATCGCTAGAATGCCTGAAGGGCTTCTTTGATGTTTCACTAGGTCAAGTTCGGGTGAAAGTAAACTTCTAATGTAGGTCAAAGCGCGGATTGTAAATATTTTAAATAAAGACTTGATTATATGATGCACTCTAATGTGATCTTTTTTTAATAATATTCCGAATTTCTTTTAATTTTCTATTCTAATAAATTAATTATTTTGTATTTTATATATAATTTTATGTTTTGTCCAATATAGACCTTTTGTTAATATAATGTAGTCCTAATGTCTCGATTTTTTGTTCAAACAGAATAATTAGGTCACAAAGACTGTTGACAAATCGTGTCATTTGTTTATTAAATTAAAAACACGATATATAATGTAATAATATAGTTTAACATCATATATAATATATACGTAAAAGTAGCAACACAATCCGGCCAAAATGGCAAACATAATTTGGAAGAGCTACATGGTTAATCTCTGCTTTCAATAGTAAATTTATAATAAATATAAATGACCATTTTTTTAGCTTCACGCTTAATCCCGCTCATGGCAGCAGCGGGGACAGCAGAAACCGTGGAAATTGATTGTTAAGATACTCCATTTCTTTGTAGGCATTCAGTATTGAATGACTGTTTGAATAATATGAGACAATGGACAATATACAGAGGCTACACAATGATATACGACTAGGTTAAAGTCTAATATTAAATTAATTACCGTCGATCATCAAGACACTGTGGAAGATTAATGAACAATTACTATTCGTAACAATGAAAACTACTAATTGATTGAAATAAAACTATAAGAAATAAGGCAATTTACAAAATACTATAATAATATATGCATTTTAATATCGGTATAGAAATATAAGTCATAGTAATAAATTTTTTTCGCAAATTTCAATTATACGACAATATATGTTTTTTTTTTGTACAATTTAATCATTGCCATATCATGATTATACAATTCCATTGTACATTCATTCAATCAATGCCACAAAAGGTAAAAATGCCATGAAACCTACGCCATGATGGATGGATAGAAGTTAAAAAAATATGTGCCTTATTTCTTATTGTTATGTCATTACATATTTCATGGAGAATATTTTTTTGTTTTTAAAAATAAATATAGTCTAAATCCTATCCAGATTATAATTGAACTATTATAAAATATGAATGCCACGTGTTCTATTACAATTTTTATATAGTACCCTTAATTTTTCATAAAAATATGTAAAGTATATACTGATTGTAAAAACAAATATAACATTAACTAATAAAATAATTTTGAATTCCGTTGCCCAATCAGATTTCCCTCATCCCTATGACATGGCATTGACAGGACATTCTCCACAATTTTCAACTTTCGCAATTTTTTGTTTAAATATCAAGTAGGCACAAGTGTGTTAATAAAAGTAGAATACACATCTGTCTTTCTATTTTATATACCTTGTAATTGCAAGGTATAAATAAAATAGAAAGACAAATTTTAATTAATATAAAATAAAAGCCATACTCATACATACAGTACATACAATACAAAAATTTTTAAAAAATTCGATAATAAATAGTTTTTAGCTTCATGCTTTATTCTGCGCCTAGTAATTTAGGCAAAGTAGGCGCAGGATAATCACAGAGTAGGCTCTGGGTAGGGAACCACAGCAAACGTGAGAACCCAGTGTTAAGATATAAAGTCTTAATTTCTCAGTGTTGAATTTAACATCATATTTGCCTAATTACTAGAGTGAAGAAAATGGAAATGAACTAATCCATCCAGCCCGAGCGTAAGTTGAACCAACAACGGCAACGTTGGTGCGACAGTTAAATATAAACAAGTTAACACAAATTATCTCACATATCCATGTTACATCAGAGAGAATCTAAGCATTACAAAAATGTTTTGTGTATAAGTACAGAAATACAAAATAAAAGATTGTATTATTATTTAGCACTTCTAATAACTTCAATTTCAATGCGATCCACTTTGCACGTCGCATTGGATGGAGGCAGGTCAAGTACAAACCCTGGTATAATCTATAAATAACTTGAGACCCACGCATACAGCGTAACATGTAAATTTTAATATTTGAATAATTGTTATATAACGATATATAAATATTAAAGAAATTATTAAAAAATAAAATTAAGTAACAAAATTTTTGACGACTGTCCGATTGCGTCGTGGCGCAGACACTGCCTGTAAAAGCTACGGTTTGTGGATTCGATTCCCACTTGATGAGGATGGATTATTTCATTTCCATTTTCTTTGTTGCCGTAAGTTAGCAAGCGCAACGTTCAGTTGCGCTAACATTAGGTTACCCCGGCAAACTCTGCATTCAACTTGTTATGCACGGGATAATGCGCGAAGCTAAAAAAATTCAGACGCTCGACAAAAATATAAATAAAGTATTATTTTTCTAATTGTTATAATAAGTAGTGAAGTTGGATAAACTTTAACTTTACTGGATATAAAATCAAAAATATATTTATTGTTATATTATATATATTTATACAACAGAATATATTAGAATTGTAAATGTAACATCGGTGGAAAGATCCGGTAAGTCCGCCACTTATCTACTTGCGTTACGGAAACGTCAGTCATGTTATATGTATACTTTGAGGATCGCTCAAAATAAATGGGGGAGATAAACGGAAGGCTTTTGAGGAAAATCTCAATTTTAGTTAAACGAAATATTTTTCTGATGTTATTCAAAACGAAGTTTCTAACGTATTGATATTTATTTAAGTTATTGTTTTATTTATTACATATTCAGTATTGCATCCGAAATATATTACAAATAAGTTGCGTACAACAAAAAGGATATAATCTTGTTTCCTTCTTGGTCGTCTTATAAAATTTGATTAGATTTTATTTTGTGGGTCTCTCTTTGACTAATTTATACCTAATCGTGAGTGAAATGAGTAATGACCAATACTTGTAATATTCATTATTATTGAAAATTATACTAGCTATATTATATAAAGCCTCCAATAGTATTAAATATACTATATTAATAACAGAACTAAATCAGAAACCATTTATTAACATTATTATGAAAGTTTTATAATCAATAAACAGGCACCGACTTAGTCTCAAAAAAATATGAGTGTAAATACTTACATTCATATTTTTTTTGTTTAAATACTTAAACATTGCATAATTTCAACCACCACAACATATCAATCATCATCAAAAGAGTTACATATCAATTTACAAATTTTACATTAACTAGTACCTATATAAAAAAAAATAACATAATATTTTACTAAAAAATGATGCCGATATTTGGATAAATTGACAAAAAACATGCAAAATTAGTCGTAATATGGTTGAGCAAGCCATCTAATGTGATCGTAGTAAAGGAAATCACCACATATAATATTAGTTTCGCGTGTCACATCCACTCGGCGATCCCTGCTCTTACTTAGGTAAGGGTCATAAAATTTCATTTATAGTTGAACATGTTATGCCTTAAATACAAAGCCAGTATAGATTATCAGAAATGTCATTGGATTTCTTAGCCACGTACAAACATATCTTCATATAAAATAGAATGTAATATATTTAGTGGGAAAACAATAAGAGATTGTTACTTACTTATTATAAATAATTGTTCGTTAAAATATGGATAGGAAGACTATTTGTTTCATCATGAAATTGGTGTTACCTTTTAATAAATTGGTTGTAGTTGGTCATAATTATTTTTACATTCATTTCATTTATCTGGCACTGAAGTTCTATTTAACCTTACCACTCCACATTCAATCGCTTTACACGAAATGAAACCTGCATTTGAAGAGAATCTGAAGCCCCAATTCTTTTGGTCTGACGAAATCAACAAACATTTCTAATGGATTAGTAAAAGAAAAAAGAAGAGGAAAATACAGCGTACTGTACCCCGTATTTTAGAAACACAATTTTTTACACATTCCACAACGAGATACTTGATTAAAAGCAAACTAAAAGTGCTTACGAATACTTCAGATGATATATACTTTTTGATGAAGTAATCCTATAAACCTCTGAAACATTTCTTTTATCAAAGAATAGTTCTATCACAATGGAGTTGTTTTTTCTTCAGATATATTAATATTTTTTAAAGTCTTTATTTCTATTTTTCTTTAGCTTTACACTCCATCTCGTATATAGCTTTTTAGACAACGTAAATATAAAGATGTTAATCCGTTTTCCAAGTAAAGTAAGTACAAACTTTCTTATGATAAAATAAATAAATAACACAAGACATATACAAATGTAACTTTTTTTAAACATTAACGAAATTAAAACAAAAAGCATGTATAATGTAAAGAAATATAATAAAGCCCGCATACGTGGTTTTACACACAACAATGTTATTTAATCCGCACATCTCACTTCTGTAATGTTACTCTTTATTCTAAGGCCACATTATTAATAAGTGTATTTCGTCGGTTCGGTTTACATGTAAAAGCTGTGTGGGATGTAACGTACAAAGTTACAAATTTGTAAACTGTTGAGTAATATGTTACGTAGTAAATATATTATATATAACAAATATGTTATATTTGTTTATCAAACTTATTATCTATATACTTACGGCCTTATTCATAAAAAAGTCTTATAAAACGTTTTAAGCATACTTTAGTTAACACGCTCTTTAGGCTTATAGAACGTTCGATAAATGTTTGTATTCATAAACGCTCTATAAGTCTTCTATAACTAAAGTGTCACTAATTTGATTTATACGTTCACAATGTTGCCACTATACTGAAGTCGGTCGACTTGTTGCCGAAAATACCAGTAAATCCACATATGATAAGTGACAAACGCATTGACATAGTATGACCACAGATAATATTACGTACAAAAATATATTATTGGATCTGGCTTGACATATACCGGCTTGATTTACGTCGTTGTTATCACAAAAACACGAATGTTTATTTTATTTTAGTTTATAAACTTACTTAATTTTTAAAAAATAAAGTCAAAAGAAGTAAAACGACAAAGAATTGAAAATTGTTTAGACGTGGACAAGTATTACCTATATTTTATTATTAATAAACTTGTTAATAACTAAATATAGTTAATAAATATCGAACAAAATGTCAATTGTTATATTGTTTTGTTTACGAAACTGAAATTGACGCTCTTGATGACAAGCGACTCGACGACGTCATATCAATGCTTATATTAGTATGAGCTATAATCAGCTGTTATATGAATCGGCCATCTTTGGACGTTAAAACACTCTTATAGTAGGGTTCTCGGTTCTATAACTTTATGATAGGTTTATAGAACTGATTGGCACTAAAATGCTGTTATGAATAACGTTTTTTGACAACTGTACTATATCGAGTCTTTAAGCGTGCTATAACTTTTTATGAATAAGGCCGTTAATATTTTGCAAATTTTGTATTTTTATTACTTTCACTAACTTTTTAATTATTTTAGTATTATAATAGTAAATAGATTTTTATGTATCGCATTGCTGTTCAATATTATATTGACTTAATTTTCCTATATGAAATAACATAAACAAATATTTAAAAATCTGAGGACCGTCGTGGCGCAGAGGCGCAACGTCTGCCTGTAACGCGACGGTTACTGGGTTCGATCCCCAGTCGGAGAAGATGGATTTTTCTATTTCCATTTTCTTCGCTCTGGCATCTAAGGCAAAGCCCGGCGTTGAGTTCCGCCACTCAACACGCAATGCCTCGAAAACGGCGGAAAGTGGGGAACGGAGACAGCAGGGACTAAGTAACGGAGTGTCTTAACACTAGGTTCATATGGTTCCTGCAATTCCCTCTGCTTACCCTGCCATATGCGGAATAAAGCGTAAAGCTAAAAAAAAATGCTGTCTAATTTATATTTCCAATAAGAAAGGCAAGACAAGCGCGGCGTTGATTTCCGTCACTCACCACGTAATATCTCGAAAAGGCGAAGGCATATAGCGTAAAGCTAAATTTAAGGTAACAAAAAGATCAAAGAAATTAGCAACTATGTATTTCTAGACCAGAGTGATATAGACTTGTGTTCTTCTACAATGACATAATAAATATTGTTATACTCATTTATTCAGTCAAATATTAAAATATATCCAATACATACAAAGAACTTGGTTACTAAGAGTCTGCTCCATATTTGAGGTCTAGGTCACATTCGCAACCATCTAGATAATATCATTTCATATAGTGAATTACCAGTGGCCGAGCAGTAAACAATTTACATGCACTCCGAGAATTATAGGTCAAGGTGGATCCTAAATAAGTTATCGAGGGCTAATGCAGTTCTCATGTTAGTTCAAGTACACATAATTTACCCATATAAGGGAAATATACTTACCATCTGAGCTAGCGATGCGTAAATAGCTTCGGTTGGTTTATGTGGGCGATGAATAATATAGAAATTTTGTTACTAACAGAATATTAAGATTTTTCTTAGTAATGTTTAGTATGATATGTAATGTGATGTTTACATGACATTTTGCCTCTGAAGAATATAATTAATCTAGACACTTTTGCCAAATTAATGGTTTCTATAACCAAGTTAATAACTTAAATTCTATAACCTTGTTATAACCAATATAAGAAAAAAGGTAATTCAGAAAGCAATTTGGTACGAGATGTAACAATTTAAGAAAGACGACACTTGCTTGTACAAAAAAATTAAACTGCTATGGAATGGACGAAATTAAATCATATCTCGTTTTGTTCATTATTAAGCCGCCTCACCACTATGATTTAGCCGAAGTGCAAATTTTGTCAGATCATTTTTTTAATTAAAAATCTCTGATATATTTTGTTTTCATTTACCACTTCAGATCTGTGATCCGTCAGGTTACTTAACTAAATAAATATTATCATTGAACCTCACAATAAGAAATTATAATAGTACTTCAACTCAATTCACCGCCACAATACTTAAGCATACTTCAAAGTAAAACTTTCAGTACACTTGGTAGTCGCCTATCGATAAACTATTCGCTTCGATATTTTTATATATTCTTTTTCTTATTATATATATTTGTAATATGTATATGTTGAATGAAAGCTTCCATGTGTCTTAGTTTATAGTAAAAAGAATTTGAGTAATCGGCAAAGTTAGAATAAAATATTAATATTTTAATTGATACAACGTTACTTTTCAACGTTCTACTTGCCACAACTCTAAATCAATCGAAGATTGGAGTGACTTATCACTTGTAAAGATATATACATACTAATATTCTTTCTATCCTATATATTTATCTGATTATTTTTCTAATTCTAGTTTTATTACTTACTTAAAAATATAATTTATTTCGTACATTCACTATATATTTTAATATTACTATAGTATAGTTTATAATAACAGAGCCAATGAACTAATCTGGGATTAGTAAAGCTTCTATAAAGGTAACATAATATCGCACAAACTATATCGAAGGCAGATTGGCTATTTGCAAAGGCCATTCATTGCCTATAGCAAGCACGCTACTTTGGAAGAGAAATTCATATGTTATACTTTTAGCACAATATTAAATCGTGATCCTTACATTAAATATTTTGTAATTTTTAGAGATTTAATCCATATAAAAATTTGAACGAAACGGGATTAGAACCCGCGCCACATGGAAATCGTCTAAACTTTTTAGGGCTTACTAGGTTATTGACATTCACCTGCCTTACTGAATATAATGAAAGCATACTTTATTACTTGCTTTAGTTGCCCACATTGCTATTTATATTAAATATTGTAAATTTAAAATAATATTTGTATATGTAAGTTGTAGATAAAAGTGAATAGTTATTTCTTTAAATTCTTACACAAACCTTATAAGTAACTAATCAAACCTTACCAAAAAATTGAAGCTATTGTTTTGTACAGCTCCGTTTTGTATACATTAGGTAAACATATAACGTTAAAAGTCGATGTACCATGTATAAACATTTACAATCCATGACAACGCGAGTTTACATATTATTTTAAGGGCTTTTTATGGTCTCAAAAGATTTATTTAACATTTTGTTGAGTCAGTAACCATTCCTAGAAACAGTTGGGGATCATCTTCCAATATTCGTGGATTTTTCTTTATAGATTCTTATATCCAATGTAAACCTGTTTATTTATCTTCGTAATATTTCTATTCGTACTGATCTATTGGAATATGACGCCGATCACGATTTCAGATTTATGCTTTTTGCTATACTGCGTAATCTGCCAGATATAATCCAGCAATAAGCCACGCTTGGTTTCCCCATTGTACTGTGAAATTGTATGAATGATTTCCATTATTATTTAGTACTTCTTTTCATTGATCTCTTAATTTTGATCGTAGAATAAAATAGTATAGTAATAATTCATGACATATATGTTATTTCTCAAATATTTTAATAGAATACATAAACAGCTGCAAGCTCTTTTCCAGAGGGTAGACAGAGGATTCCTTTTTCGACTTCCATTTTGCGAAACTAAATGCCGCGTGTTGCCTTATTACCGGGTGAGGAAATTAATAAAACATTTTGATAAATAATTTCAGGAACTGTCGCTGTACCATGACTGGTTTCGGCAAAAACTTCGTTCTCGAAATTAGACTTACCCATGGGGACTATTTGTTCTAGGTATACCATCTCAAAAAATTCTATTCAATTGGCAAGAACTATTGTAATCTTCAAGTATTATGTTAAGCTTTTCGAAGATTACGATCAATATCTTAATATTTCCATATATTTTTAAAGCTTTGAAGAGACTGGACTGTTCGAATATCGATTAGAATATTTTTACTTATACACACATACACACACACACACACACACACACACACACACACAAAAATAAATATGTTAACATTTTTCTTTAAACACATTAAACTATCAAACACATATTGTGATGCAATGGTCAATATGTTTGTTTCCTATGATTTTTATCTTAAGGAAGATGGAATTAATAGAGGCTGCATTACCGAAAATAACTTACATACGTGGCTTGGAAAGGAAAGTTGTCTGTAATTTTTAAGGTATCATAATTCTTAACCGTTTTAGAGAAACTGAACGACCTCTTCTCCAATGTAACAGAATAGTTTTTAGAGAATTTCAAGTTCACACAGGCTAATGCTCTCATAAATTCTGATTTTAAGATATTTTCGTGTAGTGTCGGGTAAGCTAAAATATAAGGATAGCCTAAATTTCAACTATCTCCTTTAGGATTTCACACGAAAGTAAAACCTATCTGCTTCTGTGTTTTTGTTAATTCATGGGTCTTTTACGAGCGCTTTAGGTTAGGTTAGGCTACTGGTAGTGCTTTAATTTACCAATGTCAATAATCAATTGTTCACAAAAATATTCATTATAATACTATATATAGTTAACGTACATATAGCAAAGGGTAAAAATAATATAATAAATATTTCGATCATAAAAACAGAACAAAAAACAATAGGGGTGACACAAAGGAAATTAATTATTATATTCGGAGGCTTTGTTAAAAGTTATTATTTACCATTCATCAAGCTTTCCATTTGTTCCAGAATTTTTAATGAAATATGCATCAAATGTTTTAACATTATTAAATCTACAATATCCCTACAAGTGACGTGATATATCACGCAATAGTATATAAACAAAACGATAATTATCGACTATTAAAAGCTTAAGACAATAGCACAATGTGGGGTATGACTTTAGTGGCAATAGTGTTCATTTTATTTCAGTTTCCATTAATAATTAAAGAATTATTAATAATATAATATAATACATAATAAATAAATTAATTTAAATTTAAATAATTTTATTCAACATAGAAATTCGTAGTTCATAGTCGAACGTCAAAAATTTTAAGGTCTGATCATTGCAATTACAGATCCGAGAAGAATTACGCAAGAAACTAAACAGGACTTTTTTTGTTTCGTCATTACAATTTTAGACGTATTAGATATGTACGACGTATTAGTAACAGAACGTTGTCGAACGTTTTCTCAGATCCTATTGTAAAGAATGGTGTGAATATCAATAATTTTGGTAAAATAATTAAATTTCTTTTACTTCCAAGAATATGTTGATAATGTGCTTAATTTTTTTTAGTTTACCTAAGCATTCTTAAGAGCTTAACTTATAGATTTAGCGAATAGCTCGCTTCATCAAGACAAAAATCGGAAAGCTAAATCAAAATAATATTGAACCAAGAGGATTTGAGAGAGAAATATTGTCAAACGTATTTTTTGCCTTTTTAAAATGAAATAAGTATCAACAATTAATATCATTTTATACTTTCTTTCAAGTAAATATGATAAGCTATTTATATATACATATATTAAAAAGAAGAAAACACCAAAAATCGACCCCTGTGGAACTGTCATACCAATGAATTATCCAGGGGATCACCTGCCACTCACGACAGCTCTCTGAACCTTATTTGCTTAATAAGAGGTCAGAAGTGTAAGTAAAGTTCTTTTATGCAGTATTAATAAATTTGGAATACCGCAAGCAATCAAATACTGCGTTTTAAATATGCTAATATAAAACATGTGGTTCCTATGAAGATTCATAGATAGTCTTTATAAAAGGTATTCCAGAGGTAGATATAATATAGCGACCTTTAACCGAGTACACGCAGTTTCCTCTTAGTAACTTAACCGAGAAAAGATTAATACTGTATCTCATGCTTGAGAATACGTAAATCAAGATGCAGTAATATTTGATTTATTTTTTTTAAAAAGATCCTTTTCGATCCAAAAATCGGAGTAGTACCTAATTTAAATATAAAAACGGCTTTACTAAATTTTATTAGATTACATCATTCTCAAGAATCAACCAAGAATCACATTATTCTCTATACAATTATTAAATATACTCGCGAAGTGAGGAGTATCATCTATACTCAGTAGACCTGTAACTTTCTTGTGACTAAAATATCTTAACAATGTACTCTTGAGTTAAATAAATATTACTGTATCTTGAGTTGGCTGATTAAAGGTTTTTATCTATAGCACACTTTTGTACGCTCCAAAAGTAATCACTCACCAACTATTGTAGAAAACATAAAAGTTTTGACTATCGTAACTGGAATATCCGCGAAGATTTTTTTAAAATACCTACATATATATGCAGCTAGCACGACAATAGTCAATATTCAATTTATATTCATTGGGATTCCTACTTGTCTAGTGTTATAATTTAACATATTCAATGACATTTAATAATACCTAAATTTTTTTTATAGCTTCACGCTTTATCCACATGGCAGAGTAGGTAGAGGGAACTGCAGGAACCATACGAATCTAGTGTTAAGACACTCGGTTGCTTTAGTCCCTGCTTACGCCGTCCCCGCTTTCCGCCGTTTTCGAGGCATTGCGTATTAAGTGGCAAAACTCAACGCCGCGCTTTATCTAGTTTCCAGAGCGAAGAAAATGGAAATAGAAAAATCCATCTTCCCCGAGTGGGAATCGAACCCTCAAACCGTCGCGTTTACAGGCAGACGCTTACGCCTCTGCGCCACGACGGTTCTCAGACCTTAATACCTACATAATTAAGGTCTGGGGATACACGTTAATACCTACATTCTTGGTTTTAAGCATTTTGAAGTACAGACGTCACAAAACTGAATAGAATTCCATGACATTATACCAAAATAACACTCGAAACCTCTATACATTAGCCAATTAGCAACTCTAAAACATATTTAGTTATATGACGTTGAGTTCGACATAACAATAGCGCTATTATGACAACAAATCGATTTATATGTAACCTAACCAGTAAGATATTAATTGGACTGGTATCATGTTATTTTGTAAATACAGTTCCCAATTAAGTTGATTGGTTTCAGACAATACCTAGATCATGTTGCTGATAATACAGCTACGTCAGAGTAATCTGTATAGTTCAGTAATGGGCAGACATTGTACCTGGGAAATTAATTAATAATCCTTAACTTAAGGAATTTTTAGATTTATTTTAATTATAGTATTTCTATATATGAACAACGAAAACAACGAACATGTGTCATAAACATAATAAGTTATCGATACAAATTGCTGTCACTCAAAAGGGAATTCAATGAAAGAAAACAAGACGTAAAATACGTGTTGTTTCATGATTTTACTAATATTGTATATGACTTTAAGATATTTCTTAAACAAATTTACTTTAAATTTGTTAGTATTCTTTCAGGCTCTTATCCAGATGATTTTAAAATTGGAGTAGTAAGGCCAACCTTTAAAAAAGGATCCAAGCAAGATTATAACAATTAACGCCCTATGACGCTCTTGCCTACGATCGATAAGATAATTGAGTATATATGTAATCAAATACATGAGTTTTATAAAAATAACTATATAATTTTTCCTCAGCAATTCGGTTTTCAACCAAATAAAAGTACAACACAGCTGCTATCAAATTTAACCGACTATGTAAATATCTGTCTGGAAAACAAAAAACACATTGTTATGGTGTTTGTTACTATACTTAAGCGTTTGATACTCTACAACATGACGTTTTAATTGAAAAACTAGAGAGTACAGGGGTTAGCGGACCTCTGCTTAAATGGTGCGCTAGTTACTTATCTAACCGGGCGTATGTGGTTAAAGCTAATGATCAATATAGCGACAAAGTAAATGTGAATCATGGAACAGCCCAACGTTCTATACTAGGACATCTTCATTATCTGGCATATGTTAATGACCTGCAGCATGTAATAAGTAAATGTCAACTGTTTCAAAATGCGTATAACACATGCCTAGTAGCAGATGACATAGATATTAAGATAACTATAGACAGCCTACAACATGATTTTGATGTTCTATGCAAGTGGTCTCACGGTGTATGGTTGGTTATAAATTCTAAGAAAACAATACTGCTTCTAAATGCTCAAGTCACAAAAAATCCGAAGAGTATGGAATTATGTCTAAGGACCACGACTGTATGCACCTTAATATAAGCGTATGTAAGTGTAAGGCAATTGAAAAAGTAGAAGCCCATTTATATCTAGGAGTTATCATTGACAAAAGTTTTAATTGGGACAAACATATAGAACATGTGTGTAATAAGATTCGACTTATAGCCACAAAATTTTATATAATTAAAAAAATTGCACTTTAAAACTAAATTTCTTTTATATACAGCGCTGATGGAGAGCATAATTGATTATGGGCTCGGTAGATATGGGAGAACATTTAAAAGTCACCTTAGTAAAATTTACAACATACAAGTAAGAACACTTACAACTTACTAGTTATAAGTGTTCTTACTTGTATGTTGTAAATTTTACTAGTTTAGTTATAATTAACTATCGTGCCCTCTTCAGTGAAACAAAAATACAACCACGAGGAAGATAAATTATTTAAATATTGCAATGTACTATCAATTCATAATAAGGTATGAAGAAGTGTTCTTTTAGTAAACTAAACTTACTGTTACTTTGTTCGATCTCAAATAATACAATTAAAACAATAATTGTTATGGTAAAAGAACAACAACTTTCATACTACGAAGATTAATTAATGATTACCGAAATCACTTAGGGATACAATTACCTCATATAATTATAAAATTTAATATAACATATTAAATTCAAATACATTTAAATTAATATTAACTGTACTATCAATAACATAAAAACTAATGCTAAGTTTAAACAGCCATAAGCATCAATTAACATTTATAAAATATAAAATAACAATAAATCATCAATAGTTTTAACTTGGAAAAAATATAATTTTTATATTACATATATTTTTTTCAAAATATTTTTTTTTTTTTAGGAACCATAAGAACCTAGTGTTAAGACACTCCGTTACTTAGTCCCTGCTTACTCCGTCCCCACTTTCCGCCGTTTTCGAGGCATTGCGTGTTGAGTGGCGGAACTCAACGCCGCGCTTTGCCTTAGATGCCAGAGCGAAGAAAATGGAAATAGAAAAATTCATCTTCTCCGACTAGGGATCGAACCCAGTAACCGTCACGTTACAGGCAGACGTTGCGCCTCTGCGCCACGACGGTCCTACGGTCCTAATATTAATATATCTATATTAAATATATGATCAATTGAAATAGCTCTACTTATACACAGATATAACTTTGTTGGCATATTAACAAAGAAAGCATTCATGCTTGTCTCAAACAAAATAAAGTACGATAGGAATAAAATTGGGTAAAGTAAAGAATTTCTAAAGTGCCCACAACCCTCGTCAACTCGCTAACGACAGGGTCTTCCCTGAAATATTTGATAACGGCGAAAGGTGCTGTTTTGTGTTATAATTATGATTATAATGGGTGTGTATGATAAAATTTCACAAAATATATATTGTCTTGGACAAATTCTGTACTTTGTATCAAACAAAAAATTGTCACAACGAATAACAATAATATTGCTGTCTTATACTTAAAAAAATATTACTACTTACTTAATATTTACTGCAAAAAATAATTTTAAATTATGAAAAATTGTAGTGTCACAAGTACTACACACAGTTTCTGTATATGAAGCATACAATTTCAATTTTTAACAAAAAATATAAAAATATAAATATGTACGGTGTCTAATGATATTATGAAATTAAGTTATAAGGTTTTAGGCTTAATATCCGAACTTATTTGTTATATCAATGAATTAATACAAGTCAAAGATTGTTATGAGAGTTATTTTTTTTTATTAATGATATAATAAGCTTCATTACAGAAACAAAATACTAGAATATTGTGAATATGCTTATTGACTATAGTAATGTAAGAAGAAGAATTTATAAAAAAACATAATTTTACACATTTTTTTACAAAGCCATTTGAATTGATCTATATACATAAGGATCCAGAGACAAGACCTAGTGTATTTCAAAGCGGTTACATAATGTACTTGAGAATAGAGACGGAAATACACACATTTTTATCACGTATCGCACATTTTGCAGATTAAAAGAATGCAATTTACTCTAAATGTTCTTTTATCGTACATATTCATATATGAAACTTGAATATGTTAATGCATTTCTGAAAGAGTACTCTTTTCGCCTTAGTTAGAATTGAAAATGTGATGTTTAAAGCTTATCATTTTCATTTTAAACTTGACTGGATTACAAATATAATATGATGACGTTGTCAATAAATATATACCTTTCTATAGATTTATTTATTAATAAAATATTGTTAACGGCTGAATAAAATCATGAATAAATATTAATATAACTTAAACGAAATAATAATAATTACTTTTAAGCACCTACCACACATTTTTGTCACGTAATACCTATCATAATGCTGTTATTTCCCCAAGTTATCTGACATAATAATTTTCCAATAATCATTTTATTAGAAAAAAATAAACTTTGGAATACCTGTATTCTTTTTTTGTTCCTTAGCTTGTGCCTACCATTTTACTGTAAGCTTAGTATAGTAAAACATATTTAAAAATTGAGATTTATAAAAATTTTATGAGATTTATAGAAACTTTTGTAGATATTTTAATAAGCAAGCAAGCTTAACACAAAATTAAAAATGATTTAAAACAGTAAAAAATATGAAACAAATAGCAGTAACATATGTACAAATACTGTGGCACATTAAGTAAAACTTGTTGGACCTCACAACAATAACTCATAGACCAAAAACGCTTTCACTGTTCTCGACATGAATAGAACTGGATGTTCGTTGTGATAGAGATTTACGACGTATCCTACATACAAATAGATTATGTGATTTGAATAAAGGCTGTGTATATATATATATATATATATATATATATATATATATATATATATATATATATATATATATATATATATATATATATATATATATATATATATATATATATATATATATATATATATATATATATATATATATATATATATATATATATATATATATATATATATATATATATATATATATATATATATATATATATATATATATATATGTATATATATATATATATATATATATATATATATATATATATATATATATATATATATATATATATATATATATATATATATATATATATATATATATATACACGAGTATATCTACAAAGAAATTATTGTAGTCTACTATAGTTTATATGTACGTAGGTAGATGTATATGTTGCTACATAATGTTTCTGTCATCAATTGGAATATTTTTAACCTCATTGCATAAAGTTACTTATTTTATATATTTATAGAGTTACTTTAAAGATTTTGTTATTGCAATAATTACGATTTATGGTTAATTTTAATATTTTTATGCGTAATTAACATTTTATTTTTATGCATTATTGCATAGTGTGAAAAATAAATAGTTTATGAAAAGTTATAAAAAATGTACCTTAACCTTTCAACCCGTTCTTAACGTAAACACATAGACAATAAAGCACATAGAAATCATCGACGTAGAATCTTAACAAAGAATATTTAAAATCTGTAATAAATTTTTCTTTGTTTGGTTGTATTAGTAAAGTTTAAAAAAAAAATATCATCATACTTTTTTATTACAATTCATTAATAAGTCGTACTTATATTGGTCTTTATGTTGTTACAAGATGTAGAATTATATGGAAATTTGCCAACAAAAAAAACACATATTTTACGAAAAGCCGATTAAAAATTAATTAGAGCGTAACAGCAATATTGAAATAATAGCAATTTATTTGCAGGAACTAACCATAGTACACAGTTTAACATCAAAATGAAGTTACTGTTTAAATATAAAATGGTTCTTCTTTGACGTAGTTAAAAATATTTGACAAAAATGTATTAATATTATTTTATAAATTAACTAGCTGCTGCCCGCGGCACGCAACATAATTTTTTTTAGTGGTATGCCCGAGTTAAAGTATCTTAGTAATTTGTAACATTTACCTATACACTCTTGATTATCAAGAGAGCTAGGTACTAAATACTAATATTGTGGTTTCCTTTGGACTAATTTTACTCATTTAAATTATTATAAAAAACTAATTATTATGACATAACTGTTTTTGAGGTTTTTTTAAACCTGAAATAAATAAGTGTCTTTACTAAGACAAGTCTTTATTCAGTAACTTTCAAACTGGAGTGGCTTGATTGTTTCCCAATACTATAAATAGAACAAATGAGATCGTATAAAAATGAGGTGTTACAAAACGTAAAAACTTTGTAAACGTAAGCTGACGTAAAAAGTTGTGGGTTTTATTTCCACTCAAACAATAGCAACACAAGAAATTTAGAAAGAGAGGAGTCGTCTATTTTAATACTAGGTTCCCTCTGCTTATGCAAATGCAAAATGCAATGTGAAGTATACAATAGGGGTCGAATTAGCGTATTTTGAATATTTACCGTCCACTACACATCGTTGACTTTCAATGTTAGCTTAGACCATGTTATTTTCTATTGTTAAAAAATAAAATGTAATTTCAAAATTAGATTTTAAATTTAAAACAATGCTGCGATTGAACCTTCGAAAGCTGAGTTCATTTTCCGTTTCAGTCTCCAAACAATGCTTACTTTGTTACGAAAGTTTCAGCCTTTAAAAACGTTTGCTAGAAATTCTTTGAAATATTTTCTTTCACAAACGTTAAATATAATTGGAAGATTTTTTTTTACTTTTCATTCAATTTGTTTTACGTTACACATATGTGGTATATGTAAAATGTAAATAAATCTAATATATTAAATTATGAATATATTAATAATATGGTCATACGAAATAAATAAGTAGTCATGAACAAATAAGAACCAATGCAGCTTAATGAAAACGTAGGTTTGCTATGGACTTAACGGCCTAAATAGCTTCCTCAAGGCGCAGGTTCAAGTACCGCTACGTTTTTACGTTTTTTTAATAAAGTATGAACATTTTGATATTGTACCTTATTCTTATGTTACTACTGTTTACAAATTTACGTTTTAACTGAAGGTTTCTATACTGTATCTTATATGTGCCCCTCATAACAGTCTAATTGGACGCTGATATTTAAAATAGATTAGATTAGATTAGATCTTTTCTTAAATTTTTCAGGTGACCTTTCTTTCACAAATTCTATCCATAGCTTCCTGGTTGAACTAGAAAGTATTAATAAATATTCATCTGTACTCATGCTACGAAAAGGTTTACTGCTTCACTTATGATTTCTAGTACATTGTCTTGTAGCCGCGAGTATTGCCCACCATTTAGGACCCTGCACCCTTTCAGGCCTTCTTACAAATGTAGCAAGATTTTTTTCCTTTAGATTAATACTTTACCCCATTACTTTATTATTTTTGAAAGTATTATTCACTTTTTAATAGTGTTAACACTTTAAAATTACTGATTACTTCATATTTTTCTTATATATTTATAATAGTCTCCAAATGAATAAATTTTGCTAAATTATATTAATTTATATTAATAATGTTACTTCATAATTTAATTATGCAGTTAATTCATATGGTTAGCGAAAGAGCGTTATCGATTTTCGCTATAAATAAGTTACTATACCGGCTCGCTGATTAAAAATAAAGTAAAACAGCTATGCTATTCCTGTTAAGTCTTACCACTATATTTTTATTTTATAAAATATATTGAGTAACTGACCAATAACATTTATGGCGTGGGTGTTAAAGTGCAGAGAATTTGATGATTGATGAATGAATGAAATATTTCTCCTTTTTTAGTACACGGCAAATTTTAGGTGAGTAAAATCTCGTAGACACTTTCATTGAATAGTACAAGCAACGTCAATGATTAATCACATTATGTTATTATTATTATTATTATAGTTTCACGCATAGCAGGATAGGCAGAGGGAACGGCAGGAATCGTGGGGATGATTGTGTGTTATGGAAATGAAAATATCTTTCCCTAGTGGGAATCGAAAACACAAACCGGCGCGTTTACATGCCGACGCTACGCCTCTGCGCTACGACTACATATTATGTATGTACATACAATATATGCATATATACGCGTTATTAACTCTAAATAGGGTTTGTTGATGATAAAAAAACCCTCTTTAGATTAAGAGTCGAGATATAAAATGCCAGATTGGAACTAAAGTATTTATAATATGCAATCGAAATTAAATTGCTCTTTCAACAAAATATGACATACAATTACTAGTTTATTTGAAAGCTCTGTGTTAAGCAAAATTAATTTAACTTTGCCAGAAATTATTAACCACTGACAAACTACAGTAAATTCAACACGTCATCGAAAATTTTAACTGTAGCTTTATTTGTACCAGAATATTCTACTTCGAAATTTTACTATAAATTTTAAAGTAACAAGTCAATATAAGAATATAATAACCGTAATATGAACAAGGTGTTCTTTTAATTAAATTAACTAACAAGAGGATGATCGTGGCACAAAGGTGCTGTTAACGCGTCGATGTGGATGTGATGAATTTGATTCCCGCTCAGGCAGGATTTATTGTTTTATGTAATTTTTTTTCAACACACAATGCCTCTAAGGGCGGACAGTAGAAGACAGAGTGTCTTAACACTAGGTTTCCATAGTTCCTGCTGTTCCGTCTGCCTACGCTGCTACGCGCAGTATAGTGTCAAAAAATTCCAGTGTTACAGATATTATGTCGTAAAAATTTTGTTAAAGTGACTTATGTCTGTCAAAAAGTAACATAATATTATTATAACAAACCGACAAGTCTGAACTATCGCTATAACCATTCTTAACTCGTATAATACCCACTTGTGTCTGGATTAAGTAGAATTTTAGCCTGTGTTAATTAATAATTAATTGTAACAAGCGTATGACAACGTGAATGCTTAGAGATGAGTTGCTTTGGGGAGAAAGTTTAAATTTCACTACATTCTATTTGTTAATATCTTATTTAAATACATTTATATCCATACTATACAAAAAACATTTTAGAAATGATTAAGGTCGTCTGTTTTAATAAAACAAATGTCGTTTATTTCAACGAATTAGAGGAAGTAACTACACAAGTTTTGTGAGTACAACTTTGGTATTTTTAATTTCTAACTAACTTTATGGAACTTCAAAGGTCCTTGGGTCATTAAACTAATAATATAATTTTTCAAACACAAGACAATAGTTACACCCCTCACAAATTCTCTATTTATAATATAATCTTTATTTATTATAAGCTTATTTAGAATCTATAATTTAATCTAATAAAGAATTATTGAATAAAAAAATAATATATTTTCATAATAAAATCTTTATTGTTTCTGAATCAAAAGGGTTAAATTCCAAGCACGTCTCGCTGACTTTATTAAGAAACAAATTCCGTGCCAAGCGATGAAATTTAAACATTAAAAGTGAAAACTTTTGAGGTTTTCATCGCACTGTCCGGTATTACTGTACGACAAAATTAAATATTGGCGCAATATAAGTGAATTCTTGGACTTCATGAGAACGTAAAACGTAACAGAAATTAATATCTGCTGAATTCGCCTTATATATTCAAATATTCTCACCAGAATGATATTTGACGATTATTCTCAAATTCGTTCAAAATGTATTAAATTATTTCCAATGCAGGAGTAAGCATTAAGTTATTTCCAATTTTGAGTTTAACATATTATATTAACCGTATATATGTATGAATAACATATCTTGAATTTATAATCTTTTTATTTGTTATCAAATTAAAAAAATGTCTTTTGTATTGATGCCCAGCATCTTTCTCTTTAGACAAATATCGTTATTGTTAATATTATAGAGTGTTACAAAGCCAAAACAAGTCTTACTGAGATTTACAGTAAAATGGTTCTCCAAGCGCATTTTTATTTCTAATTTAAGCCAAATAAACAATATGTAAGTAGTAGAGTAGTGTATGTTAAGTTATAAATACTATAGTGTTTTCTTTTCTCATTTTATGAGCTAAATCTCTGGTCAGTACATGTGTATTTTTTAAATAAGTATTTTACGGTATCAAATAAAGGCCCATAATTACTTCATCGAAGAATTTAATAAAACTCTAAGTCTACGTACGTAATGAGTGCAAAGCGCAGTGACCTGTCGCGATTTCACGGTGAGCCAAGTTTGAACGACCCGCACGGACGGATAAACGCACAGTAGATCAAAGGAACCAAATACACCATTGTTACAGTTTTTATGAAGGGCTCACAATATCTTCAACAGAGTACAAATATTTCAGATATTATTCTGTTTTGAATGTTATTGTTAAGTTTGTGATGTTATATTTCTTTTCATACTTTATCCCATCCCTGGGGTTGGCAGGGGATTAGGGACTGTAGTGTTAAGACACTCAATGTTCAATATTTTGAGAGATTTTGTGTTGTAACAAAATGAAAATATTTCTATATTATTTACCTTCTCTCTTAATTTAAATTTAGTTTATTATGACATTTATTTTACAAATATATGTTATGACCAGTTATAAAATAAACAAAAATTACAACTTAGTTAATATATATACTCTAGTACTATAAGATTCTTCTAATAATATTACCGTGCGTATAATATATAAAGTTTCTTTATCTTTTAAATCATTTTAACTGTCAATTACCAATGCGTCCTAACATATTTTTAAAGAGAAAAAGGAATGAAAAATTAATAAGAACTCGGTTCCGACGTGGCAACGGTAAAAATATATAAATTTTTACAAAATTTAAAGCGACACCTACTTAGGGCGTGAGTTGACAACTTTAACTAGCTTGTTACATTTCAGGAGTGAAAAAGTTTCAAGTTATTGCATTGGAAATGGTTTTCGCTGTCGTCACTAACCGGTTATTTCGTGCAGTATAATCGTATATATATATATTATATATATATATATATATATATATATATATATATATATATATATATATATATATATATATATATATATATATATATATATATATATATATATATATATATATATATATATATATATATATATATATATATATATATATATATATATATATATATATATATATATATATATATATATATATATATATATATATATATATATATATATATATATATATATATATATATATATATATATATATATATATATATATATATATATATATATATATATATATATATATATATATATATATATATATATATATATAGTTTTTTTTTGAGAATATGCCTGTTTCAAAATATAAAGTGCAACAGTTTTTTTTTTTTTCTAGAAGAAAATTAATTACTTCGTTACTGTACTCTAATAATAACCAGAAACATATATATATATATATATATATATATATATATATATATATATATATATATATATATATATATATATATATATATATATATATATATATATATATATATATATATATATATATATATATATATATATATATATATATATATATATATATAGTTTTTTTTTTTGAGAATATGCCTGTTTCAAAACATAAACTGCAACAGTTTTTTTTGTTTTTTTTTTCTAGAAGAAAATTAATTACTTCGTTACTGTACTCTAATAATAACCAGAAATCAAATTAAATTAGAAATAAAATAATAACTTTACTATTATAATGACGTTATTTTACTATTCACAAAGTTGGAAAAATTAAACAAACAATAGAACCCTATATTCTGGAAATTCGTAAAGATATTTCAAAATAGAAAATAAGAAATATATATTACAGGGCAAGAGTATTTGAATCCTGTATTGTGTTAGTAGCTACTGCTATGACCAATAAACATACAAATATGTCTATTTTCCGTATATACCCATATTTCTTATTCTAAGAAAATAACTTCAAACAGATTTAATTTAATGTTTATTTACTAGCAAATAACCTTAAATAACTTTTCAGTAACATAAGATTAAGGCCCTTCATCAGTATTCCCAGTGCACCGTGGATAAGTTTCAAAAGAAAAGTTAGATACAGAGGCCTTGGATTATTCTTAAATATTAAAATATATACAATATATTTTGAGATTATATATATCTCTTAACAAAATTTTACCAAATAAAATAAAGTTTTATACAATAAAGTTCGTTAGGCAATTGTATTTTTTTACAAGCAAAGTTATATCGTGTTGTAACATATATCGTTTATAAGAAAATCGAGCTTTCTATATGTACATACGTAAGTATATATTACAATGAAATAAAATAAATTATAACCAGCTCAACAACTCAATTCAATTATAGCCTAATTCTAAGTGACAGTTAACACGAAAGACATGTAAGGATATCAGTTTCTCATGATAAATATTAAATAAAAGTATTTTAATTAATCGAGGACCGTCGTGGCGCAGAGGCGCAACGTCTGACTGTAACACTACGGCTCCTATGTTCGGTTCCCAGTCGGGGAAGATGGATTTTTCTATTTCCATTTTCTTCGCTCTGGAACTAGGCAAAGCGCGGCGTTGAGTTCCGCCGCTCAACACGTAAAGCACCTCGAAAAAGCCGGAAATCGGAGACAGAGTAAGCAGGGACTAAGCAACGGAGTGCCTTAACACTACGTTTCTATAGATTCTGCAGTTCAGTGTTGATGATATAAAGTTAAAGGGGCTAAAAATATTAAAGGTTACTTCAAAACTGTAACAAGATAAACTTGACCTCATAATAAATGTAGACTAAAACATACTTAAATAGAAAATCGCCCGTGAAACTTTTATGTACAACCAGGCATATATTAAATATGTCACGATACATAAAATCATTTATTATTATAATTATACTGTTTAGGCTTTTACTTGTAGCTTGTGTCATAGCTACTGTCTATGACACATCGTACGTGGTCTAAGTTACTCTGTTTGCAGTAGATAAAAATATTTTGCAGTTGATACCAATGGTTCCTGAGATTGATAAAAAAACGCTTACAATTTTGCCAAACGACTTTATCACCAACGGTAATCTCTTTTAGACAACAGCTGCCGTAAAGAAGATGAAGAAGATGATGAAGCATGTTTTAATATTGATTGGTGTACAAAAAAATTAATAGTGTATTATTCATACGTTTTTGTTTTACTAAAGATACATTGTGTTATATATTAGTTAAATGAAAATTATTGAATTTTTTTTTAATAATTTAGCAAGTAAATTAGCATATACGATCATTACATATATACTTTTCTTTACTATATATTATTTATTAGATATACTCTTCTCTTATCTTTCTGTACAGTAGGCATTTTAGTCTTAACAACAATCTGTTCAATCTACAGAATAAGAAATAAAATTGATCCGAGGCTTAATGATTAAGAATTTCAAATTTAAGCCGATTACTAACAAGTATTATGATCAAAGATCGAAATTTACGCAACGAACATTAAAGATGAAAACATCTGTTCAGTTCCAGCTTAAAAATGTGATGATTTAAAAATACAAATACCCATATACCCAACATAACCTCATGAATTTAGTTGAGTATGTCATGTTTTATTTAATCAAGGAAGTAAAATCAAAGAATAATTTTAGTAAAGCTTCTCTTTAAAAATTCTAAAACAAATCGAGCCTGCCTGAGCTGGAATAGATGCGCTAAAATCACTGATTATAAAAGACCCGCTTTCAAAACCTAGCTAGGCAGTGACAGGTCAGAAATGTATTTTCAAGAACAACTGAATGGGACGAAGTTTTATCTCTCCCTTTGTAGATAACAAACAAACAGTGCTCACAAAACAATTTGGTACGAGTAGGTACTCGTACGTTTAAGTTGCGTTGTTTTGTTTAATAAATATCAATGCTTGATACTAGAGTTATATACTTTATTATTGATATTTAAATATTTTATTATTTAATTATTATGAAAAAAACCAATCCTTTTTATATATGATAAAACTATTGAAACTCTTGCACTTTAGAAGTCATGTAAATTTTCGTAGTGCAATACTATTGCATACGATATAAATGTTGCTTATTTTAATATATTTACTTATAAAGAGCACATATAATATATTCAATACCATATCTGAAAATGATTAATAATATAAACACTAGGCTGTTTAAAAGTGTACTACAAATAACTATTATTATAAACAGCATAGTAGTCGTTTAAGAGAAAATGCATTTTCGATTCGCGCCCTATTTTGTAGATACTAAATATATTCATGGAATAAGGCACACGTCGCGCAGTGGGATATCGTTTGACTATAAACGTTATCGAACTTAGAATCAGAATTCTGTTCCCACCCAAGGTATTTCATTATTTCCATTTCCAAGCATTAGTATGACAAAAACAGCGTTTTTATAAGTTACGCTACTTAATGCGTCTTGGAACGTCTTTGAGCGACAGTAGTTTCTTTCTACCAAATGATAAACGTAAAAATAATAAAACAAATTCAATACTATATCAAAGTACGTTACTACAACACTTGCACCGGTCTTATAATATATAAAGTTATCCTTATAAAACTTTCCTATATCTGTAGTTTTATATTTATGCAATTTATTTAAAATATTCAAGTTATATTTACTTTAAAATTGGATGGAAATTGAAACTCCTCAGTTATTTGTGTGGGTATAATTAATGCGGTTTCAAAGGCTACCCTATGTTGTATGTATCCAGATTGGGAAGCATTCAGCCTAACTCGTAACTAATTAACTAGAGTGAATGTTACGTAAATGGTTGGAAGCGGCGTCACAAAGCCATACATTGATAGATGTCAAGCCGATGTGCGTTCCTATGCATATGCAATATGCATTTTCAATGAATTATGAATCAGCGTGTATATAGTGAAGTACCCAAAATACTAAATCTTGGATATTTATTCATAACCGTCTAACGAATTTAATAATTATTTAAATGATATCTGAAAATTTAAGTTAATTCTACCACAGCGTCTGCCTGTACGCGCGACGGTTTATGGGTTCAATTCTAACTCAGGGAAGATGAATTTTTCGTTTCCATTTTCTTTGTTCTGGTAACAAGGCAAGCGAGGCGTTGAGTTCTGCAACTTGCAATCCTTTGACAATTAGAAAGCAAGGAAAGGAATGTCTTAACGCGAGGTTCCCAAGGTTCCTGTGGCTCCCTCTATAAAAATTACAATTATATTATATTTCTTATTTCTTATAATCTCAACACATTTAGAATTAAAAAAATAAATTTTGTATCTTATTAAAATCTTAAAGGTTAAAAGCTTAACGCTTAAAAATAATTTTAAGCTTTTTAACTTTTAAGATATAAAATTGCGAAAGCGTGGCCGTTAATGCAAATAAAAAAAGCAAAGCATTTTTAAAACAAAATATAATGTTCAAAACTTCATTTCAACTTGACTGATGATAAGAAATTTTATTTGAATAAAGCAATTGCAAAAGCAATATTCAGACTAGTACGTTATTTTTAACGTATTAAAAGCATCACTAGATAACAATTGTAGTTAAATTTACGTAATTACGCAATCATTTATATTTTATTTCATTTAAATGTTTATATTT
This sequence comes from Dione vanillae, assembly GCA_037178615.1. NCBI lineage: Eukaryota > Metazoa > Arthropoda > Insecta > Lepidoptera > Nymphalidae > Dione > Dione vanillae. Next base: position 586,421 of record JAZFAU010000073.1, read on the forward strand.
CTTTTTTTTTATTTTGCATATTATTTGTACTACTTATTCCCGCTTTTTGAAATTTTCTCACTTCCACTGGTTGGCTGGAAGAGATTTCTTTTAGAAATAAGCCCACAGCGACATATATATTCTCCAAAGTTACCAGTAAAACTTTCATAATTTATCACGTAAATATGACGCTTAGTGTAATTGTTTGAACATGATGAATTAAGACCATGAACGTTAGCCATCCTTCATTTCACCACACACTTAATACCATTTGCCTTCCAATACATTCAAAAACAAATAAATAGTTAAATTAAATTTTCACGAGTTTAAAATTTATCCCACAACGTTGAACGTAACGGTTATATACATGATGAACCACTTCAATCTTGAGTTTCCACTTATTAAGGAAAATTTAAGTAAAAAGTCGACGTTATGCGACAAAAGGAGACGCGAGTTCAAAGTTCGTTACGGTCAAATAATATTACACTTCTAGATATTTTTTCTCCTTAGTTCATTAAGAAAATTAAGCAAATGAAATGAAAAATTAAAAATTTTTGATCTATAGCGGGACAATTATTAACTATACTTTATTGCACAAAGAGAAAATAAAATGTGATTACGATCATAGTAAAAATGTGCGAAAATGGCCTTATTTTTAAACGAGATTTCTGGCAGTCAACCTATGGGCGGGCGGGGCGACTTTATTGTTTGGTGACAAGATTTTATAAAGAATATTTTACATAATTTATTACAAAATATCAGTTTCTTTGTATTTTATATAGTTTTGCGCTTTTTTGCCCATTGGGTTTAGCAGGTATAGGACAGGGTGAAACAGGGCAGGCGGAGGGAATTGTAGGAACCCTGGAAACCTATCATTAAAAGACTTGATTCCGTGCTTTCTTCCTTCCGAGTCATTGCGCGTGAACTTCCATATACCTATTGATCGGTATATACACGTGGGCCAATACACTATACTTATACACAAAATTGTAGTTACAATATATAAATAAATCTGATTTTTGAATAAGATGTTGGAGAGGATACTTTTAATAAAAATATGTCCTTTAGTAACGACCACGTCTACATTAATTGTGTACGCTTAACAATTGATTCTGCAATGATTTAGATTAAGATTTCAATATATAAATAATAAGCCTTTAATATCTCATTACACTCACATCAAACAAATTATGGAAAAACTATAACGTTGCAAAATTGAATAACAAAATATCTCCCTCCCTTATTAAAAACAATTTGCTGGATATATCTCTTATTCATTAATTCTTTTAAGCTTCTGTTTAGTACTGATTTATATATATAATTGAAAAAATTATAACAAATTCAATGTTTTATATTCAATTTACGAGTGTACTTTAAGTAATAATAAAGATGTACCAAAATAAGCTTCAGGAGATAAACCAAGATGGAAATATAAAGCCTTATTAGCGTTGTCACGCTTGTTAAAACGACTTCGCGCCAACTCGATACTGAATTTCCTCGATTACGATTCCATATTTTCTTTGATAAATATTTTTCTCACTCCATGCTAAACCAAAATTAAATATTATAAATATTTCAATGTTCGTATGTTCAAATTTACAAGTTTTTGAATTGGGTGTATAATTTTACTATTTAATTTTTTTTCTTTACTTTATTTTAACATCATATTATTACTTGCTCCAAGATTCCTTTTAAATATATTTTTAAGGCTGACCAATATTATTTTATTATTTCATTTATTTAATTAACAGTCTCGGTGTACAGTGTACAAGTACAATTTTCAGTGAAGAAAAAAGGTAGAAAATAAGCTTTCGTTATTTTTTAGTGGATATTATAAGGTTTATATAACAATGAACTTTGATAAAACTTCATTATTAATTGTAACTCAATTTTCACCCCAAAAAAATGAAGCAGTCCGACTTTCTTCTCACTCTTACTCTTACCGAACGTCACAGTCATGTTTTTATAATTAATTTCATTCATTCAAACAACGTTATTATTTTTAATTAAAATTATGAAATACAATCTATTATTGTTACAGATAATCTTCGTTCAGAATTAATATTGGTAAGTACGGCGCATCCATCAGCGCAAAAGGCGTATTATCCTCATATTTGTGAAAAATCTGTCGGACTATTCGTCTTATCTGTCGCAAACAAGATGTCGAGATCAATTCTGTACGCAGGTGTTGGTTACAAATTGGTCTCACGATGAACTGTATTCCGTAGCTACATTACATCAAAATTATTGTTGTTCCCCCTTGATTTATACACGCCTGTTACTCGCACTTGGCTGCTGCATATTATTAACGTTGAAGCAAATGACACTTTAAATCCAGAGGCTTATCTTGTGGCTATATGAGATTTTCTTGTATTATTTATATTAAAATTTATTTACTCATGTGAATTTATGAAATTAATAATGAATTTAACATTGTAATAAACTCGTTAACTGTGTTCTTAAGTAGTGCTAATAATAATGTTATTAACTTCCAATTGTTTTATATCTACACTCTAGTAATAAATAGAGTAGATATTACCAATGCAGTTATAATGTTACATTATTCTTCAAATCTTTCAAATAGTTAATATATTCATATTTCTGGTTCTACAATACATATTGTTTAACTTTATTTAATTAGTATATAAGTAATTGAAATTATATTTCAGTCATATAGTAATCATAAATATAAAACTTTTACTGTTTCGTGTAATAACAGTTATTAGTTTAAAATTTTGCTTAACTGAAAAAATGGTTACAAACATTAAACGAACACTTTACATCTGCAAGTCCATCAACGTTCAATATTTGTAAATAAATTTGGTTCTTTTAAATCTTATCTTTTATCTTCTTTTCTTTCTTTATTATAGACTAAAACAAACGAATTATAATTCTATTTCAAGATTGGTTGGCTTTGATACTGCTAAAATATAGTTATTACATATTTATATCTATTTTTAGCAGTATCAAAGCCAACCAATCTTAAAGGTATATTATCATGGGAATACATAATAAACGTATTTATTGGCTTATTGTTATAAGCTTTAGAGACCCTCTGGTAGTCTCATAAATATTTCAATCTCATAAGCTTTAGTGTAATTTAAAATAAAATAGCATTAATTTAAAACTGTGTACATAGAGTTAATTAAGCATACCATACACTTTACTAAATCCAGCTACTATTTCATTTGAGAATAAAAGTTACTGAAGTGAAAGTTTTTAATTAAATTTATTTACACAGGAATATATTAACGTCTCTTATTCGTTGCTTTAAGCTTATATTACTTAATATGAACAATGACATGTATTAAAACAAATTATTTCTAATTATCTACTGATGACTCGGTTGCCTCATTGCATTAGGACATTTTAGTATAAAAAATTAACTTCAACTAAAAATTTACCTATATTTCACCTATTGATTAAATTAGTTTGACAATGAGATATATATAATACTATTATTAATAATAATTGAATATATAATTAATATTACTATGTATATAGCAATGGAACTAAGAACGGCAATCAATTTTCTTAGAAACGTGATTGATTGTCGGTTCTTTAAACTTCTATAATCCCATTCATAGCTATAACGAAAACCACCCTTACCAGAAAAACTTGTTGCCATCTAATCATTAATTGGCCTCACCCCCAAATATCTTATTATTACATGTATGTAACAATATAGCTTGCTATTTTCTAACTTCGAGCTTTTTTTTTTAGCGGAGCACAAGAGAAGGAACTACAGCGCAGCGCACGCGCATGCTCGCCGGAGTTCTTCCTGCTTTTAAGTGACATCTCTTCTGGTACATTCTTTATTTTCAATCGCGATTTGCTCCTATAGGTACCTTTTTTTACCATTTCCGACGACGTTGCCCAATCATCGTAGTGATTTTTCTTCATTTCCGTATGTCTCTCCGTTGCAGATGTGCGGTAGAGTTCTTCTTTTTTCTTAACTGACTTTGGAATGCCATACAGGCCCAGTTCAAACTGCAACGATGGGTGATCTATTGTGACCGCCGCATCCTACAGTTTCACAGTTGAGATTGATTTCCTGCAAAATTATTTAAATTATCTTCATACCGTCCTGTAAAGAGATCGCATCTCTACAGCCCTCTTTGATTTTATTCTTTTTTCTGCAATACCTACTTTCACTGTCATATAATAGGGTCCGACACCACATCCCCCCCCTTTTTGGTATTGTGTAACACTGCACACTGTACTTTCGGGCCTCCTGATAGGTATACTATACCAACAATGCATCTAACCCCGTTTCATCTCTACTTAACATACTTATTAATATAATAACCTTATTCACTTTTGTTTCTAATATTTTCCATTCACAAAAATTTCATTCCGCCTTTCTTTTTTCTCTTTCAAATACTAGACCAATTTGCCTTATTTGAATTCATACGTAGATTGTTAATTTTCACACCCATCTTTCCGTAGATTCTTTCGTACAATCTGTCGAACTCCGTTCTGAAGTCTACAAATGCCAGAAAACTTTTGAGGCTAGGAAGCCATATCTATAAAACGACCGTGCTGACCTATCGTCCCTTTCTTCTGCACCTATTGGCTACCAAAACACATACAGTGTCGCTTAAGCTCTTGCCTTAATGCTAGGTTTGAACATCATTTCGCCACCATTTTTAGTAGTTTCCTCTACACAATGTATTTGCAAGAATAATTCGCAATAGAAAATGCACTTTTATGATTTTAAAGCGCCATTTTGCATACAATGGATAGAAAATAACTTAATCATATTACACTTTTTAAAAACGTAACAAGTTTTATCTCGCTATGTCATGTTAGGCTGAGGGAACTGTAGAAACATTGGAACCTGGGTTAAGACCTGCCGTTGCTTAGTTCTTGCGTTCTCCGTCCCGACTGAGCATCCGCGTAGCGCAGTATTGTCTACCTCGTAACGCGACGTTTGTGTTGTTTCGATTCCCATCGGGGAAGATGGATTTTTTCACTCACCAAATTTTCTACTTCGACTACCCCCATCGACACAGGCGAAAGTGCGGACAGAGAAAGCTTTATATAATAATTTTTTTAAGATTTACTTTAAAAAGAAAGAAAATAACTTTCGCATGCATACCCGTAATAGATATTAAGTGATCAATAAAAAACCCATCTAATACCCTCTGATCTAATTGCCGTCGTTTTAAATTAAACAGAGCATCGCCACTAGACTCCTTAACGTTACTATAAATCCCGGCGTTTGTGTGCAAGACATAATGACACATTAGTTTTACTTGATTTTTGCGCTTGAGCATACTCTTGTCCATTTATTTGATTTTCAGTATATTTTATACCAGCTATATTATATTTGGTTTAATCAGTTTCCTTATCTAAATAGTAAAACTAATAATTAAGAACAAATTATGAAAATAATATTACATCTTACACAGCAAGTTAAGCAGAGAAAAGTGTCAAAATACTTCTCTACCAAGTCCCTGATTTCTAAAACATTACATAACCCTGAGTTTCGTCTTGTTAAAGCGAAGCTATGAAAATAACTCATCAACCGAAGTGTCTTTCAAAATAATAATTAAATCATTGAAATTCAATTAACTCGAATCACAACCTCATTTAAACAAGTTGTTTTCACTTGGTAAACTAAGTCACGTATACATGGATAGGTATACTACTATATATATATATATATATATATATATATATATGTATATATATATATATATATATATATATATATATATAATATATATATATATATATATATATATATATATATATATATATATATATATATATATATATATATATATATATATATATATATATATATATATATATATATAATATATATATATATATATATATATATATATATATATATATATATATATATATATATATATATATATATATATATATATATATATATATATATATATATATATATATATATATATATATATATATATATATATATATATATATATATATATATATATATATATATATATATATATATATATATATATATATATATATATATATATATATATATATATATATATATATATATATATATATATATATATATATATATATATATATATATATATATATATATATATATATATATATATATATATATATATATATATATATATATATATATATATATATATATATATATATATATAGTTGATTCCTTAGAATGAGTATTAAATCTACAATCAAACAGATACTTTAAAAAAAAGCTTACTTACACATAGCTTTCATGTTTAGGGTTCCGTAGTAAGTTCACCCTAGGTTCATCACGTTTGTCTACCTGTATGTCTCAGTCACTTTTTCCTGACTATATAAATTATACTATTGAAACTTACTAAGATATATTTTCTGACCCGCAATACGACTACGAGTTGTACCTGGACGGGCTGGCAGACTGCGTTCGCAGATGCCTACCCCGTCCGCTGATCGTCCTGGGGGACTTCAATGCCCACGCCAGGGTTTGGGGTAACTCTAAGGACGATTCGAAGGGAGCGACGCTTCTCGACTGGGCGGCTGCTTTGGACCTCCGGCTCATTAACGTCGGGTCGGAGAGTACATGCGTGCGGTGGCAGGGGGAGTCGGTCGTGGACCTTACATGGGCGACTCCTCCTGCGATTCGCATGCTCTCGGGATGGCGTGTCGCTGAGGAGGTGGTCACACTATCCGACCACCGCCACATCTTTTTCGATGTGGCTATCCGCTATCCCGACCGAGCCAGCTGTCGTCAGGGAGATACCCTGTCGCGACGATGGGCCCTCAAGCGGCTAAGCCGAGATCATCTCGAAGCCGCCGCCATCGTCGCGGCTTGGCCACAAAACGCCGAGGAGATTTTGCCCGACCCCGAGGGTGAGTCGGTCTGGTTCAGGGGTACGATGACGTCGATCTGCGATGCATCGATGCCCCGGGCAGGCCGCTTCGAGCGCCGGGCGATGCACTGGTGGTCGGCGGAGATCGCGCAGCTGCGTACCGCATGCTTGTGCGCCCACCGCCAGTCCAGCAGAACCCGGAGAAGAAGGCGTGCCACTCCTGAGGAGAGAGACGAAGCCTACAGGGCGTTCCAGGAGGCCAAGAAGGCGCTGCGAGATGCCATCTCAGACGCCGGCGCTCGGTCCTGGAACGAACTCCTTGAGGGACTCGACAGGGATCCGTGGGGGCGCCCGTACCGCATGGTGCTGGGCAAGTTACGCCCGTGGATGCCTCCATTGACGGAGACCTTAGATCCGGATCTACTGAGAAGAGTGATAGATTCGCTTTTCCCGGTGATCCGGTCAAGTCCCCTGTACCCCTCGCTACCGCCAGTCACTTGCACTGACGAGTTGAGGGTTACAGAGCAGGAGTTTGACCGAGCACTTGGTCGCCTGAGTACCCGGAACACAGCGCCCGGTCCTGATGGGATTCCGGGACGGGCGTGGGTGTTGGCTTCGGCTCACTTGGGGGATAGGCTGAGGCGGCTGTTCGACAGTTGTCTCCGTAACGCCACGTTCCCCAAGGCCTGGAAGGAGGCAAGTCTGGTCCTCTTGAGGAAAGACGGCAGAGACGCGGACTCTCCCTCTGCGTACCGTCCCATATGCCTGCTGGACGAGGCTGGCAAGCTCTTCGAGCGTATTGTCGCTTCTCGTCTCAGCGAGCATCTGTCGTGCGTCGGTCCCGACCTGGCCGACAGCCAGTTCGGTTTCCGTCAGGGTCGTTCGACCGTTGACGCGATCATGCGCGTCCGGTCCCTGACGGAGCAGGCGGTGGCTCGGGGGGCGTGGCGTTGGCGATAAGCCTGGATATCGTCAATGCCTTTAACGCTTTACCCTGGGTTGCCATCAGGGAGGCCCTGGTGTATCACCGTGTGCCTCTCTACCTGCAGGCGGTTGTCGGGAGCTACTTGCGCGACAGGTACATTGTGTACGTGGGCCAGGAGGGTGCGAGGACCCGGAGGGAAGTGTACTGCGGGGTTCCGCAGGGATCGGTCCTAGGACCACTCCTGTGGAACCTCGCGTACGATGCGGTTCTGCGTGTCGAGCTCCCCGCTGGCTTCGGCGTGATCTGTTATGCAGATGACACGCTGGTGCTGGCATGTGGGTTGAGCTTCGAGATGACCAGACGGCGAGCCGAGCTCGGAGTCAAACTCGTCATCGCGAAAATCTGCGAATTGGGTCTTCGGATAGCGCCGCATAAGACGGAGGCGCTATGGTTCCACAAGTGGCCGGTGGGCCGGGAACCACCCTATTCACAGATCATTCGCGTAGGTGACTCAAACGTCCAGGTGTCCAGGTACATGAAATACCTGGGCCTTGTCCTGGACGGTCGCTGGAGCTTTGAGGAGCACTTCAAGCTCCTGGCCCCCCGGATCGAGAAGGCAGTGGGTGCGTTGCACAGACTGCTGCCTAATCTCGGGGGACCGAGGGAGGAGGTTCGTCGCCTCTATGCTGGTGTCATGCGATCGATGGCCCTCTATGGGGCACCCGTTTGGTCACATCGACTGACGGGCACCCGCCGCTGTAAGACTAAGATCCTGAGTTTGCAGCGGAGAGTGGTCATCCGCATGGTGCGGGGATATCGCACGATATCCTTCGAGGCGGCGACCCTTCTGGCGTGCTTTCCGCCGCTTGACATCTTGGCGGAGAGGGACGCGAGGGTCTACGACCAGACTCGCGCCCTTCGTCAAAGCGGCGGAAGTGCGTCCTACCCTACCAGCGTCCTCGAAGCACTCAAGCGGCAGGAGCAACGAAGGGCACACACGACGTGGTACGCCCGTCTCTGCGGAGATCGGTACGCGCACAAACGCGTTGTGAGTGCGATCCTGCCCGCCTTCGAGGCCTGGATGCGTAGGAAGCGACGAGTCACCTTCCGACTTACACAGGTATTAACCGGTCACGGTTGCTTTGGAGAGTACCTGTGTAGGATCGGACGCGAGGCGACGGCGGTTTGCCACCACTGCGGGGCGGACCAAGACACTGCCCAACACACGCTGGAGGCGTGTTCCGCGTGGACCGCGGAGAGGCAAAGTCTTGGTCCAGCAAATCGGGCGAAATCTCTCCCTGCGAGCAGTCGTGTCGGCGATGCTACGCAGGGATTCGGCGTGGGAGGCCGTAGTCAACTTTTGTGAGTCCGTCATGGTCCAGAAGGAGACTGCGGAGCGGGCTCGGGAGAGGGCCGATCCCGCCCGGCGGAGGCGACCTGCAGGTCGCCTTCACGGCCTCCAAGCCCCAGTGCCCAGGGCGGAATAAATAGGGCACTCTCTCCGGCCGTGGATGCGTGAGATGGGGGTCTCACGCATCCGTTTACATACGGCCGAGAGGAAGACCGCAGTCCGGTATGGCCGCGGACTGCCGGTGTACGCACCAGCGAGGGGTGCGGGGAGGGCGAGACCATCTTCGCCCTCCTGAGAAGGGCTCCGCAAGCCACGAGCGGAGCAACGCACGGGAGAGGCCGCGGACGTGCTGCGAAAGCGATCCCGTAGCCTCTCCGTTTTTTCGTGCTGTGGCGGCCATCGCAGGGGGTTTTAGTGAGTACAATCTCACATAACCCGGCCTCCCCCCCAGGGAGTCGGGTATCTATGAAGATTTCCCCCTGCGTCAGCAAAAAAAAAAAGGTTCATCACGTTTGTCTACCTGTATGTCTCAGTCACTTTTTCCTGACTATATAAATTATACTATTGAAACTTACTAAGATATATTTTCTGACCCGCAATACGATTTTGATGTGAAATGGGAATAATAATAAGGTTTGGGGTATATATATATATATATATATATATATATATATATATATATATATATATATATTATATATATATATATATATATATATATATATATATATATATATATATATATATATATATATATATATATATATATATATTATATATATATATATATATATATATATATATATATATATATATATATATATATATATATATATATATATATATATATATATATATATATATATATATATATATATATATATATATATATATATATATATATATATATATATATATATATATATATATATATATATATATATATATATATATATATATATATATATGTATATATATAAAATATCTTACATTATATGTTTTTATTGAAGATCGTTATCAGTTGCATGTCACTTTAGAGTATTTATGTATTAGAGAGAGTATGAGTCTTGTGCATGGTACTATATCTACAACACGCGTGACATAAGAAATAAATGTAAATGTAACACGTTTATGAAAGTGTAATTTATAGGACTAGAGAAAGCTGGTATTTAATGTTTTGTATTACATTACTCGCAAACATCACACAGTAGTTGGACGTAACTGACACTTGCTGTAAACGAATAAACTTTTCTCATTATATTTCTAGCTGACAGTAATAATGTAACATACAATTTACGACTTGTACGACAATATAATACAAAACATACGTACATATGTAAATTTTTTTCTGAACTCATTCGAATTCATATTTTGTATAAATAAATAAAGTTATATATAAGTTATTAATTCTGGTAATAAGGCAAATCGTAGTAGTTTCGATACTTTACATGCAATACTTGGAAAGAAGGCGGAATGCGGAGAGTGGAGTGTCGTAATCCTAAGTTCTCAGAGTCCTATTGGCAACCCTGCCATATACATATATTGTATACGAGTTTGCATAAATACCTAATAAAGTTAAATCAATCATGTCAAATTTATATTCCTGTCCCAAGTTACTTCTTGCAGTCATATTTCGTTATTAATAGGAAATGGCACTATATTTGTGAGGAAAAATATTAAAGAGAACACAAATTAAATAGAAGTTGTTTTGTCTCCAGAGCATAGATGACTGTAACAAAAATAAAATAACAAATTCTAAAATATAGACACATATTTTCCTTTGAAACAAATTGTAAAGCATATCATAGTAACTTCAAACATAATTAATAATAGTTTACTTTACGTTGTTCATACCTAAAAGTAGAACTCCATTCAAGTGTACATTAATTGCTTGTCTTGAACAGATTTTAGTTTAACCGTATTCCGTAATCGTTGGCCTGAAGCTTAAACTGCGAGGTTTGTATTGTTGGAAAATAAATATAATGCGCCCTTGTCTCTTTTCTCTTGATTTTTACATTTAATCTCTTGCCATTCCATTTCACTGCACAAATATATTTCGTGACTTTGCAATAAATCTTATTCATAAGTAATTGCTGCCCGCAATTTCGTTTTTACGGGCATTCGCTGTGTTGGCAATGTATTATATATTTTTTATAATACAGCTGTACTATTATGGCTATATTTATAATTTCATGGGACATGCCTATCACACTTAAAACTTTTATTGAGACAGTGTTTTTTTTATTTCTTGTAGTGTAGGTGGATTGTAATTTACATTAATTAAATACGCCAGTCTTTAAACCCTGGGTACCATAAAAAAATAAGCATTAAAATATTAAAGCATCTTTTACACCCGAAAAAGTGTGTGCTAAAGACACACATAAATAGGAAAGCATTCATGATGATACAATGTTACAATATTATATGTTGTAATATTTTCATAGTTTTTTTTACTTTGTTTTTACATCTAAATAAAGGTAAATCATTATATTTTAAGTAGTAAAATATTTACAAAGTTAAGGAAACCGAAAACAAAAGAAGTTTGGAATGTATTTATGTTGAATATATCCATCAATGTTTTAGTGTAGATCAAAAAATGCTAAACATTAAAGACCTAGTTCCAGAATGAAATATTCAAATGCCAAGAAATATACTATTTTATTTATCCTACATTGTGGTCTGCACTAGCTTCTGTTGCTTTCATACCAGGTATTGTTGTAGTTTATGAAAACTTAGCTAAATTTAATTCAATCTATGCAAAAACATAAATATTTAATTGTTTATGAGTTTCAATCAAAAGGATTTTTTTTGGGATAGCAAACTAGTGTTTAGATCTCCTGGTGGCAAAGACCCAGGGACTTGGTGAACTAACGTCCATAACCATGTGCATTACAGATGCGTTAAATATATACAAAATTATTTCAAATATTAAATTTTTGAACTTTATATGTATAGATGATATATTTTATAATTCAGTGCCAGTTAACTTAGATAATTTTAACTCACAAATTGTCTACCATATCAAATAATATATAAAGATTACTGTTATTTTTTCTGTTTCACCATCAAGTCTCCAAATACTTATTTGATAGATAAATTCATTTGGCATTTTTTTTGCGTTTTATCAATGTCCTTTAAAATAATTTTGCTAACTTAATTAATAGAAAACTTTTCATTTTGAATAATCTTTTATAATATCGTTAACCTTTAATGATATTTCCAAGTATAATCTTATTATTATAAAACGAAAGTCACAATATTTGAACGATATTAAACTTGTGACAAATTAAATTTGTAATAATTTACTATTATAAAAACTCATACAAACTCAACCCATTTGTTCTGATTGAAAGTTTTGCCTTGTTCTAAAACTTTTTTCAATATTTCTTATGTGAAAATAGTTAAGCAAAAATGCCAACGAAACAATTTTTATCGTCAAGTAATCAGAATAATCTAAACCAGGTCCGAGACAAATGCTCAATTTTTATGATGTCGCGTAAGTAATAAGTTCAAAATTTTTGTTTTTTCCAAAAACTTTAATATAATTACAATTAAGTAAATCATGAGATAGTAACATCACACTTAAATTTTTAGAAGTCGTTCTATGCTGATCTTTTTACTTGCCGTAACAACCTTGCGTTCGTCAATGACAAGTTTTCGTCTAATTGTGTGTCATCCACACATAATTTATATGTGTTCATTTTAAGAGTAAACTGTGCTTACACGTCTTATTCTTTCAATTACTGTAAAGATTATCAGTTTTTTTAATGCTTAAAATGACATACAACATGGTGGAGTAACGCTTCAGTTTTTAAAGTTCTTAATGTGATGCCAATTATATGTAGACCCTTTAAGGGTAATCTCTAAAGATAAATAGTTTGTATTGTGCAATGATAATAAAGCTTTTTATGTTATATTAAGATATTTAGTCTTACCTTAGTTTAGTACATTCTAGCCGTATAAAATCGATATTATAGATATAAATAGAACAAAATTAATATTTTTAGATTATGAATTGAGTTATTTTCTATTATTAATGTTATTAGTCATTCGTAACGACTAAAACAATTATATAAATTCATACTCATAGACTACCAATTTAATAGATTTACATATATTAAAATACTGTGCATGACTAAAATATCTAATCCACTCTCGACATGTGTTTTTTATAAGTGCAGTTTTTTTTTTAAAAGACAGTATATATGCATACAAAATGTAAATAGCATGGAAGCTACATTTATGATATAAAGCATCGTGAAATGAAATGAAATAAAAATTTGAACATAGTCAATAGAATTTTAAAAAAGTAAATGGATATTTCCCCGCTCGTCAATTTTTATGTACATATTTTTTAAAACAAATAAACCTTACAGTCTATACTACCGCTGGCGGTCGATTTTATTACGCAAAGCCAAATCCGCACACTGCCAACATGTGTGATGGAAAATGGCCAAAGTCTAATATTTTTACGGTTAGTTTTTTTACGCTTTTTTGTCAATCTAAGAGATGGATTTCAATTTTAATCTGCTTCTACACTGACATAGATTTTTCCAGAATTTCAGTTTCTCTTTTTACTTTTTAATCTTTGTTAACAGTAATTATTATTTAATCTATGCTTAAGTACACAGACTAAGCAAAGACACTTAGAGGAAAATTGAAATGAATTACTTAATGGATGGTCTCTAAATGATATTTAACGAGAGATTAATAGCATCATTGTTGTGTCCTAAATAAGGCTGAGAGCAACAATTTATCCATGACAACTGTGTTTTATAATATTTATTTTCGGCGCTTAATTATAAGTCCGTTTTGTTTATAATCCAAATATGATATACATACTTTTACTAATAATTTAGTTAAATACATTTATTTTGCTGAACGCATTAAATCTTTTTTAACCGAAATCAGCGACCAGAATTAAATGTAAAAATGTAATAATTTATGCAAAAATTATTGGAGAGTATTATACTTCAGTATAATAATATTTTTTTTTAACGCAATAAACAAAAATAACAAAACCGACACTACGAAATAGGTAACAAACCTTAATAAATCTATATATAGAAATCGATAAGGTAATTAAATAATATACACGTTCGTAGACCTCCTCGTTTTTTGACATCGATAAAAAATTAATCTTCCGCGATCTAATCTAATTTCCCCATTTAGGTTGCTAGTCAGAAGCAAACCAATGTACTACATCAAATTAATTATATTATTTACCAATTCAAGATTATTAGCAGATTCTTTAATAATATAATCTGAGACGTATACTCGTATCAGTATGTAAACTCTATGTGGTAGTCTTAAGTCCGCTTAGTTTAATCTGCCTCTTAGGAACCCAGTCACGTTTCATGAAACTTGTGATGATGCCATATTTCTTCTACATTTGATTTTTCATTTAATTTATTACACTCTACATTTTGTGTTTCTTGCTGTTCGGAATGACAGGCTTACATGTAAGCTATAAGCATGTGATTCAGAACAGCAAGAAATACATATATATTTATATTAAGTAATATTCATTGTCTTTTCCAAATTTATCCATTTTATCAATGTACGTTATAATTTTTTTCGGATTGGTTTATCTTTATACAGAGGAATTGCCAGAAAGAAACTATTGCTATGACTTCTTTACAATGCACTCTGACATTATCGTTGCGCTATATCTACCAGAGATAGATATTGGTTGGTATATATACTCTTGTATAAGCATAGAATCAACAACTATTATTGTTATAGTCAGACGCTATATGTCAGGCGCTGTAATAAAATTATAGTGCCATTACAAAGCAGTGGCTTTAAGCTTCTAGCATTTTTCTATAACAATGTTTCTAATAGCCGTTATTAACTATAATTTTATCATATAATACATTTTTTTACTGTACGAATTCAATAAAATCGACAAACTAAAGTTAAATGCAACGCAAAGGATTAATATTACTAAAGAAAATTAAAAATTTCTAAAAAATACATGAAAACTAAATCCGCTTGTACGTATGTAGATTAAAATTCTATTTGTATCGTCAAGCTTAGGTCGGTAGATAATATAATATGAAGCTTAATCTTCAAAAGCATCAAAGATGTTATTGTCGTATCTAAACAATTTGTATACGAAGATTAATAAGAAATAGTTTACCTATATTTGGCATGATTCAAAATCGAATTATAAATTAAATTAATTGGTTATATCGTCACCAATAAGTAATTAAATTAAATAATCTATTACAAAATGGAATGGAATTCTATTACAAAAAGCTTTCATGCTTTGAGTAGCCGTTGAAGGCTAAAAAATACAAAAGAAAATAGATTCTGTTTTGAAAATTAGATGATTTATAAAAATATTCTATTAATATGATGATGATGATGATGTTGACTCCAGACTGATTTCTTTTACGGCGACTGCTTTAGCTTGTTACCTTCAGTTCGGAATAAAAGCTGGGTTTAGTCAGTCATACCTGATTCATGGGTGACACATGATAGCACCACTGAAGTGGCAGTTAGGCACTACTATTGCCAGATTATGGCCGGTATTTGTGAACGCTACTTTCAAAATAATCTCAGTCATAGATAAAAATCATAGATAAAAATGTTTATTTTGATCGCATAGATCTAAATAAACATATTTATCTATGATTTTTAAGAACTTGTGAAAGTAAAACATCAGTTTGCGCAGGCTACTTGAGGATTCCGCTACATAACACAAACCATCGGCATACTCTCGAACAACTTACATGTCTGACATAAAAAGAGACTAATTTTGCATCTTTGGATTCAAGAAGTTATTTGCCATTCAGACCTCAAAGGAATCTTTATTGAAATTTAATATAACCAATCAGTTTTCCAACCACGTCAATTAGTTTTCACACCACGAACTCTCCGAACTGATTTTAGTCGGCACTTATCTTGCTACCACCACCATTTATAATTCCCCTATAGCTTTCACAGCCACTCACTATTTTTGATCTCCGTGACATATATACCTTGTTTATTTCCCCTAATTTCCCTAAAAAGACTATAGTGTCTAGTGAACTGTGAGAACTTTATTATTCTCATCAGACCAGTTCTTGTTCTTATGAACTTTAAGACCCAAAGAGCTTTGAGTAAAAAATGTGAAATGAAAACGATTTCCTCTCTGCGTTAACATTCACACCATCCAAAAATATTGGCTAGTATGCCCCAGTACCTTAGAAGCTGCACTTCTAAGGGATTGGGGTATACTAGTTAAGGCGAGTCTGTGGGTCAATCAACCCACAGCCGTATTTATATTCATTCATATTAATTTGGCTATTGGTTACGATAGCGTAATCAATCATAACCCATAACTCAGATTCCAATATTTATTTATTTATTTATTTATAACTTTTCCACTTAGAATCAATAAGATGATCACATGTGTATGTCAGATAGAGCGAACGGATAAAAAATATTGAATTCAGCCCCTCTGAAAGCTACACACTCCACAACTTAGAACTAAAGTTACGAGGGTTCGAACCGCGGCTTGATGAGAAGAGCCCACAACAAACTCAACCAGGTATCCCTAAACCTATTGTCATCACTTCACAAACGTCATTCTAACTTATGAGCAATTCATTAATTCCATGCCGTTTTATCATTAATGTAATCCTTTACACTATAATAGGATTTATTAGTTAATTGCCGTTTTATAAAAAAAAAATTATTTAAGGAGAGATCAAATACTTCTTCCGGCAGTTTATTATAGAGACGGACACAATTATATGGGAAGGAGTTACCTATTTTATGGACTCTAGTGGTGGGCATAACAAGTTTATACTCATTTCTCGTATTAACATTGTGAACATCATAATTGATTCTAAATTTATAAATAATTTTATGCACATTCATTAAATTATCGAATACATATTTACTGTGAAGAGTCATGATTTTAATATCTTTAAATTTATCCCTAACAGAATCTCTATGCCTCGCGTTATAGATTGCTCGAACAGCCCGTTTCTGAAGAACAAATATAGTATCAATATCCGCAGCTTTACCCCATAATAGTATACCATATGACAATGCTGTGGAAGTAACTAAAGTAAACTAGTCTAGCGATATTGACGTCGATATTTATAATATTTGGAAGCAATTTGTTGCACAGGACAATATATTGAGGTACAAAAGCATTCGCACGGACACACGCCTTCACGTACTTGTTTTCCTCTCCTGATTGTAGCGAAACAGAGATCCACTGCGACTAGAGGAGTTTGGGTGATGTAACGGCAACTATACACTCTCTACCGCCATTCTTGGCCAGCCACAACTGGTTTGCTGTTCCGCCAACTCCACTGAACTTTTTCGTATCTGGTGTGGGTCACCTTTGTAACCGAAACAGTCTTTTATAGCGTGGGAGAGAACCGCATTGGTACATTCAATTGTACTTGATAAATGCAATGCAGTTAAATGTCATGCGTGTTTAACATTTGTTTCCATTTTATATTTTTTATCATAACTCAATTAACAAATTAAAGTAATGTTTTTAGGCTCTCTATTATTTGTGTTGTAACAAGCTTTTCGTAAGAATAAAAATATTAACGAGATGATATTTATAGCCACATCATCGTGCACCAACCGGCACTGTCACAGTTCTGACATAAACGATTGTGGTTTATTCGATTCTTCACTATAGTCTCACAAATCTACATATAACGTAAAAAACGTAGTATGAAGTGTTTTGAAAGTTGCTGTTTGCAAGATATAGTGTCAAAATGAAAAAATGTGAACCACAATAGAAATAATAAGGAAAAGTTAATTTAAAAGTAAGAAAATTAATAATATTTTGTTATTTTTGAATAATATAATAATACATTACATTTTAATATATTACATAATACTTATTTTAAAAGGAATTTAACTAAATATAAACGTCTAATGTCTCCTTTCCCATAATACACTTGATTAATGTACGGAACCGTTCGGTCACAAATGCTGGCTATCTCCGGCGTAATCCTGAGATTATTAGAGATTTCCCTCTCGATTGCGATTGTCGTTCGATTTATAAAGAAGTCTTCGCTAATAAGATGTTGGTGAAGGTAACCATATGATCTGATTTTCTTTTCATTCTTACTTTAATGGAATTTGCTTCTTAGGAGGTTTTTTGTAATTATTCATATAAATAAAATTAAGATAATGAAAAAAAAAACAAAATTGCGCACGTACCTGTTTAGTATTTAAAATCTATTATTTTTTTATTAATTTATTTCTTTTATTCTGTGAATTTGGTAGTTATCTAATAACTACTTGCATAAGCTGTTAAAATAACTCAATAACTTAAAAAAACTCATTGTTCTTGAACTCAGTTGTAAATTTAAATATTTGAGTTTAAAAGATTTAAATATCTTTATTTTTACTTTCATAGTCTACTCTACTAGTCATCGACAGAAATTTATTTAACCACTACTAAGCATACTTTAATATACTTTTACCTATTAACAATACTTGGCAATGTTTTCATAATGCTGAAGTAACGGAAGCTACATCCTACATTGTGGCTTACAGGAAATTGAAAAGCCTATTCCTCACTTTATTTTTCAAAGGAAAAGACTAAATAGACTTGTTTAAAACTGTTACTTAAAATATAAAGAGTAGTTCATATTTTTAAATAAAATTTCAAGAAAATATTATTTACTGCATATAACAGATTTTTTCATCGGTCCGTCTCTTGCCTGAATTTGGCCTGATAAATGTGTGTTGCCATCGTTTTATACAAATATAATAATAATAATATAATAGTTTTTATTCAGATCAACTTAGCCTACTACTATTTTTTTTTATTAACATTAAACTTAAAACAAACTTAGACTTATTCTAGTAGTTGTATTTTATTTATTCTTTGTAGATCTGTTTGCCAATCGGCAAAGGCCTCCTCCAACCGTTTCCATTCTGGTCTTTCTCTAGCCACTCTGTTCCACATTACTCCTGCCACTTCTCTGATGTCGTCCTCCCATTTTTTGGGCGGTCTGCCTCTTTTCCTTTTGCCTTCCCTGGGGTACCAATTTGTTACTTTCTTACTCCATTTATCGATTCCTCTAATCGCATGCCCAGTTTTATACAAATATTATAATTAAAAAATAATGATTATATAAATAACACAATAATATACATATTTTAGCAGTACTGCACAAAATTAATTTAAAACTATTGGGTAGATTTATATCATACAGATTCATTAAAAATAAAAAATGTTATGTTATTCTTCTGTACCCTGCTGTCATTTAACGAAGCAATTTACTGAAAGATGAGAGCTTGAATTTCTCTGTTAATAATTAACGACAAAGGGCCGAGGTTACTACAATTAGCATGTATTTGAGATGCAAATTCGTAAAATTACTTTTAAAAGAAATTATATACATGCAAAAATAAACCAAATCAAAGGTTTTTTGTTATAAAATATCCATACTTAATTATAAAGGTTTATTTGGTCGATTCAGCAACTATTAGTTCGAAATGAAATAAAAATATAATATAGTATTGGACATTTATCCACGTGTTAGTAGAACTACTATTGAAAACAAAATATTAAAGATCGACTTTTGGATACGTAAAATAATATATCTATAACCTTTATCATTTAAGGTTTGACACATTTCAATTCAATGGATTTTTACATTACTTATATATATATTGATACATTTTTTATTATATAAAAATCAAGTACAAAAATATATTATACAAAAATATAATCCCTTAAAATCGCCAAAGGGTGTTTGAAGAGGGTAATCTTTGACAAAATTTATGCCAGCCTGGGGATAAGTTTTATCAAATTAGTATTAAAAGTACTGTGACAACTAACTTCTATCTATTTAGGTTTGATACGGTACAAATAATAATTTTGAATAGGTTTTAAAGGAGAAATTTCGTATTAATTGTTCAACTTGTTTGATGTTAGTGTACGTATGTATATTACATTTTCGTTCGTTTTTCATATAATTATAGAACAGGTGGTATATAAATTTTAAGGATCATATAGCCTATGTGAGTTTCATATAGAATCTGAAAAACTTCTTAATGTATTTTCAAAAACATTTGCTGTTTTTTCAACAAATTACTCTTAGAGCCGGTTTCACTACTTATAGATAAAATTCCAGGTACGTTCCTTATCTACATCTGATATAACGTTCAACAGAGGCGCAAAGGACCGTAGTGGCACAGAGGCCCAACATCTGCGCGACGGTTTCTGGGTTCAATTTCCGGTCGGGGGAAAGATGAATTTTTCTATTTCCATTTTCTTCGCTCTGGCAAACTAGACAAAATACGGCGTTGAGTTCCGCCATTCAACATGCAATGCCTCAAAAAACGGTAACGGAGAAAGCAGCAATGGACTGTCTTAATACTAGGTTAACACAGATCCTACGGTTCCCTCTGCCTACCCTACCATGCGCGGGATAAAGCGTGAAGCTAAAAAAATAATTCAACAGGTCTCTGATTGAAAAATCTAACACATATAAAATTTTTTAAACTACCTGCCGATTCAAGTAGCCGATAGTGACGTTATCTGACCGAAACCATTGTTAAAAGTAGTAATTACGAACGTTGTTTTAGTTTTAATTTATTACTTTTTAATTTTAATTTATTATTTATGTTTTGAGTGGTCTTTTGCCCTTAGTCACCTCTACAGAGAAGTTAACATTTTGTTTTCTTTTTTCCTTTTGTTTTTTTCTTTCTGTAAAAATAAAAAGTTAAAAAGCAAAAAAAAACTAAAGACAGTTTAAAAACAATGTTAAATAATGGTTGTCAAACCAAAATTACGCAACATAACAACAGACGCAAATTGTTCTAACAAATAGTACGAATACTGCTATTTTCAATAATAAGATTAAACTTGAAAAGTATAAAAAACAATTAACATAGTTCATTTTCAATAAAAAATATTGTATATATAAAAATTGCACTTTTATCACTGTCGCCGTTCCGTCGATTACTAAATATCTGGTAAGTTTACCTTCCAGATAATTAATTGGGGAGATAGATAGTGGAACAAAAAAAATATAGCATCGTGGTAAACGGTATTAATTACTAGCTAACTATCTAAAACTTTACCCGTAACCGGTGAAACTGGTCCTTAATGATATTAATAATTATTACTGATTGAAATAGTTTCAAGTGTTTTAACAAGAAACTAAATAAACGGGATTGTGTAAACAGGACGACCCATTGGCAATGTTATTTCACCGGTGACCCAGTTTAGTATTAAGTAACATTTTTTTTTTATTTAATCGTCTTTGCAAAACAGGCAACAAATTAAAATATTATTTAAATTTTTCAAATATTAGACAGAAAATTTTAGCCTATCAATGTAGGCAAAGGGAAACAAGTCAAAGATGTTCTCAACTTATCATACTCAAGATACATAATCTTGAATAACAGAACCCAATTTCGAAAAAAACCCTTGCAAAGATGGCAATACAAAATAAATTACATAGATACATACATTCCCCTGAATAAAATTGAAGCCACTACTATCGCCCCTACGCCACGATGGCTTTCTTATAAAAATTAGAACTTCACAAAATTTAAATTGTTACCTAAATCGCCTATTAAGTAAATAAAGTTTGCTTGTCTAAGTTCAATAAGTAAACGGCATCGCTTATTAAGTTTGCCTTTCACGGAACGTTATAAGAAATCTATTGAAAGAAGAATATTACACACTAAGACTTCCGTTAATATTATTTTGAAGATTTTGTTATAAATTATTTTAACCTGCATTTAAGAAAGACCATAGGTTTTTTTTTATATTTAATATTATAATTAACTATTTAAATTTAATAAAATCATCAAATAGACAAATAATTTTATCTCTCTATATTACTGAGGCCCGTCGTGGCGCACAGGCGTAGCGTCTGCTTGTAAACGTGACGGTTTGTGGGTTCAATCCCACTCGGGGAAGATAAATTTTTCTATTTCCATTTTGTTCGCTCTGAAAACTAGGCAAAGCACGGCGTTGAATTCCATCACTCAACAAGCAATGTTGGGATATTTCGAGAAATAGGCGGAAAGCAGGGACGAAGAAAGCAGAGACTAAGCAACGGAATGTCTTTAACCCTAGGTTCCTATGGTTCCTGCAGTTCCCTCTGACTACTCTACCATGTGCGGGATAAAACGTGAACACATAAAAACATAATAAAAAAATATTTATAAAAATAGGTGTAAAGCTACCTGCGGACTTAACTAATTTCACTTTGCACGATTTTGAACAGTGGTTCAGTGGTTTAGTGAGTTGATGTTCAGGCTCTCAGGTGTAGCTCTTGGAGTGTCTAATATCCGCTACCACACGGACCTCAAGACTACCTTCACCTTCAGAAGACTACTGAGCGTGGCCAAGACAGTGCTGGCCTGTATAAAAGTTTTGATCACATCATGTTCTCGTATATCAGTTTTCCGAGAGTAGACCATATTATGTGGCCGCAGTTCATACAAGTAACCTATATATAAAGAGAACTATGCTCTTTGATTTCCTATATGCTGCTATCAAAATTTTCAAGGTAAGAGTGACTCATTTTCTTGATACCCGCATAACTTCCACAATATTGAACATCCTTTGTGAAATGAAGTAATACAACCGACGTTCAATCGTGTTGGCATCGAGCCAGTGTTTAAAATACGCTCAAAAATGGATTTCGATTGGAATATCGTCAGGTCACCTACTTTCCCGTCCTTCATACATCGAAGACAATTTCGAGTTTCATCAGGGATCATTAGAACCATACGTTTGGAGATTTAGAGATGTTCACACCAGAGTGGAAATTATAAAGATACTATATAGTATATATACAACAGTTTTATAATGTAGCTTCTCCATCTCTTCTTTACAGAAAGAACAAAGTAGCTCGTTTTGGAATCTCTAAAACAAAAACATTTTGCAATACCAATATTCCGTCGCCACTCTGAACCCGAAGTCTCATGAGTGCATTTTTAAGTTCTTTGCATCGTCCGATTAAAAAGCCAATATTCTAAGTCAAAAAGCAAATTTCTTATGACTAACGCCTTCAGCAGTATTTGCGACACGGTGGTCGTTGCCCAGTTGGATTGAGTTAAAATATATCGGTCAGATATTTGGTCAGACATATCTGCGTGGATTAACGAATGAATCAAAGCTTGACAGGTCAAAGACTAAATACCTGATGTAAAATTCTAGCAGCCCCTCTTCTATAATACCTATAACTCTGAATGTTTATAAAAATGTAACGTTTTTTAATTGTTAAAAACTTGGATATTTAAAAGTTTACGTGGCGTTTCGATATTTAAGGTTACGTAACGTAAAAAAACTAACGGACAGAAACCAATTACGTAAAAAATATAATCACAAAGCTTTCGAAGGAACCCAGTCCACTAACATAGTACATCAATCAATCCATACATACATACATATATGCGTACTTATAATTCACGCTTTATCCCTAGCATGCTTATGACAGAGAACGGATCACCAAACACTGTTTTATGCGTCATAAACAATTTTTTATGTACTTTAATTCATTAAGTTAATTTTTAATTATTTTTTTCAAGATCAAGCAAAAATGTTTGATGGATTATTACAGACCGGTCAGAATTAATTATTTTCATATTATAAATCTATTTAGAACCGCTAGGGCGCAGCGATTTTATAAAAACAATGGTTTGTGGTTTCGATTCCATATCGGTGAATTTAGCATTTTCTTCGCTCTGGCAACTTGGCAAACTTGACGGTGAATTCTACCATTCTATGCACAATACCACGAAACGGACGGACGGAAAACGGAAAGCGGACAATAGAGTGTTTTAACACCAGGTTCTCACAGCTTTTACTAATTCGTTCGTTTCCCCTCCTTTATGCTGGATAAAACGTGAAACTAAAAAAAGCTATTTTAGAACTATTTTAGCTATTTTACACAATAAATAAGTAATATTTTTTTGTCATTGTTACAGATGCTGTTTCACCTAATACTGTTGGACGAAGATTCGTGTATATTTTTTAAACAAAATGTAAGTTACAATTTTCTTACTTAGAGTTCACATTTCAGCTTTTGTCCTGAAATCCTGTATAAAAAAAAATGAATTCAAGAATATTTTTATAATAATAATCTATGTTTTTGCTGCTCTTTGGTTTTTGTTAAACGCTATATGTGTTCGTATAGGTATGTATGTATATGTCGATGTTAATATTCCAATATTTTTACTGTTAAAATAACTTACCACTGTGTAACAATAAACACAACAACAAACATACTTCACAAAATAGATATGACACCAATATCGTTGTTTTACACCTCACCTTTTCATATCATCTTTATCTTTACGTTTTATCATGTATGTAGGTAGAGAGAATCTTATGCTAAGACATTCCGTCAATCACCTTAAAGACATCGAAAAATACGCAATATAAAGTGCCGTAACGAAATATTCCCATAGCACTAGTCCAGATAGATTCGTTTAGTAAATATTAGATGATGATTCAAAAATAAAAGTCTCACTATAAATTAATTTTCTTAAAAGTGAATAAACTGTGTAAGCCATTCTAAATCTTTATATTATCCTATTTGAATTTATGCCTTCTATGATTTTTAGACTCCGGCTTACTCTCATAATAATTTAAGACCTCGACACTAGTTCATTGACGTGAAGAAATGGTAATGACGTGTTCTTTCGTCTAGAACTATTAAATATAAAAATACAAGAAAATTTTGTAAAGTTTTATCTAAACAGTACTTATTTTAATATCGACAATAAACCATTTTACCTGCTTTGATTGATTAACAAAGGAACGACGTTTTTCACAAATTAAATAAGTACTACGTAATTCAAAGCTTCACCTGATCATTTAAGTCTTCTCGTTAATTGAAGGGTCCACAGTAATTTTACATTTTAATACATAGAAGCGATCTTGAAATAAGATCTTGAAAGTTTTTAAACTTTGTATTACCTGTTTTGTTGTGGCATCAAGAGTTCTATAAGGCGGTCTTTATAATGTAAAAAACCTTAAAATTTTAGGTTTTAATTTATAAAAAATGTTAAATAGATTTATACATATAAGTGATATCGAAATAAGTGGTAGAGCCAAGCTACACCAACACCAGTAGGCCAAAAGGGCAAGACCCGAACCAGGTAATTACCACGCTTTCACAGAATACCGTCTTGAAACAATGCTTGCTTATGTGTGTCATCAAGTGACTGGTGGTAAGTTCAGGAAGCCTATAAAGGGCCTCCCCTTTATGGGCTTCCTGGGTATTTAGTTGGCAACGCATCCACATCCTTTCAGATTGTGTATGTCTATGGGCTAGGGGCTATAATTTTTTTTTACATTTAATAATTAACAATTATTCTTTATCACAAAAACATTACCATATTATTAATACTACTAGTAGTTTATTTATTTTTAAACATTAATATGTCACTCGCACTCTGTTCTATTTCCCAAATAAAAAAAAAGCAAATGAATCCAAATTAAAAAATTAATCACTGATACATTAGTATGTCAACTGAATATATTTACTATGCATATACAAATATCACAAAGGTATATTTTATGCATTTTTGTGTCTTTTTTTAGAAATGTACAGTTCAATACAAAATATACTCGATATACTGAAAATTCAGAATATCCACTAATTGAACTGACATTACAACATATTTGCACCATATGAAAACAAAAGCATGCTCCCGACGTATTCCATTTATTTGTTGCGAGCAGTCAGTTCAATAGATAGGTACAATATAGTCATGTAAATTTTCAATCTTTATCGAAGCTACTGAATAAATTCACATGATCATGGCTATTGTTGTTTCTCGTTATTAATACTCAGATAATATAAGCATATAGTTAAATATTAAGGATTTTTTTTAATTCATCAGTGGACTATTGGACTACAACATAGTATAAAACATAATATTATTGTATTTTTCTACTTTTCTATGTGAAAATTATGATTCAAAATATCAACTATTCGATTATATATGAAAATTGTGATTAAATATATATTTATATTAAAGATATTTCTTATTTTTTGAATTGTGTGTCTATTACTGTACAAAAGGTAAAGAACAATATCTTAATACTTCCTTCTTCTCTTCATGCGGGAAAAAAATATGAAGTTTCAATAAGCTACATAGAGGACAGTGTGTAACGTAAACACTGTGCTTATGGGTTTAATCCCTTTTTTATAACTTCACACATTGACTACCACATGGCTGGGTGTACAAAGGGAACCGCTTTTCGCCTTTTCAAAGTATTGCGTGTTGGATTGCAAAACTTAACGCCGCGTTTTGCCCGGCGCTGGAAAAAGGTTCAATCCCTACTAGAATTATTTTTATTTACTCCTACTACGGTGGTAAGATGTGTTAAAGGAAGTTATTATTGGCGCTCTTTACCTGTTTTGCTATATGAGAGATAAAGCATGAAGTTTAAGCGTATAAAATAATTATAATAAGTCAAATTTAGTAATTTTCTATATGGCAAATAATGTTATATAATATTTAGTAGGTGTATTCTTAGGGATCAATAATGGATCGTTCACATGTAGCGATCCCTGCCAGCCTTACTTAGAGCTGCAATGTTCCATTCATATAGCGGAAAGTGGAGGACGGAGCAAAAACTTGCGTAGAATGCAAAAAGACTTGAAAAGAAAATAATAAGTGGATGTCAAGGTTGTGTTATTGTCCTCTTAATTGGTTAGTGCAATGAATACGAAGCAATCAACAAGACACTAATTTGGGATCGTTTTAAGCCGGGGACAAAATTAACAAGAATATTCTTGTTAGTGACTTACAGACCTGTAGGCTCACTTTCAAGGGTTTTCAGAGAGTACTAGTGATGTTCCAAGTAGTTTAAGAGAAAATGAATAAGTTATATTATGTAGGAACTTAAACGAATGTATCGGAATTTGATTAAATAGTTACGAAGATACGTTATGTCAGTGTAGGGACGGAAGATGAATAATGCTGGAAAGCTTATGTTCAAACTTTGTAAGGAAATAAATTTGTTTGTGGTAAAAACGATGGTTTGCCACAAACAAATTCACTACATATATATGTATGTGAGGTCGAGTGGGCGACACAAATACAATTGACTTGTTCTCAATATTTCATCTATCATATCATATTCAGCGTTGCATTAGATGTTTTGCAGCCACAGGTGGAACCCTAAAATCAGAAAGAATGTGATGACGCTTCTATCTCAAGTAGTAGCGGAAGGCTTAGTCTTGGTGTAACAGATGACGAAATCATTATAAAAGAACTTGAGATTGCAACAACAAGCTTGAAAGTAATAAAACAACAAGAGCTAATGAAAATTCTACTGAGATGATTAATATTGATAGGCCTCGCATCTTCGACTTATTCTCATACATGTAGATATTGCAGTGCTTATTGCATCCTCTTCTGAAAGATTGGTGGGAAAATAGTAACCTAAGGTTGAATGCAAGTTCTGTACAAAGAATCAGATACTTAAAAAAATGAAGAAAGGACAGAGTGTGAAACTTATTAGAACAAGTGAATAAAATGGTATATTTGAGTGGTACGTTGAATAAATATGGAAATGGATGTGGATATTTTGCCCGTAACAGAAGCGGTGCCTAAGCTGCATTGTTGAGACGGCAAACGCCAGCTATATATACGAGGGGCGTTCAATGTATTCTCGGTATAGGTATGAAGGAAAAGGCGGAAAATTCTGAATAAATTTTATTTTTCAATATACTCTCCTAACATCTCAATACATTTATTTGTTCTTGAAAGTAACTTTTCAATATCCTCTGAAAAATATTTTTCTTCATGGCCCGAAAAATGTTCGTTTATTGCTCCCTATAACTTTTCATCGTCCGAAAAATGCTTTCCACGAAGGTCTTTTTTAAGATTAGGGAATAGATAATAATCACTAGGGCCAGGTCCGGACTGTAGGGTGGATGATTGATTTCTTCAAATCCATACTCCCGCACAGCAGCCTGGGCAAGGCGCGCCTTGTGAATCGGCGCGTTGTCGTGAAGCAACAACACACCGGCGGTTAATTTTCCACGTTTTTTTTCTTTAATTACCTCCTTTAAATCACGCAGGGTGGTTGCGTATGATGCAGCAGTAATACGTTGACCTTTTTTTGTGTACTCGATTAGCAAGATTCCCTTAGAATCCCAAAACACCGTGGCCATGAGCTTTCCTGCGAACGGAGTGACTTTGAACTTCTTCGGCGGGTCTGATCCTTTTTTGTGCCACTGCATAGACTCTTGCTTACTCTCAGAGTCATAGTGATGAACCCACGTTTCATCACCAGTAACAATCCGATCGAAAATACCTTGCGGATTTTCACCACAGAGGTCCAAAAACTCCTTACAACAGTCAACTCGCACTTGTTTTTATAGCGCGGTGAGCATTCGCGGCACCCATCTTGCATCACCTTTGACAAATTCAGGCACTCATGAAGGATTGTGTGAATGGTACCCACGGATAGCTTAGTTATTTCTGCTAATATTTTCACTCTTACACGGGCATCTTCAAGTACAAGTTTTTCGACTAATTTGACGTTTTCTTCAGTAGCGGCACAAATTGGCCCACCAGCGCGGGGGTCGTCTTCAATGCTCTCTCTACCCCGTTTGAATTCACTTGACCACTTCTGAATTGTAGATAATGATGGCGCAGAATCTTGGTAAACAGCCACCATTTCTTCATGGATAATTTTTTGAGTTTTTCCTTGTTTTGTAAGGAATTTTATCACTGCGCGATGCTCGATTTTTTTCATCATTGTCGAATCAGTCATGATAGTTGTCTTTTCACAATGATATCTTGAATACTAATGGTGGTAATTAAATGAAATTTCGTATTTATACCCTCAAAGAGTGTCATTAACTAATGAGATAATTAAATTACCCTTATCATTAGTATATCATCTCGATACCGAGAATACATTGAACGCCCCTCGTATACACATATATATATATATATATATATATATATATATATATATATATATATATATATATATATATATATATATATATATATATATATATATATATATATATATATATATATATATATACACACATATATATATATATATATATATATATATATATATATATATATATATATATATATATATATATATATATATATACACACATATATATATATATATATATATATATATATATATATATATATATATATATATATATATATATATATATATATTGCAGTGCTTATTGCATCCTCTTCTGAAAGATTGGTGGGAAAATAGTAACCTAAGGTTGAATGCAGGTTCTGTACAAAGAATCTGGTACTTAAAAAAATGAAGAAAGGACAGAGTGTGAAACTTATTAGAACAAGTGAATAAAATGGTATATTTGAGTGGTACGTTGAATAAATATGGAAATGGATGTGGATATTTTGCCCGTAACAGAAGCGGTGACTAAGCTGCATTGTTGAGACGGCAAACGCCAGCTATATATATATACATATATATATATATATATATATATATATATATATATATATATATATATATATATATATATATATATATATATATATATATATATATATATATATATATATATATATATATATATATATATATATATATATATATATATATATATATATATATATATATATATATATATATATATATATATATATATATATATATATATATATATATATATATATATATATATACCCCCGCACACTAGTGGAGTTCCACGTGTGTAGATGGTGGGGATGATACTTTAATTTGTGTCGTACTGTACGGTTGGAGAATTCAGCGGCAGGCACCTGATCAACCAGTTCTACAGAACACTCCCCATGGTATAAGCGGTAGAGAACGCACAGCGAGGAAACGTCTCTACGCAGCGCCAAAGTGTCTAGCCTTTCACAGATATTTGGCTCCCCAACAATAAGAACGGTTTCTACGCTGTATGCGATCAAATGGTTCATACTGGGGTGCACCAGATGTGCGAACAATACTCCGTATGAGGCCGAATCTGGGCCCACCCAGTTTCTTCGCGGGCAGCTTGCCCTTGCTATCCAAATGATCGCGATACTGACAGTCATTCAAAACGCTTAGCCCCAATATACTGATAGTAGGCGAGGCTTTAAGGGAAGTGTTCTCAAAAACTGATGACATGACAATAGGGTTTTTTCTAGTGGTTAACGCGCAAAGTGAGTCTTCCAGGTGTCGAATTTGCATAATGAATGTTAGAATCTTCTAATCTTCATGACATTGATATGCAGAAGGAAAAGCGTAAGAGAGAGCACACAGCCTTAGGGGACGCCGGCATCTACGGGAAAATAATTAGAGCAAAAACCGTCGACAGCGACTTTAATGCTACGCCCGGTAAGAAACCTAGCGACTCATTTGCACAAAATTCTCGGAAAGCCCATACGAAGGAAGTTTTGCTAAGAGTGCTCTATGCCACACACGATCAAAAGCTTTCGCCATATCCAGACTAACTATCAGGCCTTCGCCTTTCGCCACCGGTGAGTAAGGTAAACTAAAAGATCACCAGTTGAACGACCATGGCGAAAGCCATAGATAAACAAAGAGCTGGCTGTTGCCACACACGACCAAAAGCTTTCGCCATATCCAG
Organism: Dione vanillae; assembly: GCA_037178615.1. NCBI lineage: Eukaryota > Metazoa > Arthropoda > Insecta > Lepidoptera > Nymphalidae > Dione > Dione vanillae. The sequence goes on from JAZFAU010000073.1 coordinate 617,081, forward strand.
ACTAACTATCAGGCCTTCGCCTTTGCTTTCGACAGCTGCAGTCCAACGGTGAGTAAGGTAAACTAAAAGACCACCAGTTGAACGACCATGGCGAAAGCCATAGATAAACAAAGAGCTGGCTGTTTATTATACTCTCCATAACTTTGGAGAGCAGGGGGGTGATAGCAATAGGCCTATAGTTTGCCTAATTCGAGCTGTCACCTTTCTTCAGAATCGGGTGGATTAGAGCGCTCTTCCACAATTTCGGAACTACGCCGATTAAATAGGAAAGCCGAAATAGTACGTAAAATAAGTACCGGTGTCAACTCAGGAGCGCAAGAACGGAGCAGTAAAGGAGAAATGCCATCAGGTCCACTTGACTTGTGGATGTCCAAAGAAGAAGTTAAAAGGGTTTCATTCGACTAATTGAAGTTACTTTCAGCAGTAAAAGCTTTGATATAATTAGTGTAAGTATTTAATTTTCTCATTATAATATAAATATATTTACAAGTAAATTTTATTAGCTCCCAAATATATTTGTATCAAATAATACTTTGAAAAAACTTGTTGATTTTCTCTAAAGACATTGTTTATAAAAAGATTCCTCGAAACTGAACCTCCGAGAAGGACGATAAAGTTTATTTGGAATTTACTCATTATCAATGGATTGAATTTATTTAAGAAAAATATTAGTCGAATGATGGGAATAGATAAAATATTAAACATAAAGTTGGTATGAATGATAAATATACCGGACTAAAATGATAAATATACCGGACGGAAAGAATATAATAAATGCCGCACGAAGTAATTTTTTGAAAATACTTCTGTCTCATTTTACTTAATGAACACGCGTATAGCAATGTGACAGGGAAAAGTTAGTGTCAAGACCCTCGGTTCTGCCTACAAATTGAAATAAAACGAGTGTCGCAAGTCTCCGTCGCAGTTTTATCTTGTTAGTCTTTATTAAAATGTACAATTTATGTACACTACATGCTTTTTCAGCCATAAAAACTTGTGAATCAAAATGTAAACAACGGAGTGATTTTCACGAGACCACGGGACCAATTATTCCTTAATATTCCTTCCCTTACTTTAGAAACCAAAATCAATATAAATTGTTTTCTGTTATTGAAATTGTACAGTGTTCAAATTGGAACACCATTGAAACTCGGAATGAGGAGCTCAAAGGGAAATGAGAAATTGGATTTAACACTAGTTTGAAATAACTTTAGAAACAATACAGTCAGAGGGTATAGATTGTACAAGATTATTATACTACTATAAAACAATATTTATATAACGCTTACGGCCACTTTTAACTTGTTTACTCGCTATCTGATTTGGACAATTTTTACAACTTTAATAATCAGCTTTGCGCTTTTGCTTTGACTTTTAGTCATAGCTTAAATAACAATCTTTGTAAATTTACGCAGGCAGCTTGTACTGTATTCATTTATATTCGTCTTCAGAGACATACTTGAAGATTCATAATATCTACTATCTTTCAAATACATACATTTGAAGATGTAATATAATACATTATGCGCAGCAACTATTCTAGTAACGAGTTATGTAACCTAATTAACTATTCCTCATAGCGAAATTGTGCACAAAGCTTGACAGAGAAGGATAACTTGCTAAGGAAACCTAATACATTATTTTCCAAATGTGTCACATAACATTTCAAATTATATAACAACGAAATGTTACGTGTGTACTTAGGTCGACAGTGAATCGCTTGCTTACAAAAACATTCTTCATTATTTATACTTTGTAAGAATCTTTGAGTAGCAGAATTTTGTTAAATGCTCTGCTTATAATAAATATATTAGTAGAATGGAAGTTATAAGTAAATTTTGAAAAATCTTACTATTTTAAATAATTAATGAATTTCTTGTATCTTTTGTTGATCAGCTCTACCACTTAGGTATGTTAGATCGGGCACGATCTTCAACAATGAAGAAACCAACCAACAAGAGTCTCCTTTGTGGCACAATGACACTGTCACTGATTACAAACGCGATTGTTATTGAATCTTCACTCGGAGTAATGAATTATTTTCATTTGAAAGAACCAGCTAAAAAGTTATTGATATAGATATTATTGAAGCAACAATATTTTTTTATTTATATTATTTATTTTCGTCAAGAATTTTATAAGGCGCCCTTTATTATGTACGAAGTTTACAATTTAAGGTTTTATTTTCTAAAAATTATTTAATAGATTTATACATATACATTTAAGAGGTAGAGCCAGACTACACTAACACCAGTAGCTTTAAAAGACCAGACTCTTACCAGGTAATTAGCACGCTCTCACAGAATACCGCAATAAAACAGTATATTAATGCTACTGTGTTTCGTCAGGTAAGTGAAAGTTCCGGAAGCTCATAAAGGGTGATTGGTCTGGGTTGGCAACGCATCCACATCCTCTCGGCTTGTGAATGTCCATTTAATAATATAAAAAAAAATGAAACTGGATTTAAAATAAGTACGAGTATGATAACACGAATTGTAATGAAAATTCTACTTATATAAATCATATAACTCCAATAGATTCTTACTGAATGAAATATATATATATATATATATATATATATATATATATATATATATATATATATATATATATATATATATATATATATATATATATATATATATATATATATATATATATATATATATATATATATATATATATATATATATATATATATATATATATATATATATATATATATATATATATATATATATATAATGTACATTATGGAAGCTGCAAAAAATTTAAGTGTAATTTTAATATAATTTTCCTCCTTCAAATACCGGAGCTATATTAATAATATAATATTCATGCTAACAGCAGGAAAAGAAGTGAATTTGTTTTAGAATATCACATAATCTTGAGGAATATGTCAGAGCTATGTTAAAAATGCTATCAAAAATTGCTACGAATAACCTAAAGTAACCTAAATCTAAATTTAGTTATATACTATATTAATTTCGTATATAGGCTGTTGTTGCGCAGTTGTATAGTGTAAACGTGAATTTGAATTTAATTTCTACTATGAGAAGTCGGAAAAGTATATTTTTTCTATAATAACTAAGCACCTATAATTTTGTTTTTAACTGTAATATATCGTTTTATTTATAACTGCAATTTATTGAAAATGGCTGTGACCCTTTGGTAGCTTACTTTAAAGGCCATATGTAAGGTATCGTTAGATACATCTTTAACTAATTTTCTCTATTTAAATTTTAAAATATATTGAGATCCGTCGAGCCATCTACCTATAAACGCGACAGATTATGGATTCAATTCCTACTTTGGAAAGATGGAATTTCTCAACTCCATTTTCTTCGCTCTGGTTAGGCAAGCGCGGCATTGAATTGCACGTAACGTCTCGAAAAAGATGGAAGACGGGGAACAGAGTGTCTTCAACACTAGGATCCTGTAGTTCCCTCTGCCTACCTTGCTATCAGCGGATAAAGCGTAAAGCTAAAAAAAAATTGAATCAAATAAACATAAGCGTATGCTTATACTAGAGAATAGGAGGGATAGCGAGCTAATTCTTTTCAAACTATAACTCTGCCTCTCGACATCATTCTCGTATTTATTTAATTAAAAAAAATATATTTCTTTTACACCTGTCACTTTTTAATGCTATCGCGGCCTTTCTTTATAGAAATTAAACTAAACTTTGTCATAATATGAGTAAATTATGACTGGAATTTAATTTTAAAAATCAGTTTCTTTGTAATTTAAGACAATTTTATACAACAAAAGTCGTACATTTTGATGTGCAATAAACAGTCCGTGTAATGTAAATATATATATATATATATATTTACAGATTTATAATCAATAAAAGATATATTTTATATTTAAATAGGTCTACATATTTTATGTTAGCTCAGTCACTCACTAAAGAGATTATTTTAAAAGTCCTTTTTTTATCCAAAAAATATATTATTCTAAACGTTCTCCTCCATATTAGGAGTTTTTATATATTGCCTTGTTTATTCACTTAGAAAACCAACCATGTTATTGAGGATTTTAAGCGTATTTGAGCTATTTCGTCGATCGGAAGCGGCTTTCAACTGCTCATGTAAAATAATAACATTGTAAAGGCTTTGTACCTAGAATACCATTTCGAGCATTATTTTAGCGAACGTACCTAAGAAAATTAATTGGCCAAATACCTAGGGGTAAAATTGAAAAGCCTTGAAATCTGAATTGGTACTTCAATACATAAAGTAACTTGTGATGCTATTTTGAACCTAAAAAACACTAGCATAAGGTCTTCGGGCTGGCTCCCGCTAAATATGCTGGCGCAAGGCAAATCTCTCTGTAGTATTTGTATAGGGTTTTACTTCATAATACTCGGAACTTATTAAGTAAATTAGTGTAATATAATCTGCTTTGACAAAATTTGTTGACTTTTAAACTCATTTTAAATTTTCTTATGAAGAATTATTTTATTATGAAGAATTATATAAAAACGCCTTTAGTTAGTTATTTACAAATGCTAGGTTAAAAAAAAATATTATAAATAAGTTGCTTATTTTTATTCAATTAAGTTGCAATATTTAAAAAAATATTTTACTTCTATTTTGCCATAACTTTCAATATTTATCTAAAGATTTTTTATTTTTTAAATCAAAAGATTTTTTGGAAATTTCAAAAAAAAAAAAAAGTACGCCATCTTTATCCTTTTGTGAGAAACTTTATACAACCAACGCAGTGAACCAAATGTATCATTTTACAGAAGGATCCGCCATCTGTCGGTGAAGTTCAATATTGTGCAGAAACAGGAAAGCTCTTAGATAGCCTTTTGCTTAAATTGAACGCTTTGTGTCGCTAAAAGAAATTTTAAAAGAAAAACATTTTTAAAAAATAAGATCTCTCTCTACCTCTCTCCTTCTTTTTTGTCTTTTTTTCACATAAATGTTAAATAATTATGAAAAATTATATTATTTTTGGAAAGGTAAACACTTTAAATTTAGAAAAAAAAATATACACGCATATTAAATTGCTCATACATTACTCTGCATGATCGTCTACATCTTCATTATCATCATCATATACAATTTCACAATAGCTAGGACATCATTTAAAGGTCAAAGACTGCACACGTTACACAAATGGGACTAATAACCACTATTGTTTCAGATTTACAAAGTGTTTGATGTGATATATGTCGAATTACCCTGAACTAGCCCCGCCCCCATGCCTCGGCTTTCGACATGCAATCCCCTTCACCTCGACTACGGCACTACAGGTTCCCTGGATATTCCTAGCATGCATAGCATTTTGTCCTGTGCTTATGATAAATAAACGAAAATTGTACAAGAATACATCTAGAAATTTCAATGTTAAATTTAAAAAAAATGCTCCTGAAAATATAGAAAACATAATGCGACAAATGAATAACTATTGATTTAAAGCTTTTTCTAGATTTGTTCTCATATAAGCAGCTTCTGCGAGTCAAGTTATTTTATTTTAAGCTTTACATTTGATATTGCTGAATTACTGATAATATTGACTCGTAAAATCTATAGTATGTATATATATAACTGCTAAAGCAATGCATGTTTATAATGGAATAAAAAAATAAATTAGAAATTTAATAGATGGCTTTTTTAAGTAGCATTATTGAGAAAAAAATATAATGTTTCAAAGGTTTAAGGGTAAACTTTAAAAGTATGTAAGTAATTCAAATAAGTAACTAGCAAAATAAGATATTTAATAAGAAATATTAAATATATAATTGCGACTACAGCATAGTGTCAACCAGCTACTTGACATACTACTTAAGCCAACAGATCCTATCTTCGATGGCAAGCTTCAACTTAAGAATTATCAAGCACACTAAGTGATTCTTTAAAAGCCATTATACCAGCTTTATTATTTACTTTAAATATAAGTTGGTAGGCCTTTGCCCTGCAGTGGGAGGTAAAATGGGCTACATAAAAAAAATAAGAATGTGAATGTTTCCAACATTCAAATTCATTTATATATTTAACAAAATTATATATTATTAACTATGCACGTTTTGCAACATATTATTTCCTTAAAGTTTCTTTACAAAGATAGATAGTTATCAACTAATAAAAGAATCTTCTTACTGTCTTAGTTTTAAAATGTCTTAAGTAAAATTGACAGTAGTAATTTTTTAGGCGACTGCATTTTCGTTTTTATAGAAAACGTTGCTAGAATTTAGTTTGAATTTTGATGACTTTAAAATTAATAATTTAATAATGTAAAATATTCATTTTTCAATGTCAACTGAAATTCCAATCAAAGTTGCAATGTTAACCAAATTTAACTACCAAACTTAACTTTGTTTATCGAACAGTCAATTTAAAGTCATTGAGTAGATAATTTCGAACCGATTTAACACATTGAAAGTTTCCATTTCATCAAATATTGGCACATCTTCATGAAATGCCAAAATGTTCTAAGACGTGCCAAGTGAGTTCCCCACTCACTCAGGCGAACAGCCAATAGATAGGCTTATCAACACATTACGTACCGCCTAGTGATTTAACAATAGCACTTTATTATTAACAATAACGTGATCCTGTGATATAATTGTATAATTAAGCGTATAGAAGAAGTGCTCTTAATAAAAAGATTTTAAAAATTATAAAATCAGTTACCTATTTTTAACACTAAATGAATAATTAATTAATAAAAATTTAACACTAAATTAATAATTAATTAATGTAAAGTAGAATAAATTTAATAATTCTTTGTCAACTTTAATTATTTCAACAATAAAAATTCAAGTTACATTATCGACGAAAGAAACAATATTTGAATATGCCATCAATAGTTTATTGATACAATACACATGTCGTCACGCATAGGAGCGGTTATTACTTAATATCGCACCGCGCTCAGTTATCAGTCCGGTGATGCGAAAACAAGGGCGTGATATGCGCCTTCACGCTTTGTATACCAAGTAGTCCTCAAACTGTCAACATGTATCAAATTACACATTTTCATAATAATAAAGCGTGAGTGATTATCGAGTAGTTAATTAAAATTAGATTTGTTAAAATAATCTACGTTTATTATAACTGCATTTGCTAAACTTAACAAGTTTATTTTCTATGTATTTATCGTGCTCTTTCCTGTATCAGGACAATGACAGCAATATGCTTCGTCTGCAATCTGCCAATATTGTCTCACCAAGTGGGACTAGTATGGGCCGGAGGAAATGGATGGGACGAGCTGACGCGTTCTACATTAGAAGAGAACACATTGCGCCAACGGCTTGGCAACCGGAGAGACTCGGCTGCCCAGGTGTGCTGCCTTTCACCACCGGAACCAGATGTTACGGACCAACCTCGAGGTGGGAAAGTACAATATCATACACTATCACAAGTCAGTGTTAAACATTATTTTTTATAAAAAATGTTTATTATGTCTAATTTATATTATATTTTTAGGTGGGCCACGTCGTCGACGCTCTTCTCTAGCACAGCTAACAGATATACTTCGCGAGTGGGGCGGTGGTGGTAGTAATGCACCGAGACGGCAAAGAGCTACACTTTCACGACGCGAAACTTTGGCAGATTTGGCCCGGTCTTTACCATGGGCACGACATGAACCACCACCACGTCGTCGCCGAGACTCTTCAGCGGATTCTGGTATAAAATCTTCGGTCTCGAGAAGACGTGATTCAAAAGCTGCTGTTCCTCATGACTTTAAATCAGATTTTCCAACATATTTAGAACGCAAGGACTCCACTACAATTATGCCGTCGAAGGAACGTCGCGTTAAAAGACGTGGTTCCAGTGACGGCAAGGAACGGAGAGATTCAGTTGAAGGCCATCGCCATCGTCGTGATTCTGTCGTTGTGCCTCCGCCTCGCATAGTTGCGACTCATAAGAAAAGGAGAGCTTCACCACCAACTCCAGCTCCTCCATCTTTTGTAGAGGCATCTTCGGATCCGGGTCCTACGTCACATCCACCTGCTGTGACCATCGTGACTGTACATGAACCAACGCGTTCAGGGAGTGACTCCCAACCGATGACTATGCCAACTATAATAACTTCAGCAGTTACCCCTTCACCAACGTCACCAACAGTACCTACAAATACTTCAAATCAAACAACGCAAGCTTCTCAAGTATGTCAATCTGCTCAAGCAACACAAGTTACTCCTGGTGGGAAAACTCCACCAAACTTAGGAGCTAGACGAGATTCAACAACACAGTGTGGCCGTGCTAGAAGAGATTCACGCGCAACTGCCAGTCCTGAACGTCGATTAGGCAGATTACAAAGGCAAGCAACAGCGTTTGATGATCCTACCGGTCCCCCTGGAACACGGCGTAGAGATTCTGGTCCGTCTTTAGATCCAGATGATGCTGGAAAAGCCAGGAGAGATTCCTTAAGTCCAGATTCAGCTGCACGTCCACGTCGTGAAAGAAACCAACTTAGTCCAGATAGAGCTGGAGGTGGTGAATTGAGTCCTTCTGCTGCCAGAAGACGGAGCCGGCTAAGAAGACAGGCGTCGTGTGCTCGAGTTGGTCGAACACGAAGTCCTGAATCAAGTTCATGTTCGAGTCGAGATCCCAGCCCATGTGCTCGACCACCTGAAAGAACCATGTTTAGACGACAATCTACTACAGAAGAAATTCTAATAGCACGTGGTTTTCGACGCCAGTCTACTACGGAAGAAATGATAAGATGTCGTAATTTTCGTAGGCAGAGCTCACAGAGTGATGATGCATGCATGCGTGCTCGAGGCCGCCGTGATTCATCTACCCAAATATTAGATGGAACCATCGGCACCATGACTGTTGAAACAACTAGTACGTTTTTCGATTCGAGTACACAAACTGGTAAGTTTAATACAAAGTTAATTTATAATTAAGTATACGTATAGATCGTCTTTATTGTACACCCATTGGATATGACAATCAGAAACGGTATTTGAATAAAATGTACAAGAGGCGTCTTTATCGCTATAATAGCGATACATATATACATATATATTTATATATTACTTTTCTTTTATACTAAACTATATCTAAAAAATAAATATTTTTAAAAATATTAACAATAGTTAAATAGTAAAGTATAACGTCGGAGGTACGAAATAATATTCAACTCTAAGATGACAGCGCTACGTAGTGGAGAAAATTTGAAATATGTCGAACAACAATACAGTAACAACATACTATATACAATCGCATCTCATTTTACAAATGGTTCTGCCACGTGCTCGTTCCCCGCCCATTTCCGTCGACCAATCGATTCACTCGTAGCTTCGATATCTCTCTCCCCCACGACTGCTTTATCGACGAGCAGGAACAGGGTGAGTTTCTTTAACGAGAGAGGATTCCGGACAGTGGCGCCCTCGTAAGTTTAGGCGGACAGCGTGCTGCAGCCACTTTGAACTGGCAGCGAGTTCGCGCGGACCTCGGAATTGGGATGAGATGAGCGCGATCGCCCGGCGCAGGCTCGCACGGCCGCGTCATCTGTTGCCCACTAACGCTGCCATGTTTACTAAAACGAAAGTGACGTTCACACAACGAATAACCTATAACGTTACGTTGACAGCCTAAAATCGCGAGTAAATATTTGCGGACCATCAGTATATATTGACTTTACAACGAACAGGTTTCCTAAAAGGACCTACTAACGAAAAATATTTGTAGCCTATTTTAGAATTTTTTTGCTTCTATTTATTATTTTTTTATACAAGTGATGTGAAATGGTACTGATATTGTGAGAAGGCGTGATATTTAGACAGTAATTTAGACAGCAATTGCTTGATAGATAATAAATATTAAATAAATAAAACACAAAAAGAAATTCAAGCACCAATTTATTAGCTTAATCAAAGCAATAATTTATTTTGCTACAACCGAACTGTATATATAAATAAATATAGAAAACTAAGCACCAAATAATGGTAAGTAATGTGTGCATCATATTTTTTGTTCCTTTTTATATAATTTATGAAAAAAATTAGAAGTGCTCCAGATATTAAATAATTAGAAAGCTATTCAATTACTTAAACCCTATTGAAATTAGTAGCTCTATTTGCCGTGAACTTTATTATCTTCTTGAATATTAGTGACGGTCTACAAATAACAAACAATACGCTTCAAAAGTTATATCTTCAGTTCAGACTGAACTCATTTCAGAATGAGTAATTTATAATTAAACTGTTGTATGCTTTAAAAGCTTTGTTGTAGTTCAAATGCTAAGTTTTGAGAGCTTTTAGATAATATATCTGTTGATAAGTAATGGAAACAGAGTTTAACATAAAATATTTTAAATAATTTTGTTAAATTTTCTTTTCACGTATTATTTCAATTTAAAACCTACTAATAAATTTATAAGACTTTTTGTTATTATATTGCTTATTACTCCCTTATTTATTAAAAATAAAGTACAATCAATTCAGGGTTATTTTCTAATGTTATATTCATAACATTTCTATAGTCATTTTGTATTTAAATAAATAAATATTTTGAAAAATTACACACATAATAACAATAGTCTAAATCTTGAATCTAAAAGCGATTTTCTAGGGGGATTAAATATGATTTATATCGTATATTGCTGTCACGTTGACATTACTATGGGTATCTGTATACAGGAATCATCAAGAAGTACTGTCACGTAAACATCTCGCCTCTATAATTTCTAAGCCTAAATATAAATATATACATATATAAATTTCATTCACATTGTAAAGAATCTGTACATCATCTTTTATATAAGAAGAAAAGTATACCGGGAAAGTAAAAATATTTATAAGATTGCCATTGCTTTTAGTCAGATTCGAACCTATGGCAATCACTTACTTAGAGACAGCGATACTAAAAACTGGCATATAACTATGGCAGACACGTTTTCGTTCAACTCCCAGATCTTCTTTTGTTGCTTCTATCTTCGTTTCGTAACGTGCTCATTCCTCTCTATTCTAATCTTAAATTAACATAAAACGTAAAAAAACATTAAAGTGAACATTTCAACCCGATAATGTTGATATACACCAAAATAAAACATAATTTATTTGTATATATTCAGAGGAAGTGCTACAGCGACTGGCTGTATATGTTTATTTACTTTTTTTCCACCACTATGCAATATTCAAATTATGAAAGAAACCTCTTTCTTCTAGCGGTCTACCTTAGATTAGGTTATTTGTGCATATATTAACGGCTTAACTTCATTATTACTTACTTATATACGCTATAAATTGGGTCTAATTCAGATATGATTTAAAAATAATGCTCAATGCTAAACATGACTCTGGTTATTAACTTTGACGTGAATAATAGCCGATTAATCCACCTTTCGATCTATTGAATGCTTTAATGAATGCCTGTGGTTTCATAACCGTAATTCTAATCATTCATGCGAAGCTGAAATGTAAACCATCCCTAGAATCTTTGTCTACTATTATGAAAATAACTGAAACTTTATAGCTTTATACATATTTTTTAATTAATATTTTTTCATAAAAGTATGAGTATTTATAAAAATAAATAGTACTCGACTATATATGATAAAAATACTTAAAAAAAAATTCTGTTTTAAAATCACAATAATAGTAGTGTTATAGAAAAATTTGATCATAATATTTTGGCTATAACTGGAAAACAATTACATAGAGAATGGTATCGTAAAATAAGTAATTTTACCGCACAGTAATGGTTCGTCGTATTCCTGAAAAATAACTTATTTTTTATTTGCACAACGACTTACATTGAAATAAACATTATCGTATCAGGAGTAATAAAGAATGAAATACCTATTTACTGCTCATTTTACTGCCTGCGATCGCTTTAATTATAACCTACCTAACCTATTCTATACCGTGTAGCTGTGTTTAGTACTTACCATAAAAATTGTTGGTAGTTTTTATAAAATTTATATAGCTAAATTATTTGTAGAATGTTATGGTAATGTTTAATATTTAAAATTGGAAAAGATAACTAACTAATTGAACTTCAAAACGATATTGTAAATGTTGAAATAATGAGATTGCAAGAAGCTCACAAAACTTTAATTATTCATTATAATATAAGCTCGTTTAACGAAAGTGAAAAATATAGAATCTGTGACCTGTTAGTATATCAAATTATGAGAGCAATACCGAATTTACAAAAGCTTTACAAAAATTTGGCATTGCTATCTGTGGCGCTAGTCTGCCCTTTGGCGCCAAGCCAGAGTAAAACGCTTTCACTCTCAGCGACCAAGCAATTTGGCATACATTCAATTCATACAACAGCTTTCATTGTTCATTAAAACTTAGATCGATATGGAATAACTTGAAGCTAATAAATATTTTTGTGCCAATCATATAACTAGAATGCTAATGTTGATCTAAAAAATAAAAATATCGGTTAAATGAGTTCCATACCTTTATTTATTTACTTCATTGTAAGGATTCCATTGAGTAAGTTACTACTTATAAAAATTAGCTTACTTTCTTTTTTCTCAATTTCATTCTAAACAAACTTAAGTTCGACAAACTTGAGCTTGCAGTCGTATTCCCTCTTTTCTTATGAAATGACGACTACACAATATGTAAGTTTGTAATGATTTTTTCCTGGGATATATCTATTCTTAATTTTGCGAATTTTCGCTCAACAGATAGACAAACAGATATAGTGATCTTAAAAATTATTATAAGTAGATTTTCACAATTTTTTTTAAATTTATTTATTTTAAGACTTACATATATAAAAATATAAATCTTCGTCCAAAAACATTGACAATTGTAATGTTAGTTACGTAGGTCTTTGTTTCGTTCGTAATTAATTTAGTGGTTATTTTTATTTAACGTCCATGTAAATTATGGCGGGATATTCAAAATCTTATTGAGCTGTATTAATCTGTTTTTGAAGAATGTTCGCTTCATTAAATTAATTGGCAATTTTGCTGTCTATATTGGAAATCGTTTAAAATTTTCCCAAATACTAGAGTCCAATGCTATTATTTGTTTCAGTGAATTAGATTACAACGGATTTATGATATTCCATTTGCTTTAACTAATTAGAATGTTTTGTAGTTGAAAATTATTTTAATATTTTTAAGGAATATTTTTATTGTTTTTTTTACCCAATAACAAAATCTCTAGAAGGCTCAGAAAAAATATTTAATCAATTTTTGTAACATATTGCTAAAGACAAACTGTGTTTCAGAACCGTCCCCATTGTATGACAACAACCACTACCACGAGGAATGTCTTCGCTGCAACTCTTGTGGGTTGAACCTGACAGGGCCCAACCAGGTCAGTTGTCTAATGAATGCAAGTTGTAACATACATTTGTCCATTATTGAATATCACATACTTTACTTATAACAAAAAAATATGTAGATATATTTTTTTTCACTTCTCCAATTTATTTAAGAGGTAAATTCTGCAATAAAGTAAAGAAATTCTCTTTAATTGGAAAATGTGACAGGAACGTGTATGCATGCGAACTGATTTTTTCTACTATCAGCAAGTGCTGTGCTAAAATGTCAATATTATTATTGTAAATTGTAAATCAGGAACAGTTGGTTTGAATTAAATATATATAGGTATATTGGGAATTTATCGTGGGCGTATGCGTAACGTTAATTGCTATCATGCTCATATTATGCTATACACTACGATTGCTGAGCTTGTCACGTAATTATTTCTCTTTCCCTTCTGATCATTAAGTTTATTAATGGTTACTGATTTATTTTATTCGTTTTTTACCAATTATGTTGTTTGAAAGTGTTCACATACTTTTATGGATTTTAAAATTTGTTAAAATTAAGATAACTTGTGGTAAAAAAAAATAAGCATTTTGAAAGCAGCAGATTTCTTTGTTGATGGGAATGAATTTTCGGTATTACGCTAGTAGTTTATTTTTTCGTTTGTATTTCTCAATATATTTCTTATTACTGACTATATATGACCGTGTTTTGTAGTATAAAAATAAGTACAATTAAAAATTTATTACTTAATCGGTGATTATATCGTTAAACTATCTTTATGAATATTAATTAATATAAAAAAGAACTATCCAGCTGCTATTTTGTTTATGTGTTTGTTTGTTTGTTAACGAATCACGCAAAAAATACTAGAAAAGTAGATAAATTTTTGGCAATAATTTTAGTATAAAATGTTAAAATCAATAGTCCAAAGCAATATACATAAGAGTTATCGTAGTTATACTTATTATATGCGAATGCTAAGCTTTTTGTAGAAAAAAAATAAAAAATAGAAGAAAAAAAATACAATCCATCTAAACCAACGTGATGTAGAAAGTTATTGGCTGACTAAAACGTCCATCTGAATTATAACAGTGCCTAAGATAATATTTGTTGTTTCCGACTGCTAGACAGGCTTTTAATTAAACCTGCTGTTTGACTTGCCTGAACTATGTTATTTTGGATGAATTTGAAAACCTTATTAAAGACGAAATTCCCTTATGTACGTTAAAATTATATAAGTTTTTATTCTGCTAGATCATTTTTTTTCTTTTCTTTTATATTTAACGTCCAAATTGTTAGAGATTTTGTAATAAAATAAGATGTAGTTCATTCTTAGAATGCTTAAATTGAAGTATTCAATTTACAATTACCCTCATCGCTAGTCATTTATTACAATAAAATCTTCCCAGAAGGTAATAGAATATCATAATACAAGTCAGATAAGAGATAGAATATCATAATAGAAGTTCAAATAGCGCTAAAATTTGTAAAAAAAATTAAAGTATGTTTTATTCAATTACGCCACTACAAGTAAATTTGAAAAGGGAGTTCAAAGTGCTGACATTTTTAATTAAGGCTACGTATTGTCATTATCATAAATATTTATATGAAATATATTGTATATATTATATTAGTATAATACAAATAACTTCAAGTCAGAGAGAAAAAAACGCCAAACACTACTTTGCCTGTACCTCTTTTGCCTCGTCCACAGTCATTAACCTCTTCAAACATGCTCTACGAGGGGTCTTCATGCTTTTTACGTGACCTTCCTCTAGTACCTTCAATAATGTTTTTAGAAAAGACAACTAAAGTCGACTCGACGTGCTCAAATCATCTGGAATATTTTTCATATATGTGTATTATTGACAATATCATAAGTTAATATCATTAAAAATAATATTAATATAATTCATATATCAATATCATTTTAAATGAATTCGATATCTATATAAAACTCTATACCAAGCCTGAATAAATCTAATATGTAATGTTTTTGTGAAATAATTATCAATACATGATCCCTAAAACGACTTCTAATACTATATAAATAATGAAGTAATTTACCTATCTTAACAATCAGTTTCAAGAAACGCTTAAAGTGCTAAACAATACCCAAGAGCTTATACAAACATAACTTATATATATATATATATATATATATATATATATATATATATATATATATATATATATATATATATATATATATATATATATATATATATATATATATATATATATATATATATATATATATATATATATATATATATATATATATATATATATATAATTGTATTGTTTTGGTAGATACATTTAATGAAATAATACACCGAGGTCATCGCGCCGCAGTGAAACTGAGGGTGTATTCCCTGTTGACTAGTTCATTACTTTTATTAGTAAGCAAGTAATAATAAGACCTAGTACAGGAACGCCGCGGAGCGGGGGCGCAGTGTTGGCTTTAAACGTCTTGTGGGTTCGATTACCGATGTATTAATTCATTTTCAATTATTTCTCTTTTGCAAGTTGGCAAGCTCGATATTAAGTTCCGCTACTCAACACGCAAAAGAAAAAGGTGGAGGACAGAGTGTCTTAACACTGGGTTCCCTCAGTTACTACGACTACATACTATAATATGCGCGAGATAAAGCATGAAGTTAACAAACTAAAAAAAAGTGAGACAAGGTTGAGTGACGCGGGGAGTACGTGAAAGTGAATTAAAACTTGGAAACGCAGAATGTTTTGTACATAGAAAAACGGAGAAATCGAATATTAAAGTATTTCTGTCATAAATATACGCTAAAAAGCTAAAATTATTATACGTATATAATAGTATTTAATTTCAAGTTTCATTACATATTGTCTATAAACTTAAGTTTTTTTAATTAATTATATTATTCTTTTGTTTTATTAATATAATAAATTACGTGACTTTTGTGGCAAAAAGTAAAATGGGGAAAACAACAAAAAGATTCAACAAAATTATAGTGTGTATACAATTTTTAAAATTCTTGTCAAAATAACTACGACGTAATGTTTAAAAAAATAAGTAATTATCTCATGTTATTTACAGAAGTGCTATGCTACGAACGCTTCGACATTAAGAAAATTATGTTAAAAGCTGTGTCAGAAACGGCATCTGTCTAATGGATGCCTTAATATTTCCGGGAACGAAATAAGTATTGACGTTCAATAGCACTTAAATATTCGATGGACGTTTTAAAAATGTAATTGTAATATTTATATTGACACAGAATGTTATGTTTTATTTAATATTATGATTTATTTAACATTTTTAATATTACTTCTGTTTTAAATAATTTAGTTTCAATATTATATTGAGTAGAAAATTAGGTGGTTAGTTATTATTTATTATAATGTTATTTTTTTTTTAAATTTAAAATAAATACACGCAAACATAATGTATGCGAGAAAGGCAAGCATTTTGACATATCATTTATATTTAGTTTTCAAAAATCATTATGAATCTTAATAAGTACGTTGAATATACGACAAAATTATGTAAATCAATAAAAGAAATGTTTAAAAAGAAATTTGTAAGTTCAGTTAGTTATATTATCTTTTCGCCACAAAGTTTAAATCGTCATGAGATTTTTTTTCCGAACTAACTTAGGCAACAGAATTGGAATTGCTAAAGTTGTTATTCATTTAAAATATTATTTAATTTCACATTTTTTCTCCATGAGACGAAGGTTGACATATTTATTAGATATCTGTTTCAATGATCCCTTTGCTTATCGAAGGTTTAATAGATATTATTATAGTAAAAAAGTTGTCCTACATTGTTTTATTGTTAAATCTTTGTTGTAAAACAATATATATACCTATTGGTTTCAATCGATTTGTTTTGAGTAGCATCTTCTTTGGACACCAACTGACCCATGCTT
Source organism: Dione vanillae (assembly GCA_037178615.1). Taxonomy (NCBI): domain Eukaryota; kingdom Metazoa; phylum Arthropoda; class Insecta; order Lepidoptera; family Nymphalidae; genus Dione; species Dione vanillae. The sequence goes on from JAZFAU010000073.1 coordinate 634,204, forward strand.
TCCACCTTACATGATCTTAAATAAAGACCTGACGTAGTTACATTTATCCGAGGGTCAAACTGAAAGTTCTTAGAAAATCAAAAACTAAGCATTCTAGCAAGTTATTAGTTTTATTATAACTTTTCAAAATAGCGTCCATTTACATTAATACATCGCCGCATTCGATGGAATCATTGAGAAAAGCACCTTGCCCACTCGGCCTTAGGGGTCTCTTCAACGGCGTTTTGAAACGCAGCCACTACTTCTTCGGCGTCCATAAAATGTTTTCCTCGAAGTTGTTCTTTTATTTTCGGGAATAAATAAAAATCACAGGGTGCGAGGTCGGGGCTATACGGCGGGTGACCCAGTAATTCCACGTCTAAGGTCGCCAAATAGTCGATCGTTTGCCTGGCGGTGTGCGACGAGGCATTGTCGTGATGAAGGAGGATCCTGCGAAGAACGACCTCGCAGGTCGTTTCTCTCGAACTTTTTCCAAGACAAGTGGCAAACAGTTGTTAGTGTACCACTCTGCATTAACCGTTTTCTGATCCTCTAAGAAAACTGTCGCGTAATGACCTGTCTTTCCGAAGAACGAGGCCACTATCTTTTTTCCAACACTTCGACCTCTCTTCACTTTAGTTGGCAACTCTTCGAAAGGAAACATCCACTGAGCAGACTGTCTTTTGGTTTCCGGATCATAACAGTAAATCCAGCTTTCGTCACCCGTTAGTATGTCGAACACAGCATTTGAGTCACCTCCGTTAAATTTTTGGATCATTTCTCGGCACCAATCAACACGGCGGAGTTTTTGAGCCTCGGTCAAATTATGCGGTATCCAGCGGGCACAAAGCTTCCTGACCGCTAAATGTTCATGGAGGAGTTTGTGCACTTGACTCATACCTATGCCTAGACTTGTCCGAATCTGCTGATAGGTCACTCTTTTGTCAGTCCCTATCATACGCCGCACAACACTGATATTATCTTCAGTCGTCGCTGTAGAAGGCCGTCCCTCACGCAAATCATCGGTGCGATTAGTTCGACCACGTTTGAATTCATTAAATCAGTTGTAAATGTCATCGTGAAAAGCCAATCGAAGTCTATCATAACTTTCTTGTTGACTTATATGACATCAAAAGTCATAAAAAATCATTACACGAAAATTTTCTCGGCTTAAATTCATTCTGACGTACACAGACAATTTTCAATTTGCCGCCAAATCGTAAAACAAATGAATGAAATTTATACTCAATATTATTGGTAAAGAGTTCTATTTTCAAAATTTAATCTTATTTTTTAATATAATGCTTTTAAGTTGCCAGTTCTAAAAACTTTCAGTTTGGCCCTCGTATCACACACAATTTATTGAATATTTGTTACTAGTAAAAACCTTTCAAAATACTTTATATATATATATATATATATATATATATATATATATATATATATATATATATATATATATATATATATATATATATATATATATATATATATATATATATATATATATATATATATATATATATATATATATATATATATATATATATATATATATATATATATATATATATATATATATATATATATATATATATATATATTATATATATATATATATATATTATATATATATATATATATATATATATATATATATATATATATATATATATATATATATATATATATATATATATATATATATATATATATATATATATATATATATATATATATATATATATATATATATATATATATATATATATATAAACCAACACCATGCCGCCGCGACCTTTCAACATTGCTTTTTTTTTTCCTTTTTTCTCCCATACTAAGTCACGTTACATAATAAATTATAAGCGACATACCTCGGTTCAAAACACTGTATCAAATTTCCTTTTACGTAAACAAAAGCTTACCAAATCTTTACTACTTCGCACAGCTGTTCGCTTTTAGAGAGATTTCTTTCCTTGAATTAAAGTTACTTAAATCTATCACAAAGGGCATACTTTGTTTAAGTTGTGCTTTTCGTTAATTTGCAGATGTATTTAATTGTTAACATTTTAATATTTTGTTTAAATATCTTATGTTTTAAATATCTTATGTTCAATACATCTCTTTTTGGTAAGCTATGGCATTTTACCTAGTACCATGATTTACTATTATGTTTTATACTATATTAAGCGACTAGTGAAAAAGAAAACTTTGAAACACAAAGTAACGGACGAATGGTAGCATCTTTTTTTGTTTTTTGTCACCAATAATTAATAAATATATTATTTTATACACAGATAAATTCTGTATAAACGGTTCGCATATGTTTTTTTTTGCAATTTTACATTTACTTTGCAGTAAAGTTGTAAACTAAAAAAATTATATAGAATATTTTTTTATTTTATTTATTCGCTTTGTAAGAACAATCAGTTAGATCCGCCTTTCAAATCGTTCTGAATTCTCCTAAAGAAAGAAAAGTTATTTTTACAATATTACTATATTTTATATATTTTCCTACAGAAACGCGCGCGTCGCTTCAAAAACCAAATTCTGTGCGATTTGCACTTCGCGGACGTGGCGCTGATGGAGTGCAGCGACTTCATGCAGCAACTACGCAGCTTCAAACCCCAGTCTTTGGGCTGCGCAGTTGCAAGACGCAAATCTTCCACCACACTGATCTTCCCGTTACCTCCTCAGGCATGTTCAGGTATGTATCAAATATTGATTTATTAAATTTTCAATAAAGTATTCTGTATTCTAATATTTATTCAATGTGACTGCACTAAGTAATTAATAATATAATAACGTTGCCACATACAATGCAATAAAATTACCATCATAGTATTGATAAAAAAGATACTAACAAGTTTTGGTTTAACAAGCCAAAGCCATTACAAAATTGAACCGAATATATTGGGTACATATATATTTAAAGTGAATTGCAAAAAAAAAATATCCTAAACAAAGTGATAAAACATAAAAATACGAACCTTGTTTCTTCTGTGTATTTTACGGTTAGGTTAATGCGGTCACTCTAGTTTTCTAAAGAAAATTAACGAACTGAAAACGTTACTTCTATTGTAGACATTCAGAAGGGTAAGGGTAGACTTACAGAATATACTTTCTAAGATAAATCCTATGCTTGAATGAAGTGTGTCCTACTTCACTTATTCTAGGGACATTTTATATGAAGCAAATCATTTATAACTGGATTTACAACTACATTTTATTATGGTCTCAGTAGTAAAACATCCATAGTCTTAAAACTTGTTCCTCTACTATAATATATTGTTTGTATTATATTTAATATTTTTTATAAAAAGCAAACAAAAAATATATAATAATTTAATCAAATCCAACTTAATACTTAACCATTAGCAGCCATTGTACAATTTAAAGTGAGTTCGTATTTCCTCTTAATTGACGCAATAAACGTCAAGCGTTCGCCACAGTACTTTAAGACAGTTCCAAATTTATGAAATAGAATAATTATGATCAATTTTAGCAACATTCAAATTTAGATTTAATTTCTGATTTACATGGTTGACAAGGTGACTCAATGACAAGTTCCTTCCAAATTAGGTTTACATTTATACATGCGAATATATATCGCTCGCGACAAAATTTATAACTTACTTAGGTTAGGTTTCTAAGTCTGCAGCTTCTAGTTAAGCCTAAATGTTTTAAAATTTAATGTTAGTTTTCTGACTATATCGTATATTTTCACTTTCCCTTTTTAAATCTGTGATTACACTAAATATATTGTAATATATTTCAAAACTATTCACTATTTCTTTTTCTTTTCATCAAAATAGACATACTTGCACCAATTGGAGAACAAAACATATAGGTTGCATTTTGACTGTACTTGGTTACTATATAATGTACGTTTTAATATATTAATAAAAAATATAACTTCGGTTAATTTTAATGAAAACTTAATAATATTTAGTAATATATAAGTGAACTGGCGAGTGAGAATTATTCTACTTCCACTCTATAGTAATACAAGGACTATCATACTAAAGCTATTTTCAAAGTTCTAGCCATCCTTTATTTTATATTCGGCTAGCTAATGTTCAATCTCAGAATTCTATTCTGTACAGACTGCATTGTGCTAGCGTCCGTCGAGCAGTCAATAACTGTCAGATCGAAAAGGAAACATGTTCAAAGGTTTTGTTTTGTTGGCGTGTTAAGTATTATTCACAGTACACGCATGTAGTGTCTCATATAAATAATATAGTCGATTATTTCTTATAGTTTTATATTATATATAATACAAATATATATGTATATTATTATGTACCATCTATATACAAGTAGTTTTATAATATCAATTATTATTTCATTAGTGTGGTTAAATCTGTTTGAAATTTTGTTCAATAACTTCTTAACGGTTTTGTCTATTTGAGCTCTGTTTTAGTAGAAATGATTTGATTTATAGCGCAATTGCTTATTAATGTACAAACTATTGTTACCATAAAATACACAAAAGCGTTAATATAAAAATCTTATTAATCATAAAGTATCAGATATATGTCTTAACAATTAAAAATTTAAAACAAATATTGATTGAAATTGAAATTATCCGAACGTCAACGATATGCGGTTTCTGAGTTGCCATCCTTAAAATGACACGTAATCTAACTCAATTTCCCCCCTCGTTTCCTGTTTGGATCAACTTCCATATAAAAGGAGCAACTTTTACAACACACCCGCGTCAATGCCGGAACACACAGATACCTTTATAAAATATTAAAGGTACTCTCGTAAAGGACCCACATCAATTGTAGTCTAACGTACGACTTTTATGAAATAATTGAATTGATGCATAATACCTATACACTTTACTACATTTCAAAATAAATTATTATTATCACTTCAATAATTTTATTTTAGAAATCAAGTAACCGTCGTGGCGCAGAGGCGCAACGTCTGCCTGTAACGCGACGGTTACTGGGTTCGATCCCCAGTCGGAGAAGATGGATTTTTCTATTTCCATTTTCTTCGCTCTGGTAAACTAGGCAAAGCGCGGCGTTGAGTTCCGCCACTCAACACGCAATGTCTCGAAAACGGCGGAAAGCGGGGACGGAGAAAGCAGGGACTGAACAACGGAGTGTCTTAACACTAGGTTCTCACGGTCCCTGCAGTTCCCTCTGCCTACCCTGCTTTGTGCGGGATAAAGCGTGAAGCTAAAAAAAAAAAAAAAAAATCATGAGATTTTCGAAGTGGAATAACACTTCTCAAATCTTAGACATGCAAATTTATTAAATTTTCGTTTTTTCTATATAAATCATTTTTCATTATTTAGTTTAAAGCCTGAGTTTATCGTGGCGTAGCAGCAGAATCGTCTGACTGTAAACGTGGCGCTTGTTGGTTTGGTTCTCACTCGGGGAGAATAAATTTAGTTTTATCACTTTGGTAATAAGACAAAGCGTGGCATCGAACTTCGGTACTCCACGCTCAATGTCCCAAAAATAGGCGAGAAATAGAGAATGGTGTCGAGTTATTTAACACTTGGTTCTTAACCTATGGTATGAGCGAGAAAACTATTATTTAATTTTTTGTTTTCTGTTTTAACCAAACAATTAATAACAAATATTTTAAGCATTAAGATCGAAATATCAACTTTGAAAACTATTTAAAATACTTACATAAGTAACAAAGATAAGTTTCCACATTGTTGAAATGTATTATTATTAAAGTGAGATTATATTATATTATGTACTATTTCAAATAAATTTCAACATTAGATAAAAAACGTTTTGCTAACAATTATCTCAGGGTCTCAGCTTTTTTAAGTATCTACTTTCCCCCTTTTAATTTTCCGTACCACAAAAAAATAAACGGAACTCTTATCATATTACTTTGTTGTCCATTTTTCGTCCATCTACCAAAAGCATTTGTGTGTTAAATATTATTTATTTAAACTTATAAATTTCAGCGACATGACTAATAATATTTTTTTCATTTCATAGTCCTAAAATATCCTAATAGTCCTAAATCAACTTTAGAAAGTAAATACAATCATTGGATATGACTATTTGTGTTTCGTACTTACCGCAAATTGTATATTGTAATTGAAAATCCCGTTGACCCATGATTTTAAATTTGACAAGAAGGTAGATCTTACAGCTTAAAATAAAGGTAAAAATGAGAAAAATGAAAATTTACACATACATATATTATAGAAAAAAAACGGTCAAGTCCGAGTTGAACTCATGGTTTTCCTGTAATCTACAAGCCATAAACTATATTCAGTATTTTTTTCAATTTTTTTCGGCCCAGTAGTTTCGGAGATTAGGGGGGAGAATGGTCAATTTTCGGCTTTTTTCATGAATATCATCGAAACTATTTATTTTAAAAAATTAAAAAAAATATATTCGAGATCCTGATAATAAGCCCTTTCATTTGATATATGACTCAGTTAGGTTTGCAATTTTTTTTTAATTACCTAATTTATCCCCCGAAAATTACCCTTATTTCAAAAAAATATTTTTTACGTTACACATCTGTGTTCGGGTCAGAGCATTACACCATCACCTGATTCAGTCTAGTAGATTCAGAGAAAATTGGCTGTGACAGACGGACGGACAGGAACACGAGTGATTCTATAAGGGTTCCGTATTTTAATTTTTGTACGGAACCCTAAAAAGTTTAATCAGTCAATTTGCCAATTTTTATAAATTATTTTTTCCACAGACCTATAATAATAACACAAAATGCTGCTCGCTGCATTTTTTCGAACTAAAGACGAAAGCAGATCATTATTCTCATTGCAGTTGATTAATATGGCTTGTTTCCTCATTTCAAGAATAAGAGTATAAGCAGAAACACTAGTCTCTATTTCCTTAGGGATTTAAAAACCAATTATTATTGTACAAGTTTACATATTTCTAGCAGATATAAATGGTCTATAGTCCAAGCTAACTTACAAAATTTCAACCTGATAGTATTTAATCTTCAAGTAAAATGTAGTTGGATTTATTTTAATTGCTGCAACATTTTTTATTACTTATTTGTTTTAAAAACATACAGACAGAATGTTTAAAAAAATTATAACATTTGACAAGTAACGTGACAGCATGTGACAGCTCGACTTCCTCATTCTGTAATATCATTCATTCTGTAATATCCTCGCTAGTAGCTGCCATTCTGTGTACCTCTTCATTTCAGAATCAGATACAGGTAATATAACAATAATATCAATATAATACCAATTGTTGCTTAATCAAATTGTAGTTTAATTTTGTGAGTAGTAATAATATTTGATATAATAAGAATTACAATATTGAATCAGTCCTACGACTTGATTAGGTTTGTATAACTATTATATTAATAACGTGGTCAATTGACAAATTGTTAAACAGAATATTGTCTAAAATAACTTGTAACAGTTGTACAGGGGTAGACAAAACCGGATATAATAAATTATAATAGCAAAGTTTTTATTATACATCCAACCATATCCAATAAAAATCGAATCATCGCACAACGAACGTCATAAAAGCAATATCTTAATTTAAAATTGTTAATAGTTGGCTAATAAAAAGTAATGGTAACATCATATTTTTGTTAATTGTCTGACATGATACATATGTATTTATATTACAGCGTAAATAACAAAACATCGTTTGATATATAATTTCAACGTACAATATCCAGAAATAAATATAAATAAAAATAAATGTTTACTAAAACTTATGTACATACAAATCCTATATGCAGCTTACAAATATAAAAATATTTTTATCATTTGCAAATCTAGTTTCCCAAAACATCAAAGGAGTTAATTTACACCACGCTCAAATGTGATTCTATTTATTTAGATTGTAAATGTTAATAGATGTACACATGCCACGAATTAATGTACAAAATATTCATTCGACAGTGTTTAATAACCCGAGGCTATCGTGGTATCGCGTTGTGGACGCGACGGTTGCAAGAATTAAAAATTTTGAGAATTAAATATATTTTTTTTTAGTTTGTTGTACTTGCTTGTTCAGTTTCACAATTAAATACGAAAAGCGTAGAACAAAATGACTTCAGCTGAGGTTCTCCCTCTCTTTCGTACAATAGCAATATGAAAGTTACAGGAACACACTAGGGAAACCAAATTTCGAGTTTAACTTTGGGTAAATATGATACGGGATTCAATAATAGTTGTTATAACGTATTTTACATTCACTTGCCTTTAAAAACCAAAGTAAGTATTTTAAATACTTACAAACAATGTTTTAGTACATATCTTGAAGTATATTATAAAAAATTTAATATACCTCCAAATTCAGTCCTAAACTGAAGATTATGAATGCATTTAAGGATTCTATGACAATAAGGTATTATGAAATTTTTAATTTATATAAATTTATTGAAAACTTAGCACAGAATATACTTGTACCCACTAGCCTTTGATAATCACAATCACTAGCAATTGTAAAGTACAATTTTTTAAGTGGATCGGAAAACCATTCGAGTAATTTGTAAAGTACTACTTCAAAATTTTACCAATGTACTAGAAGAAGCTAATGAGATACATAAAGCGAATCACATTTTTTAACAAATAATATTACAAAGAAATATTGTAAGAATATTTATGACAAATGAAGGTAATAATTCTTATGTTAAACGTCGCTTTGATTTTTACTGTATTTTGTTTTGTAATGTATGTAACAAATAGTTAATTTTTAAAATATGAATTTTGTGAGATTGTGATATTTATATATTTTACAACTTTCTTTTGTAGATGAACCAACTCAAGTATGGTTTAGATAAATGAAATTTAAGAGCATTTAAATTTAGATATTATATTAGTTAAGAAAAGTTAGTGCTTTATTACATATATCGTTTATATACAAATTAAATTTCGGTTCATTCGTTTTCAAAACCACTTTTAAGAATTGCAACATTTGAGAAGAAAATTGGCGTACCATAAGAATATATTTTTGGTCCCTTGTTTTTAATTTGTTTGTATTAACTCTATATTTTATACAAAAAAATAAGTAATGTTGCTGATTGCAGAACTCTTCTTCTTTCGTTCTTTATTATTCAAAGTTGATAGAAACCACAAAATTCGGACTAAGTTAATAGTGCATTATCGCGTATACTTCAGAAGTTTGATAATAATAATAAACGCTGAAAAATATCTTATAGAATGCAATTATAAAATAAAAAAACAAACGTAAGACTAATTTTTATTTTGTCACACAGTATATTTTTTTAAACTACGACACACATAACCGTAACGAGAAGATATCCTTGTAACACCTTGTCTTGATTTAATTTCATATTTGTATATTTTTAAATCTTTTACTGTAATAATGTGAAAAATGTATGTGAAAGGAAGTGCAGTTGATTCGTAGGAAATCGAAGAGCGTCTTCAAAGGGCGTCAATAAAATTGCACGTGGCTTCTTTCCGGATATTGAGCGCTTGCTCAACTACATAGTGTGAGGACATTGTTTGTGCAAAATTGTAGTATCAGTTTGTTTTTTATTCTTTATTTTTTATGACTTATAGTTATAGTTACAAGTATGGTTCACCTATTCTCTCTAAGGAGCGTACGTGTCAACCCTCAGCTTTCTACTTCCTCCCTTTATTTGTTTCTTACATTCAGCCTTATTCATTTATCAAAAAATAACCTAAATTTTATATATAAAGGAAATCATTACTTTGTACTTTGGTTACATACGTATAATATTATAAAAAAAGAAAACATTAGTAAAAGTATAGTAGAACAACTGATGCAGAACACCTTCTTTCTAGAAATCCCTATTCGAAATGTTACTATGCAATATATTTCAAGACAGGCATTCTTTGGTTCAGATCTTATATAGAGATAATTTTACTTTTTAATACTATATGCTTTATCTCCCTATTTATATAGTAAGTACAAAGATATAGCAAGTCAGTCATATTGCTTGAAAAAAAAATCATTTATTTTGTGTAAAAAAACAAATTGCAGCAATTGACGAACTTATTTAACAAGCAGATTTTCGAAGACTAAAGTTTATCTATCGTGACTTTCTACTACAAAAATTCTGTAAGTTTAATTATAACAATTTTACTATAAATATGGTTCAATTTATAGAAAAAATATACCTCAGATTCCACGTAAACTATAAATATATGGCAATTTATCAATGCAATAAATATCATTGAAAATATTTTGTTGGGAATTCGAGGTTAATTATTTATTACTTAGTTTTCTAAATATACAGACCTAACCACTTTTATTTCACGCGTGTAAACGTATAACCAAGTGTTTGGCTCGATTTAATTTTTATCTAACTAAAGATACATTTCATAGGTGAGGGGAAAAGTTAGATGGTGTCAAACTAAATTGTGTTTGTCGCCTTGACCTCTATGGTTAATATATTTGTGGTTACAACTTTCACACTGCGCTAGCAAACCCCTTATTTTGCATACCAAACAAGCCCTTATTACCTTCATGACCAACTTTGAAAGCTCATTGTTTGGCTCAATGGATTTTCACGCTAATTTATAGGAAGTCGAAACTTATGAGAAAAAGAAACTTTTATATTTGAAGAAATCCAAGGAACAATCTATCTTTGGGCAGCTATATATAAAATCAAAGTTTTGAGACTAATTTCAGTTTCAATTTTAGTGCATAAAGCAAATCTATATTTCTATCTCTATCTATACAACTATTTACACTCTTCCAACGTTTACCGCAAGGACTTGTATGTTTTTAATTATTTTTATACCAAATACAAGCATAAACGTAACGTGATACCAAATTAAAATCGGGCAAAGCTACGGGTGTGCTAAGAGCCAAAACACACAGTGAAATATTAATTAAACCTTCACATGAAATGATAAAGCACGAAATTCATAAAAAATCCCCTTTACGCTACCCACGTTTCATAAGCATCTGGTTTTAAATGTAGACGAAAATTCGTTATGGGCGTAATTTAAGTATTTATATATAGTACAAATATCACTGTTAATATTTAATGTGATTCTCACCTGAAATCTTATTTTTTAACAAATTTTCTCTTTAAAGAACAATAACTGTAATTTATCAAATTTTTAAGAAAGGTACTTGGATATAAGGTTATGTTTATAGTTTTAAGATTTTTTCAATATAAACAAATAAAAGTGTAGATTGTAAACAAATATAATGTAACAATGTACTTATTATAAAAAACACGAACATTTCAGAAGTAATTAATAATGTGTACATATTTTTTATGGTACATAATACCTAGCACTTCCGTAACAGAATTTGGTTCAGTTTAATCTTTAAGGGATCATTTATTCAGCGAACGCCAAAACGGGTAGCTTTATTTATAAGTGTCTGCATTAAATCAATAAGCTATTTGAATATACGCTTGATTGGAATTTTTAAATGTCATCTATATTCTTTAAATATTGTTCTATTAAATTTAAGAAAATATAATTTGTGTTGATTGAAAAGATTAAATTTTGTGTAGTATTATTAGTTCAGAGAACAATAGGTTCAGCAGAGTAGGCAAAGAGATCCTAGCATTGTAACACTAGATTTCAATCTACACTAAACCACTAAACTGCCTCCCAAAATATATACATACAAATATATATATGTATATATATATGGCTATTTTACTCGCACAGAAATTGAAAGCCTGTTCCACTGTACGGAAATTAATATTTCCTTTGTGTGTCCCCTATAAACAGCTATATGGGCCGCGGATCTCTTTTTTATTGTAAATAAACATTAGAAAATCGGGTATTTATTATGTATGAACTTATACAAAGCACCACAATAAGTGTACTTTTTTTTTTTTTTTTTTAGCTTCACGCTTTATCCCGCACATGGCAGGGTAGGCAGAGGGAACTGCAGGAACCATAAGAACCTAGTGTTAAGACACTCCGTTACTTAGTCCCTGCTTACTCCGTCCCCACTTTCCGCCGTTTTCGAGGCATTGCGTGTTGAGTGGCGGAACTCAACGCCGCGCTTTGCCTTAGATGCCAGAGCGAGGAAAATGGAAATAGAAAAATCCATCTTCTCCGACTGGGGATCGAACCCAGTAACCGTCGCGTTACAGGCAGACGTTGCGCCTCTGCGCCACGACGGTCCACAATAAGTGTACTTAACAACTATAAGTATTTATTGGAATAACATATCAAATTGATATCGATATTGATATTATTAGCTAGATGTTGCCATTATAAAAAAATTAAATAAAATATTGTGTATGTCACACTGCTTGTATAATTACTTCTGTATATGTAGGTAGGCAAATTTAAATTTTTTAATTTTTATAAGGCGTTCTTTCCTATTTCTTCTTTTCTTTATATAGCGACTAAATTAAAAGATTGGTAATCTATTTAAAAAATATTATGTGAAATTACAAATTTTAAGTCCATCACTTTTACAGTGTCTTTACAATATTTCTTAATAAACTTAAAAATATGGTATAACATTTATATTAGAATTTAAACAGATAGAGCTTATAATTTTAGTGCTTTAAAATGTTTGACACACATTATAATATCGATGATTATATCTTATACATATGAATATTTTATTAATTTATTATGAATTTTACTAAAAGTAACATTAGTAAAAATTCTATTTTTAAATCAGATCGCAGTAGTTATGATTTTAAATGTAAGTTATATTTTTTTTCTTCATAAAAGATTTTATCTAGCAGCAATATTTGTTGTAAATATTCTTTTACTCACTAAAAGAATATTTACAACAACAACATAGGAAAGAAGAAGAAAGAACAAAACATTAAGGACGACCGGCTCACTCTAAGTATGAACGCCAAGCGTATTGGAGAGAGCTTGGTGTTCTACCTTACAGTGAACTGTGCTTTCTTAATCATCGACTGAAGGAATCGAGCGAAAATGAAGAAGCAGTAGTATAAGTTTGTATTCGTAGCACTTGTGCTACGTTATTTCGTAGCATTGTTCTTATGTACAATTCTATTATTATGATGTATTTCATAGTTTTCTTGAAAGTAGACTCTTAATTTTAATTTATTTAAATTTTTGAAAACATTATAGATTTTATTTTGCAACAAAAACAAATATATTATAATTGGACAGATCATATTATACACCTTTCTTTCCCCTCCCCACACACGTAACATCTCGAGTTCGGGCCAAATGTGAAGGATAACTTTTGTGCGTGAAGTTGAAAAAGTATAATTTTTTATGAATGTAATATAATATTAGTATTTGCATCCATAACACCGTATCACATTATAAAAGAGATTATCTTAATATTATTTCAAAAGGATCACACTATACATTTACTGTATAATGTATATTTTATGATAATACCGTATCAATTGGGAAACTATCCCAACTCGACCCTTCCACCACAACATATACTTAGTAAGGGGTATGTATGTAAATTGGAAAGAGATTTAGAATATCCCAACTCAAATAAATAATCTGGATACCTTTTAAAATCCCCCTGTAATTTATTAACATGCATTAAAAATGTTTACTAGTATGAAATATTCAATAAAGGTTCATCAGTACTTGGTTGCATCTGTTAAATATGTGGTAGTATAAACGATGTGGAAGAATATTTTCCGCGCGTTTGCGATCCACATATCCAAGCTCCGACCGCTCTAGGCCCAACGTAAATATTTTATTTATAAAAGCTCCGCTGGTGTTACGGACTTTTCTGTTTAATGTTCCAAATCCTCTTGTAAACGAAATATTATAGATAAGGTGGACGCAATATCTCATATTTTTTTGTGTTTATGCTTTATTGGGAATTTTTATAAATAACATATGATATGTTGTATAAAGTTATATATGTATTTGAAGTGCAGAATAAAGGCAGACGTTAATAAATTAAGCGAGCTATCTCAATACTATCTAGCAATAACTCTCAATATCGGCTTTTAGGCTGATCCAAAGGGCAAGGGTAATTGATTGATAAGGAAATCGGTCAGTCAAATCACAATTATAAAATAGAAATGGTCAATAGTAAGTGAATAGTCGCTTTTCCATTGTATATAATAGTATTTTTAAATATTACACAATATTTATGTTAATATATTATTATTATTATTATATTTATATTATTCCGACTAATTAAAAAGTAAAGGTTTTAGTACCTTAGCATGAAAAAAATCCACTAAACGACTACGACTATGATGAGAGATTAATTATCTTTCAATAATAGCAAAAATCACTTCCCAACTAGGTCACAGCTTGAAAGCAAAGTAATAAAAACAGTTGTTTTTATTAGTTTCAACGATCAACGATCGTATTACATTAAATGGAAAAGGGTTTACCGAAAAAAGTTATTAAGTAAACCGGATTTATCTGGTTCTGCGAGTTCAGATACTCCGCTGTCGCTTAAGCTTCTCTCCTGGGAGTTTGCTAATAAAAGAACTTTTCAAATTAAGGGCGGTAACTCGCCAGATAATAATATTATGAAACTGGCACAGTGCCACGCTGACGCTGAACAGTTATAATATTTGAATCGAATTTGCACCTTTCACCTCTTGGTATAAAAAAGAAAATTTGATTGTATATTTACGCCGTCGTTGGCAAATTTATTTTATTATTGTTTTAAAATAGTATAATAATAATTCAGTACAGATTGTAACAAAACGAAAGGAATTAAGGAGTTTATGTTATTCGGTATTTGTTTTAATTCAAAAAACAAAGGACAAAGGTTTTTCTTTCATCATTTAAACACCAAAACGAAGTCATTAACTTATGGTATGAGATATTAAAGTATTGTAAAACAAAGACCAATTTTTATTTTTAATTTACGTTTTCAGTTATTTGTAACTAAAGAAAATAAAATTGAAAAAAGTAATAAAAATGAAATTAATGTTTAATTTTTTTAATTTTACGCTTATACTAAAGAAAAATAAAACAAAGATAAGTTATACAACTCAATAAAACAGTGGATGAAGTTAAAATATTACTTGTTATTTTAGAAAATTTTACTTTCTCCACTAAATTGTATTATTAAATTCCCTTAATGTTGTATTATTTCTACAGATGAATTTTGTGAAGAATACCCTCACAACCTGATCCCGACACCCGGATACTGGATCGAATGTTCTCGTCAGAAGATAGCTACCGACACAATTTGGGACGAGTCGGAATCAGAGCACGACAGCGGTCCTGATGCAGAAGGTATTTGACACTTATATTCCTTCTATAAACTGTATTCTTTTTTTTAAAGTGATTTTTCGTCAATGCATTATCAGTTCAATATCCATATTTGTCTTTCTCTAGTATAAAAGAAAACTCCTCTAAAAGAAACGCAATATACACGTATGTAAATGCTTTAAACTATGCAACGGATTTCAATGTGAAATTAAAATCTAGGACAATATCTTAATTACTTAATCTTTAATCACTCTTGACAAGCTGCTGAAATTACTTATGAGCTGTTGGAATGGCATAGCGTGACCGGGGCCAAACAGTCAGATCCAATTTGTGTGTAGTATAATGAAACATAGTTTAATGAAATGTCATCAAGTCACTGAAGCATGGTATAACAAAGTAAATTTACCGAACAAAAATATGAAGAAACACCTACATCTATTATTAAATACAAAAGAATATTGCACATACTTATAGAGAATAAATCAAATATTTTGTATTTGATTTATTTTGTTTTTACTATTTAAATGAGAAACTTTTTGCGTGTTCATCCCAATGCTTAGATAATAATACATTTATATTTAAGTTCTAAAATTGATGTCTTCAACAACTATTATAAAAGCTTAAAAGTTCTACTATAAGCCTATTTGAAACGAGCTAAAATCTCTGCCACAAAGGACTGGTTGGTTGAGGACTTTCCCTTTGACTACTTTCCTACCAAAAATCGTCTTTAAATATTATATTAAGGAAATGCTTCTACCATTCTAAAAGGCTATGAATTTCTATAGAAGTTGCAGTCAATATATGAGTACATATAGTTTTATTAATTAATAAGTAATAATTTACTTATATATATATATATATATATATATATATATATATATATATATATATATATATATATATATATATATATATATATATATATATATATATATATATATATATATATATATATATATATATATATATATATATATATATATATATATATATAAACATAAGACAGTTTGAATGATACACAAATTGTATACAACTTTATATAGACCATCGTGACACAGTGGAACAATACTTGGTTAAATGCAATATGTGCAATAACGCAATATGAAGGAGAGATTTAACTTAAAGCTGAAAAATATATGTATTTCACATATATTAACTTTACATATAATATGTTTATTTTCCTCAGTACTATATATAATATATCAAATTTTCTGTATAAGCAAAAGTTATAGTGTACACAAGCTTTCACATCTTTGTAAACGGTGAATTCAATTTTCTGCGCGCTCTTAACACTGTCATGTTTAGCATAAACATTTAAATTACATTCGTGTTTGAAATATATTTTCTGATTTTTGTAATATATGAAAAATTACTTCATACAATTCTTTTTTCATAAACGTTCCTTAAGTAGATATTTTAATTTCCAGACCGCTCTAATTTGGCTGGCATACATATAGAGCATCTGTTATTGAATTAATTATTAGTGTTATACAGGCTTCTTTCTGTTATAGAGAAATACAATCATTAGGTCAATTCCTTGTCTCTGTTTTGCTTTAAGTAGTATCTTTTTATCTTCCTAGTTAATATTCTTTTTTTAAAGAGATAAAAGTAAACAAATAAAGGAGAACATAATAACAGCATCTGTTAAAATTAATTAAATTCAGCATTAGTTAATGATAATTAAATTATAATTGTCTCTATTCATTGAACTTGTTACCTTCACAGGCTTTACTTTTGAAATATTATTCTGCTTCTGTTGTTTTTGAAAACCTTATAAAGTATGCGGTATTTTTTTGTCTATATTTATTTTGAGCAGTAATTTTAAAAATTTCGAAGCAAAGATAACGAACAACCGAACAACTCAAGTGATTAATGATTTCGTAAGTCAAGGGAGGAGGCCCCTTGCAAAATCATATAATTTTACAAAAGTCAAGGTAAAGCTTAATTTATTTTACCTTCCCCATTAACTGTTCGAAGGGACCGTTACCGTAACAGAGGCATTTTACCAAAAAGTTTTTTAATTTCAATCAATTTAACTGTGTCACTTTTCCTATACTCCATAGTAATGCAAAAGTAAAAATACATGAAATTTTTAATGTCACCAACTGACGATATATAAGTTTTTTACCACCTAATTCTTACAAAAGCTTTGCAATATATTGGACTGAGCTCATTATAAGACTATTATAATAAACACAATTTTTTTTAGCTTCACGCTTTATCCCGCACATTGCAGGGTAAGCAGAGGGCACTGCAAGAACCATAGGAACCTAGTGTTAAGATACTCCGATGCTTAGTCTCTGCTTTCTCCGTCTCCGCTTTCCTCCTTTTTCGAGGCGTATTGAGTGGCGGAACTTAACGCCGCTCTTTGCCTAGTTGACTGAGGGAAGAAAATAGAAATAGAAAAATCCATCTTCCCCGAGTAGAATTCGAACCCAGAAACCGTCGCGTTAAAGGCAGGCGGAGTCCTCATTTAACTTAACTCCTTATATTTCATAATTCAGACTAGATATTATCTTTGAATGAAAAAAGAAAAAATTGAAGATTATTATTTTCTTTATATTATTCTCAGGGTCATTATTACAAATAGATAAAAATAATCTTTTATTTTTTTATTCTATTAAATTTGAAGGTCTTTAATCTCTAAAGATTATGCCAGACCCATCGTATCATACAAAAAATGAAAACTTATATACTATCTACACAGCTTACTAATTTCACTAAATAACAATTTTGCTTCTATTGTAAAAGGGTTTGCTAGTATGCTATTAAATACACCAACATTTTTAAAATTCAAATTAAATTTTTTAACAAATGTGTTTCTTAAGCTCTCAGTTCGTGCACATTCCACCAAGACATGATGTACTTTGCCACAGATATTGCAATTCGGTGTAGCGGACTTTTTAATTAGATGTTTAAATTTATTTAGCGGAATGTGCCCAGACCGAAGCCTATGTGCCATTACAACTAATTCTCTACGTATTTTACTTTTTGCAAACCAGGGTATACGAGGGGGCTCCTTCTGCATGGTATTATACCAGATGCCTTTAACTTTCGAAACTTCACTAAAGTGCTTGGACCAATCGTCAAATATTTCTAATTTATATTTAGTTAGAATTTCTGTAAACTCTGGAACAATATAAACCTCAGCCCTACTTGATGTTGCTTCTTTGGCTATATTATTCTTCATTGCCACTAAGTCCAATGTGCGCCGGTTAATTTTGTGCACGATCTAGTTTTAATGAATGTACATTAGCTGCACTATCAAATAAAAAGCAACCATAATCCATACGGCTCCGGATCAATGCAATGTATAGGCGCCGTAAATGTAATGGGTGAACTCCCCATGAAGTTTCTGCTAAAATTTTTAATATATTTATCGTTTTCATGGTTTTTTCTCTAATTTCGTTTATATGTTTACTCCATAGCAATGATTTATCAAGGCAAATTCCTAAATATTTATAGCAGTCGACTTTCTCAATGGTATAATTATTCATTTTAAGAGATACATTATCAATATTTCTCCGTCTCGTAAAAACACTGTATTTAGTTTTTGTGAATGAAACATCAAGACCAATAAATTTCAAATTCATTACAACAGTATCCAGACAAGTTTGTATCACTATAGAGCAATTAATAATATTTTTATTTCGTATATAAAAAACGAAGTCATCAGCATACTGCAATACATTAACATCTTCTATTCCTGTGCATATCTGAGAAGTAACTATATTAAAAAGTAGCGGTGAAATAGGATCTCCCTGAGCTAATCCTCTATTAGTCCATCTAATAAGAAGTTCTCCATAATCATTAGCAATCTTAAGATATCTTCTATTTAAAAACTGCCACAAATAATTGCATATTTTAGGTCCTATGTTTAAAGTATCCAATATTAAAATAAATTAATTGACAGAAATGTTATTGAAAGCATTTTAGAAAAAAGAGTAACAATCGGAGTATTCCTTGTCATTCCTATCTGTATGACGATATAAGACGTACCAAGCAATCCATACAAGACTTTCCTTTTCGAAAACCAATGGTGGATGATGGCATTATTTTTTTATTCTCTATAAAGGTTTCCAACCTTCTTTTAATCATCATATGATATATTTTAAAAATACAAGACATAAGTGAGATAGGTCTTAATTTTTGACTTACGGTGGAGTTGGAATTACATTTTGGTATAGGTAATGTAATATTGAGTAATAGCACCTTTTTAATAATTTTATAATCAATTGACACATAAACCATTTCTTATTTTGGTAACAGTCGAGATCCGTGAAGTGTCTCAGAGTTTTGCGAAGCAAAGGAACTTTTTCGATTCATTGGAATAATAACTACCACTAACATTTCTGGTTAGTGAGATGATTAATTCACACTTAATTTCCCGCTTCCTGTTTTCCACCTTTCGAGGCATTGCGTGTCGGGTGACGGATGTCAACGTCGCGCTTTTATTGTTGCCAGAGTGAAAAAAATTAAGCTAATTCATTTTTTTCGATTGGAAATTGAACCAAAAAACCGTCACGTTTACTAGCATGCATAGGACCTCCGTGCCACGATGTTTCATTATAAATCTGAAATTTCATATAAATTATAATTTTAACAGACACCAGATAATACTCAAAACTTATTATTCAAGTTTAATTTCAGAGATCAGAAATTTGTCGAAAACTATCTAAATGTTACTAACCAAATACTAAAAGTTTAACACTGACTTAGCAAAGACACATTAAATTATGTAAATTGTGATACAGATTATTCCAATGTAATATTGTACTTTGAAACTGGCGATACAGCAGTGTTTTTTTACTACACATTATTTATTTATTATTGTTGTTTGCTTTACGCTTTATACCAAACACGGTGGTGTAGTCATTGAGAATCTATATAAGAGACTTCGTTGTACGCTTCTTGCCCGATTTCTCAATAATATATGCAGAGTAATATTATTGAAAAATAGTCGCAATTCAACTCGCTGCGCTTTTTTTCTAAAATGGGGGAATTAACTATTTTCATTAACGAGGGGAAGAAATAGGGGCAGTCTTTTCGCCCGCTCAAGCATTGCTTTTATAGTCAGATGATGCTCTACAGTGGCCTCATTATTTATTATGTAGAACAAAATTTTTCTAACGATATCAGAATGTCGTTAAAAAAATCAAGTGTTTTATATGCTCAGTAGCATATAAAACACATAAGTAACATAACAAATATACAATCAAGTAATGTCAATAACTTGATTACGTAAGAGATTATCTAAAAAATATACTTATCGATTTTTAAAAGCTCATTAAATATTTCAATTCAAAAAAACATATAATAATTGATAAAGTAATACTATACCGTATAAAATTTATATTTATTAATCACACCCTTTTTCCTCCCCATTATGTCGTATACCTTAAGGAAGAGATCGCTGTTATAGCGATAAGGTCGCCGTTTTTACATTTTTTACATACCATTTCTGATTGCCATATCATATGGGTGTACTACAAATAGAGTGTATCTATCTACCATGATTAAGAGTAAAGTATTTCTTTACAAGTTACACGTTTGACAGGCACGAGTAAACTCCGATCGTTTACCATGCAAAGTGAAGAGGTTAACAATGATGAAACTTGCAGTTGCTAGATTTCCTATCTTCTTAATCTTTTTAGATTGTGTTTATTTGAATGTTTATAATACAATAACGAATAGTCTCGTAAGCGAACAAGAATTTTACTACAAAAATTACATCAATTCCCGAATTCCCACAAGGCTTATATTTTAAAAGTGCATCTGCTTAATGCGGAGCCTTGAGTTCCACCACTCAACACGTAATGTCTCGAAAAGGCGAAAAACAGGAAGCGGAGTGTCATAACACTTTCCACGGTACCTGCGGTTCCTACTGCTATAATATTGTAATTATTAAAAATTATAGAAAGTTATAGCGACTGTATCTACTCAAATTCTGTTACATTATATTTACACGTATAATTTGCCTATGATATAAAACGCCATGACAGTGACTCAGTCCCCCAAGATCCTAAAAAAAAGAACATAGACTATAACTATATAAAGAAGAATATAGCGTGAAACTACTTTCAATTTATATAACAAAACTTGAGACAATTTCATTAAGCGTTACTTCTATATGTTCAAAGGATTCTAGTCCAAGTTAGTCTTAACTAATTTAATTAGGAGATAATCTCTTCAGCTGCCCATCTGTTTCATTTCATTCAACACACGTTTTCAATTTATCGGTGTGTTATCTCCAGAGTGCTAGGATCTTAGTCATCCATAGTCCCGTTCACAAACAACTTGCCACTGCTTAAGCGAGCGTTCATGAAATTGAACTTTGGGAATATATTTCCGCTAATGTTTTTTTTAAGATTATGTATAATAAAAGTTCTAACAATTATTTAGATTAATTTTTTTAATTGGAGACTAAGTATAATAAGAAAATAACTCAATCAGAAAATATGAATTATCTACAACGTTCTAGTATTTTAGGTCATGTTGTATATTAACATATTTAACTAATTCTTACCTTATTATTATTATGAATAACTAGACAATGTTAGTACCTTGTTATACCTAACTACTTTACTAGTAAACTAAATTTCAATAATCACATTTAAAGCAACTTAATGTATGTATATGAGGATGAAGTAAAGTCTTGGCGCCAGACAGCTCGACTCTGGCTGTCACAGATACCCTACTCGCAGTGTCATTAGTTTGTCTTCAACTTCAATTTAGTATAATCAATTAACCCCTTTAGTTTATAACATGTATAGGGATATAGATAAATAATTTACTGGGTATTTTAAAAAGAAGTTTCGTTGCGAATTTTAATTATTTTAAAATAAGCCATTTAACCGGGCAAATTGCATATATTGGATCATATTATTTTTGGAAAACTTAACGTTTCTATCTCCTTGCAGTATAATGCAACAGGTAATATGTATGTAAAAATCACGATCTTTATATACAATAATCATTAAATAATTGATTTATTTATTTCTAACACTCTTTTTTGTTGTTCCTAACAAACTTAGAAATATAATGGAAATTTTAAACATTTTACAATACTTGTCTAAAATATGACCTGTGATACAATATGAATATAGTGGTTTCCAATGTTTGCTTCGATTGAACAAAAAGTCGTTTGCAAATTCCATAAGCTCTATTATTTTAATTTCTTAAAAAAATCTTCCTGAAATTGAAAAATAATAAAATAATAGTTAATTCGATTCTAGATTATAATATTTTAATCCTTTTATCCACTAAAACTTCGATGTACTTTTCCACGCCTTGGGCTCTTTCGTGCTAATGGAAATATTCGCTTCTAACTCTGAGAATGGGGACGAGATCGTGATGTTTTATATTTAATTCAGTCTCACATACTGAGATACTTATTTGATTAAATGAAACTGAAATTGAAAATTACGATAGATGAAATACAGCCTTTGTAAATTTTTATTATTTAGTGTATGAAAAAATAGTTTAAGGTTGAGTAACCGTCGTGGCAAAGAGTAAAACACGATGGTTTGTAGTTCGATTTCCACCCGATTAATGGATTTTTTCATATCAATTTTCTTCGCTCTGGCGATTAGGCAAAGGCGGCGTTGAACTCAGTCATTAAACGCGCAAAGCATTCAAAGTCGGGAAGCGGAGGACGGAGGGTGTTATACCTAGATTCACACGATACCTGCGATTCACTATGCCTACTCTGCTAAAAAAGCAATTAAAGTAGTCATGGCCATATTTTTAGAAGCCAGTCAACAAGAACACATTTCTCCATGTAAGTAATAGTAAATATTAAAAATCTAACGAGTATATAAAATACTTTTTTCGAAATCCTTTTCTCTCATTTAGAAACAAAATGCGTGTCTATTTTATTCTGAGGTATATTTAGTCAAACGCAAATGAGTCCAGCCGTGATTAAAATTTTATTTGCAATGGAAATGGCTTTGCTTAGAAAATGGTTTTTTTATGCCAACATTAACGAACTTTCTGTAATGGAAACATTTTAATTATATACTACTTTATGCTATAACAGTCATGTCTGATTTTATGTACGAAAACCAACGTAGTTAAAAAATATGAAGGAGCTCTAAATTACACAAACACTTAAATAATTACTAGCGACTAATTTAATCACAATAAAGTAGCTCAAAAGAGGTATAAATTAGTGATGTAAGGTATATTCGCATACGCATTCGCGAATTTTCGCACGTTTTTACACATTAACATTCGCATTCGCATTCGCAAAAAATTCTGCGAATGTTTTGCGATTCTCAGAAAAGAAAATTTGACGACGATAATACGTTATAAGAATCTAATTTACTTTTTGTGTTCTTTAATTCAAAAAAACAGTAACTTAACCTCGTAAACACTTTATCAGTCTTCATTATATCTCATGAAACAATTTTTTTAATGCAATCTAAACTAATAGAAATCAATTCTCTCTTCCTTCTAAAATAGTTTTATCATCTAATACCTAGGTTTGTTCTTTGTTGTTTGTTTGTTTATGTTATAATCCAAAGTGCTATCCTGCTTGCCATAAACAATTGGCGCCAAATATACAAGAATTACTCAATATTCGCATTCGTATTTTACTAGTGATGTAACGAATGTTAAAAAATGACATTCGTTACATCACTAGTATATATATATATATAATATGCTAAAATGTTGTTACCAAAAATACCTTTAAAGTATAGAAATTCAGTTCTATGTTATGCACTTAACTAATCGATACCTGCAATTATTATTTTGTTTTATAGTAGTAATGAAATGGACGTTTGTCTTTCATCTCATCTGATGGTAAGAGTAAATGAAGACAAAGGTGGTACATGCCCATCCAAAATAACCTCCTTTCTCTCTAGGCTTCAGGGTTTAACTTATTAGAAAAAAGGAAGCAAGACAGGTCGTCCCAAATCTTGGCGACTCTCACTAAAATGATTCTTGTACCGATTTACTGTAATCAAAAGTTGGATCCAATCTGTTTCCAGAATAAGATTGATGCTTTGACTTTCATATAATAAAATACATGCCTATTTTTTTAATCACAATTTCTTATTCTATTGTTATATAATTATTCTACTGTTTGTATTAGTGTATCGATTAATATTTTACAATATATATTTTTTTAACTTCACGCTTCCTGCACATACCCTATATTCCTGCACAGTAGAGTATTCAGAGGGAACCACAGAAACCGTGAGAACTTAGTGTCAAGACACTCCGTTACCTACTTCTTGCCTTTTAGAGGCAATACGTATTAAAGGGCGGAACAAGCATTACGCCGCGCTATGCCTGTGTACAGGAGCGACGAAAATGGAAATGAAGAAATTCATCCACGCCAAGTAGGAGTCGAACCCACAAACCGTCGCGTTTACAAGCAGGCGTCACGGCTCTGTGCCATGACGGTCCTCATTAATAAATTCTTATATAAAATTCGTATAACCAAGCTATATTTTGATGAAGTCTGATCTAGACTATTACTTTATTATCGCCATTTTCTAAAAAATAAACACGATATACTTAGCCAATTCTTAAATCCACTTTCCTTTGTACTGTTTCGACGTATCCCTTCAGTTTGTAAACGGCAATCCCGAAGCATAGAATATTCATTTCTCATCTCGACGTAGGCAACCTAATCGTATAGGAGGGTACAAAAATATTTCCCGTGACACTTTCTCACATTATTGATGCATAAGTAAAACTTCGCCTTTTTATTTCGGAAAACTTCATAAATAAATTAAAAGATTTCGGCCTTGGTTTGGACTTGGTCGGTTCCTTAACAAAAAGCTTTATATAGAAGCTTCTTTTTCAACAAACATATTTGGACAAATAAATAAATAATGAAACTATATATATATATATATATATATATATATATATATATATATATATATATATATATATATATATATATATATATATATATATATATATATATATATATATATATATATATATATATATATATATATATATATATATATATATATATATATATATATATATATATATATATATATATATATATATATATATATATATATATATATATATATATATATATATATATATATATATATATATATATATATATATATATATATATATATATATATATATATATATATATATATATATATATATATATATATATATATATATATATATATATATATATATATATATATATATATATATATATATATATATATATATATATATATATATATATATATATATATATATATATATATACATATATATATATATATATATATATATATATATATATATATATATATATATATATATATATATATATATATATATATATATATATATATATATATATATATATATATATATATATATATATATATGACAATAACGACTGCATAATTTAGTTTGACTTGTGAAATATCACAGTAATTTAAATGTGTACGTTTTTTTACAACAATTTTAAGTTATGTAAGAATTAACAATATGGCAGAATTTCTGGGCTATAAATAATGTATAGATATCCTTCTATACTTTTTTTACATACAAAGTAAACGCGTATTATTTGAAGTTATATTTGTGATTCTAATGAATATTCACCTGCAAATGGGCAATTTAATATAAAAAGAAATCATACAAGTAACTTTTAAAAAATCAAATAAATTTTTCGTCTTTATTATTTGTTTAGAGATATTAATCATTTTATAAAGTAAAACCGAGAATATTGATGTGATGTCAAAGAGCAGCTTGAAGCAAATAAATCATCAAAATTCAGGTCCCTAGTTTATTATAATTATATTTTATTAATTAATTATAATAATTGTTATAAGGTCGTTAAGGGTGTTCCCAATTCTGATTTAAGTTTTTATTTGAATAGTACATAATTAAATTAGTATTTGTACTTACCTTGCAAAAATACAAAAAATTCACAGAAACGAATAATCGCATATTGAATTTGCTTTTTCCATTACTTAATATGCTTTATAGCTTATGTGACTGGTAACAAGTGTCAAAAATTATTTTACTCAAAACTCACGACAAGGTGACAAAGGAAAATGTCACTCTGATATTCCCGTGTAATTTTGTATGGGGAAAGTATCATTTTTCATAATTTTCCGGTACGTCATGTCAATTCTATTTTACTGTACTTCGAATAAATTTAGCTGCTGTAATGTTTTGCAAATCTTACCTTTTTTCAGATGGTACCTTGTACTGAGACAGACACTGTTCCACACTTTCCGCCCAATTTTATATAATATAATGTATGTAAATATAACGATACTCTGGAATTGCACTGTAACATACAATTGTTTTATTTCTATAAATTATTTTTATAAAACTATAACATAGCCTGTAGTTTAGTAAAAGTTTGAATATTATAGGCAATTAAATAAATAAATAAGGTAAATTCAAATGAATAAAAGCTTACCACGTCTTTCAACGTCTTAAGATAAGCGTTTCAAATAACTTAACGTGGCATACATTAAGGAAGAATTATACAACGTCAGCTTAAATTATGAATGCAAATTGTAACAAACGAAATTGTTGATTTCAGCATTTTAACTTTTTAGTAATCTGATTTATAAAATGTTTGGAGAGAAGTAGAAGTATGTTAGTAATATAAATTTAAAATAATACGTTTTAAGTTCATCATGTTTTCATTTTTTTTAGTGTAAAAAAATATTATATTATTATCATATAAAGAAATTAGAAGACAAAACGTGAATTTAAACACACTATATGACACTGAGAACTCTGCACTCTTAAGCGAAGTTAAAGCAATCATCCAATAATGGTATATAATAATAATGTTTAATAGAGAGAGTTATTAGTTAAGTTTTTAATTGAAACTATAATGCAGAAACAAAAATTGGCATTGCCAGCTGTTGAATGCAATATAAAGCGTTCAGCTAAAAAAAACTATAGTTTGTCGATGTTATATTATGTTATTCATTTATTTTCGTAAACAAAAAATCTTATTTCTTAAAATTATAATTATTATGTTGCAATTCAATTACGACTAAAGTTAATAAGAATGCTAAGAAAATAACATATATGTAACAATGTAATCTAGCTTGACACATTTGGATGCGTTAAGCTCGAGCTTAATGCGATACAAGCTCCTGCGATAACAGAAATGCTTAATTTGGTTTTTAGCGTTGTTTGATATCACTTTATTTTTGAATTGTTTTATTTATAAAAATTAATATTATAACACTCTCTGCAATAGTAGTGGATTTGAACCCGGGAAATCATTTATTATTATTTTTGTGCACATGCATGTCATAGCGTTGTGTGCAAATACGTCAGTCTCTGGATAGGTTCACGGTGAAGCTTAAAAATATTTCTGATAAGAACTTCATAATAGTGAGTACCCTTGGCATGTAACATATTTTAGAATAAAACTATCAATAATAATATGAACGTATTGAACAATGAAATAAAATAAAAAAAGTAATAAATTATATATATATATATATATATATATATATATATATATATATATATATATATATATATATATATATATATATATATATATATATATATATATATATATATATATATATATATATATATATATATATATATATATATATATATATATATATATATATATATATATATATATATATATATATATATATATTAATAATTGAACTTATATATAAAATAAATTTGTATATAAAAACGTATTTGACATGAATAGTGGAATTGTTGCTCTCTTATTGCTTGTTGTTTCACGAGTGCTATATTAAGAGAAATCTAGAGCTCACACAAAAAATTTATTAAACATAAACAAATGTTCAAGCACCAGCCTACCTAGAAATTAGACAATACATGTGTCATCGTACATTTAGCAAACATGTTGAAACTTCATGTAGTTACACAAATTGTATAATTAAGTCACACGTAGCCATATAGGCTGTACTACAAGATATTACCTTGTAAGATAAGCATTTCATACATGACCTGATAATTGTATAAAACAAAAGTAGAAGACGTTATATTCAAGGCGGATTCACATTAAAGACTCAAATAATTTAATTATTTTCACCTGACTTATTACAATGAATTTTATCTTTCTTTTAATAAATATTTAATACTGTTTATTAAAATTTAAAAATGAATAAAAACACAAACAGGAAATTTCTTTAAGAAATATACATAAAACACTGTTATAAAACTTATTTGAAAAGCTTTTCTAAGTACAATAAGTAATCAGAGTAATGGAAAGATGGCTTAACAATAATCTTGCTAATGATTTTTAGTTTTCACAATAATTAATATCTGCTGTGTTATAATCAATTAACAAGAGTGTTACCATCATAGACAAATTCCTCTTATATTTTAACGGAAAACCTTATACTTTTTTGAGAAAATGTAAAAATGGCTAAAATATCGACGTCATGGAGCAATGAACAATTTAGAAAAATGGAAATTCAAAAAATTATATATTTTACTGTAAAGAAAGCGTGAGTGTTTTTAAATCATATCACATTTATATGTTTCATTTTGATATTTTCGTAAATAACCACTAATAGCTGTTAATAAAACCTTTATAACTGTACTAATTTTTTTTTATTGTTTGGTTAATGGATTTAATAACTTTTTTACCTTTTGTCGCAGTAATTGTGCAGTGTTTCACATTAATCCGACTTTTATTATCATTCAAAATGATGTTTGAATATTTTTTTAAATTTTTATGTTAACATGCTGGACATGTTAACATAAAAATCTTATCTCTTTCAAATGATAATAATAAGTATTATTGAATCATGCAGACCGTCAAAGAAGATCAGGATCACTCGACGAAGCAGCAGAAGATAGCAGTGACAATGGTGGCAGTACACCAAAGAAGAAAACTGCCATCGAAGAACAATGGGAGAGAGCAGGTGGCTTCGAACTCACCTCCGTAGAGCAGGAAACATATGAAAAATATTTCTATGGCACAGAACATTGGAACTACTTCACAAGTGATGAAGACCTAGGACCTGTCATTTTGTCTATAAAGCAAGAAACTCTTAATGCAAGAGATCAGTTTAGGTGGGTTTTTTGTTAATATATTTTTACACAAATTAGTTTTTGATATAATCTATATTATTAATAAGAAACTATTAGTGGCTCTAAAATAGCTGAAATAAAAGAATCGGAGATTAACTAGAATACGTTCTATGATTACTTATAAAAGCATAGTAGTCAGTTAGTTTAGTCGGGATAGTCACAACAACAACGTAATATATTTTGTTAAAAATTATATAAATTTTAACACAAATTTTAACATTTAAATGATTACCTAAAATCGGAGTATTTACTGAACGTTTAATTCTTCAAAATTAGATGCAATCATTTTTCGAGTGGAACAAACCATGTAGTTATAAAAATAAACATAAATCTTTTATATTTAATAACCCTCAAAAAAGCCTCTAAAGCCGAGAAATATAATTTCCTGCCATTGATGAAGTGACATATACTTTTTACTTTGTTATTAGTTATAATTTTACTTGACGCAGCAGGCGCGATGAAAAAAGCAACATAAGCAGTTACAACTTCATTTCTATAATCTTTGTTTCATACTTATAAAAAGTATTATTAGTCCATATTAAATATTCACACATATTCTTTATTCACACATATCGCTATTTTGTCACAATCCGCCAAGGAATGCTTAAAATAAATTAATATACGTTATTTCGAATGTATCCAAAGCCCCCGGGTAAATATCTAAACTAATGTATTCAAAAGATCTAGATTTTTTTCTTACGATTACAGATTCTAGAATGACGAAAGTATAATATGTTTCAACTTCACATTACGATACAATAAATAATTTATTCTCAATAGTATGTACTAGAAATGGAATATTTTCGAAGTGTTTATTTTCCCTCTTTAGAGAAAATCAAATATTAAAATTCATCGTACAAATATCATTAAGTATTTAGATTTGCTTAGACACTAGAGTCATATTTGTGTTGATATAAGTTCAATAGCCTTAATAAACATATACTATGTAGATATGTATGAAATTATGCAATACGCTCACTTTTCCAGAGAGCACAAACTGCATTTTACCACAAGCATACTCTTTATGAAGATAAATAAAACGGCCTCAAAGGCATTTTACTACATCTATTTTCTTCAATCTACACATTTTATTATACAATTTGAGTCAACCATAACACGTAACAGTAAGCCTCTTTAATGTAATATTCTCTCATAATCTGTAATAAGCCAGCTGTTCATATTCAAAGTTATTATCTATAAAAGTGGTTAGTAAAATAAAGATACTTTTAGAAATTAAAAAAGAGTAAATACAAAAAAGACAATTTACCGAAAACTAATTTAAGAATATTTAAAAATTCATTTACAAAAACGAAATTGTTAACAATTTGAGCTTACTTTTGGACCAAAATTACAATAGGCTATGGTAATCTTACTACATCAACGGCAACAATCAATCTACAAATACCCTATACGCATTATTTTTTAACCGTGAATGGTTCTTCTTTACCGTGGTCTTTAGAGCGTCACGAGTCAGAAAGACAAGTATGTCTTGCCCCTGGAAAATCAAATGGGCAAAATCAACAATGAGAGTAGGGTAGGTAGGCCAAATTGGTCTTATATTTGTTGGCGACGAACGTTATGTACGATTACGACATGATAGAATACGGTTGGCTAACCTTAATCATTGGGGTCTAGAAACTGTGAGATCATTGAAAGAGAAGATGTGGATGAGGAGCGTACTTAGCCGTTTTTGACATTTTCTTCCGCATTCAGTAATATCGTAGAAATTTACCAAGCAACTTACACATGTTAAATAGCAGTTTTATAATTCAGTATATTTATAAAGCACTAAATAATGCAGGCTACTCAAATGTTTGCTGTGTTTATAATATGTTGACTAGTTAACTTCAAACCGTCTCTCAAAGGAATCCCGTTTAAACAACAAGATATGTACTTAGTGGAAACTATATAAGAGTATTACTGAAGTTTGTAATTTAAACAAATTTCCTAATATCTGCTAGTAAAATACTTTCGTGCACTTTAAAAATTAAAAAAATATACTAAAACAATAAAATATTGTTATTAAATATTTATATTATAGAAATAAAATTTAAAAAATATAATATTATAACCGATTTTCAATTCTGTATAAAAAACTATTACAGTATAAAAGCGCGGTGATATAAATGATTTCTTTAAAATTTAATTAATTATTTAAAACACACTAAGCAGCAATATATTAATCTGCTGCATAAATATGCTGTTATTTTAATATTTTAAAATTTTTCTGTACTGATTTATTAATGGACCAATTCGCACCGTATAAGCTGGCTCGTAATTTAGCGACTAAACGACATTTAATGAAGCTTAGTTAATTTACATCCCATACTAGACTAAATTTTAAGTCATATTTTTTCATTTTATCACCAATTTGTTGTTCTAGTAAAACCAAAATTTAAGCAAATTAATAAATCGTTAGGGCAGGCTAGCGTGTCGTGTGTTCTTTACAACGACATGCTTCCGTACACATAATATTGGGCGTCTTTGGTGTCTGCAAACGTCTGGGGGTGTTACTTTGTATTAGAAGCTGATAATCAACTTGGGTTGCAATTTCACCTTGACCAGTATTTGTTGCTTGAGGGCCTAGTTACAAAGCAAACCAATCATGTTTTGCTCCACTAAGAATGGTTTCTTCAAATTAAGTCTCTTGTGGTTTTTACTTGTTGGTAAATAGTGTAATTGCGGGCTGACTTCTAGATGATTTCTATAAAGATTTTTTCTCATCCCGACTAATGAATGACACTTCTTTTCTTTACACACCGACAATATAGTAAATATAATATAGTAAGAAAATGAAGAAAGCGTCGCAATATGGCATATTGCGGATATCAAAGTTAATGTCAGTTAAGGATTATAAAGCGGAAAATAGGATCATAATTCGATAATACAAAGGCACACGTGATGAAAATAATATGACATCACATGGAATCAAGACATGCCACAAAAAATGCTGCCATTCCGTACGATATATTCAGAAAGATTCCGAAGGCGTTCACGGATATGATACGGTATTTTCATTACTCTCTGTGACTGTCACAGGCGCGTCTGTCAAGCGCGGCAAGATAACTGTATGAGAATTTAATTAAAACATTTACACATTTTTGAATGATGACATACATTAAATTACTACCTCGCGGTATACAACTATGTGATAAGATTCAAAATGTTATACTTTATTTTTAAACCTTAAATTTAACATTTTCATTTAAGTTTTTGTGTTACTCCTTATTTCATCATGTTTATATGTAACAACAACTAGATAAGTAACGACAGTAAGATAGACGTTAAAAAACTTCTGTAACTAAGTTGTGTAAATAAAAATGGACATGAAAATTATAGCAGCATTTTAGAGGTTTGTCATTAGAAAACCTTTTCGAAATTATGAAACGTAAAAATCCAACATTTTTACATTGAGGCAAACAAATAGAAATGTCCTCGAATATAATACTGGAGTATACTGTACTCGAAAATAATACTTGAGTGCTACGAGACTACTGCACTAAAAGTTTGAAATAAATTTCCACCGCCCTTTACACATAAGTACCTAAGTTTTGTCTAACTTGATATTGTTACTCTATTGAGACTTCAAATCAACAGTTCCAACCGCTGAACTGGAAATAATCATGGTTTACTCAATTCAAGTTAGTCCTTCGTAATTCTAAATGGAATATTAGAGGATGCTTGGTATGCCAAAATTTCTTTGCCCCTTTACCCTTTGTTAACATTTCTATTTGATCCTGCAAAAATCTTACGCTGGTTTTTATTTCGGTTCTCTACAAAAATAACTATGTAAGTAACCTAAACAAAGTATACATACGTTGTTTTTATATAAATTAGATTTTATCCATTTGTACGAAAGAATTAGAATTATCATCTAAAATCCGATACGTACAGTCAGATATTGCGAATAAACATTGTTCGCATTGATTACTAGTACATTGTAAAGCCAGCAGCCAGTTAAAATTTACGGACAGCCACAAAACAAGCAAATAAACTTCTAATCGAACAGTAAAATTTTACAGGGAATCCCATTTGAGAGTGTTCTCATTGATTACTTTTTTGTTCCGATACTAAACGCCTGGAACTTAACTGGAATGGAAAACAATAGTTAAATAAAAAAAAAATCAAAGGAAAATTTAGAAAATACCTAGCTATAAATACTTTTTTGGAACAAAATGAACGTACTACTTAATTACTATTTTATATAGAACAATCTATGGAATATCTCAATAATCAGTATAATATAATGTGTGCATTATCTTCTAGAATCCTCGTGCGAGCAATAAGCTATACGGTGCACGGTCTAATCCCGGCTTCCTGCGTGTTTGCCGACCGTTATAATCGTGAAGAAGTGGTAAGGTCACTGGGCAAAGAGGTTAATATAAATCCACCGCTGATGCTGGGACAGCTGCCTGATACTCCAGAGGAGCTATTGAAATTAGATCAAGTAAGTAATGCATATTTTAAAAATATACTTATTAAACGAATATACGTCTCAAAACTCGGTAGTTTTCGAACAAGGGAGCTTCTGAACCACAAAAAGGTGCATTTAAATATATGTTTTTCTTTTTATGTCAAAATAAAAATAAATTAAGTTTGAAAATAAATTGAATTCTTTAAAAACCTGTGGTGTAAATAAAAAACATAGATATGATAGTATATTTTAATTTAAATAATCTTGGAAAAGTTTGTTCTAGACGACAAAATATGTATACATCAATTATATAAGCCTAAATATAATTGTTTATTTTTCCCTTAGTGTGCTACAATAGACAAAAAGCGTAATATAAAAAGTGAGAACAAGGCATTTAGCTACAATGAAATATAATTTTCCACAAACGTTATTTTGACTTGTAAACCTTAACGAGATCTTTCCCGCTTAAAAAAACAGATTCCCTGGTAATTTAATTTCTTTGCAAATAAATTCACCCCAGAAATAATATTAGCGCGGTTCCCTCCCAGGTTAATGTGTAAATACTTAATGACACGATAAAATCGCAGCGGGTGTACACTAAAATCTACATTAACTGGAGCGAGCGTCTTATCTCGTTTGGCATTCAAAGTGAACCAGAGCCGGGAATAAAATACACAATACTACGCTGCGATTGTTTTTTCATTTCCCAATTACGAAAT
Organism: Dione vanillae; assembly: GCA_037178615.1. NCBI lineage: Eukaryota > Metazoa > Arthropoda > Insecta > Lepidoptera > Nymphalidae > Dione > Dione vanillae. The sequence continues at coordinate 668,483 of JAZFAU010000073.1, forward strand.
AAACGATGCCGCCGTTCATGGCCGTGAAACATTAATGAGGCCCTTTTAAAGGGAGGGCACCTATCGTATAGCGCCCGCCCTCCTTCGTAACAAACTCCCCCACGTCTCCCGGCTTGCAACTAATCACTGTAATGAACTAATGACAAGTTTCAAGCAACTAATTTAGAGGCACGTATCACTTAAATTAATTTTGTGTGTGAATAACATGACTTATATACATATGTATATAGCATATTAAATGTGAATGTAACAAATTCGTTTAGAACTAACCATTCTTTAAAAATTACAATATGGTGATCAACACTTACATAGTAGGATTTATTCAAGTTTGAATTAAACAAAAAAAATACTGAATGTTACAAAATTTTAAGCACTTTTTATATGTGATTACGCTTAAAGCTTTATATTTATTTTTATTACATAAAATCGTTAAATAAAAAAGTTGCTTTGTATACTAAAACCAAACTGAAAGAAATCCTACAAATTGCTCTTGTTGATATTTATTTGTTCTCAGTGTTCTCTATTAAAGATTTCATACATTCGCTACCTTCAGTCAGAATAATAGAATTTTCCGAAAATATTATAGCCACCTTTCCTGACTGCTTGCTAACTTTAAAACAATTGGTATTATGCTGAAACAAAGGTAGAGTCAAGATAAAATAAGATTCAATTTTGAAATTCATCGGGTAGTGGGATAAGTTTGTTCGATTCAGTGAACTGCCAATTTTCATTAGGTGCTGTCAGAGGTATAGAAGTCGGAACTTTGTTGAGAGCGAGCCACGCCGTCCGTTCTTCGCATTTCGCTTTCACTTCATTGTCGGATTTTGTGAATATAATGGGCTTTTCCATATGTGTGATTTATATACAAATGAAATTTCAGCTCGAAATATTTTCGATGTCAGACAATAATTTTATCTAACATCTACTTTTGCTTTACTCTTACATATTATTTTTCTTTCAATAGATGTTCTATTATGCTAAACGTTTTATAAAATTACCTAGTAATTAATTGTATATTTATTAAAATGACCTTATTATTTATTCAAAGTTTATATACAACAAACGTATAGCTAAATAAAACTTAATACGGCTCAAAGAATACACCTCTAAAGTAATCAACTTCAAGTATCCAATCCCGTTAATGGCATACGTGGCTGACGAAGACGCGAATACTAATGGTCTTCATTCACCACACTAACATGCTCCACTTCCATTTATATACTTTCCCTGATTGAAATCTACAAATAATCTGAAACTACTACATTTCCTTATCTTGTCTCCTTTGAAAGGAACTTTTAATAAGATGCTCACTGAATCTATCATAAATCTTCTCAAAGTAAAAGTTACCCGTACATAAATTGATTGATATGACATATGCTTTCAACTTTCCTTGGATTCATTGGATCGTGTTTATTCGACGTGACGTCTGCTTGGCTTTTGCTAAGTGGTATTGAACCAAGTTTATTTAGGTTCGAGTATTTAGGACTGAACACTTTTAAAGTAAGCCTTTGTTTGTGATGAGTCACATTGGACCAGCGGCCAAATTAAAATTGTTTTTATAGTATAGTAGTTCTAGAGAAAAAAGAAGTAAAAATATTTACAATAAAATTAACATAGAATTATTTACCATTAAATTAAAATATTAAAACAGAAGTTTTGTTATTCAACTTTATACTTTTTAATCGCTTGGAAGGACTAGTGCGTATCACTAAAACGACGCAGCTTTATAAAGTTAGTAACACCAAGTTGCCTCACCCGAACACACTGAACAGATATTATATATATTTATATATATATATATATGTATATGTATATATATATATATATATATATATATATATATATATATATATATATATATATATATATATATATATACATATAAATTTTGGTTTACAATTATTATAAAATGGTTGGCTGGATAAATATTGAAATGTATATAGTAAGAAGAATATTAAATTAGATATATATTGAATATATTTACACATACATAAATACATACATATAATGTTAAATATAACTATTTTGTATAACGCTAAGAAATGCTCGTGTCCAACGTCTATTTTATTTCTTCAGTTTATAGTTTACAAACACATAATATTTTAATTATATACGAGAAATGTTTTATATTTTTAAAATTAAATTAAGAGAAAGACAAAAACATACGTAAATATTTAAAAATACATGGTAAAACAAATGTTTAAGTCAGTGTAATACTGTCTTCTACATCCTATTCTTGATCGAAGCTTTTCAATACTAAGCCGTATACTGGAAACACTATTGGTACAATGATAATTGTATTGACATTTCACATGGCAGCAAAAGCCAAGTTCCAATGTATGTCCCCAGTATTTAGATAAATTTTCTTTTTTACCTTCATGAGATTATCGTCATGCGGAACAGCAATGCCAACATCACTATATCAGTTCTATTAGCAACGATAAATAATATAACTAATCCTAGTAGAGCCATGCATAGCTATTATTAACAGAGATGGGTTTGCACGCATAATAGAGTACATCCATGTATCTTGCTTACTTGAAAGTGTCAATGCAAATACCCACTGTAATGAAGATGACACTATAATGTCATCTTTCATAATATATGTTATAATTTATCTTATTAAGGATTTTAAATTTGTACCACTTACAGTGACATGGACAATACTAACAAGACTAACAATTTTGCGGACTAAACAAGTAAAGTAATAAAGTACACATCAAAATTTGTAGGTACCAAGGCACAGAGTTACTTATACTTTTATGCTTGCTTTATTAGGCAGAAAGGCCGTAAAATGTTTTTTTCATCAGATGGTACATGCTTTGTTACGTGTTTCATAAGGTCTACCGTATACATACTGAAATCATTATATATCATTTTTATCTAAGTTTCGAGATTGCTGCTTTTTATATTAGACTGTTTCCAATTATTTAATAAATTACATTCGCATTTGTAAATTAAATTATAGATTTCAAACGGTAGATAGTAAAATTTATAGGCAACGACAAAACTGATCTGGTTAGAACAAGCTCCCAAGCGTTTCCCTTCCAAAGCATAAAATTTTATTAACAACATTTAAAAGTGTGTTGTAAAAATTTATGAACATAATTTATGAAGTACAAATGTATTTATGTACACATCCTTAGCCTCACTGTAGTATTGACTATCATTAGGTCTGGATGGGACATATAATGTAATCAATCTCGAATACATGTTGAAATGATGTAGAGCAAAGTAAATTATATAAAATGTTCCATGTTTTTTTTTTTTTTTTTTTAGCTTCACGCTTTATCCCGCACAAGGCAGGGTAGGCAGAGGGAACTGCAGGGACCGTGGGAACCTAGTGTTAAGACACTCCGTTGCTTAGTCCCTGCTTTCTCCGTCCCATGTTATATATCGTCCATGTTATATATAGTAATAATAATATCGCCTTAACAACAAATTGATGATACTACCACCACTATACTACCATATAAAATTAAATAAATATTTAGTATACTGCTCTTTTTTCATCGACATACGCTTAATTAAAAATTGAGACCATTGTGATAGTATCTGTCTGTGAATACCATAATCTTAGGTCCAATCTGTACTCGAAAGAATTATTCCAATAACTATATAATATACTATATACTTGTAACATGACCTTCCTCTATACTGGAGGAAGATCACGTAAAAAGCATGAGGACTCCCCGGAGAACATGTATGAAGAGGTTAATGACAGTGGACGAGGCGAAAGAGGTATGCAGGGACCGCAGCGTTTGGCGCTCCGTTCTCTCTGACTACCCCGCTAGGGATAGAGCGTGAAGTTATGTATGTATGTATGTATAATTCTAGAAAGAAAGTTTTTATCACATTCAACTGACAAGTTAGAGCAAGTATTATAAAAGCAGTAAAAACAAGAAAAGTAGTAACATCAAAAAACTGTTACTTAAGAGTACCGACAAGAAATATGTTAATCTTATAAATATTTAAATTTATATAATTGACTAATAAGTTTTCAAAAAATTTAACAATGTTTTTGACTTATTGTCGGCGCACTTCATATATTTTATTATAACATCTTAGATTTTTCTTTACTTGACTCTGCAAATTCTTGTATTTATTTAACTTAAAACTTTACATTTAAAGTTATATTGATCTTTGAAGGCATTCAATTTCATTTAGCGATTACTGTTATTTTTGTGTTAACATACGAGTACACCATGATCACTCTTTATTTTTATTTGTGGTAATTTTAAGGTGTTAATTAATAAAACGCTTTGGTGGCTTGTAATTAACTGAACTGTTTTATTTAAATATCTTTGTATATAGCATGTATGAATGACAACAGGTGGCGCTAGTTGTATTTTGTTACACAGATCTAACACCCTAACTTAACAAAATAATTATATTTTCATAACAAAAAAAATAAATAAGTTTTCCAGTTATCAAATTACACACATACATATTCATACTTTTGAAATGCCCATTAAACTTAAGAATTTATAATGTTTCTCTTTACATAAGCTTTTTGTAAGTATGTCTGCTGGCATATCATTTGTAGAAACATATTCAAGTTTAATTTTATTCTGTAACACACATTCTCTAACAAAGTGATGTTTAACGTCAATGTGTTTGGTTCGCTTATTATGAAACAAAGGATTAGAAGCTAATTTAATGGAACTTTGGTTATCGCTATATAAACACAGTGACATAAGCTCATTAGGTACTAGCTCACATAACAAACTATTTAAATATATTCCTTCTTTACATGATTCAGATAAGGCCATATACTCTGCTTCAGTACTGGATAATGCTACAGTTTTTTGTTTTTTGGATTCATAAGAAATTATTGAATTTGACAATATAAAACAATATCCAGTATATGACCTCCTGTCTAAGGAACATGAAGCCCAATCAGCATCTACATAACCATGCAAATTATCATTAGTTTTCTTATACAAAATACCATACTTTTTAGTCTTCTTTAAGTATTTTAATAAACGTTTCAAATGCTTCCAGTGTGTCTCATTAAAACAATTATTAAACTGGCTTAAGTAGCTTACACTAAATGAAATATCAGGTCTAGTTAACACTGATAAGTACATTAAACTGCCAATTAATTGCTGATATGGAATTTTCAATGACTTATTATTAACATCTTTTAGCAACTTTAAATTAATTTCCATAGGAGTATCACATCCTAAACAATCTGACATATTGAATCTCTTTAGAATAGTTTCTATAAATTGCTTCTGGTCTACAGTTATACAGTCTTTACATATATTTATATTCATGCCTAGACACTGTTTTATCTGACCTAAATTTTTAATTCTAAATTTCACAACTAGTTCATTAATTAATTCTTCACAAGTACTTTGACAGTTGAAAAATACAAAAAAATCATCCACAAACAAAGCAATATAAACTTTAATATTATTAACACTTTTAATAAAAAGACAAGGTTCATTTACAGATTTCTTATAACCTAATTTTAACAAACAATCTTCAACTTTTATATACCAAGCTCTAGCTGACTGTTTAAGACCATAAATTGCTTTTTTTAGTTTCAATACCTTATTAGCACAATTCCTAAATTCTGAACATTCTGGTACTTCCATATACACAGTTTCATTAAGAGATCCATTAAGAAAAGCTGTTGGTACATCTAGGTGACAAGTTTTTAAATTAAGGTGAACACTTAAGGCTAGTAATAATCTAAAAGTAGAATATCTTAAAACTGGTGAGAATGTCTCATTGAAGTCTATACCTCTTTTTTGTGTAAACCCCTTGGCCACAAGTCTAGCTCTGTAACGCACTTCACTTTCACTGTTAACTTTCTTTTTAAACACCCACTTGGTTTTAACCACTGTTTTGTCTTTTGGCCTATCCACTAACTCCCAAGTGTCATTTTCCCTAAAAGAATTTAACTCTTCTTTAATGGCGCACTGCCATTCTTCTTTTTCAGGACTATTTAATACATCACTTACAGTAAGCTGCTCATCTGACATTTCCATGCACATGTTTCCAATACCATAGTAGTCTGGTTTACGTCTCATACGTTTCTCAGGAACATTGCACTGCTCAGAGAGGAGATCCATGTCTTCTGGTGATAAGGTATCTGAGTAGCTGTAATCAGTAGTGTTCGATGAATCATCTGGAATGAATGTGTCATCCTTCTGGCTATCACAGCTGTCTTGCTCGTCACTCACAGGAGCTTCTTCTTCTTCTACAACTTTAGATGGTCTATCTTCATTAATAGTGATGCTTGTTGTTGATCTGTCATTTATGTTTTCCATGACAACAACATCTCTGGCTATAATTACATCTCGCGTTATAGGATTGTATAAGCGATAGCCCTTGGTATTTTCAGAATATCCAACAAGAAACATTTTCTTTGCTTTCTTGTCCCATTTTCTTCGTTTTTCTTTTGGGACATGCACCATAACTGGACTGCCAAATATTCTTAAGTGATCCAACTTTGGCTTTCTGTCCATCCATAACTCATATGGAGTAGTACATCCATTAATACCTGCAGCTGGTGAACGGTTTTTAATGTACACAGCTGTATTTACTGCCTCAGCCCATAAACATTTCTCAAACTGAGCATCAAATAGGAGACAACGTGCTTTCTCAACTATTGTTCTATTGTACCTTTCACATACTCCATTCTGTTCAGGTGTGTAACTGTTTGTTTTCTGATGAACTATACCATGTTTCTGTAAGTAGCTCTCCATTTCCACTGAACAAAACTCACCTCCATTGTCAGATCTTAGAGCTTTAATTCTTTTTGACTTTTGTGTCTCTACAAGTTCTTTATACTGTCTAAAATATTTGAAAGTTTCATTCTTCTCTCGCAGAAAATACACAGTGCACATTCTACTGTAGTCATCTACAAACAATAGGTAATATCTGGCTTTACCTAGTGATAAATTCTCCATTGGTCCACATAAGTCCATGTGAATCAGTTCTAGGACTCCATGACTTGTGCTTACACTGTGAGGGAATGGTAGTCTTGTTTGTTTCCCTTCGCAACAAACTGTACAATTAATTTTACTGATGTCACATTTGTCATCAAAGTTAACACCTTCAACGGCTCCATTTTTTAATTTATTTAGATCACTTGCATTAATATGGCCAAGACGCCTATGCCAAGTTGCACTTGATACTTTGACTGCTGCTGCCAACACTTGTTCAGATTTCACAACATTCAGTCTGTATACACCATTCTCTAATTTAGCCTCACCAATGCAATCATTCTGTGAATTATAAATAAAACAACCATGTTGTCCAAATTCAACTCTGTTTCCGTTGGCTATTATTCTACTCACTGATAGCAAGTTGGTAGTGAGGTTAGGCACATACAAAACATTGTTTACAGATATCTTGAAATTCTTACTACCGACGCGTGTCATAATTTGCAAATCTCCTGAGCATTTAACAGGCACTATCGTTTTATTTGCCACGATAATCTCCTTGGTCTTGGGTTGATTACACACATTTGACAACAAATTCTTATTGGAAACCAAATGAGTACTTGTGCCGGAATCCAAGTGCCAGTCGGTTTGACTGAATTCTCTTGTGAGAAAAACGGCACTAAATGCATTCTTTTTCGCTTTATCACTCTGTGTCTGTGGACAATGATTTTTAAAATGTCCACTCTGTTTACACTTATAACAACGAATTACTTTCGATGTGTTGTTACCGCTTCCACTGACAGTGACAGTTGACGGGTTCGTTCGACTCCCGCTCATTCCACTGCTACCGCCATTTTGTAATTGATTTTTACCGCCATATTTATGACTATGAAATCTTTTTCCCGCGATAAATGCACCTTCCGACTTAACTTCAAAACTCATATCCAATAGTTTTGTTTTTATAGCGTCCGCGTTTATGTTGATACCTGAGTGTTCGATAGCCATTATCATCGGCTCGAACTTATCCGGTAATCCCGCCAACATGAGTGATCCAATCCACTGGTCGTTTATTTCAAAACCAGTTCCTCCAAGTTTCTGTGCAGTCTCGATAATCTGGCTAACATAGCTCGTCATTGAATCGCAGGTCTCTAGACGTATATTTATGAGATTTCTAAGCAAACTAATTTTACGTGAATATCCAGAATCGTCAAACATATTCTTCAACGTTTTCCACAAATCGTATGTCGTAACACACTGTTTTATGTGAACATACAAAGAAGCGTCGATCGTTAAAATTAATTTTGCTTTTGCCTTCATATCTTCAGCTTTTTGAGCCGACGTAGAGGTATCTGTTAATGGCTGCTTGAGAGTGTCCGCCATGCCTTCTAATACTAGAACATTTTCCGCCGCAAAACACCAGTCGTCGTAGTTTTCCCGACCTTTCAGTTTTGGCACGTTCACTAAATAATTAGTAGACATTTTTTCGATCCGATTGCACTAATTATTAATTACTAACTTGAAGTTCGGGACTGGGCCCATAACCTAATAAAACGCTTTGGTGGCTTGTAATTAACTGAACTGTTTTATTTAAATATCTTTGTATATAGCATGTATGAATGACAACAGGTGGCGCTAGTTGTATTTTGTTACACAGATCTAACATTAATGACAACGGATGGCCTCGACAACGAAGGTACAATTTGAACGTAATAACTGACTTATCTATATATTTACATATGTATCTGTTTATTATTTAAAATTCGTTATGCTTCGAGTCTTCACACTTACTTATTTTGTCTACTAAACAAATATATTCGTTTTATTTTAAAAGAAGGTACTTGTACATATAGTACCTCTACATATGTACATTTGCTGTATCAGCTTAGATTAACCAATCTAGCGAAGTAAATTACCATCTTAAGACAATTAAGATCGCATAAATGCGTAATACAAACGAGTAATTGTGGCATTAGACTGAATTAACCCATTAATTACTTTGGTGCTTAAGTATTCGCTGTAAAGAGACGTGCTCACGCTTCTTAAGTTGTCCTACGATAATAAAACAAGAATCTTGTAATGATATATCGATTCAATAAACAAATCGCTTAATTAAACTTAATTAAACTAAAATTGTAGCCAAAGAAGTAAAGGCATCAAGAAATCAACTCGAAAATATTAGGTATTTCTTTTTACATTTTACGATTTTATATTTGTCTTATACACTCCTTGACTGGGCTTATTTTCTAAACAATTTAATAGATGTTAATAAAATATTCATTAAAAGACAGTGATGTATTGTGGAGCAACATTTGTATATTAACAGCCTATAGCTGTATATACTTAGAAGTTGTTCCAATAAATCCTGATATTATCATCATCATCAGTTATTTAGATTTTCTTTTATATACTATTTTCACTATTTTTATTAAAAAAGTACGAAAAGAATAAAATATTTATATAATACAATAAAAAAATATCTAGGAGTAAATTGTACAAAGAATATTAAAAATACAAATCTGATACGGTTAGATAAGTTTTAAAGTATTGTGATCCACTATTTAAGAACATTATTAAAATAAATGATGAATCGAAAGTGAATGAAGTACAGCATTTTCTCTAATTGTTCAACAAAATGTATAAAAGCATGTTCAGAATAACCAGAAGAAAATAACTATTTTTGTATCTATTCACTTACCTTTTATGATCGTGATGGTGAACAATTTGTATGTAAAACATAGTAGAACAACTGTAGATAGAAGTTCTGACTTCTACGAACCAGCAAACGCCCTGGCCATCGCTATATTTAGTCTATATTTGATAAGCTAGTATTATTTGACATTTTACTCTCAATATTTCAAGCCATTAACAGCGACTAAGTCTCATTTAATTTGCATAGTGAAATCAATTAAAGCGACTCATTGGCGCGATTTCAGCATGACTTATTGGAGTCTCTAGTAATCTGGATTAATATAAAAAAATTAAAATGTTTGCAGTTTCATATTGATACCATAATAACACTTATAAAGTTTATTATAGTTTTTATTGCTTTAAATATGTAAGTTGTCACCCCTGGTACATCTTATTTCATATAAATATTAAATTTTACTGGAAGCAAGAAGAATGTGCATACAGGATTATAAACTTATAACATGTTCAAGATACCAATAATTTAGCTAAATATACGAGATAATATTACAAGATAAACAAGTTATCTTTCTCATTATAATAATAGGATATACCCCGAGATTGTACAATATACGAGATACTTTCGATCAAAGCGCAATACTGAAATAAATTGACTCCCAGTAGTAACATATTTATAGATTAGTTTGCGTCTTTGTATATAATATAAAATAAGTATATTATCTTTATCTGTAGCAAAGTTTACATGTACTTAATATCACGCTTTTTTACTGTATTTAGCGTTGAAACAAGCGCTTTTAGTAAGCTTTTTTAATACTATAAAAAAGTTCTTATACATATTTGCTCATTTGGAAAAATTATTATGCAATTTATCCTTAATATATTATGTTTTTGAGATAAAAATAGCTTACGTGCATGAATATATAACTCTAACTAACTTATAAATAATACTTTTGTATATTTTTAAATTGATTAAAGTTAAAAAGAAAAATGACTTGTGGGGCATATCTATTAGCATAATTAAATCGTTAATTGTCATTGTTGCACTTGATTATTTAATACTTGCATTGACTGTGGTGTATTTCCTGATCTAATGAAATATAGTAAAATCATTCCACTATTTAAATCGAGTAGTACGACACATCCCACTAATTTTTGACCTATTTCAGTACTAACTAAATTTAGCAAAATTTTTGAAAAACTACTTTTGTCTCAATTAATTACTCATTTTTATCAGAATCAATTGCTACATACAAAACAGTTTAGTTTCATTCGGGATCGCTCTATAACCGATACTGGTGTTGACTTAATACTTAATATTTTTGAAACCTGGGAGTGATTTGTCCAAGTCACTTGGTTGCGTACAGCATGAAACATTAAATTAGAAATTACACCACTACGGAATTAGAAATAAGGCTCTGAACTTTGTTCTTATCTAAATGATAGAATCCAGAAGGTAGACATAAATGTCTCCCGGGTCATTTGTCAAAATGGGAGTGCCAGAAGGGTCGATATTAGGCCCTTTTCTTTTCCTTATCTATATTCTTAGACTTACCATAGCTTGTAAAGGACAAACATGGGATAGTATTATTTGCAGATGATACATCTTTGATTTTTAAAATTAATAGACGACATGATGAAATTGACAATGTGAACAATTCTCTCTCAAATATTGTCCAATTTAAACCATTGGACAATAATTTATTAGTCAATAATTTAATGTTTAATGAGAAGAAAACGAAATGTATTAAATTCACACTCCCGAATGTTAAATTTGTCAAAACTATTGTAAAACATAACGATAAGGAACTAGATTTAGTAAATACTACAGTTTTTCTGGGCATTACCTTAGATTCGAAACTTCAGTGGGGCCCTCATGTAGACGATTTATCGAACAGACTTAGCTCACCCGTATGCAATCAAAAAGATCCGCTACTTAACCGACGTCAATACCGCTAGACTAGTTTATTTTAGTTACTTCCACGGCATTATGTCATATGGTATACTATTATGGAGTAATGCTGTTTATATTGACACTATATTTGTCCTTCAGAAACGGGCTGTTCGAGCAATTTATAACATGAGGGACCTCTTAGGGATAAATTTAAAAATATTAAAATAATGACTCCTCCCAGTTAATATATATTCAAAAATTTAATGTATGTTCATAAAAATATTGATAGATTTAGAATAAATTGTGTTGTTCACAATGTTAATACAAGAAATAAGTATAAACTTGTTATGCCCACCACTAGGCTCCATAAAATAGGTAACTCCTTCCCATGTAATTGTGTCCGTTTCTACAATAAACTGCCGTAAGAAGGTTTTGATATCTCGTTAAATAAATTTAAAATCTTTATAAAACGGAAATTAATTAGTAAATCCTATTATATTGTAAAGGATTACATTAATGATGAAACGGCATGGAGGTCATGAATTGCTCATAAGCTAGAATGAGATTTGTGAAATGATCACAATAGGTTTAGGGAAACCTGGTTGAGTTCGTAGTGGGCTATTCTCACCAGGCCGCACTTAGAACCCTTGTAACTTTAGTTTTAGATCGTGGAGTGTGTAGGATTCAGAGAGGCTCGATTCGATACTTATTATCGAATTTGGCTCCCCTGACACTCCTCCGTTCGCTCTATCTGACGTAAACATCTGATCATCTTATTGATTATAAGTGGAAAAGTTATAAATAAATAGATAAATATAGTATTATAGTTCTTCTATATAATTTAAAATTAATTAAACGAAAAATTATTTAGATTATCCGACTTCTTTTCTGAGTATATTTTTTAAAAAATACAGAGAATATTTTAAGTACAGTAAATATTTTTTTTGAAAATATTAAAATATTTTAATTTTTGCCAGGTGTTCATCAAATCTGAACTAAAGGTCGGTGTGATATATGTAAAAGAAAATCAATATACAGAAGAAGAAATTTTAGACAATAATGAAAACTCACCTCTCTTCGACGAGTTTCTTCAAGTTCTCGGTGAAAAGGTTCGTCTTAAAGGTATGTTATGTTGACTTCTTATTTTTTTTTGCAATTAGTAGTTTTTGTTACACTTTTGCTCAGTTACAGATTAGTTTCTTTTATAAGAGTAAAACAACTACGCCTTTTTGGCTACGTTCGTCTCTGTGGGTTCTACATCCACTGTCAGTAGAATTAGAATAATGGACATTTTTGTAGGTGCATACATTAGTTGAGACGAAGTGACATTAAATTCAGTCTAAAATTATCTATAATATTTATAATCTATTTGCTTACTAGTACGAAACACAAATATACAATAGTATTTGTAATAATCTCCTTTATTTAATTAATGAACGCTTAAGTTTTGACATGATGTGATTTTATTACTTAAGGGCTTTTAAAAATTAATGAGTTGTATTTATTACTTGTATTTTTTTCTTATAAAATTATATTGTTAGTTATCACAATCTGTACACTTTTAATCTTAGGTAAGAAATGAAAGAAATATATATTATATACACTAAGTATTATCTCTTTAAAGCAACATTAAATCACTAAAGTTATCCAAACAAATATTTTTAAAATTTCAGGTTTCGATAAATACAAAGGTGGTTTAGATACTGTACACGATCTAACTGGACTATACTCCGTATATACAAATTGGAGAGGCATAGAAATTATGTTTCACGTGTCAACCCTACTTCCATATGAAAAGCATGACACTCAGAAATTACAAAGAAAACGTCATATTGGTAACGATATAGTGTGTGTCGTGTTTCTGGAGGCGGACAACACAGCCTTTTCACCTGCTTGTATTAAAAGCCATTTCTTACATACATTTATATTAGGTAAGTCATGTTATACTAAAATTTTGTTAAAATCCCTCTTTTACCCATTTTTGATTATGCTAATTCTGTTCCCTTGACTTAAATAGAGTAATTTGGTAAACTGGAATGTCTCAAAAAAATTTCTTATAAAGTATATTACTAAGTTTTTATGTAAATCACATGACTTCTTTCTGCCATTTTCTTACTTTTTTCACTTAGTCTGTCTCTACTAAATCTACAAACTTATGAAACCCCACTTCACATAACATATTGCAATAATTTTATATATACAGGATGTATCTGACATGGCGGCCGTTATCAAAACTACTTAAAGGGGAAAATATTTCAAGGCTCTATATAAAAAACTAATTTACAACTATCAATAGTTTAGGCACAGGATTATTTTTCCTATTTCACTATATTTATACGTACTGTGTAACGCGTGAGGTAGTCATAATTAAATACGAATGACGTATAGACCTCGTACTACAAAAATACTATCAAACATTGTCAATCTTAACGGTAAGTACTCTTCTATATCAACGTTGTACCAGTTGTTTTTTAAGTTTACTGCTACTTACTTAACATTCTGGCTGTCTTAGACTTCATAAATGTTCTTACGTAAATTAGTAGTAATAACTAATCTACTTTCAGATAAGTAATAAGTTCAAATTTATTTTTTAAATCAATAATAGGTATATACTTAAAAACAATTTTTTCTCATTTATAAATAGATAAATTTCTTATTAATTTTGAAAACATCCAATAAACATCTTACGTTCAATAAATGCTGATTTTGCTTTCAATGTACGAGACTCTAAAAGGCAATGAAATTTAATTATATAACATTGAATATTGAGTTTTTGCGAATATTTGAGCGAGCTACAGTAACTATATATGTACCAATCATAACAAAATATTTTCTTCAATTATTATAATACAAAATAAATTCTGTCTCCTAATGTTATATATATACTATACAAAGGTTATATAGGCTTTATGTCAATAATTAAAAGAATCTTACAAGAGAAATAAAAAATTCACACTTTTATCCGCCCAATTCAACGCCGCGCTTTTTTATTACATTTTGTCCTACTAAATTACAGCCACATAACAAACTACAAAAAGGCAAGCTTATAATGCCACGAGATGAAATAAAATAAATTCACTATCCCGAGTATGAGAAAAAAATGCATTTGCAGTGAAACACTGTAGTGCTTGCCGGTATATTGAAAATAATTTAATTCGCTAATTTAATTCTTTCTGTTAGCGAATATAACTTATAATATTTTATATACACTAGCGGCAAACCTACGGATTAGCCAGTTCGACTTAAATGTAAATTTGTTTAAAAAGCTCACTAATTTTCAATTTGAAAATCGTCGAAGTTCTTGGATACTCTCGGATATAATATGCGTATATTGCTTATATAAATATTTTGTTTAAATAATGCTATATTTGAAATATTGAATAAATATAAGTATACAAATGAAAATTTACATCCTTAATGCCAAAGTTCATACGAGCGAAGAGTACTACTTCTGCATACGATTAATTTATTTTTTCTTAAATTTCAGTGCGGGTTTCACCTAAAATTAAAAGGCGGCCCACTAGATATGAAGTGTCGGTGGTGACTCGAGACGAAGTGGGTGCGTACAAGCCCTACTTGTGGGAGCAAAGTGTGTTCGACAAAGGAGCCATGTTCAGGTACGTTTGAGAGTTATTGAGTTTCCTGGTAGATGAAACAATTAAATAATTCTATATATGATTTTAAATAAAAATCAATTTTATTAAGGCTTTTAAGGGTACTAAAAACTAGAATTCTTGTCATATATATGACAAGAATGTACTTAATACTGCTTATTTACTTAAAAAATTCTCCACAAATACCATGTTCCTAATATAAACAGTTAAAATTAATTAATATATCACTACTTTACGTTACAGAGAATGGCTGCTCACAAAAATTGTGAATGGAGAACGAGCGTCATATTCAGCGCCTAAATTTGCAAGAATGCAAGAACGCACAAGAAGTCAAATGCTAGAAGATATTGTCGCCAATTTGCAAAATCATGCTGAAACCGGGCAGATACCAAAACCCTATAGAAGAGGTCTATAAATATTTGAAAACTATTTCATACTATGCTTTATAAACATAATTTTTTTAGTTTATAGTTTGAAATTCCAAAATTACATATACTTTTTTTTAAAATGTGAAGTAATATTGTTAGTTAATGCACAGTCGCAATTTTATTATAGACTAAAATACTAAAAGTTGACTTTGCTTAAAATATAAAAAATCTTGGCAAAAAACAAATAACAGTTTTTATCACCTAAGATCGCTTTTGGCGTGAAAACTCAAAACAAGAGTTAGTAATGTTGAATTGCCTCTTAAAATAGATGAATGTCAGTAAAACTAAAATAAATATTTTATTCCAGTATACATTTTTTCTACTATATGTACGTAATTATCGAATCTATATTATTGAATATATATATTGTGTATAGGTTGCTGAACTTTAATAATTAAAAACATAAGAACTAGTAGATGGCGTTAGTCAATTTATTCTATTTATATTTCCATATGTATATATCTTAAATTTTTTGCAGGATCCTGGCGGCCCATAGGACATATGAGACCATCTTCACCACTTTTAGACTCAGTAAGAGATCAATTTGAGGACTATGATCAACTGGCCAAAGATTTTACAAGAGTATTTTTGAATAATGAACTAAACTCTGCTCAAAATGCTCAACTATTCGATGTGGTGTTCCTAGTGGGTCAATCGAAGCAAAAAACTAAATTCATTGGGGTACGGGCTATTTTGGGAGTTAGGAGTAGGTTAGTTTAACCATTCCTGTATAATGTATCTATAATAATAAACATAATATTTTATTATATATTTGTTTTCATACATAAGTTATATCAGATAAATGCTATATATATTATATATTTTAATTTTTTATGCTATATTATATATTTTTTTATATTTGCTTATATAATTTATTTTAGTATTTTATTCACTAATTAAATCCTACACTTAGCATTTTATAATGTCTTATCTTTACGCCTAATTTACAGAGTATTCCAAGAAATGCTTTATGGTATACAAACTGGATTTGGATCACCTCAAGTGCCGGTAGCGGAGCTGCTCGCAAGACCAGCTCCTACGCTACTATCTCCTACACCCGCAAGGCAGAAAAGCAGCAACTTTCTTCAAGTACCTGATATTGAATCACCAAGGTGAAAAATAAAAATATCTTATTATCATATCTTAAAAATAATATAAAAACACACACGTAGCAAAATATGTGATTTTGTAAGGTTAATGATTTCAGTATATTTTTAGGCCAAAAAGTGTACCAAGTTCTCCGATGGTAAAGAGAGCGTTCTCCCGCCTAGGTACAATAACAGCTGGTTGGGGACGGTCGATACGAAAGCAACATTCACATCTCAATGCTGAAGATAAAAAGAAATGGGCGAGCTCTCAAGATTGTTCAAGTAAATATAATAATTAACGTTCTATTTGTTTATTTAACTAACTTAATATTGGATAAATAACATGTTACATCTTCATATAATAGTGTAAACTATATTTAAAAAAAATAAAATATAATTGTAGACAAAGAAAGCAAAGACAAGGACAAAGATAAGAATGCAGCACTCGGGGTCCCGCGTTTATCAGTTTGTGCAGACGCACAAAAGGTTGACCGCGCTAAGCTTGCTCAAACTGAGGTAGACACATCTTACTTGTTGAGATATATCTTACACGTTGTTAATCTTGGTATAAATTAAAAAAAAATAAAAGAAATATGAAATAATATATTTTTATTTTTTTCCAGTTCTCAATAATTGAATTTGACCCAGAGACATTTAGAATCCTGCTCGATTATCTTCACACGGGTAGTTGCCCGCTCACGTGCGCTTCAATACCGGGACTGATCTGTGCAGCAGAGCATTACGACCTCCCTGAACTTTTACAAGCTTGTTTCCATCACGCCAAGCAGTTCCTAAGAATAGAAGTAGTGAGTTGAAACACGACATTATATATATATTTTTAGTAAATTTTACCTTTTAAGCGAATTATTTCTGGTGTATTATTTATAACACTAGGCTAAGTTGAATTTTACATTATTATATAACTAATATCCTAATATTCTTATATATTTTTTCCACACAGGTGTGCACCATGTTGATATCGCTGGAAAATTACTACTGGCGATATACATCTGCATCGGAATTAGTAAACATGATATTGGCCTTTATAGAGCAAAGAGCATATGCTTTGTTCCAAACTCCAGAATTCCTTAACCTCTCGGAATCAATGGTACAAATGATAATGTGCAGGAACCTCGAGGTACCTGAGGTAAGGAAATTTGAAGCTATGCTAGGCTGGGCCCGTAATAAAATCAAATCTAAATCTGCCAATAAGACTGATGCCAAAAATGAGTTTAAATGCATAATGGATAGATTAGCGAGGGACTTGAAACTGTACAGGATATCACCCCAAGAGCTCATTAAAGTTGTCCTACCATCTAAAGCTATCAAAAATGAACGCATCTTAGAAACACTTATGTATCAGGCAAACTCTGGAATGTATAGAATCCAAGAAGATTATTTAGAAGCATGTCAGCAAAGACTGCAAAAGCAGGATTCAAGATATTCCGAATTTGAAAGTTTCGACTATGGAATATAAAAGAGCTGTGAAGGTTATCAGTGTATTAGATAGATTACGGTAGATCGGGTTCTTATCATTGTGGTATGTTGACGCCTTCAAAAGTATTATTATTATAGATGTACTTTTAATGGAAGCGAGGAATATTTGTTAACTCTCGAATTGTATCCTTGTTGTTGTTCATTGATACCTATATTTTTACATCTAGCTAGACGTGTTCAGTATAATCATCTCTATTTTTGGTACCAAGAATGAAAGAAATATGTACCGAATCAATAAACAAACCGACGTTTGCTAATATTGAAGCATTTATTACGATGAAAGATGTTTAACTTTTGTGATTTTCTAAACAGCTGAATTAGTCACGTCACGACTTGGGGATTAGTTTAGTTATATTTTACAAAATAAATATAAACTTATGAACAGAAAAATATCCGCCCTGACAGTTCACTAAATAACGGAATGAGTTTGCTCATTATATTAATTAGAGTTCGGACGCATCTTTCGACCCTTAAAGACTGTTTACCACGTTGTTTGTTTACTGTTTACTGTCCCCGGTAAGATCCATGCAAACGGCTTTTAGATGACGGCATGCGAATAAATGACTGACTGCTAACTAATGATAAGTATATTATTAACACATGTAATCGAATTCTAAATGTTAGATGTATAGTGTTACATTACTCTTTAAGTATATAGTCTATTGGTCATAAAGTTAAGTGACAAATGACTTATATTTGTGTAGAATATAATGTGTAGTGAAGCCTCAGGTGAGATGTCTTCGTAACTGCTGTAGTAAGTTTACTATCCTTATTTGAGCGTATCTTTCGGAAGCAAAATCACAACATAAAATTTTTTTATGAGTTTAACTTTTTTATTAAAGACTACTGTACCCTTTTTAACGTGAATTTGCTGTACGAAAGATACAATGCATTTAATTATTTTAAATCATTGTTGCCATTGTAGTTGAATATTAATGTTCTCCTCTCCTGTGATTCGCACAATCCTATATATTAAATGTACAAAATTTTACAACACATATATATATATATATATATATATATATATATATATATATATATATATATATATATATATATATATATATATATATATATATATATATATATATATATATATATATATATATATATATATATATATATATATATATATATATATATATATATATATGTGTATATCTATATTTACTATGTGTATATATTATATGTACGTGTATATTTATTCTACAAGTGAAGCTTTAAATTTCCCATTATACCTTTGTGTGCCTACATTGTAGTGTTTACCTTGAATGGATGTCAAAATTTCCATAAAATAATTATTATACTATATCCCCATTGTTATTTTTACTAAATTATATATCTGTGTTAAATAACTGTGAGAAATATATGAGATATGTATTATAATGAAATCCTTCGATATTTTCCTATTACCATATTGTAGAATGTACAAAGTATGTGTTTACGTGTCTATAAATGTCCCAATGTATCAAAGAGTAATGCATGTGACAGCTTATAATTTTAAGGTTTGGGTTCATTATTTTTTATTTACATTTAATTCTTCTTAACAATAAATTTAAAGTATTGTTTGTAATATTTATTATTAATCTGTAATTTTTTGCCTACAGAAATAAATTAGTCAAAGACTAATTCATTTTTCTGTCATAAAGAATGTTTCTAAAATAGTATACAGTCTGTGCTTTCTTTGTATCAAATTATAAAAGAATATGAGGAACAGACTGCAATCTATATACTTATACGAAAATTTATATAAATGTACAGGAGATGCTCTCATATCTCCCACATATATGTTGAATAGTGCTACACGTAAATTGTTACAATATTTCTGAACCAAATGCAGAATTAATCTTAAGTCTTAAGATGTAATTAACATTGTTGTACTGGCTACAGTATCATACATTGACTTAGTATATATAGTTTCTTCTTCCTATATACCTATCATATATGTATCTATCGATAAAATATATGTATTATTTTTCATTTTCAATAGCATTTATATTTCTGAAATATTATTTAGGTAATTTTCAAAAATGAACAATGCCCTGACAAGAAATATAATTAGAAAATAAAGAAACACCAATCAACATATTTTGGTCAGTATTATTATTAATAATAATTGTTAAATGTTATCCTAAGGGAGTAGATCTATATTTTTTTAAAACTGTTCGTCAGTGGATATGTGTCATCTTCATTGTAATCAACGTTACTTATATTTAAAAACATGTATTACAGTTATAAAAGACATAAATAAATAATAAATTCTGTTACTTTTTTTAATAAAAAAATTCAAATCATCATTTTATAAATTAATATTAATTATTTTTGACATATTTATTAACTATCATTATAAAATTATAAATGTATCTTTCGTATTTTATGTCCTTTATGGTAGCTTTAAAGTAAAAAAATCTTTCTATAGGAAGTTTATGTGTACCTTACAGTTGTGTAATACGAAATAATAAGCGCATCTACACCCCTTTATTACGTTTTGTAGAGTTGTTCAAGCTTAATATATAACAAATAATCTACTTACAGACAAAACGATATATACTTAGTATATTTTTCAAAACGTGCCAATTATATTTAAAAAAATCTTTAACATTCTTTTATGTTACATTCATTTCGTACTATGTACTACGTATCTTATCATTCATTATCTATGGTCTGGAATCATACAAGTTTTTTTTTGTTAATTATAACAGTTACTTTTATGTTATATAAATTAGAAGTCGCTTGGTGTTATAAATAATTTGTCAGTTGTGCTTAATCAAATATGTAACTATTCCATTATGTTCAATACTCATATATTATACATAAAATATTTATTAATTTTTAGAAACATGGTTAATAACTTTTCTATTCCAAAATTTTAACCTTCCTGTGATCGTGGATGTTGCTACAAAGTATGTTATTAAATGGGATCTTCAAATATACTAAATAATATCTATAACTGTTATTTTGCGTGAGCAAGAAAATTTATGTGGTGAATAAATTTTTTTGTGTAATTTGAACTCGTTTCAATTAAAAAAACCCTTTTAAATGTCTAATGACGGTGATGGTGAAGCTAACGTTTATTACACACAAATAGTTATGAAAATATTCGCTATATAAAAGTCACAAATTATAAGCCTTATACTTAGTAAAAACCTTGAGTCAAAGTTAAACAACTACATACTTAAAAATCATATTCTTATAAATTAATATATTACATAAGTAATTACATAATATTTTTAATTGTTCATTTATTTTAAATATGTTCAATAAACTTAAAAGCTTTTTTATTCTGATTCTTAAGAATAACATCAGTTTATATATAAATAATAAAGAAGACATTTTATGTGTTTTTGCTATGCTATTTTTAAAATATGTTTCAAGATGGCGTGACTTAAGACTGTGTAGTTAAAAATATATTATCAAAACCTGTCACTTTGACAGCTGCGTGCGTGTAACGGAACGGCTTAGAAGGTTCCGCACGCCGCCGTTAGCAGCGCTCGTGCGCCAGTCTTCTTGCAGCGGGCGTGTGGCCGGCTGCCTGTTGCAGTGCGTGGTGCGGACTAACACATACGAGTTCGCGGTCATAGGCTCGAACGAACATCGAAATCGACGGTCAGTGCGGTGACCATGATGATGGACAACGGGGTGATAACAAATAACTATGAGTACGGGGATGGGTACATGGAACAGGAGGAGGAATGGGAGCGCGAGGGTCTACTAGACCCGGCTTGGGAGAAACAACAGAAAAAGGTCAGTTTAAAAACGACATATTCACAATGATTCAAAGTTAAAATACGCTTAAACGAAAATATTTCGTGCATAAATTTCAGTAAATTGGTAACTATATCCTTATCAAGGTTGTGACTCATATTTAGTGTTTATGTTTATAACTTTATGTCTACCACAAATATTTATAAATACCCCCATGATTATTAACGATTATCGCTATAAAATTTATTTTAAGAACCAACTAGCGTTATTGATAGTGCTTATTACAAAATCAGATTATGAATCTATTTTTAGATGGCGCCTGCTTTAAGAATATAAACGAGCTAGATATTCCAAAGTCAAGAACTTACATTTAAATTAACATAACTAATTATATAAAAGACAATAACTAAAAATAAATTTATATATTTTTTGTATATTTATCTCAATACAGTGTTGCGTAAAGCAAGAAAAAAAGATATTTTTGACAGCACCGATGAGTTAGATTTATAAAAA
The DNA here is from genome assembly GCA_037178615.1 of Dione vanillae. Lineage (NCBI taxonomy): Eukaryota > Metazoa > Arthropoda > Insecta > Lepidoptera > Nymphalidae > Dione > Dione vanillae. The sequence goes on from JAZFAU010000073.1 coordinate 690,764, forward strand.
TCATTATAATAAATTGAAATTGACATATCGGAAAATTCACATAATGTTTTAGAATTTCCCGCCGCAACTTGAAAGTAGATCGCGGCCGTGGACACTATTAAAAGATTTCTTGAAGCTTTTGGTGCGAGTGAGACGGATGCACGTCGCATCCCACGGGCGGGAACGGGCCGGAGCGAGAGGAATCGAATTTCCGTTAGTCATGTCCTAAAATGGGTCCGACGCAGGCGCCGCTGAAAGCGCGGGCGTCTGCCTTTGCGTCACCGTAAAACAGGCGTTTCAGGGAAACTATGGCCTCGTATTGTACGTGAAAATTCATCAAATAGGTGCCATTTACGTGAAGATTTGAAGCTCTGTGACGAATGCTATGACGCACCCTGTGAGCTCAACCCGAGAGGAATGTCATTAACAAGTTGCGAGAGCACTCAAGTGTAGGGCTAGGTTATTTGATGAAGTCACAAAATTATTTATTTTTACATATATATTTAGTTAAAACCTTTCCGTATAGATTTTTATTTATATAAGTATTTCTTTACACATCAGTTTTACTTATATCAATTATTAATATATATTTTGAGGTAAATGAATAAAAAAAATGTATTGCGATCAAGTTGCCAATCAATGTTAGTCATTATAATCAATAATTTTACCTTAAGAACGTAGTAGTAGGTAGTACGTACTAAGTGTGCGAATCTAATAAAACAAATTCCGCATATACAAAAAACTTATTAAGTGCCAGCAATTGCAATTCACTTTAGCTTCACCTTTTTTTGGATTAGACGGCAATGTAAGATGTGTTTGCGTAAGGAATAAAGGATAATGATCGGCGCGCACGATGTCTCGCAGGATACAAACGCAATATAAACAAAGAGCCTGCGACAAACCCCCGGTGCATTGGCCGTACGTGGCTGACGGGTCAATGTCGCGGTCGAGCTTCAGATGCGTCTGAGAACTTATCCGACCACTCATAAGCGCACCGTACACTAAAAATGCACTTCCACAAGGAGGTCAGTAGCGCACCATTTTCCTTATTCAACACCAAAAAAGGAAAACGTGACGCTTTTGGAATCCGGCAATTATGAATCATAATTTTCTTGCAAAGGTCATGTGAATTGATTATAATTTAATTACCAAGTATATTCATTACGCTATTTGTTAAGAATGTTAGTTAAGCTGCTCAAAATATGGACAAGTACCGTTGGTCGGTACAGGTCAATTGAGATTGTTTTCCAATATGTCGTATATTTCGAAAATAAAATTTATCAGATTGTAAAGTTAAAAATTCATTTCAGTTATTGCTATATAAACTTAATTAATATTAAAAACATCTGGCTGTGCTAGAATGATCAATCGTGAAAGTGGTAAAGAAGAGCCCGGAACTAGCAATAAATTTACTAATTTACATATAAATATTAGATACGACTCTCTCCACATGAAAGCTTCTGGTCAACCTATTACTTTAACCGTTCCGAAGACAGTAAAAGCTTAAGTTATTAAGTTTAGTATAGATAAACGGCAATTGTTAAGTACAAACGATGATCAAAATATAAAACTTGAATTGAATACGATATAAAGATTTGTATGTAAATAATGTTAATATTGTAACAAAGTTTAATATGTAGAAAGTTCTGGGTTATACATATCATTGGCAAATATAAAAAAAATTATCATTGCAAAAAAGCTACCAAAACGGAAAAATGATGATTTTTATTACAACGACAATCCATATCGAATCGAAGCTCAAATACATTTGTTGCCACTAAATGTATACATAAGTTATCACCTTGGCATACCTTTCGCATAATTCCCCTGAATCCGAGGTCATTGACTACCGATAAGCATTACATACCAAACAGATTTTATCATCCTGACCAAAATTTATTACACGTTCAAAACATTGCAAGTGCATTCATTGATAGTAGATTACTTTTTATTGTCTTCAGTTTTTTTTTGTTTTTTTATATACATTTCTGAAATTTCAATCATTTATTAAAGTGGTGAAGGTGCTTTTGCAAAAATAGATGGCGGGATTTTTGCTAATTTTTCAAGTATGCTAGATGGAAAAATATTTAAATATTAAAAAAGATATGCTGGTAAATTTTAACCGTTGCTTGATGGATTGTTGACGCCTCGTGCCCTGATCCACATGATTACGTAACACTGTGACAGCTATTTTTTCCTTGTCGCCGTTAGCTGACTCTTGGCACTAGCCCAAAAACATTCGAAACAACATGGTGCAAATTTCCCAACTTCAACATAAAATGCATTGTAAAAATTGCTCGTAAATCGGTTGATATTTATATTGCTTCTCGGTCGAGGATTGAATATTAATTTTTAATTAACGCAACAACGCAACGCAGTTTGATGATGGCACTGTGATTTTCAAGTATTCTTCTAAAATTACTTTATTTACACTGGCCTTGACGCAGTTATTTGCAGCTGCTAGTAACTACTGTTTTAAAAAATATGACATATTTTTTTGACATATTGGATGCAAATCATTTTGTAGACGTGAAGTTTTTAGTTTAATCTAATATAATATTTTTGTATTTTCTTATATGGCTAATTAACAGTAGTAAAAGTAAAGCCTTTACGTTATATTTAATAACTAAGCATTTTGCTTAGTTATTAATTATATGTGCCTGGTAAATATAACAAAGATTTTTAGAAGACGAAATAAACGAAACCACGTCCGTCGTGCCAATGTTTACCCGAGTTCGAGTATCTATGACAGTTCCTACCCACACTAGTTCCTAGCCACTTAGCATTGTTAACCGAACAGGTTCTGCAAAAACTATCAACTGCTCTTTATACTAGCAAAATGTCATCTAGATATCGTTGTGTACTGAAAATTAGAACGAAAACGATTTTTTTATTGTAGAAAATGAAACTTAATTGTCCTCTTGTGAAGGAAATTTAATATTTATTTCTATATTGTTACAAAGTCAAAAAAGATCTTACAAAATGAAATAAGTAGTGTTTAAAATTATTAACAGCGACTGATTCGAAACCAAATATATTAAATACCAAATTGAGCTACCATTTAATGCCTCGCAACTCTTACGATATATTTTGCGGGTTGGTAGAGTACATAGAGTCTATATATTTCAGCATATATTTTACTGCCAAACAGTGGTGTGTTCATTACTGTGTCCCACTTCGAAATTACAAGGCAAATATGTAGTACATACTATATATAGCAGTAGAAACTATAGAAGCTGTGCATATTGTAGCTTTCAAAAGCTACAAAAAACCCCGCTGGGTGTGTCATATGGTATACAAAAATTGTAAAAAAAACACGTATATTATGTTATTAATTATTCGTAGAAATACTTGCAGTGGTCGAGTAAAACCGGATAGTAATATATTGCCTTCCAAAACCTGTAACCAATGTATGTAAATACTTTCACTTATTATAATTTTAGGTGGTTTGTTGAAATTTATGTTTCTAATTTCGATGCTCAATTAATAGATTGTAACATATAAAAATATTTCGCTATTCGTTCTAGCCGTCTGTTTTTATTATTGCTGTGATTTTTTATTTAGCTTTTAAATTTCAATAAATGTCTATATATTATGGAATAATTTAAATAATTTATATTTCAAAAAACTTATTAACTGATTCAATACGATAATTATTCATAAAATATATAAAAACACATTCAAGAACTTTCTTAATCATTATTGAATATACTGTACACTATTTATAAAATATAGTACCTACACAATATGCTCATATTGTGCATTAAAACAAACAAAATCGTGTCGCCATTAATACGACGTTGTCTAAAAAGCCTGCGACTGTACCCTACGTTGACGACCTTGAACATTGAACTCTAACAGTGATAGTAGAATATACATTAACATAATGCTGGAGAAACGTAACTTTCTAACTATGTAGCACTTGTGTTATCAATATGTAAATTGTGGTTTATATTGCTATGTTGGTATATTAGTAAATAATCATATGTATTGAGTTTTGTGACATGTACAGGTTAGGATAACATTATTACCATTTATGCACTCGTGGGACAGCGTTCGGCTGAGAACACGGTGGTTAGGGTTTCGATTCCTTTTTGAGGAATCTTTTCTCAACTCTATCAAGAAACAGCGCAGCGTTGATTTTATTCACTTAACATGTAACATCTTGGATTCAAGAAAAATGTCTTGACAATGGATTTTCTGTTCCTTTGCTAAATTCGATTTAAAGCGTGCAACTACTAGCAAAAAAACGTGCAGCAAAAGCTTATTAGTTATTGCAATTTAAACAAACAATTCATAATTTAAAAAAAATACTTCTACTATTAGTTGTCATCAAATATTAATATTACAAATAAGATGAATACAAAGAAAACGATGAGAAGCATAATTTCAATTAAATAAATCATGGACTTCTTTGAACAGTTCGAGCGACATGCTTCGTAAATAGATACACATAAAACCCACGTCTCAAACATCACCAAAGAGACCGGTTCACCACGGACAGTTCTAAGTATGTGGATACTTTAATATATACTCATCATGTTACTTAATTTAATACAAGTGCTATGAGTGTTTAATTTTGACATCAATTACATTTTTGATTAATAACCTCGTGCCAGTGTTCAATCACTATGACATTATAAATTTAGAATATGTTCTAATTTTTTTACTATAATTTTATCGTATGGCAAGGAAAATAATATAATTTATTTATATTAAGAAAAACACGTAAAACTTTAACGATAAAATTCTCTTTAATTATTTATACAGTATTATAATTATTTAAATATATCTAGATAACTTTAATAAAAGTCTGCTTAACTTAAACTACTTATAAATAAGAAGAACACAATTAATTATATAGACTGGCTAGTTACAAAATATAAAAGGTACGGCGTTTCAAGAAGGGTAACTCGTTACTACACATTGCATTGCAGCTGAACTTTACGAGAGCTTTCACACAAGAATGCTACATAAGGCTAACAAAACCTCGTAAAATGGAATACGGAGATCAAACAGACAAGAGGGATGCATCTATTGTCGTAGCTTGTCTTGTTATTCTATAGTTCTGTGAAGTAGTACGTTTCAAAACAGTCGAGGCAAGTTGACCCGCCTACGCCCAGGTGTGTTGCATATCAACTTCTCTTATCATTACTCAACCTGGTTGCTATTAGCATACGATGTTTTGAAATATATTTACCAAGCTTTATGATTAAATATAGGATTATTTTATCAGCAATTATACGTTTCAAGATTATTTTTATAAAATGTATAGGAAATGTTGCTTACATATATACAATGTTCCTGGTATCTTGGATATACAGTGGTCCCAAAACTAAGTCAAAGTAGAGAAAAGCGTTTTTTTATACTTCATCCAGTAGATATTTTTATCTTATCCCCAAAAAAAATGAAGGCAGTTGACAATTACTAAGAAAGATAAATATATAAAAACATGGCTAATACCTTTGATTATCATACGGTAGTAGATGATCAGTCTGACAAATCTCTGCTGGATGTTCAGAAAATATAAAAATTACAAATTTGAAACGGATAGACGGGTTTAGATTAAATCACCACATTGCAAGTCGACCGTTGCCAAAGTCTATTTTTGTGTCTGTCCTCACACCTACGCAAATTGCTTACACTCACTTGCTATTATAATTAGAAAATAGTTTATACTATATTTACATCCAATAGTACGTCATACGTATGTACATAGACATTGTCGAGTACTATTGAATCAAAACACAATATACTAATACGGATAGCATACCCAAGTTTTTATCACAAAATGCATTTAACTTATCTTGCTGTCCTTATCACTCCAGTTTCTATCTCAGGCGATAATCTGCTCTGATAAAGCCAGCAGCCGTTGTAACTGCGAGGGGAACTTTCGAATTATTATTTATTTGAATCCCCTATTTGCGCCTGCAGTGGACAGCAGATCAGCGAGGGAGAAATTTTAAAGTTCTCATGAGTGTTAAATTTGTTCTAAGATATATATTTCGAGAGTTCGAAAAAAAGTTTAGTTATATGTTAAATTTTGTATGTTATATTTGTTTTGTATTAGATAAATCAAGTAGATTATGTGATATAGATGAAAACAATTAAATCTAAATGAAAATATATTAAAATATGTAATGTTACGGATCAAAAAATAATTAGTGCTTGTTTATACAATAAATAATGCATATTATCACACACTTGTACACTATCTACAATTTTGCTATCTATTCTAACTTTGTTGACCAATATTTGTTACCCACTAAAAGTACTTTTTACTTAGTTGTTTTAAAATATTAACTTAAAAAATATATATTTCTTAATGGCGATTTAATTTAAAATGATGATTGAAGACATTAAAGTTAATTGACTCCGAAATGTTGGTGTCAATAGTGCTACGCCGCATTCTTTCCTCTCCCACCGTCAACACCATGAACCGCTTTCGCCATATCAGCAAATGAAAGATTCCGAATTACGTCAATTAACATGGCATTAAATTAACATTGAAAGAGTGAGATTTTAATAAAAGATTTGTCGACAAAAATTCGAAAGAATTTCATATTCAACACATTGAATGATTTTCACTTTATTGATTTGAATATACTTTTCAATGACTAATAGATTTTAAGAATCCCATAAGGTTTTATTTTGTTAGATGGTTGAAAGAACGAGTTTTACAATTACCACAAGGTCTTTACTGGCCTGTCCGTATACCCCGCATTGGGTATCTTAATGGCCTGTATACATCTACAATATAATCTTGTATATGTCCTTATTCTACTCCAAATTCACTTTGTATCCGAGGTCCCGCTATATCCAATGATGACACTAGGTGAATCCTAAATCTCAATGAAACCTTAAGATACTTGCTTGTTACTTTTATTAAATTCTACTAAAAACGTAATATTTAAGTACATTTAACTATTGACGTCATATAAATATAGACAAGGGAAAACAGTATCTCACGTACCAGTTTCTATTACTTAAAGATATATATGGGTATGGTCTGTTATGTGTTGCTTATAGCCGGTTTTTTATCAAAACAAGCTATATAACTGTACACGCAAACTGTTTCATTGGCATATTTACTTTGGAAAAGGATTACCGCCCTTTAAGGGTTTCTGAACAAAGGTCATCCATAAAGCCCGTAGTGTTACTAACATAAATATTGTTATTATTCGCGAGTTACGTGAATGGGCTATATGTTGTGCCTACATACATTTTTAGGTATATTTTAAAAAAAAAATTCTAAAAAATTAAATCTAAGTAAATATTTATACTGTAAATACGAATTTAAAATATCATTAATAAATATAACTTAAATTATAATTTAGTAATTAATAGATATTAAAACTGCAGGCATATTCACTCAATACTTCTGAGAACTAATCTTAAGACGTCAATATAGGTATAGGTAACTACAAAACCTTGACTTTGTTTGGATTACATTGAATTATGACTTCATAAAAACATTTACGTACTGGGTTCAGCTATACGTTATCTATGTTTAGTGGAGTAATTCAAATGTTTTATTAAACTAAAAATTCTGGATTCTTTCATGATCAGCACACATCTGTTTGCAAAGTACAATTTAAGATTTTTCACTTCATTATTCATTTACTTTAAAGGTTAACATTTAATAACTTAATATATGTATAAAATAAATAAAGGATAAAGATCGTAAACTTTTTAAAACATCGATTATGTCAGTACCTAACCCTCACTAAGGTCAAAGTAAAGAAAAATACAAATCAATCGGTCGAACAACATTATCAACGGATTTTGGCTTTGTATGACCATTGTCCCAGTATAATTATTTACTTTGGTATTTAAAAATGCAGAAACTTTAAAAGTAGATGACTGAATGTAAGTGGCGGCTTTCCAAATTATTCTGAGTACAAGTAATGTTTTTTGGCTGTTAACACCGTTGTTTACTTTGCGACACGTAAGTCGTTGTGTGTGATTAAGAAACTATTTAACAAACAATCAAATTTAACAAAAATAAAGAGCCTCAGGTTTAGGTTTATTGCATAAAGCGAGTTGTAAATTAAGACTCAAACGCGATGTTAACCACTATCGTATCGTATAACAAATTTAAAAGTACTATCATATATTTAAATGATTTACTTTTTGCAATAGCATGACAATCCTTTTTGGTGCATGTAATATGTATGACGAAGCATGTCCCAACATAGCTATCGTCCTCGCTATGTGCCACGGGCACCTCTTTTGTTTTGTTACATTGTCACTCTGTATTTGTACGGCAAATTGCTTTACCATATAGACCCACATATCTAGACAAAAATGTTATTTATCATAATGTCCATTTTAGCTTCTAATTTTGAATTTTAACTACAACTAAAGAATATAATTGCAAACTTCGCCTATCTCGGTTTCTTTTCGTTACTCTTATTTGCAGTTGGTCAAGAAACTACTGCACTAGACTGGTGTAAACGAAATCATTTAAAAATAGAAGTGTTACTAATATTATGCCAAATTGTTACCAATATTCTTTAAAGCCGATAAATTAAAATCTTGTTTAGTTAGTTCAAGGGAATTTAAGCCATGATTATATTTCAGATAGATGAACCGCAACGGAACTAGGTAATACGAATGATCATTGTTGCATTTCAACCGGAACGTGTGTTTGACCTCCTAACTTTATGTTAGCCATACTAGATTCTAAGAATATGACAGAATAGAATCAAAATATCATTACAAAATTCCAAATAAATTATGAAATTTAAAACAAAAAATTTCTATTAAATATTTTTATTATTTGTATTATTTAATAAACTTTTATAAGTAATACTTAAATATTTACTTATCAATTAAATTTTATCTTATGGTAGAGTATTTCATACAATATGCTAATGCCGCCCGTCTTTTTAAACAAAAACACTAACTCACTCTATTTACAGTCTATGGGAGTGTTATAAGTTTGCATTGTGTGCAAATATTAGCTATACTCTATTGTCAATAATTCTACACGTCATGAAGTACTTACGAAGTGGAGTGAAACCATTATATCAAATAAAATATACAACCACAACGAGTAAGCTTTTTACAATCAAAATTACTTGTGTGGTGGTATTTAAACTTTATAAATATAAAAATACAATATAATATAAAATGCAATAAAATGAAGAAGGCTAAGCGTATCCTGACCTAGTGAATAGTGTCTGAGTACTAGGATTGCTCTGCATTTGCCACAAAATATAGAAAAAAAAAAAGCAGTGTAACCGTTAATTGTATGTTACAATAGCGAGTTTTAATGTTTAAATTTAAAAGTGGCTGTGACGTACTGCAGCCGGTACATACATAAATATGTAAAATTGTATGTTAGTCATAGATATGAATGTAATGTTGCTTACAGCGATACGTGAACCGAACATTTCACGTTAGCATTAATTCAATCTCAAGTCAGTCATAATTACTTTTTTTATGTCATACTAACAAATAAAAAGTATATATTTTTCTTTATAGTGTACTGTAGTGTTTTCAGAGATTTTTTTTAGTGCTGAGACTGAGAAATCACTTGATGTCATCTAATGAAATAAAAATAAAGCAATTATAATCATTAAATAATACGTTAAGTAAAAGAGTCGCATTACATCTCATTTAAGATTTTTTACTTTATTTTTCTTTAAAATTAAGATTACACTTCTTGCTATAGGATAACGTTTAGTATAATGTCTTAGTATGTTGTAATAAATAAAAAATATGTTGCATCAGAATTTATTTTGTTATTCTTATAAAAGGTTTGATCATAGGCGGACTATATTTATAATTCGACTGGGATCGCTTGCGCGGAAGTAGGTTTATTACATATACATATTTAAAAATATGTGAGTAATCACTTTAGAAATAACTATCGTATGGACATTTTTATATTTCCTAAGACTGACACATACATACACGTATAAGCGTTTAAGATTTCATAATGACATTCGATTTAAATTGCTTTTTTAACGTTTAGGTCGTGTAAAGTAAAAGTAGGTAATGTAATGTAAATTAGTGTAGTGAAAATAATTGACACTACATGATTGCGCGGACGACAGTTATTAAACATAATCTATAACATAGATACATATAAATTAATAAAAAACCGCTTAAACGAATAAAGTATAAACCTTAACACTCGCAGCACTCTAATCCAAGAGTGAGACTCTCGGTAACAGACGATTTTTCTAGAACTCGAACGCCGGATGTTATTTTAATAATAGCCATCGTTGGATGAAAATATCTTAGACAGATTTTCACGCGCCCACACAAGAGATATTACTATCTATAATACAATAGACATATTATGAGTATATTTCGAGATTTCATATAGAAACAACTAAGTTCTGACTTATCCACTCAAACCACACACATTTGTATTTTAAATGTAACTTTTACTCATTTTCCAACTACACTCATTCACACTTATATCTCATTTTATAAAAAGCTACCAAAAAGTTTTTGTAATTTACAACAATCGTTCTTTTTTTCAGGTATTGAAACCACACAAGACGGTAACACTGGACACACATACCGGATAATAAATACTTTCTAAGGTATTACCTTGAAATAGTGCATTAAACTAAAATTTCAAAAACTTGCCTATACAGCACAGAAATTAGAGTGTTTTATGTTTTATTTGAAGGCAGTACACAATAACACTTATCGTACGTTGTTAGCTGTTTAATCAGACCACGTGTCATACTATCACGTCTGCTCTTCACTTAGTTAGTTTGTTTACGATGCAAAGTATGCCGGTTAACGGTCCTGACATTGTTTATCAAAATGATACAAATTGTCGTTGGACCAAAACGAAACACCTGCAGGTGTAGTCCATTTTTTAAGTTGCCACAAATACTTAATTTTAAAGTCAATAAAAATGCTGTCAATAAAAGCATTGTCGCTAAATGTTGTTCATATTTTATAAATATCTTTGCTAACGAAATATTTTTCACATTTTGTTTTACTATATTTTAAACATCCAATTTTGCGTACTCCTGACGAAAGTTACCTTAAATTACGAGGTCAATTTATAAATTAGTTTAAATTCACATAAACGAAAAATATTTAAAATAAAGAAATTCCTATATGTACTTGGTACATTAATTAGGTCTCAATTGAACAAATACTACCAGAGATGTTTACTTTACGTACGTTACATATTAAAAGACGATTATTGTAATGATGTCATTTATCGGTTATTTTGATATCATTTGTTTAATCATTTAATCTGTTTGTAGATATGTTAAGTATATATCTATATATTATTTTTATTGCTCAAAATTATATATATTTTTGTAAATATATGTGAAAAAATACAGGTACGTTTCTATATACAACTTCTTAACAGATATCAATTTCTGAATTAATTGTAAGAGACCTACACGACATATCGTTACGAAACCAGGACGAATGACTATATAACTGGTTCATACAAACGTTCTCTATTTTAAAATTGGAATTTAAAAACTTTTTACTTCACCTACCAATATTCGTGGAATGTAATCAATATTCTTTTTATATTAAAAATAACACGACTTTTATCAGAATAATAAATTCAGATATAAATTATACTTGTTGCTGGAATACCATTATTCCATCATTAGAACAACATCGCCCACCGCCGGCACTCATCAATCAATATAATCACCGATTGTCTTGTCAGTTTGAATATTATTTAAATTGTTTCAGTGTCAATAGATGAAAAAGTACTCTTTTATATATGAAAGTTTGATCACATTCTTCTTCATCGTCACATACGTTCGATATTTGCCAATTTTATCTTTAATAGTCATTCACGGTGATTTAAACAATTTAATGTTAATTAAAGACATCGCTTACTATTTCTCTCTTAATAAATATTCATTTCGCAAACCACCTTTGCCTTTAACATTCATAACTGGAAACTGGTTATTTATTGAAAGTAATTAATTGATGCACCAAAATATAAATTTTACCAACTTTCTAAGTATTTAACAGACGTTTTCAATGGTTGTGCTATTATCAACATCGACTAGCTTTTACTTATAGAAATATCTGCTTAATTTTTATTTTTATGCAAAAATATATATAAATATGAATATCATTTGTAGTACTTACATTAATATAAGTGTACTTTTTTATTATTATAGCCATAGAATGTACACTAGAGCTACTTTGACAAATGTAAATAAGGCAACATTTTTTACTTAGCCGATAACGCTAAATGCTGAGTCTTCACGCTAGATTACAAATAACAATCTACCGAGTTATTACAAAATTGAAAAGGTATCCATGAGAGCACTTTAACATAGAGTGGTTACGAAGGTTATTTTGTTCGATTTTGCTGTTAAATTGAATACGAATTCCTAATAAATCAACGTAATTTAATAGACAGTTGTACGCCTAGATAAATGAATAGAGGCCGTAGGTAGCAAGTGGTGTGGCAAGCCAAACTAGTGACATGCCAAATAATTCGTTTACGGTTTATTTAAACGTTAATAACGAAAAATAATTAATTCAGTAACATCATTATGTTGCCTTTGAACGACAGAGGCAGAGTGTGCGATGATACCAATGGCAGCAGGCTGAGTAGATTTGGGCCTTGTGCAGAAAATTTTATGAGAAGCAAATATACGGACCGAAAGTCTGTGCACCTAAGTGGATGGAAACAGCATGTCAGTACACGAAGATCTGACTTAGAATCTTTAATGTAGCATACAATGTCAATATTAACACAATCAAAACGTGTGTTTTTAAAATATTTAAAACATATATTTAATACAAATATTGTAAAACAAAGTCTAAAAGTTCAGGCTAGATATTTCATGTTGTGTCTATTCTATTATGTTTAATAAATAACAGTCGCTCGTTCGTGACCAACAGTATATTATTCGATCTCATAAACAAATGTTATTATTAAAAGAATGGCCGGTCTGATTCTAAACGAGCGTTATGCAATAGTTGAAGGTATCCTAACAATAGAGTATTAACGATCACTGTCTTCAAGATGCTGCATTAGGTACATTCGAAGAAGGTTTCGCTACTATAAGTATATTTGTTTAGGATTTTTTTAACATTCCCTAAATAAAATTTGTTTCTAATGAACCATTTACTCCGTATCAAACCGAGCACTAAATTCACTTTAAGGTCAACACATTAACCATTGAAACAAATGATATTAAAAATAATTTAACGAAACAATAAGATTTGCACATTATTATTTAAAGCCATAGTATTAATATCTATACCTATAAATTTTGGACGGATAATGGCAAATAAATTTTATATTTTAGTCGTTGTCTTGGACTTAATATCATATTTGAGTTGTTGAGTTCAGTAGTTTAAAATGTTGGTATGCCTAAATAACTTCTACACCTGCAGCTTTATTTTAGATCTACACTGGCCGTGAGAGTCGCAAGGTGATGCGGGTTTATTTTCACATTCTAGGTCGCGTATGTATTATCTCAGGGACATTTTCTTTGAACACGACTACGTTACCATGTCACTGTGACAACATCATTTTCATACTTTGGAAATATTTATTATCTAACTAAACAATCTCGTCAGTTTTTATTTTAAATTTCTTTTCATGTGTTGTCAGTTAACAAATTTTTTGATTATTTTTTACTATGAATTGACTTACGTATTTTGTAATAAATTTATAAATCTTCTTTTCAACTTTAAAAAAGAACATAAAAAAATAAACGGACTATTCACAAATATTATTAATAAAAATAATTCTGCAATCTTTTTGACGTGTAGAAGAAATGACATATTTACATCAATTAAATTGAAATTAGTTCTATTTGTTAGTGTAGCAGCTACCCATGAAAGATACACACAAATTGAACAGCTGCCCATGAAAGATAAAATTTAAACGTTCTTTATAAATATTTTTAGTATTGAAGAATGGAAAATATAGCCTTCAGATAAGTGTACCTTGAAGACAATCTTTAAAAGTTTACAAGTTTTCGTCTCAAGTCATTAATATTTAAAAATGCTCAGTCAAAATACAGACCAACGTTATAAATTTTGTACACCAAATAAAACCTGTCACGGCGTTTAATGAATCATAAACTGTCCTCGTTCTGATATGTTGGCCTTAGAATCGTCCAGATATTTATATTTATCCACGAACCTGTGGGGTATGCCTGTAAAAATCGTCCCCGTTACTTACACCGTTCATCTGATGACACGGGCAATATACAAGTTGCTGTAGGCCATACATTAATGGCAGGTATTATTATCTACAACACTTTGCCAAGCTTCGAATTGTGACTCATATAATATATAATACGTAGGCAGAATGCAGTTCGATAACATGTTCCGGTGCTAAATTTTTATTTCTCAATTTTTATTTTTTACTTATTATTATTTATTTCATATTTTGTACTTATATTTTATTACTACACGTACATTTTTATAGAGCATATACTGTGACAAGGCCACGTTTGTTGTAGCATTTAAGATCGTTACTTCAGAAGAATAGCTTGTACATAAATAACAAATGAAGTCTAGAAAAGATTCATTGATAAAATCAATTACTGACACATTACGTAATATTCTATTGTAACGTTTTTTTTTCTTATTTTCCTAATAAGCTAGATAGACTTGCAAGATACTGATAATATATTCAAAGATGACATACATATATTCAAAGGATGATTGATATATGTTCATATTTATACCAGCTGTTCTACTTAATCTTAAATAAAAGATTGATTACTACAAAATTGTTTATGTTGTAAATAATAATAATTGCGTACATACATTTACATTTAAAAATAAAAAGAGTACAAAAAATATATGTTACCATCTAATCACACGTGATAACAGCATCCGTTGCTTAACTAGTACTTTTGCTTTTATATATATATAATGTAAATATTGTTATTAAGTTTTTCACAACCTCAACAATGGAAAGTTGTTATTTTTATTTTTTTTAACATCAATCAGTATTAGAAAATTATACCACCAGCAAAATAGCTGGAATCACTAGCAAATTTGTGAACAAAGCAATACTTCTGAAAAAAATTAAGAATTATTGAATATTTCAATACTATATTAGGGTCCAACTAACTACAATACGGTGTCCGTGAACGGTTAACCCAGGCAATAAATCAATTTATTTTATTACCACTAACTTCCGCGATACAGGCGCAGTTTCGTATTATCGCTTCATATTAGTGAAAGATCGGTCTAATTTATCCAATGCTGCTCAAAATAAACTAGATATTTTATTATATTATATTTGTCAGTGACTTTGAATTCAAAACATTTACATTTCATGGGTGTGCCATATACCAAACTAGTATTTTGCAAAGTATGAACCTACGTACGTAAAACTAACTAGTGTAAGTGGACGGGCCACCTGCACCTGCCCCTTAGCACAGCTGTGAAACATTTTATGTATCTCAAACTGTTTTAAGTATAAATTAATTCATCTCACAATGGGAATTAAAATCATCCCAGGCAAATTACACTTGCACGTTCTAGCACGTTTATAAATGAAACGATTAAGTCATATAATTGAATCAATGCTAATAAAGTAACAGCATAAAAGTATAAATATTAAAGAAACTTTTCCTTCACACACGTTTCAATGCACACTCTTTCTTTTCCTTTAGGTGGGAAAATAATAACACACAGTTTCATAATTTATACTAAATTTCTAATGGAATAAATTTGTATAAGAACATATGGATGATGCAAATAGTAAATAGGTAGGTAGGTAATCTACTTCCTAGTTTTTATTCTTAACTAAATAAAGTTACTATTATTTAACGGACATAATGTAGAATATTTTATATAGTGTTATGTAAAAGATAAATGAAATAAAACAAAATTAAAATGCCTGGTCTTAAAATTTATTTTCGAAAACTTTCATTGTCATTTTTATTAGAGACTAGCGACCCGCTCGCAGCTCGCGGTAAAATAATACAGCTTCGTTTTTCGCGAAATCGCATTGTACATGCTCAGTGTACACATATTTACTGTAATAGGTACATGATAACAAACACTATTTTTATAACTTTTTTCTCGGATTTAGCATTGTATAATTGAAAATTGCATATACAATGCATTTGTTTTATATATGAAAATTATTTGTGTATTTATATATCATATTATTATATCTGAGTTACTTCTTATTACGTCGACTATCTACCAGTAAATTCCTGTCTAAATTGGTCCAGCCGTTTCAGACATTAACCGGAGCGAACAGACAGTCAGATAAAAAAAATTATATATTTACCGTATAATATATATACAGTATATGTATGTTAAATACCAACTCTTATCTTAAATATATTAGTCACCAATGTTATGTTATTTGATACGAAATTTGACATAATATGTGTACTTATATAAATTCTTACGTTTTATATTTTATGCATATGGCTTTCATATTTTAATTTATCATCCTTGTAATGTTTGATATATAGCGGAAATGATTATTAAGTTTGAACTAGAGTTCTAGAAACGCCTATGTTTTGTACATAAGCATTAATCCCAATATAATTTGAGCTCACTGCACCGCACCTAGATACGTTTCAATTGTGCCACAATGCGATAATGTAACTAAAGTAAATAATTTTGTTGAAAAGGCACATTGCATAAAACTCCATTTTTCTAGTTATATGGTTGTAGCTATATAAAATGCGCTCTTGACCGCTTCGGTTTGACTTTTGCCATATCAGCATTAACAAATCGTGTACCTATGAATGTAGTTCATTTGTGAGCTATTTTCAATATTGCAACTTTCATTCTTACCCAATGTAAGAGACAACGAGGCCAAAGCGTGATTGTAGCATTAGATTAGGAAAGGTATGATCTTGGTTCCGCCTTTAAGGATATACTTACATTATTTTAGATGATTATTAATTGTTAAATATTACTAGAATACTAATTTATTATTTAGTAATTTAATATTGAACACTTTTCCCGTAGTGTTTGTGCTGATTTGTTCAGGAAGCGATTGAAACAATTCTATATTATACTTGTTTATATTTTGGTTTATCGCTACTTATTATTACAAACCTTGGGACAATTAATTATTTAGAATTTAGTAACACTTCCAATCTTGTTGCCGTAATAATAAACAGATTTATATTACTTACCTAACAATAACAAGGTGGTAAACAAATCTGCAATTCGATTCAACGGTGCCAGACGTGTATAATTAGTTATGTATAGTCGACACAGATAAGTAACATTTAATAAAGTGACTCGAGCACGAAAATATTTGTATATTTAATAACTCGTTTGAAAAGACAACTTCAACTATGCATCCGATTTACCTACATCAAGTTTTTACTTGTCTATTATTTAAGATTCAATTTTACGTATTACTTTTGATATCTTCGACAGAATTTTAAACTATATCTTTTTATATATCAATAGCATAAGCTGATTTTCGTCCCAGTTATTATAAGACTATAGCTGCGCATAAACAATCTGTTATAGTCTCATTTAGAAGAGCTCCATCCAGCTAGATGTGCAGAACATTTAAAGAATATTCTGCCATATAATATCTACTTATTGCTATTTACTAAATTGTTCACAAAGAAATGTTTTTAAAGAACGGTTACTGGCTAACTAAAGAGCAGCCAGCTTGGACTGTCTAAATAAATCAATCAATCAATAATAAAACATATCTCTCTGAACAACTTGTGTTAAGTCGCTACTGCACTATTTTATGCAGTTTAGGTGGTTTAGGTTTGTTACAGGTCTTTGATTTCGATCTATTGCATTATTACTTCTTATAATTTCGGTAGACTGCTTTGGTTCTGTATCAAGTATATCTATTAAAGCTTAGATTCTGTTTATACCTAAAGGTTACAAATCCAATGTAAAAAAACATTAAAAAAATATAGACAAAATTTAAAAAATCATAGATTACTTATGTTATAAGTTTAAGTTACATGTAATCTAAAGCAGCTAAAGATGTTTTAACACGAGAGTATACAAATATTTCTTTTTTACTATTGTCTCTATATAATCTGTTAAGAGGTTAATTACTACACTACGTTTAAGTCATTATTTAAATATAAAATTTAAAGACAATAAGGTAGGTATGAAATAAAATAATTTATTACTTAAATTCTAGGTAACAGTAACTACGCTACAAAATAATATAAACAGTGAATATCTAACAGCATCGCAAATTTCGCATACAGGGGGTCGGACCCTCATCGTCCCCTCGTATGCAGTATTGATTAACGACACTAGTAGCTGCATTTAAATAGGATTCTCGATATTTTACATTCAACTTAACACAGGTGCTCGAAAGTTGAAACTCGACACTTACGTACGAATCATATGTCAGAAAAAGTTCAAAGGGCTATAATGCTAAAAGCTTACGCAGCTACTGCATTTATTTAGAGCTTTTATTACGCTTTGAATTCAAAATATTGATTAACTATATTTATATATTAAAACGCGAATGAAAATGATTGAACGGCTATAAGCGTTTGTTGTAATTTTCTACAACAATTTTTTTAATTTTTTTTTCTTGTACAGCACACAGTTGTAACTTACAAAAGCAATTACCTGACTTGTGACACTATGGCTACTTACGTATATATATTATATATGGATGTAACATAAAGAATAAGAGTGATAACATTATTTTCTTTTTCTCCACAAATTACTAAAATTGCATAAAAGTAAAAATTTAAATATATTAATGGTAACAATGACAAATGTCAAAAAAATATTTTATAACCTAATTTTCTTGGACGAGCAAAACCAGTGAACTAAATACTTCGTTTCTGAGAATAATTTATTTATGATTAAATAGACTTGAATGTCGACATTTACAAGACAGCTAGTTACGTATAATTTTACATAAATTATTTTTTATGACTAGTTTCTAGGTCGTTATACGAAAGAAAAGAATACTACAAAAATATTAAACAATACATACTGGGGACGGAGAAAGCAGGAACTAAGCAACGAAGTGTCTTAAGACTAGGTTCATATGGTTCCTGCTGTTCTCTCTGCCTACCCTGCAATGAAGCGTGAAGCTAAAAAAAACATACTTCACGCTTTACGTCATAAATAGGTAAATAACACAAAAATTTTAATTTCCAGACTTTCACAGCATGGTGTAACAGTCACTTAAGGAAAGCTGGTACCGGCATCGAAAACATCGAAGATGACTTTCGCAATGGCCTCAAACTCATGTTGCTGTTAGAAGTCATCTCCGGCGAAACCCTGCCCAAGCCCGACCGCGGCAAAATGCGTTTCCACAAGATAGCCAATGTCAACAAGGCTTTGGACTTCATCGCATCTAAAGGTTTGCTGTTTTTAAAAAGAGAATTACTTTAGTGTTAGTTTTTAACTCAAAAGAAACCACAATATGGAACATGAAATATGTTAGTCAGTAAACACATACATCTCTAACGAATTGATATTGCAGCACAGTAACCTTAATATGAGATGACTCATATTAAGGTCGAAATTATATCGATAGTTTTAGCACAATATGAAAGTTAAAAAATACGTGTATCATTTTTGTATAACTTGTTTCTTGAGAAAAGAAGAAACTACTTAGCCGTGCGGATGCCGACCTCATAGTTTTGTAAGAGTCCTCCTCTATATACAATAATATATAATTAAAAACGAAGAAATATCTTGAACGCAAATGCATTTTTACATGCTAAACTATTACAAAAATATATATGAACAAAATTGTTAACTTACGTTAACCGGTCACAAAATAAAGTTTGATGAAAATAAATAAGACAAAAAATCTCTCGTTAACAATTTTTTTAGTACATTACTGTAAAGAATTATAGGTATCATAAACAATTCGTCTTTTTTTATACGATACTATTAACATAGCTAAAACACTTTCTAAAAATATTCAAATAAGTTGTTTATTTTTATTGAAATTTTATATAAAAACGTAATATTAATCTAGAAAGCTCTATACATTCTTACCTGAATACATTATCATTAACTCTCTTGTCACAGTTTCCAAATGATCTTTAGCAATCTAATGGAGGTGTTTATTCTTAGAGCTAATGGGTCAAGGCATCTGTCTGCACTTATAATATCTTACTGTATTTACTACATATCATATAGTATCGTAATCAGATTAATAAATAGAACGTTAATAACGTCAATTTCTCTTTAAATGATTTCGTAATAAATTTTTATTTTCTTCTTTTCAGGTGTAAAATTAGTATCCATTGGTGCCGAAGAAATCGTTGATGGCAACCTTAAGATGACCCTCGGTATGATCTGGACCATTATTTTGAGATTCGCCATCCAAGACATCTCAGTTGAAGAAATGACCGCCAAGGTAAAAATGAGTATGAACTTAATCAATGACTCACTGACTTTTCATAAAAACTTTATTATATTAAAATTTTATTCAACTTTCGTTTTTTATTTAATATTTGACTTTTCTACGACATATATGACTCATTAGTTAATCTATTTTACAGGAAGGTCTGCTTCTCTGGTGCCAGCGTAAGACGGCGCCTTATAAGAACGTCAATGTACAAAACTTCCATCTTTCATTCAAGGACGGTCTAGCGTTCTGCGCTCTTATCCACAGACATAGGCCTGACCTGATCGACTACAGCAAGCTTTCTAAGGACAACCCTCTGGAAAACTTGAACACCGCGTTCGATGTTGCCGAGAAGTATCTCGACATCCCTCGCATGTTGGACCCCGACGGTAAGAATTTTAATCTGGCTTATTATAATAATCTTGCTTTATTTAATTTAAAATTTATTAGTTGCAGTAATGAATAGCAATTTATATTGATGTAACAAACTAGAATAGAAATTTCCTTCAATAGGTACATTAGTAGTAAAAACGTTTGACATTTTATTTATATACCAGTTCTTTTGCTAATTGCAACAATTCAATGTGCATCTGAAACTGATATTTATAAATGTAAACAATGAATCACAGTTATAGTATAATTGCAGACCTTATAAACACGCCAAAGCCGGACGAACGCGCCATTATGACCTATGTGTCATGTTACTACCACGCGTTCCAAGGCGCGCAACAGGTATAAAAAAAAAACAAAATGGCTGCCACAATTCGATACCCGAGCCCTAACGCCTTTGTGTGTCACTTATAGCATGATCCAAGTGTTAGCAGTGTTTTGTAGGGGATATGTATTGGTAATGGGAGCTCTATGAATAGGCAAATATGAGTGAAATACTCGCAGTGTCTCTATCTGTCGCTTTACTTTACGCTTACGCTTCCATAAAAAACTTATTAGCTTTATAGTTTATATACATCGGATCATTTGATTTATTACATGCCAAATTCATTTGTCCGTTTGGTTACCGTATTTCATTTTCAAGCTCCCATAACCATCCTCCTCTACTCAAGTTCTACCAATTTCATATTGTTTAAAATTTAATTATTTATACGTAGATCTATTAAAATAATACTTTATATTGTTACTTATTGCAGTTGGATAATTATATTTAAGCTTAATTTCGTAATTAACTTTTTGGTAACACAAGCCAAAACCTACTCCTGGGATGTTTGTATTCGTCTTTTCCTATCCCTTTCTTTGATAAGTAAACAACCACTCAACACAAGTTTTATGTCACATCTTAAAAGATATTTAAATTATTAGGTGTACTTTATTTACAGAAGCCTATTATGCACCTGCTATCATATAAATAATACACATATAATAATGAATTATATCAAAATACATATGTACTTTAATACTATCAAAATTTATTACTCAAATAATAAAAATAATGTACAAATCGTCAGTCTGCGATTACTATCGTCTCAATTTAGTTCATATCAAATCATCAATGAACTTGATAAGATATCAAGGCCATAATATCCTGATAATAAAAAAACATGTTATATTTTCTTAACAGCGGGATGACATGTTTGTGTCACTATTTTTGTAACTTCTGACAATTTATCGAGTTTATTTCAATAAGCCTAGGCTTCATTTGAAAGAACTTGCTTTTACTTAGTTTTGATTATTCATTTAAATCATTAAGAAAGTTACTATATTTCCCATATCAACTAAGGCAAGATAATTCAAACCAATGTTGTCACACTACATATCCTATGATGGGATATGTCCATACATTGAATCATTATTTATTTATGAACTGGAATACTCGTACAATTTATAAATTACACCCTTTGTTTAAATATAATTTAAATAAAACCGTGATTTACCTAAAAAGATAAAACAAAAGTAATTTTAATCCCGTCCCTATAAATAATAAGCTACGAACATACAATATCTATACAAAAACATTAAAAAAAGCACCCTACAAAATACAAACGTCCCACACATTGGTATGAACCGCATGAACTAACACCGTGTCGCTTGCGCGCTAGATCTGCAGAACACGGCGATGCCGGACGAGCGCGCCGTCATGACCTACGTATCGTCATACTACCATTGCTTCTCAGGCGCGCAGAAGGTTCGTTTTATCGTGTGCTTTTATGTTTTATGTTTGTTTATGTTATTGTTTTGTTCTAATTTAAAACACCCAAATACACTTAAATGATTAATTGTCAAATAAAGTTTACATTACACATCATAAAAAATATATGAACTCATTTACTCATGAACAATTATTTTAATAATATTTATATAGTTTATTAAAAAGTTTTATAATATTTATATAGTACTTTAAAATAATATAAAAATAGTAAAGTGTAATATATTTATTCTTTTATTTAATTATGGTATTTTATCATATTTCCGCACACACTTAACACAAGATAAATTATATTAAAATTTAATAACTTATATAAATAAATTTAAAACTATTCTCTTTAACAGGCTGAAACTGCCGCCAACCGCATTTGCAAAGTTCTCAAAGTCAACCAGGAGAACGAACGCCTTATGGAAGAGTACGAACGCCTCGCTAGCGACGTAAGTATCATAGCCAATGAGTTTAGGGAAGTAGTGTATAACTGATTGTGCTTGAAACATTTTAAGGCTTAAAATGTTTCAAGCACAATCAATAAGCCTATACAAGCAGTTCCCTAAAAACATCGCGGCACTAAAATTGATATTTTCGCGTTGTTGGCCGTTTCTATATTGGTCCCTTCATCTCATCACTAGAAATATTTACAGTGTTTTACTAGTAACCAACGTACCCCAAACTTGGTTAAAACCCTTGGAAGCGGGAAATTATGACTTGAATTTAGTCCACCAAAAGGGCTATTATAATTTTTTTTTTGTTTATATCTATGTCTAGTTATTGGACTGGATCCGGCGTACAATGCCGTGGCTCAACAGCCGCCAAACCGACAACTCGCTTGCCGGTTGCCAGAAAAAACTCGAGGACTACCGTACTTATAGGTATATATAAATTTCTATAAAAATATAGTATAATATTATTTATTATTACAAATGGCTAAAATGCAGAATAAAAATATATAGGTAAAATAATAATATATAAAATAATAAATAATATAATACGGAATAAAAGATCTTGGCATCAAGTTTTGCCTATTTTTGTAAAACTGAATGAATGCTAATGAATCTTTACAGAAATATACACATAGAGATGTATAGATAGATATAGAAATATATATAAAAAATAGGTAACGTGGGTAAGGTATATATATATATATATATATATATATATATATATATATATATATATATATATATATATATATATATATATATATATATATATATATATATATATATATATATATATATATATATATATATATATATATATATATATATATATATATATATATATATATATATATATATATATATATATATATATATATATATATATATATATATATATATATATGTATATGTATATGTATATGTATATGTATATGTATATGTATATGTATATGTATATATATATATATATATATATATATATATATATGTATATGTATATGTATATATATATATATATATATATATATATATATATATATATATATATATATATATATATATATTTACATACATATATATACTTTATGTTTTATCCCGCATATATCAGGGTAAGTAAAGAGCTATCGCGCTTTACCTTTGCTAGAGCGGTGATGTCGATAAATTTAATTTTTCTGAGTGAAATTCTAACTCACGACCATTGTGTTTACAACCAACAGCTGAATGAATAGCAATGGCGAGTCAAAGATATTACAAGTCCCGTTCGCAATTCCCACAACATATATTCATAAAAGCTAAATATACACTATTTATTCAGAATTCAGAACCCCTACAGACTCTTATGCTCGACGTTGTGGTCGTCCTAGCATTTATAAGGCCAACGGCTCGTATTTAACTATTTTAATAATTACACTTGAGGTTTTACTAAAGCAGTGCTATTTATATATATATATATATATATATATATATATATATATATATATATATATATATATATATATATATATATATATATATATATATATATATATATATATATATATATATATATATATATATATATATATATAAAATTTTTCAGGCGTAAGCACAAGCCACCACGTGTAGAGCAGAAGGCCAAATTAGAGACCAACTTTAACACCCTACAAACTAAACTGCGCCTCAGCAACCGCCCCGCCTACATGCCCACCGAGGGCAAGATGGTTTCCGTAAGTATCACTTACTTGATTATATTTAAAAAAAATGGATAACACAGTGTATTAATTTTTACCAACATCATATACCAAAGCAATTTAAACTATCGAAAAACGTTTTAAACAAAAAGAAATCGGTTTAAGTATTTCTTTGTAATTGTAGTCAAGTTTATATTGTAATAGATAAAAAGATGCTAATAAAGGGTTAAATTCTTTGAGCAAATTAGAAAAATAGCATTGATTGACACAAATAGATAAGTTTCCAAAGGTCAAGCTAATAATATTAAAAAGATTATTTAAAAAAGAGTTGAACACAGAAGGTTGTTAAATTAAGTCCTACGTGTTTAAATAAATATTATTTGCTTACACAGTCTAATAGTCTTTATTTATTCTATTTAGGACATCGCCCAAGCCTGGAAGGGGCTTGAAATCGCCGAAAAGGCGTTCGAAGAATGGCTGCTAAGCGAAATGATGCGCCTTGAGCGTCTCGAATATCTTGCTCAGAAGTTCAAGCACAAGGCCGATATCCACGAAGACTGGACCAGAGGTAATTTATAATCAACTTACCAATAACATAATCCATTTTATCCATAAAAATATGGCTCGAGCACGTAAAATAATAAATGTAAGTTAAATTAACGTTATTAATATCGCACTCATATTTACAATGATTATTATAACAATTCTAGATCAATCTCAATTATTTAATTCATACCTGGTATGTTTCGTTATTTTTTTATTCTTAATTAGAACAAATCCACTTCATTTCTTAGTCCGTTTACTTTCTTAGGAAATATTTTTTCAGGATATTCGTTTCAAATATATTTTTTTTCTTTAAAATATATATAAACTTATCCCTATTAATACTATATTTTAATATAGGAAAAGAAGAAATGCTTCAATCGCAGGACTTCAGGCAATGCAAGTTGTACGACATCAAGGCGCTGAAGAAGAAGCACGAGGCCTTCGAGTCCGACCTGGCGGCGCACCAGGACCGCGTCGAGCAGATCGCGGCCATCGCTCAGGAGCTCAAGTAAAACTTGCTTTTGTATTATATATTGGGGATATAACTTTTAATTATATAATGTTAAATATTTATTTATATGAAATTAAGCATAATTATTACTGTGTGAGTGAGTAATGAGGCAAAACGTAAAAACAAAATTATAAACAATAATAAGATGGCTTATAATAAGCTAATTAAGTACGAAGGCAAAAAGAACAATTTTTTTTAAAGTATTAATTACAAAAATATATTTTTCCTTATTACTAAAATGGCGACTGCTTGCTCAATATTAGAAACAAAAGTGGTTTTATATTTTAAACATTACTTAACAGAATAGGTGAAAAATGACTTTACGTTTTAAAATATGTATTTTATAACGCTACAAATGGAAAATATAAATCTATGTATTTAATTTGCTTATCATCCAAAGCCTTAATTCTAAGTAACAATAAATATAATAAAAATTTAAGAATAAGAAAGTTCACTGCGATGAATATTAATTCTATATATTATGTTTTAATATTAATATAATTAATATTTATGATAACAACGTATACTATATAGTTAAAAAGGGTAAAATAATAAAAAGACAAAAAATTAAAAAAATATCATGCCGATATAACTCCCGGATCTAACAATATACTGAACGAATTAGTATGGCAACATAACAAGCAACAACCATAACAACATACTTGAAACAAGTATATTGCATCAGTACACTGGAGTACCACGAGGTGGGCGCGGTGAACGCGCGCTGCCAGCGCATCTGCGGGCAGTGGGACCGGCTGGGCGCGCTCACGCAGCGCCGCCGCCTCGCGCTGGACGACGCCGAGCGCGTGCTCGAGCAGATCGACGTGCTGCACCTCGAGTTCGCCAAGCGCGCCGCGCCCTTCAACAACTGGTTAGTCACTAGTTGGTTAGTTACTGTCAAGGAGCAGCAGGGACTATGCCTACCATGCCGTGTGCTGGATAGAGCGTGAAGACATAAAACAAAACTAAATTATCTCGAAGACCGTCGTGGCACAGAGGCACAGTATCTATATGTAAACACGACGGTTGGTGGGTTCGATTTCCACTCGGAAAAGATAGATTTTTTTTTTTTTTTTTTTTTTTACGTTACTTAGTCCCTGCTTACTCCGTCCCCACTTTCCGCCGTTTTCGAGGCATTGCGTGTTGAGTGGCGGAACTCAACGCCGCGCTTTGCCTTAGATGCCAGAGCGAAGAAAATGGAAATAGAAAAATCCGTCTTCTCCGACTGGGGATCGAACCCAGTAACCGTCGCGTTACAGGCAGACTTTGCGCCTCTGCGCCACGACGGTCCTCTAGATTAGATTTTTCTATTTCCATTTTCTTTATTGTAATAAACATTTCTGATTTTGAATAGACGAATGTTTTATAAAATAGATTTTCTCAAGATATTAAAAATAAATTATATGAAACTTAACTAACTTAATTTTATTTTAAAATCATCTAAATTTAATTTAATAAAATATTAAAACTATAACTAAACTCACTAAATATTACCAGGCTGGACGGCACACGCGAGGACCTGGTAGATATGTTCATCGTGCACACCATCGAGGAGATCTCCGGCCTGATGGACGCCCACGCGCGCTTCAAGGCCACCCTGGGAGAGGCCGACAAGGAATATCAGGCCATCGTGAACCTGGTACACCAGGTCGAGGCGATTGTCAAGCAGCACCAGATACCTGGTGGATTGGAGAACCCGTACACTGCTCTTACTGCGCATGTTAGTATTTTTCATATTTATTTGTTTTTATATTTTAAAATTTTAATAATTGGTCGATCGTATGGATTACTGTAACCTTTAATAATTGCCATCGTCAAAAACGCTTGTGCCAGTAGTTAAATTCTCAACTTAATTAAGAACAAGCGCGGCGTCGAGTTCCGCTACTCAAAATGTAATGTCTCGAATTCCATCAGTAGCCGGCGCAAAGAGGGTGAATACTGCCATATAAAGCATAAGGCGTGTAGGTGAAAATAATCACTTCAGATTTCAGATACAGACACGGAAATATTGTCAAACATTGTCATGTGTAACTTTATTAATATATCGTTTCATTTTAATATAGCTATAGCCTTTTTAAGCATATATATATATATATATATATATATATATATATATATATATATATATATATATATATATATATATATATATATATATATATATATATATATATATATATATATATATATATATATATATATATATATATATATATATATATATATATATATATATATATATATATATATATATATATATATATATATATATATATATATATATATATATATGTGTATATATATATATTATTACGTATAAATATTAATATAATTAATATTTATGATAAGAACATATAGTCTGTATTGTAAAATACATTAAAAAGAAACATCGTCACTAACGAATATTCATCAAAACATATCGATATCGCTGGTACAGGAACTGAACCGCAAGTGGGCGGACGTGCGCCAGCTGGTGCCGCAGCGCGACGCCACGCTGGCGGCCGAGCTGCGCAAGCAGCAGAGCAACGAGACGCTGCGGCGCCAGTTCGCGGAGAAGGCCAACGCCGTCGGGCCCTGGATCGAGCGCCAGATGGACGCCGTCACCGCCATCGGCATGGGCCTGCAGGTACGCACGCGCGCACACTTCAATATGGACCGTCGTAACGTTCACCTGTAAACTCGACGGTTTGTGAGTTCGATTCCCACTCAGGAAAGATGCCACGAAAAAGGCGGGAAACGGAGACAAAGCAACGCAGTGTCTTAAAACTAGGTTGCTATGGTTCCTGTTTTCACGCTTTACCCGCACCTTGCCGTGTGCGGGTAAAGCGTGAAAACATAAAAAAATTAAATATTCATAAATTGAATGTTCTGCTACATGTAGTAGCAGCTGCCGTGAGATGATGTACTAGATTATTATTGTGTACATAAGAATCCTTATTTACAAGATTAACAAGGCACAGTGATTCCATTAAATTTGTGTAAAATATTAAGGGCCTGCTTGCTGATAAAGTCCCAGATAGGAAATATGTGCCTTGTCTGGCGGATATGCAACAACTTTTGTTTTCACAAGTCTCAAGTGTGATTATTTAGCAGATAAAGACCTGTTTAATGTAAAATACATTATAATATAATACTTAAAAATGTATGTGTTACACACTATTGACTTAGCTTACTATCTGAAACTTTATCAGTGACTGTTGAAATTAGCCTTAAATGCTTAAATTAAAATGTATTTTAGAAATATAATTCAAATTCAAATTATTAATAATAGAAATATAATTTACTTAGTACAATCCAAACAAAAAGACAATTCAATACACCACAATTAATAATAAATTATGATAATAATATTGAATTCATAGCAAAAAAATTTATACTTTTTTTTTATTTTTAACATTGTTCTTGCCATTTTAATGTGAGTTGTAATACAAGAGTACTTTCCATCACAGGGCTCGCTGGAAGACCAGCTGCACCGACTGAAGGAGTACGAGGCGGGCGTGTACGCGTACAAGCCGCACATCGAGGAGCTGGAGCGCATCCACCAGGCCGTGCAGGAGGGCATGATATTTGAGAACAGGTCCGTAGCGGGTTCATTTCTTACATATATTTAGAGTTATATAATACTTATTAGTTTTTGCTTGTTTGTAGGTCTTTTTTATAATATACATATTTTTTGTTTTAGATTTTAAGGCATGCGCATATTATTTTGTAAAAAAAATTATACATGTAAATTTATAACAAGTTATTTCTATTCATTTTTTAGTTTTCTTTATATATTTGACTAGAGGAAGGTTTGGTTCGATTTCCACTCGGGCCAAATAATTTATTTTTATTTTCTTCGCTCTGATAAGAGAATCATTAGCGGCATTAGGTTCCGCAAAATGGTGGTAATAGTATTGGTGAAAAATCGGGAACGAAGTATATTAGTTAACACTAGGTTCCTAAAATGACTACGTTTTGAAAAACATGTCGCTATAATACTCGGATCATGTAAAATAATAAAATATACTGAACATAACTTATGTGACATCTGACTAAGCAATCCCAGAGTAGTGTGGGAACGTAACAAGATTTTCCTATTATTTTGGAAAATGGAATAAATAATTACTCCAAGGTCCTCCAAACTAATGAATATATAAAATCTCTAGGTATTCCCAATACACAATGGAGACCCTCCGCGTGGGCTGGGAGCAGCTGCTGACGTCCATCAACCGCACCATCAACGAGGTCGAGAACCAGATCCTGACGCGCGACTCTAAGGGCATCACGCAGGAACAGCTCACCGAGTTCCGCGCTTCATTCAACCACTTTGACAAGAATCGCACTGGTTTGTTCTAATTTTTTTTGCTTAGGTGTATGTCGAAGTTGAATAATTATGTTTTAAAATATATGTATATTATTTATCATGGCGGTATCAGTTATTCAAAAATAATTAATTTTGAAATAATTTAAAAGTGTGCTATAAATAATTAATAAAGATTATAATTATTGATAACAAATTTATTCAACGGCACTAAGTCTATACATAAACAAGAATACAGGTTGGATTAATAAATATGAAGGTAGATTTACATTAAATATAGTTTGTATACTATGGGTAAAAGACTGCAATAAAGTATAATATTTAATTAGAATTATGATTTTTTTAATTATGATTGACACAACGTCATATTATTATTTCTCAAACCAAACAAAATTAGCAGATTGTACTAGAGTAAAACATACTAAAACAAACATAATATGACAAACCAGGTCGTCTGGCACCAGAAGAGCTGAAGTCTTGCTTAGTGTCTCTGGGCTACAGCATCGGCAAGGACCGCCAGGGAGAGCTCGACTTCCAACGCATACTGGCTGTTGTAGATCCAAATAATACTGGTAATTAAATTTATAATTCTATATTTACACCATTGATCTCAAAAATTACAAATTCTTTAAACAATATATGTAATACTTCACTTTAATAGGTTCTTTTTTAAAACAAAGTTACTTCCATGTAACAATACAAGCAACGCCGCTAGTAATTATAGAAAATTATTTTTGTCCTGTTCTTGCGGTACTTACCCTGTTATGTGGAGGAGAAAACATGAAGCTGATAAAATTGTCCCCATTTTTATAAGATAAAGAGCGGAAATCTGAAAACCCAATGTTAAAATATTAAATACTCATGTTCTTTTAATTGACAATTTAATTATTCTACGTACTTTTATCCACATAATTAGATCTTTTTTTTGGATCAATGGTTTTTATTAATTTTATTTTTTTTTTATCATAAATTGAAGTTACCTCTATTTAAGTTTACTTTAAAAAGTCCTAGTAGGTACTAAAATACTTGACTATCTTCAGGCTACGTCTCGTTCGACGCGTTCCTGGACTTTATGACGCGGGAGTCCACCGACACCGACACCGCTGAGCAGGTCATCGACAGCTTCAGGATCTTGGC
Organism: Dione vanillae; assembly: GCA_037178615.1. Lineage (NCBI taxonomy): Eukaryota > Metazoa > Arthropoda > Insecta > Lepidoptera > Nymphalidae > Dione > Dione vanillae. The sequence continues at coordinate 721,795 of JAZFAU010000073.1, forward strand.
TGGTGATAAGGTATGCTGTTTATGTTTCATATAATAACTATGATATGAATAATTACATATGAATCTGTCATATGTAATTATTAACCATGTAACTATTACTATTATAAATAAATATATGTATATACACATATATATTTATTTGTATTCAGTGTCAGATTTAAAAGTACATAATAACAATTATAAATACACTATTACTTTACCCTATGATAACCTAAATAGGAAGCAAATGAGCTTGTAATGATTAATTTGCTTAATTTAGAAATAGAATGCATTACCACATACAGTTTCAAATACAAAAAACAATTTATATAATTAAATAGTATGTAAATTATTATGATTGACCTCCATTACATAACATATATCGCGCTGTCCCGCAGCCGTACATCACGGCGGAGGAGCTGCGCCGCGAGCTGCCGCCGGACCAGGCGGAGTACTGCGTGGCGCGCATGCCGCCCTACCGCGGCCCCAACGCGCCGCCGCACGCGCTCGACTACATGGCGTTCTCCACCGCGCTCTACGGCGAGACCGACCTATAGGTATATACTTTGTCACCGAAACTTATTCACTTCACATATCTATTTGTGTTTCAGTTTATACCATAACTTATGTCAATTGTCTATTGGTCCATACTTTAGAGCAATGTTTCCCAGAGTGGGGTGTACACTAAAAAGTAATTAAAAATGCTAGAGACAAAAACGTAATGCAACTATACTATTTAAAAATGTTTTCGTATCCGAAAACGTTATATGCAATTGATCTAGTAAGCCAAAATAGGTGTTTAATATAATAATTTTAATAATAATAATTCTTTTAGGCCTCGAGAGAATTTTTTAGCTTCACGCTTTTATACCGCACATGGCAGGGTAGGCAGAGGGAACTGCAGGAACCATTGGAACCTAGTGTGAATCCCTGCTTTCACCGTCACCGCTATTCTTTTTTTCTAAACAAAATTTATATGTGGGCAATAACCATATTCAACCGGAAAATTGGGACATGGATCCAAGAAGGTTGGGAAACACTACTCAAGAGCAATGAAAGGCTAATAAAACAAGACAAAAATATTATTTCTTATCTACTTTTATATTCTTCTTATCAGACTTTCATTAAATTTTAAACTTATCCATCAATAAAGCCTAAAGAATAAGGTTTAATGTTATAATTTGGATATATAATAACCAATCTCAACGATTTTATTTTTTTGTAACAGAACTCTCATCAAAATAAAAGAAGTAATTCTGTGCATTATGTATAATAAGGTTATAATTTGAAACCACAATCAGTGCAACTTCATATGAATACTACTTACAAGCAGTACAACTTCGATCGTATTTCAATAGAATTATTGTAGCTAAAAATAAAATAACAAAATGTTGGCGAGTACCCAACCTAAATGTTATTGGCTTGTGCCAAATTTCGTAGGTTATGCCTACTAAATAAGCATAAAAATATATATTAAAATTTACTAATAATAAAATTATAATTGCTGTTAGCTAATATTGTATTTATTCAGACACAGGTCAATCAGTCATTATCAGATATCATCAGACATCATCAGAGACTCGGCGAGGCTCGACGGGACGTGGCGGACGTCTTCCGATATAATAACACAAAAATTATTTTCTTATTTTGACCCTTTCTCGCCCTAACCAGGTCAATTTAATGTAAAACAATTTTTGTGCCAACTTAGACTTAACAGTTCTGTATTAAAATGTGCAATCTTAAAACCAAAAAATGCCATTAACTTTCCTACCATGTTCTCACTATTATCCACTTTTGGCTCAAATCAGAAGGAATATGTGTATTTTAACTATACTATTTATATATTAGAGTTAGGATTTTTTATCTTTGTATGAAATTATGGGGAAAGTCACAAATCAATTATTTGTAAGTTAAAGATGGTGCTAATGTTAGGCTCAGCTAATGTGTGACACCAAAATGAGACTCGTTCACATTGTAAGAATGTTTTGTTATATATTATTTATTTATTAAGCAAACATTATTTATACAAGTTTGATTTTTTTAATTACTGCCATTAGTAATTATTGTACTTTGGTAGGGACATTTAATGTGTTACATTTAAGAACTTATAAATGCAGGGAAGTGTCACACAAATTATTTATTATCATAAATCGCCATAACTTGCCTGCATCTATTTATTTATCATCTGAATATCATTTTTGTATGATAATCGTTTGTAAGAGTATTTTGAAATGAGTACTCTAAATAAATGATCTGCCATATTTTTGTCTTTTAATATTGACTGTGTTGTTAAATCAACCAATTTTACTATGAGGAAGCAGCAGTATGTAGATTAAGAATGAATTATGTGCCCAAAAAGTATACTAACTCGAATGTACAGCTAATTAATAAAGAACTCTTAAACAATTATTTCTTTTATTTTCTTGTTGAGTATTCTACATTTTTAACAGAGATATGCGTAAGAAGTTATTTATTATAGTAATATTTTTTATCAAATCTTACCCACTCAAAGCATGGAACCAACCAAAACCAACCAATCTACAAAATCAAAGCCTAAGTCCTACCCAAACTTATAAGCTCAAGAATATTATATTCTCCTGCCCAGTAGATAGATTTATAGATGCACATGTACCAAAGAGACAAAAATTTTAACAAACATAGTTTCATAATTTATTACTATTCATCTCCTTACATAAGTTTTTTTGCTATACTGTTTAATTATTCTAAAGATTATACCAACAAATAAGTTCAATTGACACGTAATATATTGATTTTCACTAAGGTTATAGTCAAAGTATATGCAGTGTCCAATAATATATTTAATTTAATTACAAAACAAGAGTCCTTAAATTAAAAATGCTCTGACATTGATTGAGCTTATAAGAAGCCAAGTATCAACATAAATTTCAGATAACATTGTAAATAAATACAATTGGAATTGTTGTAATAATTCTACTACAGACCAAATTTTACTTAAACCATTTCTATAAAGCCTAACACAAAATTTATTTTATAATATTGATTATTAACTTATGTATTATTTGCTTTCTTCTTTTTTTATTTCATCTGCTGTTAATAGAGCACTTTTGATGCCAACTTTTTTAAGTTCTTCTACAAGCTCTCCAGACTGGTGCATTTGTAGCATTATGTCACAACCTCCAACAAATTCTCCATTAATAAACACTTGTGGAATTGTAGGCCAATTTGAGTATTCCTTAATACCTAGAATAAAATAATAGAGATAGCAACTGATTTGTGTAGTAAAGCACTAATAAATTATATAAAAGTTAACAAAATGCTTTTTGCAAAATGCAATATTTTAAATGCTTTACTGCATAATAACTATTAATGTTACCGTAATAAATTAATTTAACTTGGAAATTATAACTGCCATATAAATATAAACGCAAGTTATATAATTTTTCGGGATATACTAACCTTGCCTAAGGTTCTCATCAGATAAGACATCGTGACTTTCATATGGTACAGCGTGCATTCTCATTATCTGTACCACTGCATTACTAAATCCACATCGAGGAGCGTCTGGTATACCTTTCATGAAAACAACTACCTTATTATTTTTCACTATTTTGTCGATTTTTTCATTTATAGCCGCATCCGCAAATAACCGAGATGATATTTTGAAAGTCGAACTGCAAAATGGTACTAAGTTTCTTCTTATCAAAGAATTCATTTTTGCTTCCAAATATTAGTTTAAGGTTTGAAATTTCTTATTTATTTATATAATTATAATTTTTTGGTAAATATGAAAATTCAGGTTTGAGTTTGTCAAAATAAATGACATTGACAGAATAAAAAGTTATTAATGGCCATTTTTGGCTATTGGTTATGAGTGTATTTTAAATTTTGTTAAACTATTTGATATATTATAAACATTTTTTCTTAACTTTAACTGAGCATTTGTCACATTGTCATATGACTTTTCTTAACACTAAAGTGCTTCCTTTGTAAAATTTATTGATAGGTTGGCACTCCATAATAAAATTATTAAACGTAAAGTACTAATTAAATCAATGCTTCAGTAATAATGAAAAGGTTAAATTATCATTTTTGATCCATATTGATGAATTGTTGATAATTTAATCAATTGTTTTCGCATAAAGCAATTCTCTGTACGATAAAATATTAGGTAATAATTATCTGTGGAGTTGACAAGTTTACTAAATTTTAAATGTGTATTGTAGTCTGTATTCTGTAGCTTTATTGTTTAGTAAACGTAATTTATATAAACGATATTGAGAATGGAAAATGCGGAAGAAATATTTCAATTCCTTGAAGAATTTTCAAAACGCAAACCAAAAACCATACCACAAGAATTAAACGATTACTTAGCATATGTGGCTCGTACCGGTGACCCCGTCTACCAGTGGGCTCTTGTTAAAAGTTTGTTCAAAGAAAAACTCCTCAATGTTTTGACAGACTTTTATGAAACTAGTCCAGGTATAGATATCCCGCCATATCCTAATGTTGATACGTTTAACTACGACATTATGAAAAATGGTTTATTAGAACGACTAGATTCTTTTACCTCTGCACCCTTTACTGTACAAAGAATTTGTGAACTTTTAACATACCCACGTAAACAATACAACCGTGTAGATAAATTCATGAGAGCAATCGAAAAAAACATTTTAGTTGTAAGCACTCGGGAACCCGGCTATCAACGTCATCCAGAACCAGAAAATGGGGAGCCCATTGAGCCAATTGTTAATGGTTCAGACAATAACTCGGAATATAATGTTGATGTTGAAATGGAGGATATGACTTGGAAGGAAAGTAGTGGTTCTCGACAGAACTCTGAACCACAACCAGGGTCGTCTGACGCTCATATTTCTGTTGACGATCTGGAAGCTCGTTTACAATCCAAAAACGATGCTTCTATGGAAGTACAAGATAAACCAGTTGCACAATATGAATCGGTTACTCCTCCAGAATTAAATGTTACAGAAACAAATGATGAATCTAATCAATCCTCTAAAGATGCTCCACCTGCTGTGGCATCAACAAGTGATGATGCTAAGAACAACAATAGCTCTTTAGAATTGCCACCTGATTCTAAAGAAGATGTAGAAATGAAATCTGATACACCAAATCAAATATTAGCAATACCAGAAATAAAAGTTGATGATGCAGAAATGACAGAGAAACAATTACTTGACCAATCACAAGACCTTAAAGATAAGGAAAAAGAGGTAAAACAGAAAACTCAAGAAACAAGTATCAAGCAAAAAGTAGTGGATAGCATGAGTTCTCAATCAAATATAGAAGAAATTGAAAGGAAGGAAACCATTGACATATTATCCAGTGAGGAAAGCTCTTCATCAAGTGATAATACAGATGGCAATAGTAATTCTCCTAAAGAAGAGGATCATGTTGATATTCAAGAAGAAACTCAAACAGACAACAAAAATGAAAGCTCAGATATTGATGACTCCAATAAAAAAGAATCAAACATTGAAAATATACCTTTATCCAAAATTGAATCCGATAATTATTCAATTTCAGATGTAAAATCTGAATTACCAATAGATATGGAGCAACAAAGTGAAAGTTCTACAAATATAGATAGCAGTGAAAAGGATGAAAAAGAGGATGCAATTGTGGTTGATGCGGTTACTAAAGATGATGTTTCATAAAATATAACTGTTCCTTGAATTTAAGAATAACAATTTTAGTCTTAAGTTACATTTTTTAAACATTAGTTGTGACAATGTTGATTCTGATAAATAAATTGGTATTAAATAACTTATTTAAACGTGATAATTGAATAAATAAATAATAAAAAGTATAAATGACTGTATTTATAAATTTTTTATACTAACATTATTAAATAGCATATTTTCAGACTAAAGCAAGTTAGAAATAATTTATAGACTGAATGTAGTGTCCTGTAATTGTCATATTTATATTTCTAATAATAGATTTAATACTTTAAGTTGTAAATTAATTGAAAAGTTACCTTTTAGTATTATTCATCTCATATGTACAGATGACTCCATGGATAATTTTTTTGTGAACATTTATCTATTATGAAAAATTTATTCTAATTAAAAAGTTGTAGTAAGAATATGCCAATTGGTGGAGATGGTAAAAAAGAAAAAGGTACAAATAAAACAAATTTAAAAAACAAAATGTTTTTATTGCACATAACATTCACACTACATCATTTACTAAAATTAAATAACAAGAAAATATAAGTAATAATTAAAAGTATAAAATTTCTTTGAATTAAGTAAAATAATAATTTCCACTTTCTAACAGAATAAATATTCTGAATGGCATGTCTTACATGATTTTTTCAATAATAATTAATAAAATAAGTAAACAAGCTTATAAAATATATAGGTCAAGTGTGAGCTAAACTCTTCCAATTTCACGGTTACTTAACAGTAATAAGTCAATGGTAAGTACAACTTGTATGTAATAATTGTGTTGACTTAGATATTTGATTTTTTTCTATGCACCACATAATGTGGATATTCAATAATTTCTTGAAAATATTAGTCTTGATGATCACACATAGATGGGCAACTAAGACCTTTTATATAGGTCCCGTTTTCTTTTTGTTACGGTAATTCATTTTAAGTAGGTATTAAGGTAAGTAATACAATAACGACTAAGGATTATTTGTATTCTTATACAGTCTATAGGCACATTAAACTGACATAAAATAAGGGATAGTTATTCATATTTTAGCACATGTTAGCTAATTTGCACAAATCATACTATTCTAAAATGCGTATACATAATCAGTCTAAGCTATACAACTCACTATTAAACAACAATAAAATCAATCGTACAATAAACTTCTATATTATTATATTTGAATTTACTATTTACAAGAATTTATTACCTATGTACCAAATGGGAGTAACTTATTTCTTTCCTCCCAGCACTTTAAGTTCATTCCTCATTATTTTCCCAGCAGCATTTCTTGGTATAGATTTAACGAACGCAACACCTCCTTCCAAATGTTTGTATCTAGTTAGTTTCTGAGCGACAAGATCATAAACTTGCTTCTCAGTCAGTTTCTGGTTAGGTTTCAAAACGACGAAAGCTTTAGGTACCTCTCCGGCCAGAGGGTCTGGCATGCCTACTACTGCGACGTCTGCCACTTCTGATTGCTCCATTATTATATTTTCTATTTCAGTTGGTGATACCTAAAATTATACATTTTTTAAAATATGTGTATAAATAAAGATTTCATATCTCATCTCGGTAAAGTCACAATTTAAATTTTTCAGAGTTATTTAAAATTTTGGTAGATCTGGAGATTAATTTGGACAGTGGAGGACTCCATTCTATTGAAGCCCCCTTAAACCTGTAAATTTAAGAGCACTTGGAAGTGGAATGCTAAGTAAGTTTCTCTTCTCATTTGTTAGCAAGTAAAATATTAATAAAGTAATTATCTGTAAAATTAACTCTTTATACGTATATGATACGTATATGAGTTTGACTAGAAATACTTTGAAGGTGAAGAAAGGTATGCTTGTTCTATTAACATCTATATATAATTTATAAACGTAAAAGTTAATAACACATTAAACGTTCTTTTGAACTATATTTTGTAATTGGTAAATAAGACACATAAAATCATTGATCGTCTACCTGATTGCCCTTGACTTTAATAAGTTCCTTCGTGCGGTCAACTATATAGAAGTAGTGGTCCTCGTCATAGTACGCGACGTCGCCGGTGTGCAGCCAGCCTTCGCTGTCTATTGTTTCTTTAGTCGCCTTCTCGTTGTTCCAGTAGCCTTTCATTACCTGATATAGAAATAAGAGGTATATTGTCAAATCATTTTTAGGGTTCTGTAACTAAAAAGAAAAAACCCTCTTATAGTATAACTCTACCTGTCTGTATATCTAGACCATTTTCTGTAAATCATATGAAAGAATCAAATTGAAATTAATATCTAAATAGATAATTTTTTAAAGCATAGAAAATATCAAATTTCTTAAGCAACGCAATAAATATATCTTTATATTTATGTTTTACATTTTGTATGGTAATAAGATAGAACTTATAGTACATTGAATAGGACACACTCGAAAATTGAAAATTTACAAACTTATATTGTGGTTCATTTCATAAGAATTGAGTGCAGTGCGGTCGAACCCAGACTGAAGTTTACTTTCTTATTTGTTTTTCATTAACATAGGCTTGACTGAAACTAAGAAATTATCTATACTAATATTATAAAGAGGTAAAATTTGTTTGGTACTAATGAATAGACTGAAAAACTACTGGACCGATTTTAAATTTTTTCACTATTTTTAAGCTATATTATCCACGAGTAACATGGGCTATGTTTTATTTTGGAAAAAATAGGGTTTCGTAACATCTTTGGGTTTTTTGGGAAGAAGCTGTAAAAATCTACAAGAAAAGTTACTTATTTTGCGTACGCTGCCTAAACTATAAAAGGTAGAACCATAAAATGTTTAATTAATTGTAGATTTTATAAATATCTATAAACAAGTCCGCGACACACTATACCTATCTTTGTCGAGTGAAGCACAACAACCATATTTTTGTTAAAAAATCTTGATTTTTTTTAACTCCTTTTAAACGCGTTTATTTTACTCACACTAATAATCTTTACTAAAATAAATTATTTCATCACTAAATATAGTTTATTTACATGATATTTGTCACTGAATGATTAAAATTGGACACTGTGTTTTGAAATTATGGTGAAAATAAAATATTACGATTTCTACTGAACCACCAACACCAATCCACAGAAAGATAATCTGTGCAGCGTGCGGATCATGACTGTCGTCGTTGATATTACGTGTTCGTGTTTTTCGTGGGTAGGTTTTTTAAAGCGGTAACCGACACCTACGCGGGCGGAGCCGCGGGCGTCCGCTAGTTGTATATATGAAGGAGAATGTCTCAAAATTATTAATTTATATGTTAAAACAGTAAGAAAACGGAGAAAGCAGGGACTGAGCAACGGAGTGTCTTAACACTAGGTTCCTATGGCTCCTGCAGTTCCCTCTGCCTACCCTGCCATATGCGGGATAAAGCGTGAAGACATAAAAAAAACAGTAAGAAACTACTACAAAGTTAAAAGTAATTGTTTTCATACAAAATAACGGTAAATTTAAGTTTGTCAGTTTTATCACATTAATAAACACGTGCAATCGTTAATTGCGATTGCCTTTCGCACTTGACGATTTCTAATGAGTAATACTGCGGCCACACTAGATGGCGAAGATTGGTGTTTGCGTTGTAACGATATAAGTTCGTGTATGATCTATGACGAAGTGTTTGGCCACATCAAAAGAAACTACTATGTCGCGATAATGAAGAACGTCACTATATTTAATTTAGCAGGAAACCAGACAAAAGCTCGCGATGCGTAGCCAACCGTACAAACTTTGTTACGAATACCCTTTGATGTGCGTCGATTTACCGACAGCGCAGCCAAACTTTGGCCACACGTGTTGTGACAACGCAAATCTTCGCGTTATCGCGATAGTATGGGCCCAGCATAAGTAATATTTTTCTCAAAGGTGTACTTGATATCACGTGAAATCCATTTGCAATGTGATTTCCAATGGATTAATGCTAGTCAAGTGCCCTTGACTAGCGCGACGTAGTGAAGTTTCTTTTTAATATTGCCAAGAACTTCACCATAGATCGAACACGAACTTTTATCGTGTCAACGCGAACACGAATCTTCGCCATCAAGTGTGTCTGTGGCATAACAAATAACAAATGAAGTCCAACCCACCTGCGGTCCGCGCAGCAGCAGCTCGCCGGCGCGGTGCGGGGGCAGCGCGCGCCCGTCCGGCGCCAGTACGCGCGCGGCCGTCGACGGGACCAGTTGTCCCGCCGCGCCCACCTTGCCCGCCGGATACACGTACGGCGTCAGCAGTGTCACCGGCGAACTCTCCGTCATGCCGTAGCCTGTCACGCACATTCTCATTTTTACAAAATGTAATTTTACAAAATATTGGCATGCGGGCAGAATGGCCATAAACGTCCACAACCTATAATGTGGATGCGTTGCCAACTAAATACCAACCCCCCTTTACGGACTTCCTCTCACACTCACCTCACAAAACACAGCAGCATTAACATGCTGCTATTTCACGACGGTATTCTGTGAGATCGTGGTAAATACCCGGTTCGAGTTTGGCCCTTTCGAGTTGTTGGTGTTGGTATAGTTAGGCTCTACCACTCTAAACCAAATACATATATGTGATAATACAAACAAAAACAAAGGCGGAAAGCAGGGACTAAGCAACGGAGTGTCTTTACACTAGGTTCCCATGGTTCCTGCAGTTCGCTCTGCCAACCATGCCGAATTAAAGCGTGAAACAAAAAAAAATGTACAAAGTATATGGAAAAAATAAAACCTTGAAGCAACTTTATATCATCCTTAGACTTGTCGCACTTCAGCAAAAACTTCTCCAGCATGCTGTCCGTGGTGGGGGCGGCGCCCACCATTATGGTAGTGACCGATTCCAAGTGCTTTTTGCTGACGGCGGGGTGTGTGGCGAGGAAGGCGAGTAGCGACGGTACCACGAAAAGGGTCACAGGCTTATATTCTTCTAAGCATTTGATATAATCTTCTGGTGTGAATCTACAGAACGTGATTATTCAGTTATTATGTTTGGAGGCATAAGTTAACGATGCGTTTTATTTACCAAGATGACAAATTACATGTACCATGGAATCATGTATAAATAGAAACTTCCTTTTAAAATATTATATATTTAAATATTAAAATATTTTTAAATTTTAGGAGAAACTATTTATACTTATAGACACACTTACTTGGGTATAGAGACTACGTGGTATCCAAGAGTGACGTTGTAATTAAGGATTCCGTTAAAACCATAAATATGGAAAAATGGTGGTACAGTTAAAACAACATCACCTTTACCTGAAATTGAGTCCAAATAAAAAAATTAAATCCTATTACAAAGAAAGTTTGAGAATAATTATCTATTTATTATTATTTATTTGTATGTAAGAAACTTGTGTATTTAAGTATGGTTATCTAAATTAATAATAACAAAACATTATACTATTATGTATTTAAGAGGAAAATATTTGGTTTGAGAAGCTTTTTTTAGTGGCAGACCTCAACGCGTGTTTAGTTGTTTTAGCAACTGATGAAGAATGTGGAAATAAAAAAAAAATATCTTTCTTGAGTAGGCATCGAACCCACAAACCGTCGCGTTTACAGACGCTACGCCTCTGCACCACGGCGGTCCTCTGACTAACAAAAATTTCTCTTTTTGTATTTATATAAATTTTATCTAAATAATAGACGTTAAGATACTGAAAAAAACTATTAATTTATATTTGTAGGTTTATTATTATTTTTATCAAGATTACAATGAACTTCTTGGAAATCTTACCCATTTCTCCATCATATTTCATTAACTTCGGTGCTTGTACTTGTTTAATATTAGTAACTAAATTCTTGTGTGTCAACATAACACCTTTGGGGAGCCCAGTAGTGCCGCTGGAGTAAGGAATAAGACAAACGTCGTCACAGTTGAGATCCGGCAGGTCCGCGTCGTGGTCAGCCATTAAAAGAGACTTTAATCCAAAAATATCTGAAATATTAAGTTAAGTAATTAACTATTTTGACATAAAAAAATTATTTTTGGTGTAATGAACTCTATTAAGTGTATTCTCATAAAAGATCGAGAGGATCCTTATAAAGTTCGTATATTGACTATAATAATAGTTTCTTTTATGAGAAACTAAAATTATATATGAGAAACTAAAATTATAAGTTTTAAATTTACTTCTTTTTAAATTTTGCATTTGAGCATTTTGTTAGTTTAGTTACAAGAAAGATTTCTTATTATTTCGTAATATTTTAAAAATATAATTTAACTATTAAATTGCAATAATCCTTATTCTTTTAAGTTTCCTTTACCTTTTGTCTTATCGTCATCACCTCCAACCCAGATAGTACCTTTATAGTCTTTAAGTGATTTGCTCACTTCTTGGGCTACGGGCATAAACATTTCAATAGTTGCGATCGCTTTTACATTGCAATCGGTAAATTGACGTCGCACCTCCTCTGTAAAATTAGATGTAAATTAATGTACATATTTTAAATTGTTTACATATACAGGGCATTTTTTAAATTATCAGTTTCAATAAAATGATTTAAAAGAAAACATTTATAATGTCAACGATAACTTTTTTCATCAGATAATCTTTCTTGGCCTCTACCAATGGCCATATACTATGAACACGTACGGAGCATGGTATGGTTCATAAGTTCCCCTACTGGACCATAGAACTTTGCCTCTAGATATAAAGAAATAACCACTGTAAATATATAATTGAGAGATAAATATATATGCCGTATGAACCGCAGCATCGCTTTGGGGTCAATTCCTATTCCGGGAATTACTTAATAATTTTCATTTACTCGTAAGAAATAAAACGCAACATCTCTCAACTCTCTCTTCCTCTATTTATTATTTTTTATATATATTACATTAAAGTAGTAACTAGGTTTAGCGGGTAAATATTTATCTTTCTTATAAACAATCAGTTATATATTATATTTTACATACCTGCTGTATATAAAGGATTGGCGAAAGTCACTATAAGTCCCGCTTTCATTGCTCCATATATTAAGACTGCGAACTCAGGAATATTTGGAAGTATAAGCCCTATTCTTTCCCCAGGCGCTAGTTTCATATAACCAGACAGTGCGCACGCGCATCTCTCTATCATCAAACTCATCATACCATAACTGTAAGAACGCCCCGACGCACCGCATGTCTAAAAAAGATTTTCTTTAAGGTATAACTAACCAACTAACTGAACTCTCAAATACTGTATTTAATAATATTTATTTAGCTTAATCCGTTGTAGTATTTTCTATTGGTAAGTAAATATTGGAAAAGAAGAATCTTGAGAATTTGATAAGTTATTGTTTAAAACAATAAGAGATATATTATTACTATACCTATAAATTGATTTTACATTTGATAAACAAACAAACGTGTTCATATATTTTTAGACAATCTACATTATTTGGCAAGGGACTCGATGATCTTGACCGTTGTAGTTTGACTCGATGTTGTTATTTATAGGCAGACATATTATATTATAATATGTACCTATTTTTATTCAACCATGTACCAAAAAAACTTATAATGCCTGTTCTATAAACAGCCACTTTCCAATAAATACTATCTAGTGTCTAGAAGTGAAACTTTAATCCCATTCCAGTATTAAATAACGAGTAAATAAAAACCTTGTACCTGTCATATAGGGTGTCCAGGAAGTAGGGACCAATATTCCGAATATTTTTATTTATATTATTTTTAAGTTTAAATTATTCACGCAAATTTAAAATATTTATAAATGTTAAAATATAATTTTAATTATTATATGTAAAAACATACGTATAAAAATTATGATCACCCAAAATGATAGAACATTAGGCAATGTGCTTATTAAAGTCTTTCAAGATGAATTCGATTTTGTAACGTTACAACACAGTATTTTGTCCACAAAAACTGTTTTATAGACATAGATATATAATTACTTATCACTTGTTTTATGATGTTTAGGTTCTCCATGACAACTTTAATTTAACAAATAAAAGTGATCAGACTTTTAATGATAATGTTTTAGAATAACAAACATGAAAAATCCATTTTTTCCGTTAAATGATACCAGAGAATGTTCCTAACTTCTTGGACACCCTATTTACAGTGTACCTACACACTATCTTAAGTAGAACCTACACTCATACTAATTAAACAATACTATCTTTCAACAAAATTATCGTACAATTATATCGTCTCACTCTTGTATTAATTTAGTTTTAAATTAAATTAAAATAATATAATAATATTTATGAAAAGTAGTTCAAATATATATATCTTACATACGTAATATAATCAGATATAAATTTTAAATATTGAATTTTTAAAGAATTATTATAAAAATTAAAAAGATATACATAAAATATTATATTTATTCGATCATACAAACGCGCCTGTAAAAGCTTATTTTAAGAAAGAGTACTTGACATTGTATAAATATTTATTAATATTAATAAATTTAATAATATTAATATAATTTTATTGTAAACTTCAGTCGTGCCAACTTCAGGTAGCCTCAACCTTCAATTTCTATTTATATTCTCCTATGATACAGCCGGAGACTGCATCCGCGATTATAGATACTTGTTTAGTGAACTTTGTACTCGAAATGATCATGAAAACAAACGTTTTAATTGACCTGATTGTAGGTTTAGGGCTTCGTTGTGTAACATATATGGAGTAAATTTAAAATTTAAATTGGTGTCCTTTCTATAAGGAGGATTTGTAAAATATTAAAATTAAAAAAAGAAGAAAAAGTAAGTACTTACCACACAAGGAGCGTCCATCCATTTATCGATGTCTTTAAAAACATGTTCAGTAAGAGTTTCCTTTCCAACGGTGATTTCACCATGGGGAGAACTCAACACATTATGCTCTAACACTGTTGCAGTTTTTGTTGATAAAGTACTATTTAATTTTCTATCAAGTTTGTAAATTTGCTTTCTTTCACGTTGCTTCTTATTTAAACCGTTTATTATTTGGCGCGCTAGGTTCCCGCGTAAAATTTTCAAATGAGACATACTTGTAATGTTTTCACGCGAAACGTTAGCGGATAAATGTTCGCCGCCACCGTTTCCTTTATGTTTTGGCCGCACTCAGCGCACGTCACGGGGCAAGGTCCGTTTAATAATCCAAAGAAACTATGCCATATCAAAACTAAGGTAGGTATGTGCTTTTGTTAATTATTATTATTATTTACTTTTACTAGTTCTAAAAACAATATTAACCCTTCAAATTAATTATTTTTAAAATATTGATAACTTTACATATTAAATGAATAATTCTTATTTTATTTTATTAAATAATATTTATTAAATATTTTTGAAAACCATATGATATTTATAAGAATCATTTACTATATACCTAGCAATCTATCTATTCCATTCAGAAAGATTTTACAACATTAGTTTATCGACCTTTTTGGAAAAATTTTGCAAAATTTATTTATTACATTTTATTATATGTATTTTTTAACTTTCAAAACATATATATATACATATATATATATATATATATATATATATATATATATATATATATATATATATATATATATATATATATATATATATATATATATATATATATATATATATATATATATATATATATATATATATATATATATATATATATATATATATATATATATATATATATATATATATATATATATATATATATATATATATATATATATATATATATATATATATATACATATATATATTTCATCTATATGTCTAATTAAGTCTTTAATCTTATTTAGTCATAATCAAATTTACAAGTGTGGGGAAACTAAAATTATGAGACTTTTTGACTGTATAACATTAAATTGTTCTGTTTTTCAGTATAAGATGTATACAAGATATCCGGGGATTCATTTGATAGTTTTCCATTATAGACGAAATCCTACTGTCCTTTAAACAACTTTCATTGAATGAATACATTCTGAATTAACTTTATTTTTCTTTTATAATTTTATCAACCCATTTGTTAAAAGTAAATAAAACAAAAAAATTGATAAAATAACAACAATCATTTATTCCTCTAAATTTAAATATTCCATTACCCGTTATACTCTGTACGAAGCACACGTTACATTACATATAAATCACGTATTAAACTTTGTAACTTGCATGTCTAAAGTTAAAAAAAACAATACGTTCGTAACAACTTTGTTTATAAATAATAGTATATAATAGTCATAATATTATATTTAATATTATAAGAAAAAAATATGTTAACGTTATATAAATAAACATGTACGTATTAAGATCCAAAGTTCGATGAAGCTCTTTGATTGCATCCATTGTCTCATCGAGCTAATTTAGATAATCAAACTGCAACCGTTATTGCGCATGCGCACATAAATCACTTGTAAATAAATTAAATATATACATTTGCCATAGTAATTAGATTATTTATTTAAATTTACTCAATTATCAGATAAGAGATATGCAAAGAAATATTTATAAATAAGAAAAGATAAAAAAAGAAAAATAGAGAAGAGAAGAAAAAGAAATTTTATGAAATAATTTAAAAATTCGTGCACTTCTTTGTTTTGATATTAACCTTATTATTAAGTTTGAACATTTTTAATATAGTACTAAATTTTTTGTTTTTATTTCATATAAAATAAAATAAATTATCCATCAAGTAAATAAAAAAGGTGTATCCCATAGAATTCATAAAAACGTTTTAACATGTTACAACATTATAAACAATAGTAACAATAATATTATTTTTAAGAAAATTTACACCAATTATTTTTATTTGTTAGCACATTTTAAATTGTATATCAAAAAATAACATAGGCATGTGTTATTACAGGTAATTTACCTGTGGAGAAATTATGTTGTTTACAATAAACCTTTAATTTACTTACCTGTTTTAAATATAGTAAAATATAGTGTCCTTATATTAGCTGCTTTGTACGTCAGTTGCGTTTTTAGGCTTTGAACTGGTGAACGCTTGGTGCGCGATCAGCTCTTTGAAGTAACCGTCTGGTTTCGCCATTAGTTCGTTATAGGTGCCCTTCTCTACAATAACGCCGTCGCCTATAACCGCCACCTCGTCCGCCGATTGAATAGTACTTAACCTGTGGGCTATTGTCAACACCGTACGATCTTTACTGATCTCTTTCAGTGCTTTGTCCACTAAATATTCCGAATAAGTGTCTAGTGCTGAGGTAGCTTCATCGAGTATCAGGATTTTTGGATCCTGTAATATAAATGGTTTCGTTATTTTGACATCTAAGTTTTTATAATAATATAAATAATAATATTCCGATGTCTTATTTCTGATTAGGTTAAATCTAAAAAGAAAATGAGCAAAACCCATAATCGAGTGGTGGACATCCGAGAATGTTCACTTACGAAAGCGATAAGAGGACCGTATATATAAAGAATAGAATTTTAAGAGCTACGCAATATAGCACAATTACATACTCAGGTATATACCTGTATAGGTATATACCTATATTTACAATGTTACACGTTATTTAAGAAATCTGTGTCCTTAATAACATACATATACCTAACCAATTTCAAAGTAATTATTTTACATTATACTGCCACTTCAAAAAAAATAAATACGAAAACGTAACGTTAAGATAAACTTTTTTGTGTACTCACTTAAATAATTCAAATATTATTAGGTATATGAACAACTTATCGAGTAAACTATGTTTCGACACAGTTTTTCTTATCACACCAAGTTCTTGACCTAATAAATAGAATGTTTCAGTGATAATAGACCATGAAAACTGAGAAATTATCATCTTCATTAAATTACATTATTATATAATCTCATAATTACATCGAAACCTTACGTTTACATACAGCATAAAGTTATTTAAAGGAACTTAACATTTTGTCTATCATAAGCAGAATGTAGTAATTATTTTGAAAATTCTGTCTAAATGCGAGAGTCGTATTAAGCTCAAATCAAATAAACTCAAATAATTATTCCGATAGATTCGTGAGTGTCTCCGTACCATAAGTTATTAAAACAACCGCTACAAAACTTTATTTATTTTATTTCTTTACCTTTACAACTTGTAATTAACTATAACCTAACAATATTTGCATATTATTATATACCACATATATTTAAATCAGTTTTTCCAAGGCAATTGAAATTATAAATTTGTTTCAATCAACCACGATGTTTTACATGAAATATCCATATTTTATATCAATTTTCTCAATCAGATCAACCTAGAATATTCAGCGTCAATTATTTCTTTCTTTTTTTTATTATAACGTCTTAATATTGTAGAGTATCGTAGTTTCTTTTTTATTTTTAGTGGAGTGCCGTAAAAATTGAAAAACCTTAGAATCAAGAGACGCTTAATGAAACAGAAAAAAATATTAGTCAAGTGTGAGTAATATTCGCACACTGAGAGTTCTGTACCCATTTCATGATTGTAAGGTAAGGTAAGGTTGGTGTATGGGAGGCCCCCCTTAATATTTACTTTATCGTAATTTAAACATTTATTTTGTAAGGTAATAATACAAGTAAATATACTGTAAGAATTTGTAGCATTTACCTATTATCGTTTTTATTATTGAGCAAAACATGCGAAAAACAACTTGTTTATTAAATGGGAACCTCTCAATATTTAATGTTTAGCATTTGTTGTCATAGCGTATATAGCCTGGAAACAGACAGACAGACAGCGATGGCTTAATAATAGGGTAATAACTCTTTGGATATGGATCCCTAAAAAATAAATGAAAAAATGGAGGGAAAGTACTTTTAGGACAATATTTTTAATAGTTTTCTATATCATTCTTAATAAGTATTGTTTGCACAGTAACTATAGTGTTAATTTATATAATATTAGCTGTTGCCTGCGGCTCCGCTCGCTGTTTTTAAAGGAATTACGCACATTATATCTTTAGTGGTATGCCCGAGTTAAAGTATCTTAGTAATTTGTAACATTTACCTATACACTCTTGATAATGCTAGGTACTAAATACTAATATTGCGATTTGGTTTGGACCAATGTTAGTCATTTAAATTATTATAAAAAAGTAATTATTATGACATAACTGTTTTTGAATTTTTTTAAACCTGAAATAAATGATTTTTATATATTTTTTTTTGAGTATATTATATTGTAAAATATTATACATATTTTTAATAAGGTGTATTTCATAATACGCTACGACACAATAAAGTTTAAGATTTATGCAACTGAAAGAATGAACTTCTCATTATGATTCTTTAAACAGGTAACCGTCACAAAACAAGGGGAAAAAGCTTAGTAATCACGTAAACAGCTTATAATTTTGCATCGATTTAGCTTCAAACTGACGGAGTTTCATAGAAGCTTACCCCCCTTTTTCACTATCGTTAAGACAGAATTTCCAAACATCCTTATTGCGGCATTCTTAAACCAAATAGCCAAATATTAATTTTAATCGAATTAGCTTCAACACTGACGGAGTTTCAAACAAAGTTATCCCCTCTCTTTTACCCTCTTAATGAGCGAATTTCCAAAAAAAAGATAGCCTATATGTTAGCGACGACTAATAGCTATATTATTAGTTTTTTCATCTAAATTTTCATCTAAATCCGTCCAGTGGTTCATGATATTAGCGTGTGTAAAAATACAAAGTTACTGTTTTATTATATAAACAGATAATATTAGTAACAACAATTAATATAACATTTAAAACAGAATAATAAGTTAAAGCAAAAAATATGATAAACTATATATATACTATAATAACATTATTCACCACTGTCAATAATGACTATTGTAGATGAAGGATTATTACAGTTGTCATCAAACCAAGTATCCAAGTACCATCGGCCCCATTACTGCGTTTACTTCAGTGTACCTATGGACTTTTATTTATTGTTATTCTTTTTTTCTTTTGGGTAGGTTTTATAAAACGTCTTAAATGTATATAATAATTTGCGTGACATTTAGCTTCTAGAGCAACTTAATCGTCTGCTGTTCTTTTATAAATTTCGTATCATTTACTTTTTTATAACTCACTAATTTTAACGTTATTTCCTTGTAAAGAGGGGAAGTAGCTATATAGCTGATATGTTTGACTTGACAATTTGGACTTTTATCTTTTATCCATTTCATTTGCCACTGTTTCTTAAAAAATAAACACCTATTCTAATAATCAAATCCTTGTTTCACGGGAACTAGCATTCGATTAGAACTAGCATTGTGTCTTTTTTTTAAACAAACATTAACATTTTTTTGCTTTTACATTTAAATTTATTTTAGTCTGCATACTGAATGCATATAGACACATTCACAAGCACTAATACACTAAGACAGTACATACGCTGTTTCTGCAGAAGCAGATTTCTATCTACTTCTTGATACTTTTATAATGTCTTTTAATTCGGATCTTAATTCAGAACTAGGTACAATGTTATCGCTCTATTGGCTTTTTACTCATTTTAAAACAAGGCTCTAACAGCAAGTATTAGTATAATTAATATACTCACGTTTATAAAATAATATATAAATATTATTGAATATTAATAGAACTAAATTTTATCAATTTATTTTAAAATTATTTCGTGCATCATCTAAATTTAAAATATATTATTAGCTAGCCTTAATAAACCTGGTAAAAGTATAAAACAAGTATTATTTTCTGAAAATAATAAAAAATAGACGTTTTTCAAACAAAGTAAAAAATTAAATTGTTCTACTGTCAAAACGGCAAAAATATATCACTTTCTCTTTCGGTTATTTTTTGAATGAAAGATGATAGATTGACAACATTTAATAGTATTTTTGTAGTACGAGATCTTTACGTCATTCGTGTTTAAACATGTGTACCTCAGGCGTTACACAGCACGCATAAATATCAGGCTTACTATTCGACATAGTCACACAGACAAATTCTAACTCTAAAGAGTTGTCTGTAAGAGATTGCTATATGCAATAAGACCGCCTTTGCACGCTTCTCTTTTTTGTTATATTTACTTGTAATCTTATGTACACTGTATCTTTTGTCTTTTGTGTGCAATAAAGTGTTTATAAAATAAAATAAAATGATGACCGGGGATGAAGCGTGAAGCTACGTAAGTACGTACAACGTAAGCCGTCCTATTTCATTATATTATTTTTATATTTCATTGTCAATTCTATAATATTAATATTAGTATAAATGAGTGGTGTACCTTGACGATGGCCCGGGCGATGGCGACGCGCTGCTTCTGTCCGCCGCTGAGCTGCGAGCCGCGCGCGCCCACGGCGCGGCCCCAGCCGCCGCCGCGCGCCACCTCCTGCAGCTGCGCCGCGCGCGCCGCCACCAGCCACGCCGCGCTCTCCTGCATTACACGACAAATTACTACTATTACGACACTTGGATCAGTCATTCTCAGCCTTTTTCTGTTGCAGCACATATTTAACGATTTTAAAATTTTGCGGCACACAAAGAAAAATATGATAATTAATATTCAACTAAAACAACACGCAGAAGTGGCGAGTGTGCGCCTTGAGATATATTCCTATTGCTTTGCACGCCGCTTCGTCATAATTCGGCACTTAGGAAAAACGCATCGCAAACTAAATAATAAATTATTTTTTTGTGGATTTAAATATATATTCATGTTAAAAATATTTTCTTTTTAAATAATATACTTTAATAATATTATATATTTGCAAAATTTGGTGGCACACTTTTGAAATTAGGTGGCACACTTTTCAAATTTGGCGGCATGCAAAAATGCCGCGGCACATTAGTTGAGAATCACTGATTTAGACGTACCGACGGGCAGAGAGACTTCAAATACGAAGTACAGCTCTAAAATAAAAATATGTAAAAACAGTGCACTTTCCGTGACCTCGTTACTAATATATAATGAAAGGAGTTTCTTAGTTCAACTAGTACCTTTTGATAATTATTTTGCACTTTAAACAAATTTACAGTACTAATCATTTTAAGGGAATTGTCAAATCAACATAGGTTTTTTGATATCAGGGATATTAAAAATATCCTCCTGATATTTGATGTGAAAGTAACAACAAAATAAAAGTAATTGAATGTTTTATTTAAATGGTCAGAACATTTGTACCTTGTCATCTTGCTCAGGATTGTAGTCATCGTTAGCACCGTACAGGATATTTTCTTTTATAGATCCGCTAAATAGGACAGGTTCCTGAAGCAAAGTATTTATACAAGTATATTATTTATAATTAACACGGAATTACTTACAAGTAAAACCCTAATTTCTATACACTTAAACTTTACCACACTTTACTAATTCATGAGTATAAATTAAAAAGTATTTAGTTGGTTTGCTTACGTATTTTAAATATTTTCATAATTTTCAAAGTGTTAATCCATACTGAGGATAGAAAGAACACTAAAAAGAAAGAAAGAAGATTGAACGCAGCGGCATTTAATACCGCGCCCTCTTACGATTATTGTTTTCCCTCAACCAAAAACTCTTTTTATTTTAATAGATGAGGCAAAAACTGGATAAAAAAAAATTAAGATTTCTATTGATATCTTAATTAGCCATTGCTACTAAGCTAACTAAATCATAAAAATAAAAAAGAATCGCAAAAATTTAACATTCAGAAAAAATATTCACCTGACTGACATAACCAATATGGCTTCTCAACCAAACGGGATCCAATTGCTTCAAGTCCATGCCGTCGAGCAGCACCCTTCCTTCATCAGGGTCATACAATCTAAGTATAAGTGATGCTATGGTACTTTTCCCACAACCTGATCTTCCAACTAAAGCTATACTCTTCCCAGGTTTCAAATGTAAATTTAAACCTTTAATCAAGGGTGCCCCAGCGTACGTATAATGCACGTTTTCCAATATAATTTCCCCTCGTGGACGCTCTTTTGGCCGAATGCCACCTAAAATAACAAATATCATAATAAGGTAAAGTTAAAAAACATGTTATTAAATTAAAAAAAAATTACGATTAAACATATACACATTAGGTGTATGTTTAATTTTTTTTTTTTTTTTTTTTTTTTTTTTTTTTTTTTTAGCTTCACGCTTTATCCCGCACATGGCAGGGTAGGCAGAGGGAACTGCAGGAACCATAAGAACCTAGTGTTAAGACACTCCGTTACTTAGTCCCTGCTTACTCCGTCCCCACTTTCCGCCGTTTTCGAGGCATTGCGTGTTGAGTGGCGGAACTCAACGCCGCGCTTTGCCTTAGATGCCAGAGCGAAGAAAATGGAAATAGAAAAATCCATCTTCTCCGACTGGGGATCGAACCCAGTAACCGTCGCGTTACTGGCAGACGTTGCGCCTCTGCGCCACGACGGTCCTCAAGGTGTATGTTTAATCGTAATTTGTTTTTATTTTATATTTTATATTGTATGTAAGGAAATAATATATATTAAGGAAAGAGTAAAGTGTTACGAAATCTAAGTGTAAAACTCAATGTTACATTTTTAAGAAAATTCATTATTTATTGATGAATTTAATCTGTTACATATTCATTTGTAATCTACAAGATTTTCGACTTAGTGTGGTGAACGTATATACAAAAATAATTCTCGATGTGGAGGTCGAACCCACAACCTTCGCGTCGACAATCACAAGATAGCAATCAAATATTTTTTTAGCAATATATTACACTCAAAATCTCATTTAAGTTCAATTTTTTAAT